>CM014272.1:36648757-36688757 GCA_004135705.1 Alloteropsis semialata | reverse complement strand
TGCCGGCGATGATAGGTGGATTTGGGAATTGGTTTGTTCCGATTCTGATAGGTGCACCTGACATGGCATTTCCATGATTAAATAATATATCATTCTGGTTGTTGCCACCAAGTCTCTTGCTCCTATTAAGCTCAGCCTTAGTAGAAGTGGGCAGCGGCACTAGGTGGGCGGTCTATCCGCCCTTAAGTGGTATTACCAGCCATTCTGGAGGAGCAGTTGATTTAGCAATTTTTAGTCTTCATCTATCAGGTGTTTCATCAATTTTAGGTTCTATCAATTTTATAACTACTATCTTCAACATGCGTGGACCTGGAATGACTATGCATAGATTACCACTTTTTGTGTGGTCCATTCTAGTGACAGTATTCCTACTTTTATTATCACTTCTGGTACTGGCATGGGCAATTACAATGTTATTAACCGATCGAAACTTTAATACAACCTTTTTTGATCCTGTGGGAGGGGGAGACCCAATATTATACCAGCATCTCTTTTGGTTCTTCGGTCATCCAGAGGTGTATATTCTCATTCTGCCTGGATTCGGTATTATTAGTCATATTATATCGACCTTTTCAAGAAAACCGGTCTTCGGGTATCTAGGCATGGTTTATGCCATGATAAGTATAGGTGTTCTTGGATTTCTAGTTTGGGCTCATCATATGTTTACTGTGGGCTTAGATGTTGATACGCGTGCCTACTTCACCACAGCTACCATGATCATTGTTGTGCCCATTGGAATCAAAATCTTTAGTTGGATCGTTACCATGTGGGGAGGTTTGATACAATACAAAACACCCATGTTATTTGCTGTAGGGTTCATCTTTTCGTTCAGCAAAGGAGGGCTCACTGGAATAGTTCTAGCAAACTCTAGGCTAGACATTGCTCTACATGACACTTATTATGTGGTTGCACATTTCTATTATGTACTTTCTATGGGAGCCGTTTTTGCTTTATTTGCTGGATTTTACTATTGGGTGGGTAAAATCTTTGGTCGGACATATCCTAAAACTTCAGGCCAAATCCATTTTTGGATCACTTTTTTTGGGTTAATCTGACCTTCTTTCCCATGCATTTCTCAGGGCTTTCGGGTATGCCACATCGCATTCCAGATTTTCCAGATGCTTACACCGGATGGAATGCTCTGAGCAGTTTCAGTTCTTATATATCCGTAGTTGGGATTCGTCGTTTCTTCGTAGTTGTTGCAATCACTTCAAGCAGTGGAAAGAACAAAAGATGTGCGGAAAATCCTTGGGCTGTTGAACAGAATCCAACCACACTAGAATGGTTGGTACAAAGCCCTCTAGCCTTTCATACTTTTGGAGAACTTCCAACTATCAAAGTAAATACAAATGAGAAAAAAAGAAAGGTCCAGCTTTCTTAGGCCCTTAGGAGTCAGCGAAAGACCATCTTTTCCGCTACTTCATCACAACGAAAAAGTATGCACACTGATCCAAGCAAATTATTTATGGCCGTTGCCCCGTACCTCCCCCAAATGGCAGATCAAATCATGGAAACAGTGGATAGCCTCCCGCAGATAGCAGAATTGGTAGGCCGTGACGTTCACTCAGTGGCGGAAACTACTACCGGTCTACCCCAGCTACAAGGGGGCTGGCCCAAGTAGTTCATCTACACTCTGTAATCTCAATGTAGAAACATTTCCTTTCCCATCTACACTAGAAATAGATGTAGTCAAAATAAAGGAAAATTTGATAAAATCTTTTGGGGTCAACTAAACGGAGAGGAAATAGTTTCACTTTCCAGTAAAACTTTGGAATTAAAAACACAAATACTTCATAAACTGGCTCTTTTAGCAGGGGAGGACAACGGCCCCCTCCTTTTCAATACGACTGGTGCTGATGATATTCTCACCACCCTTGAAAAGGCAGAGTATAAACGGAGTTATCTCCAACAAATCCACAAAAGCTTAATAAAAAAGGGAAATGAATGTTGTTATCATCAGGAATTTTTGCAAAAGCGGTTAGAAGCCTTTCCTAATACTTGGATGCAATACTTGAAAATAGGAACTTTACCAGATGAGGTTATTGAGAAAAAAATACTCTCTGCTACTAGTGAATTTCTAATGAAAGATGATTAATTAGAGGTAGATAAATAGGACGTAGTCTTGCTCGATCAGGACCCTGGCTTTATTGCAAGCCAAAACAGCTGCACTATTCAGTTCAACATAATAATCTATCTAACCATTGGCTACTAGAGAGGGATTTGCGCAAGCCGGGTAGGGTCAAGTCAATGCTGAATCCATTTCTGTCAGAATTTCGGCGAACAAGGAGGTAAGGTTGTAATAGGTAGGGAGAATATTTAAAAGGTAGGAAGCAGGTGGGCCAAACAGATAGCAAGGTTCAAAGAAAGGGTAGGTTAAGCAGCCCCGTAGGGGAGAAGGAGTACAAGCAATCGAGCTGTGGAGATGGAAGGCAAGCTGGTTACGATAATGGAGATACCTGGATCTGGGAAAGCAAGCACTTTCGAAAGCAGGAAGTAGGGATTCCCGATTTTATGTAACATTAAAGGAAAGGATGGAAAATCAATATAATATAATAACATTATTTCCTTTGGGTTCCGGTGGGACCTGAATGCAACCCTAGCATTTGAACAATTGAAGAAGGCCATGGCTAGTGCACCGGTATTGGCAATGCCGGACTTTACAAAACCTTTTTAGCTGGAAACTTATGCGTCAGAGAAGGGAATTGGAGCTGTTTTGATGCAGGGTCGGATACCTATAGCTTACCTCAGTAAAGCATTAGGACCTATAAGTCATACAAATTTTATGAAACCATGTGCTATGGCTCGAATCCATAGTCAGTCCTATTTTCGATAGGACCGGTTGACAATTGAATCCAATTTTTCCCATTATTTGACTGTCCATAATAGTGCGGAAAGAAAGCCTGGAGGAAGAGTGGTCTGGCCTTGAGTTTCTCGCCCCTTTGCCTTAGGATTCGTTAATTCTCTTTCTCGATGGGACGGGGAAGGGATATAACTCAGCGGTAGTGTCGGTTTTTTATACCGGCTAGCCTACTATGGGGGGTTCCTAAGTAGTCGAGTTGTTCGTAAGGGCCTCGCCGGAACCAGAAGCACGATGGTGAACACGAGACGATTTAGACAGGTTCAGGCCGCCTCGAGTAGAGAGCGTAATACCCTACGTCCTGTATGGTGGATCTTCTCGTATTGATGGTTATGATTTTTACAAGGGGTCCCTGCCTCACCTTATATACTCGGAAGACAGGGTCTACAAGGCAAGAAATACAAACTCCTAGTCTCATACAATACACAGAGTCCTAACATGAGTAGGTCGGGTTGTTTCCTAGTACCCGTCTAGTTTTCTTAAGCTGTACGCTCCTTCCTTGTATCAGTCAGAGTTGCCGGACCAATTTCCTAACGGGCCTGTAGCCCATGAGGACTCCCATGGATCTTGGACCATCAAGCCCCCGAGCGTCTTCATGTCTTCACGCCTGCCGGGTTGTTTCTCAACATTTTCAGCATCAGCCGAGTTGTTTCCTCGTCGTCTTGCTTGTTGAAAACCTTCAGAAGTGAACATGATGTGCTCCTTTGCTGACTTCTTTTGCAGCCAGCCCCCGGGCCTTGGTTCATGAACCAAGATTGATGCAAAAACTTCCCCATTTACTATAATGGTGTCTAGCTTTTGAAAAAAGATGGACCCATTATGGGTCTAGCCCCCGAGCCTAGAAATGTTTTCAAGGATTAAAAACAATTCAAGGGTCTTTATTGAAAAAACTTTTTCAAAAGAAATATACTATTTCCCCCCAGCCCCCAAGCTTAAAGCAGATGACAATAAGCTTAAAGACTTCTATTGAAATAGATATATTCTTTGATGTGGAAATAAATCCCATTAAGCATCAGCCCCCGAGAATGAAAATTCATCGAAAAATAACCTAGCTCGTTAGGAAATGGCCGCACAAATATGCATCTGGTTTGTAACCGCGAATACATAAGTGTTGTAGTATTTTGGAAAACGGGTTACGGAAAATACGCTTAGGGTTACCACTTCAATCTTATAAGACAGAGGGTGAACCGTTTGTATTCTCCTCCCCGCCGCCGTCGCTTTCACAATTGAAATCCTCAAATCTTTTTCCCCCATGCGCAATCCCTAATCCACTCAAGCCCCGTCCGAGAGTCAATCCGAGATCTCGTCCGGCAAGATGGGTCAAAAACCCACTGCTTCCAAGCCTGCTGAGAGCAAAACCGCGGGGAGCAAAAAGAAATCCAAGATCCCTATCACAGATATGCCAATGTTCAAGAACTCCCCTGCATCGGCTCTTGCCTGGAAGCCATCCAAGGCGACAGACGAGATGGTGCAGGGTCTTATGGAGCAAGGCTACCTTTTGGAGAAATCAATCTCCTGTTGGCGCACCGATGCTGGTAAGGCCTGGCCTTTTGAAGAAATCCATGAAATTGTGCTTTTGTTGCATTCTATGAGCGTGGATTGGCCCTCCCTGCTCATGATTTTCTCTGAGGTCTTCTCTCCTACTACAAATTAGAATTGATTCATCTCAATCCTAATTCCATTCTTCAAGTTTCCCTTTTTATCCATCTTTGCGAAACCTTCTTGGGGATCCCCACTTCAATCTCTTCCGCATCCTCTTCCATGTGAAATCCACCCCAGACAAAGTAGTCGGGTGTGCTGGTTTCAACTCCGTCAAGGCATGAAGAATGTCTACTTCGACTTCAAGATGAATGACTCCATTAAAGACTGGAATGACAAGTGGTTCTATGTGGAAAACTAGCCCCCAAACTCTCGAAACACTCAGGTCATCTGCCTCGTCTGCAAGACTCATGGAATGAATCTCTCGATAGGGATAAGGTTGATGGAATCGCCAGGCTATTGAAGATGATCGCTGCTTTGAAGGATCAAGGCCTAACCACCATCTGGTGCACGCTGGCTATGAATATACTGGCCCCAAAGACCCGACCAGGATCTCGTACAGCAATTTATCGTCAGATGAAGTCACTGTCCGCGTCCAGGCGCTCTTCATGGACGCCCAGGATCTGCCACGTCGAGTACCCGAGTACTCGGCAAGTCGTCCCTCACTATTGGTAAGCGCGAAAACAACCCAAGTACCATTTATGATATACACCTTCTTGCTTCTTGACAACTAATCAAGTGTTGTGTTATCCAACGCTAGGAATTGCGGACCAGACTTGCTTCCTCGCCTCCGAAAGTAACAGAGAACCAATCCGGGTTGCCTAGATCTCCCCCACCCCCACAAACTGGTGAAAGCTCAGGGAAAGGGAAGAAGAAGGTATCACCAGATATGGACGAAGTAATTCTGGAGGAAGGATCCTCTTCTGATGATAATGCGCCCTGACCACCTCCTGGGAAAATACTCGGGCAAGTAGGATCAGGTCTGAAAAGACCTAGTGCTGAAGATGCCCCAAGTCCACCAATCCCCAAGAAGAAACGGGCTCTGCGGAAGAGACTATCTCCTTCGCTGAAGAAATCATCTGATACTGTTCTTGATGAAGCAGAGGCACTTGAAGCAGAGCCTGAAACCAATGTGGAGATTCCTGTGGGAATCCCACTTCATTCATCTCCACCCAAGGTACCCCAATTGTCTTGTTTGCAAAAAACTTTGGTTCTTGCCTCTTGCCGAGTTGTTTTCTGACTTGAATGTATGATTGCAGGAACCTCAAGAAGAATTTCCCGCTCAGTCGGAAGAGCCTCAAGGACCTCAAGACAATCTGTCTGGAGGATTTGACTTCGTTGTGGATGAGCCCGAATTCAACATGGAATTTGCCAAGTAAATGACCCAACTTAATGGAGCCAAATTCTGAATTACGAATATTGCTGATCTACGGTTGTTATGCAGCCGTCTGCCTACTCCTGCTCCTACAGATTTACCAAAGACTCCAATCATGGAAACAGGAGGAGGAGAAAGGCCAAGCCCCCAAGCATCTTCACAGCTCCACCCACAAGTACCAAGCAACAACGTCACACCGCCAGCCCAAGTTCCAGAGCAAGCCGCTCCGGGTACTTCGGCCTCTGGGTCATGGCCCAAAGCCACAGAAAGTATCCGGATGGCGAGCCTTCAGACTGAGGGATTGGACGCCACCACTGGCCTGATGAAGGAGACTGGAATTGAAGAAATCATTCAGGAACAGAAGAAACCCCGTGAGCCTTCACCAGAGCCATTCCAGATCTTTACTGGTACACCAGGCGTCAACACAAGCGAAGATGAAAACGCCTTCCTATTCAACTCGGAAGTGGACCATGAGGATCTGGAGAAGGCTGCCGTGCTGTACAAACAACTCTCCAAGCTCACAGAGGTTAGTAGAAATAACGTAGTATTGTAGATACTTATCTCCTTTGTACTACAATCAACCCTGCCTCCTCATGTTCTGGATGTAGAGTTTACATGTACGATCTCAGCAGAAATCTGAGATGCTTCGGAGAGCCAGCACGTCCATCGCACGCGCCGAAAAGGCCACAGCCGATCTGGCCAAGGGGCAAGCAGCCTAGGACCAAGAACGCACCCAATTGCGCCGAGAACTAGATGAGGCTTACAAGAAAATTAACTTGTACCAAGACCAGCGCGAGGACGTCATCGAGAGGAATAAATCTTTACGACAGAAACTCTCAGGTGTGTACGCCGAGTACTTATTCTCTGTCTGCACTGATCATATAATGAATAGAATATGATGTGTTGTCTACAGAGAGTGACAAGCGCGTTGAAGCTCTGAAGGCCGAGTTCATTGATATGAAGAACCGCTTTTATCGGGAGCAAGAGCGCGCAATCCAGGTGGAGCGGCAGGAAACGGAGTGTATGGCGGATCTTGCTGAAGAGCAGAAGATGCGCCAGCATGCCGATGCCCAACTTATTGAAGACCTGACCAAGATCCGTGACCAAGAAGCTGAAATCCAGGCTCTTCGCTTAGAAGTCAATCGTCGTGGCGCGGAAATTGAGTCTTGGAAAGAGGCCGCCCTGCCTTTGGTTGATGTATATGCAAAAGTACCCGCAGGAAGTGTTGCTCCTCCTCTCCTTGATCGCCTTCGAGCAACTCCTGGGCAAGTGAAGGTGTATTGCCAACGGATCACCCGTTCGTGTAAGCAAGTACTCGGGGTTGTCCGGTCATGGTTCCCTTCACAGCCATTAGGTGTTACTGAAGAAGGAATCAACCCGGCTTGTACCCAGGCCATGTATGATACCTACATGGAGGAGGAGAAGGACATTGTATCTCGTCTTAAGTTCTAGAGTCTCTTTTGTAAGAAAACCCATTGTAAAGAACTTGGTTTCAGATGTAAATACTTAGTGTTTTATTAACAAAAAGTATCTGATTATATGATTGTGTGCGCCCGATCTCTCTATGTGGAACAAAGAGTAGATGGCATTTGAATGTAGTCTTCCTGGATTGTTTTTAAACAACCCGACTAGATTCAAAAATAAGTGCGCCCGATCCTTCTGTGTGAAACAGAAAGTAGATGGCTATTTTGACTGCAGCCCTTTCTGGATTGTTTTTAAACAACCCAGGATGATTCAAAATTGTAAAATTGTATCTAAATTCCAGGCTTGAAGACAATGGAATGTTGACACTTTATTATCATTGGGCCAAGAAGCCGATATCAGTACTAGAAAGGACTGACTTTTATTGACTCTTGATAAACTCTAATAACTTCTTTAAGGGTAAAAACGCCGCAAGTGCTCAATGTTCCAAGCATTGGGCACCTCTGTTCCGTCTTCCCGTTGTAGCTGATAAGTACCCGGACCGATGACCCTCGATACTATAAACGGACCTTCCCAAGGAGAGGACAGCTTGTCCTGATCTTTTGTACTCTGAATTCTCCGAAGAACCAAATCACCAATGTTGAATGACCGCATTTGGACGTTTTGGTCATGATACCTCCTGAGTCCTTGCTAGTACTTGGTTGTCCTGATCAACGCGGCTAGGCTCGCCTCTTCTAGCATGTCCACATCCTCTGCCCTACTTTGCTCTGTTGCTTCGTCCGTGTAGTTTTGAATTCTTGGAGCATTGTACTCGATGTCCACCGGGAGTACTGCTTCTGAGTCGTAGACCAGAAAGAAAGGTGATTGCCCCGTCGCGGGGCTGGGCTGGGTTCTGAGCCCCCATACCACGGCTGGCAATTCTTGCACCCACTTGCCACCGTACTTTTTGAGTGGTTCATAGAGCCTTGGCTTGAGTCCTTGAAATATGAGGCCGTTAGCTCTCTCAACTTGTCCATTGGTTCGCGGATGCGCCACTGATGCATAGCAGACTTCAATTCCCAGGTTGTCGCAGAAATCAAAGAACTCGCTCCCTGTGAATTCGGAGCCAAGATCAGTGATGATGCGATTCGGGACACCGAAGCGATGAGCAATGTCTTGGATGAACTCGGTCGGCTTTGCTACTATAGCGTTGATCAGCGGCTTGACATCAATCCACTTGGTGAACTTGTCGATCGCCACGTAGAGATACTTGAAACCTCCTGGCGCAGTCTTGAGTGGTCTAACCATATCTAGCCCCAAGCATGCGAAGGGCCAAGAGGGCGGTATGGTGTTGAGGACCGTTGCGGGGACATGAGCTTGCCGGGCAAAGAATTGGCAGCCCTGGCAGGTCTTCACGATTTCTTCTGCATCTGCCACAGCGGATGGCCAATAGTACCCGGACCAGAAGGCCTTGCCGACGATCGTGCGGTGGGCAGCATGATTGCCACAGATCCCACCATGGATTTCTTCAAGGATTTCCCGTCCGACTTCTGGAGTGAAGCACATCATCAAGACTCCGGATGATGGGCCACGTCGAAAGAGGGTGGACCCGACTACTACGTAGTGCTTGCTTCGTCTGATGACTTGCTCAGCCTCCACCTTATCTTCGGGCTCTGTTTGGTGTAGGATGTACTCGATGAAGGGCTTTGTCCACTCGGGTGTAATCACCATGACTTGCTGATGAGGGGGTGTTGTAGTCAGCTGTACTTCCGGCTCCTTGATGGATGGTTGTAACAGCTCATGGACGAAAACGCCGCCCAGTACTTGCGCTCGGAGAGAACCCAGCTTTGAGAGTGCATCAGCAGCCATGTTGTTGTCTCTGAGGACGTGATGAAATTCAAGCCCATGAAAGTGCTTCTCGAGTCTGCGCACCTCCATGTTCTCCTTGGTGCAGTCCCAATCTTTATTGACTTGATTGATCACCATAGAGGAGTCGCCGTATACCACCATGTGCTTGATGCCAAGGGAAGCAGCCAGGCGTAGCCCGTGCAGTAGAGCTTCATACTCAGCTTCGTTGTTGCTGGCTTTCCAGAGGATCTGGAGCACATATTTGAGCCGATCGCCTTTTGGAGATATGAGTAGTACTCCTGCACAGGCCCCTTCAAGCTTCAATGATCCGTCGAAGTACATGATCCAATGCTCGAGAGGTTCTTCTGGCGCTGCGTGTTGTATTTCTGTCCACTCAGCAACGAAGTCCACCAGGGCTTGAGATTTGATAGCAGCTCGTGGGACAAAATCGATGGCGTGAGAGCCCAACTCGATCGCCCATTTGGAGATTCGCCCTGTCGCGTCCCGTCGATGGAACCAGGCTTGAGCCCTTCTAACCAGGTTAGAGGGGCCTGGTCAAGGACAACTGGAAGGTAAGTACACATAGTGTCGGTGTTGCCCCTTGCTGCCTTGATTGCCGAGTAGTAGATGCGAATCCACTGCTCGGGATCACGCTTCCCATCATATTTATCGATATGGGCTGGTTTAAACTTGTCGGGCCAGGAAGTAGCGCGGATGCGGTCTGAAAAGATCGGGAACCCTTCGTACTTGTTGAGGTTGTGGTAACCTTGACCTTGTGGTCTGTAGACCTGATCATACTCCTGGCGCCGGCGACGTTCGTCTTCTTCGCGATCGCGTACCCGTGTTGAGATGACGGTGCACGCGTCCCTGGGTGGCAATTGTTCTCGCAGATCCCTTTTGTTTTTGCGGTTGCCAGGGCGTGCGTTCCTGTCCCTGTTGCCGTCGCGTCCTCCAACATGACTTTGCTGAACATCGTGGTGGTTAGGTTCAGCGCCATGGTCGCGACCTCCGCCGCCGAGTACCATGCCTCCCTCGATGTTGCGGTCGCGTTGGTCTCTGCTAGGGTGGTGGGACTGATTGCCATGATTACCAACTTCTGGAAGTCGGCTGCTTGCCTGGCGGCTTGGTGCTCGGGTAATGGTCTTCGCCGGGTTGATTGTGTCATGCTGGACGGCCGCTGTCTCGAGCATTGTCTTCATCTTGAGGATTTCAGGAGTTTGGGCCATCTGTCCCAACTCTGTGACAACAGCCATGATGTTGGCTGTGGCTCTAGCGTAGACATCTTGCCCGGCGACTTGCATGAACTTGGGGTTGAGGTCCTATAGAGGTAGCCTGCGACCGGCGCGGCGGCGACGATCTGCGCGAGCAGCGTTTCGCTCCCTGCGTCGGTTACGGTCAGCTTCAGCTTCGTTCTCCACGGTTGGCTCGTCGTTGGAGACTTCTTGTTCTTGGGCAATGATCACCATGGCTTGACGCCCTGGTGAGTAGCTTCCAGTGCTTGAAGTTACTGGGACAGTTGATCCGCGGCTGCTTGAAGAGTTCAGGGACTGCCCGTGTTGAAACGGGAGTGGATCAATGCACGCGATGATGTGAGACATGTCCAAGTCCTCTTGTGATGTCGCTCCAAGCTTTGGCTTGCGTCCCAGCCAGTGAACAAATCGTCCTTCGGGGGTTGAATTGATGATGAGTCCGACTTGTTTCCCGTTGAGGGGGAGTTCGTCGAATTCGATCAGAGATCGGAGTTGTCTTGAGGATGCCGCCTGGAGAGCAGAGGTGGGGCCCGTGAGTCCAAAAGGAAATTGGCTCGGGGCTTCGGCCTCACGCCTGGCAGTGGCTAGACTCCTTTTCTTCTGGATTTTTGAATTGGCGGATTTTGGCGTGGCCGATGGTTCAGAAACCGACTCGGATCGCCTGGTCCGCTTTGGAATCTTCCCAGCCCAAGTTGGAATCGAGCTAGGAGTCGAAGTTCCTTGAGTTCGAATTGAGTTCGAACTCGAGGTTCCCCAAGCCCGAGTTGAATTCAGACCCGAGGGCGCGATCTCGTCGAGCTTGTCGGCGAGTTTCTCCGGAGTCGGCGACTTGAGGATGTGGTCGAAGTTGCCCGCGCCATCCGCCGTGCAGACCCAGGAGCCGAAGACGAAGGTGGCGCCTTTCTCAAATGCCATGTCACCGTCGCAGTTGATGATGATTGGTGCCATCGAGCTTGCTGTACGATTCTCGACGAGTACCCCTACCTGGCGCGCCAGGTGTCGGTTTTTTATACCGGCTAGCCAACTATGGGGGGTCTCTAAGTAGTCGAGTTGTTCGTAAGGGCCTCGCCGGAACCAGAAGCACGATGGTGAACACGAGATGATTTAGAAGGTTCAGGCCACCTCGAGTAGAGAGCGTAATACCCTACGTCCTGTATGGTGGATCTTCACGTATTGATGGTTATGATTTTTACAAGGGGCCCCTGCCTCACCTTATATACTCGGGAGACAGGGTCTACAAGGCAAGAAATACAAACTCCTAGTCGGATACTAACATGAGTAGGCTGGGTTGTTTCCTAGTACTCATCTAGTTTCCTTAAGCTGTACGCTCCTTCCTTGTATCAGTCAGAGTTGCCGGCCCAATTTCCTAACGGGCCTATAGCCCATGAGGACTCCCATGGATCTTGGACCGTCAGGTAGAGTGTCAACTTGACGTGGTGGAATTCATCAGTTCGAGCCTTATTATCCCTAAACCTAACTTGAGTTTTTTCGATTTTGACTTACTCCCCCACCACGATCGAACGGGAATGGATAAGAGGCTTGTGGGATTGAAGTGATAGGGTAGGGTTGGCTATACTGCTTGTCGGAGTTATCGTCCAGCAGTCCACCTGGGGTACCCAAGTGGTTAATTTGTAGGCAAAGGGGCAATCATGAGTCTAGGGAGCTCGAGGTAACACAGGGACACAGGGATTATACAGGTTCGGGCTACCCGGAGGTATAATACCCTACGTCCTGTGCTCGGGGGTCTTGTATTGCTTCGCTCGGCAATGCTCCGAGGAACAATGGCGAGTTTGTGATTACAATGGAGGTGGTGGAATGACGTAGAACCCGATGACCTAAAGGGTTGACCTAGGCCGCCTTATATAGGCTGACGACCTAGGGTCTACAAGCTGGTTATCTCTAATCATCATCCACCTCAGATCAAGAAACTAATCCAAGTCGGTTACAACATAATCTCTGTAGTATCCGGGCGGGATCTGGGCGTATCGCTGAGTGCCTTGGGGGCTAAGTCTTCTCCAATCTTGTCCATCAAGCCAGGGATCCTCATGGGCCAGCCTGGAGTCGGCCCACATCATTGTCAGACGTGGGGCCAGGCCGATTGTTTACCCGGTCGGTAGTGGGCCCAGGGGTACCCATATCCCACAAGTCCCCGAGCAACATGCAGGCGCGTGTCGGACTGTTGATGAAGAAGCGAAGCCTTCAAGGTCGGCTAAAGCAACTTGGTCGGCAGGCCGACACAAGGGTGGGCGGTGCTCAAGAAAGAAAACCACAGGCCATCGGGGATGACCCTGTGCAGACCCGAGGCGAAGCCCCGAGTGGCGTAGCGCTGAGTCGGGTGCCGAGGAGCTGCACCACTTGGGAAAAGTGGCACATCCTGATGGGGCATATGGAGGGCGACGCAAGGAGCCCTCCATATGGAGTAGTCCCCGAGCATTGGGCCGACTAGAAAAGTCGGGCTAATGGTCAAGAAAGAAGGATCTCCAAGCTTCGGGGCAGTCAGGCCGCCCAAAGGATAAGCTCGCCACACACGTATGCATACATCGTGACAAAAACAGTATTCATGTGAACGCACAGAGCGCTCCCGTGGTCGGATGAAGCCGAAAACGATAAGGGCGATCTGAGCTCCTCGAAGGAAGGAGCAGCTGCGTGGCACAGAACTCACGTGCCGAATAATGCAACCAGGGTCACATGTGAACATCTAGCACAGGGCTATAAATATGCGCCAAGGCTCGGAGCCATGCGCTCATCAGGAGATAGGCATATCACCTACCAAGTTTGAATATGTTGGGGACTAGTTGCTGGGTTCATCCTCCAGGGAGGATTAATTGGGACGAGAGCTTGGTGCTAGAAGAGTGCTTGTGAAGATCTTGAGGCGATAGTCAGCATCCGGGTGCTTCCCCATTGTTTCCTGGCATTGCCTTAAGCCAAGGGCTTTGTAGGGTGAAATGCTTGTAGAGGCAAGGGATACCTGGAGGCATTCGTAGACAACCCTCAAGTGGAGTTCACCCGTCGTCAGCTGCCACGGTGCTACAAGAGAGCTTGTGATGAGCTCATGTGGACCAAGCTTGCTACGGATGCAGCACTAGGTGCGGCGACGAGTGCCCCATGCCGTCATCTTGCAGTTGATGTGTTTGATCCTTGTAATCGGCGCCTTGACCGGCTCTTCATGTAATTGTATAGCTTTCTGATCAAGCTTTCTTCATTTCTTGGCTGCTAATGCAATTTCTGTTTTCCCTTGACCCGGGGGCCAACTTGGTAGCATAGGTTTGTAAGTAACCTTAGAGCACCGAGTCGCAGAAAATCATTGCCCATAGTCGAAGCGCCGAGGCCCCGAGCGTCGGGGCAGGCCGAGTCACGGAGACCCGGTGACCGGAGTCAGAGCGTCGAGTCCCCAAGGTTCGGGGCTGGCCGAGTTCGGAGACCCGTTGACTGGAGTCAGAGCGCCGAGTCCCCGAGAGTCGGGGCTGGCCGAGTCCGGAGACCCGTTGACCGGAGTCAAAGCGCCGAATCCTCGAGAGTCGGGGCTGGCCGAGTCCGTTGACCCATTGACCGGAGTCAAAGCGCCGAGTCCCCGAGAGTCGGGGCCAGCCGAGTACTTTTAGGCAAAGAGCCATTGGCACGCGGAGAGCCGTTGTCCCGCAGTTAACGGGATTTCCACAGATTCCGTCCGTGAGTTACGGCGCCGTTAGGGTAATTCGGATCGGCGGAAAGGGGATAAATCGGATCTGTTCCCCAGCAGTTTTACCTCAGTCATTTTCAAATCGAAAATCGTCCCGCGTCTTCAGCACCACCTAGCACCGCCGTAAGTGCGATTCACCCACCGCACAGTCACCGCCACCAGAGTTCGAGCGCCGCCGTTGCCGCTGCACATTTGCGTCACGCCTGTGCACTTTGGCGGAGATGGCGGACCCGAGGGAATCGATGAGGACACCGGCGTCGGGTGAGGAGGTGCCACCGCCGACGAGGACGGTGGACACGGGCCTTTCCATGGGCCACAGTGGTGTTGACACGGAGAAGGGGGTGGCATCCTCCGCGGGCTAGTCCGAGGCCACGCGTGACGCCGCCGCCAGCAAGGGCGGCAACACTGAAGATCCGGCGACCGCCGCCGGGGCGGACGCCAAGGGGAAGGCAATTGCGTCATCTGACGAGGTCGTGGAGCTAACCATGGTGCCTGGGGGAGTGCCGCCCCAAGAACTGGCTTGGGGTCAATCCTCCATGACAGAGGAGAGGCTCCAGGACATGGTGCAGCGAGGCGTGCTCGGGCCGCAGGAGGTGCTGCAGTAGCGCCCCACTGGGGATGACGCCCGGCCGTGGGAGCGCTCGAAGACCGAGATGGCCGTCTTCGCACCCTTCTTCGAGCATGGGTTCGGACTGCCCACAGGGGACTTCTTCCGAGGTCTTCTGCATTTCTATGGTGTGGAGATGAGTCATCTGAATCCCACCTCCATCTTGTCCATTTCTGTCTTCATACATCTTTGCAAGACTTTTCTTGGAATTCCGCCACATTTTGGTCTGTGGCACCGCCTTTATCGGATGAAGCCAGTTGGTGAAGGTGCTGGCAAGGGCCCGGCCCGGATCACCGGAGGGGCCGGGTTCTCTTTGAGGGTGGGCATGTCCAAGAGATATTTTGTCTTGGACATGAATGACTCCAACAAGAACTAGAGGTCTGAGTGGTTTTATGTTGCGAACCACCCCCTTTGTCTGCCTGCCCGGACTGGACACCGGCCAAAGAAGAAGGACTGCTGGGACTCGATGCCAGAGGGCCAAGAGCTGCAGGAGGCCGAAGAGTTGCTTCAGATGATTGCCGGGGTGAAGGAGAGGAAGCTGATCGCCGTGGCGGTGATGATCTCCTTCATCCGGCGTCTGACGCAGTCGATCAAGGACCGGGTGCACCCCGGGTATGAATTCTCGGGTGGCAAGGATCCAACCTGGGAGCAGGTCCGGACGGTGTCCATCCCGGAGACGATGGAGAGGATTTCTGGCTTCATGCGGGGCAAAATCTTCAACGAGGGGACGTTGTCCCATTTTCTCCGCAGAATCTGCCTCCGCCTGTCAGTATCCTTTGTGCTTGTATGCTATGTACTGGATTGCTGATCTGTTGAATTTCTGACATATCCTTGTTTATTTGTCTTGTAGGAGCAGGCTGTGAAATATTTCTGCCCTGTCCCGCTGCCCGAGGGCGATGTCCGGCCGGAGAAGTGTATGTCGGTGGAGGAAGCATCCCGGGCTCCTCGTGTCACAAACGAGGGGCAAGCCGAGTGGGAAGTGGCCGACTTCATCTCAGCTTCTCTAGAGGAGTCGGATGACGACCAGGCGGCCGGGGTGCTTGCTATTGGCTCAGGGAGGCCAACGCGCCAGGCTGTGCGGAAGATGACCCACTCCTAGAGGGCAGCCCAAGGGGCATCCCCAAGCCACCTCCGAAGTTGGGGCAGTCCGCACGGGCCGAGGCCGAGGTGCGGAGGAAGTGGAAGGCGTCGTCCCTGACCAGCGAGGCGGAGGATGGCGCTAACGGGTCTCCCTCTAGCCCTGATCCCTAGCGTCCGTCCTAGGAGACTGCGGGGGGGCCAGGGGAGCATCTTCGCTCAGCCAGAGCTACGGCCAGACTCGACTCTGCTGCCGAGCCAGGTGCCTCCACTGCTGCTGAAGCGGGTGGAATTCAAGCGCCCACGCAAGATCAGGTAAGTTATCTTGATGTTCCTTGAGCCGTACATAGGACTCGTAAGTTCCAATTGCTGATGCATTTGTTGTAGGCTCAGGAGCCAAGGAGGTGGTGCCGGCGTGTTGCCGCACCAGGGGGCTGGTGGCAAGACGCCACCAAGTCAGCCTGCCGCCACGGAGATGGGGTCGGGGTCCGGCGCTGCGTCGAGCTTGCCGGAGCAGATGTCGGTCAGCATGCTAGAGCAGCCACGTCCACCGAGCCCTCCACGCCTCACCTTGGGGACGAGCTCCCTCGTGGATGACCGACAGGCTGAGGTGCCCGAGGCCAAGGTCACGCAGAAGGGCCCGGAGAACCTTGTTGGGGTGGAGCAGCCGACCGGGCCCTCGCCACTGGAGGATGACGATGACCAGCTCCTCGGGGAGCAGCTGGACGCCGGGGCTGGCACCATCGTGTTGCCTCGGGTGGAGGCGATTGTGGCCGAGCACGGGGCCGGGCTTGAGGTGCCAGAGTTGACTCTGGAGCGGCGGATGGAGCTTGATATCGCGAACCAGGAGAGCGAGCTCCAGAAGCTGCGGAATGTAGCCGACGTCCTGGGCCGCGTTGTTAAGTTGTATCTTCCTGGTATCTTGTCATCGTTGTGGGGCATGGACTGACCATGTGCCCCATGTCTTGTCTGGCAGAGCTTCACTGCCCGGGCCACAAAGGATCTTGACTTCAGGCGGCGGGCCCTGGAGGATCGCCGAACCTTGGCGTAGATCCACACGGAGAGAGTCCGTGAGGCTGAGGCCGCCAAGGAGTTCCTTATGAGAAAGGATAGGGAGCTCGCTGACGTCGTCAAGATGAACGGAGAGCTGATCATTGACATGAAGGTTATGGCAAAGGGTAAGTTCTTGTGTTTCATTTGCGGGTGTCTCTGTCTGGGCAGCCTGTGCTCATGAGGCTTTCTTTGCTGAGGTGAAGAGGAAGGAGGACGCCCTCTAGGGGATGGTGGACGAGTTGGCCGGGGCCAAGCGAAAGCTGGAGGAGGAGGTGCAGACGCTCAAGGCGGCCAACCAGCGCTTGAAGGATCAGCACGACCAAGCAATGCATGGTGAGTATCTTCTGCCGAGTCTTCCGTAGCTTGGATCAAGTCGGAATTCTTATGCAGATGCCTTTGCAGGGCTTCGAGCCGAGCTATTGGAGCTGGAGCAAGCGGCCGAGTTCAACGCCAACTCGTTGATGCCTGCCGGGTCGGGTCCGACGACTTTGACACTGGGTCAGCGGCTCCGGGCCGGGCCGACTCGGGCGGCGCAGCTTGTTCAGGAGACTGTAGTCAGCTTCGGTAGTCGGATCCTAACACTCCTCCGGGTGCACTTCCCGGCGCAAAAGCTTGCTCCAATCGCTGACGGCCTTCCGGAGGGTGTCTCCGACGACCAGTTCGATGGGTTGGTGGACGAGTGTGCACCTCTGGCGGAGGCTGTAGCGAGAGAGCTTGGCCTGTAAAAGCAGTTGTAAATGTAAACTCTGTATTGTACACATATGTATAAAGTTCTGAGTTGAATTAAAGCATTGATGTGCGATGATGTGTTGTTGGCCCTTTTTCCCTGCCGACTAGGACTTTGCGTCACCCGACTGGCCACGGCCATGTGCCGTTTAAGCACCCTTTTTGACCCGCTGACCACTGCTCATGGAGAGGACGGCTTACCCAGACTATAATGCTCAGCGGGGAGGCTTAGGTGTAGGGGGCGCGCGGGTTGAGCACGGAGCTCAGGGTTTCACGGTTGGGGACTCGGACCTGCCGGGTTAGCTTAGCTGTTGCCGGGGGGAACATGGGGTTGGACAAGGACTCGGAAGTCGGAGTAAGCAGGTACTCCCCCAATGATCGTGATGAATAAAATGTTGTCTGGGTCGGGCCCAGTCCCCGAGTGTCCGGTGAGAAGATAACATCGAGCCATATAGCAAGGCAAAGACATTTTCCTTATTATGAGACAAGGGATACATAGCTTTTGTATTTTTCTACGGATAGAACTTGACGAGGTGCTCGATTTTCCACACGTTTGGGACGGGGTCGCCGTTGGCCCACTGGAGGCTGTATGTTCCTGGCGAGACGACTTCCTTGACAATGAAAGGGCCCTTCCAGGGGGCCGACAGCTTGTGTTTGTCCTTGGAGGACATGACTCGGCGTAGGGCCAAGTCGCCGACGTTGAAGGAGCGTTCCCGGACGTTCTTGTCGTGATATTGCCATACTTGCTGCTCGTGCCTGGCATGCCGGACCAGTGCAGCAAGTCGGTGTTCTTCTAGGCAGTCGATGTCGACTTGGCGGCCGATTTCTGCTTCACCTTCCAGGTAGTGCTGGATGCGTGGGGCACCATGGGCGACGTCGGCTGAGAGGATGGCTTCGGAGCCATATACCAGGAAGAAGGGAGTGCCCTATTCACCAATCGACAAAGCATCACTTCGTGGACTACAGGGTGTAGAAAAAGCAGAAGCAGGAACAGGAGAGCCAGTAGCAGGGTCGACCACGCGAACAGGCCGCTCAAAACCCTCAGCAAGCGAACTACATGGATTGTATGACGAGCCACAACTTCCCAAAGACTTGGAGATCACCACGATATTCGGTGTTTGCTCGACCCGAACCTCCAAATCCCAGCTGAAGCTGGTTGAGAGGCAGATAGCAAGCACCAAACCTTGCAAGTAGCCGTTGAGGTGGTCTGAAGTCCCGATCACCTTCAATCAAAGGGACCACCTCGACACACTGTACAACGGGCCACTACTACCACTGTGCATCAAGCCCTGGATCGGGTCACGCAAGGTCGAGCGAACCCTGATCGATAGTGGGAGTGCCGTCAACCTGTTGTTCGTCAATGCCTTTGGCGAACTTGGTATCCCAAGGAGGTCATTGTCCCCAGTGGAGAAGCCCTTCTATGGGGTTATACCAGGCATCCAAGCCCTGCCATTGGGGAGGATCGATCTGCAAGTGACCCTCATGGAGGGGAAAAATATCCGATCAGAGTTCCTCACCTTCGAGGTGGCTGACATAACATCAGCCTACAACTGCATTTTGGGCTTGCCATTCTTGAAGAAATTCATGGCGGTCGCCCACTTTGCCTACTCCATGACCAAGATCCGAGGGCCATTGGGCCCACTCACCATTTGCGGAGACCGCAAGGGTGCGGTTCAATGTGACATGAAGACCCTAGACATGATCAAGGGAGGAGAGCAGGAACCAGCCAAGGCTGCCGAACCTGCCAAGAAAAAGTCCAAGAACTTACCAACCACTGCCACACAGGCAACAGTCGCTGAGACTTCCCGGATGGCCGAAGCCCAATCAAAGGCCAAGGCAAAGCCGACGCTCGCAGAGGACAAAAACACCGATGACGACGCCGCAGAGAAGCGGACCTTGGTGGATCAGACCCCGCTCAAGGGGACGCCACCGCAGGAAGCAAGTGAGTCTCCAGCTGACGCCTCTCTAATCACGCCAACAACAAAGCGTGCCGAGCTAGGCACAAAACCAGTAACCCTGGATGAATCAGACCCGACCAAGACCACCCAGGTGGGCACTGGCCTGGGTGACAAATAGGAACTCGAGCTCATTGCTTTCCTCTGGGCAAATGCGGATGTGTTCGCTTAGGAGCCATCTGATATGCCCGGGATCTCCAGGGAGGAAATCGAGCACAAGCTTGGCATACGAACTAGCATCCGACCAGTCAAGCAGAAGCAAAGAAGATATACCCCGGAGAAACGAGACGCCATCAATGAAGAAATCAATCGACTACTCAAAGCTGGCTTCGTTCGAGAAGTCCCTTTTCCAGAGTGGCTTGCAAACCCAGTCATGGTGAAAAAGCCCAATGGAATGTGGTAGATGTGCGTGGACTACACTGATCTGAATAAAGCATGCCCAAAGGACGAGTATCCATTACCTAGGATAGATTAAATTGTAGATTCAACCTCAGGATGCGAGCTGCTTTGTTTTCTAGATGCCTATTCGAGGTATCACCAATTCAGCATGTGCATTGACGATGAGGAGAAAACTGCATTTGTAACTCCCTTCGGTGTTTATTGCTATATAAAGATGCCTTTTGGTCTGAAAAATGCAGGTTGCACTTATCAAAAATGTGTTCACATTGTTCTCCAAGGCCAGATCGGCCGTAACGTGGAGGCATACATAGATGAAATCGTTGTAAAAAGTAGGTTGAAAGGCAACCTGATCGCCGGTTTGACCGAAACATTCGACAACTTGCGCAAAAACAGGATGATGCTCAATCCCGCCAAATGCACCTTTGGTGTATCATCGGGCAAGCTCCTCGGTTACCTTGTTTCGCAGTGGGGTATAGAGGCAAATCCACATAAGATCAAGGCAGTCGACGACATGAAGTCTCCATGCAGCCGCCACGAGGTCCAAAAGCTGGCAGGAATGATGGTGTCCCAGAGTCAATTCTTGTCCAAGTCATGCGAACGAGGTATACCATTTTACAAATTTTTACGTAAAACTGATCGCTTTGAATGGTCAACAGAGGCAGAAGATGCAATCCAGGCATTCAAACAATACCTGCGGAAAATGCTCGTGTTGGTCCCGCCTCAACCCAAAAATGAGATGTTGTTATATGTAGCAGCAACACCAACAGTTGTTAGCGCTGTTCTGGTGGTCGAGAGACCTACAGAAAAGTCAACAAACACAACACCCTGTTTACTTCGTGAGCGAGGTGCTGCACGATGCAAAGACAAGGTACCCTCAAATTCAGAAATTACTATATTTTACGCTAATGACTTCCAAGAAACTCAAGCATTATTTTCTGAGCCACAAGATCAAGGTCGTGTCAACCTATCCCCTAGGCACCATTTTACACAATCGAGATGCTATGGGAAGGATAGCACAATGGTCTGTGGAGTTGGGGGCTTACGATGTTGAATTCATTCCCAAAACTGCCATCAAGTCGCAGGCTCTGGCAGATTTCATCGCAGAGTGGACTAATCCCGAACCCGATGAGAGCGCCCAAAATCCCAAACATTGGACCATTTTCTGTGACAGAGCATTTTGTAGAGCTAGCACGGGGGCTGGGGTGGTCCTGATTTCTCCTCACAACGACATCATCTGGTAAGCGTTACAAATCAATTTCGTTGATCCAACTCCTACTAATAATGTTGCCGAGTATGAAGGGCTTTTAACAGGACTTCGCATAACTGCATATCTGGGCGTTAAGAGGCTGCTCGTGAAAGGGGATTCCAAGTTGGCTGCAAAATAAGTCGTGAAAGAGTACAGTGCGTGAAGTGATGTCATGGCCAAATACTTGGAAGCATACAGGCGGATGGAAAGCAAATTTGATGGGCTTGAAGTACGACACGTCCAAAGGGAGTACAATAGCGATGCAGACAAGCTTGCAAAAGCAGCTGCCCAACGCACACATTTCCAGGTAATGTGTTACTTGAAGTTCTTACTAAACCATCTGTGTCGGTTTCTTTACCGAACCAAAAAACTGCGCCTACAAAAGGCACAGTTGCTACAACCAACGAATCTGTCAAGGAGTCTATGTTGGTCGATATGGCTCGAGCTGCCGCTCTAGTTGGAAACAAGGAGAACTGGATGGACCCAATCTGGGCATACCTCACAAACCAAGATATACCTGACGATGATGCGACACTGAAGAAAATCCATCATAAAGCCAAGAATTATCAATCGGTTGACGGACGATTATACAAACTAACACGCAATGGATTGCTCCTCAAATGCATCACATGAGCCGAGGGCATTAGTTTGCTCCATGATATTCACAGAGGAATCTGTGGATCTCACGCTTCTCCCCTATATCTAGCAGGGAAAGCATTCCGACAGAGCTTCTATTGGCCTATAGCTCTTCAAGACGCAAGCAAGTTAGTTAAGAAGTGTGAGGCATGCCAATTCGTCGCATGGAAACAGACTAAACCTGCGCAAGCTCTAAACACTATTCCCCTGTTATGGCCCTTTGCCACATGGGGAATAGACATCCTCGGTCCTTTTCCAAGGGCCATCGGGGGTTACAGATTTCTGTTCATCGGCATCGACACATTCACAAAATGGGTCAAGGCTGAACCGGTTCAGAAAATAACAAAAGAGGCAGCTGTCAAATTCCTATGGAGCATTGTCATACGATTCGGAGTCCCGAACAGGATAATCTCCAATAACGAAACACAGTTCAAAGTAAAAAGTTCCATGATTTCTGCTACGACCACGAGATCAAACTTGATCGGTCATCGGTAAATCACCCAAAAACAAATGGGCAAGTAGAGCGTGCTAACAGAATTGTGCTCCAAGGCATCAAGAAGAGGATCTTTAATAGATTGCTAGCTTACGACAAACGATGGATTCATGAAGTCCCTACAGTACTATTGTTGATGAGGACCACCATGAACCGTGCAACAGGCGAAACACCCTTTTTCTTGGTGTATGGAGCCGAAGCAATTCTACCATCCAATATCCGATTACAAGCCCCATGCATGGCAATGTTTTCAGAAACTGAAGAGCCTGATAGACGTACCGATGAGCTACTCCTCCTTGAGGAGGCTCGCGATGCAGCCGCTTTCAGGGTGGCCCAGTATCAACAAAAGTTGCGACAATGCTATGAAGCTAATGTTCGCAACAGAAGCCTCTGCATTGGTGACATGGTGCTCAAATTGGACCAACGCACCAAGGACAAGACTAAGTTGTCCTTTCCATGGCAAGGACCTTACATTGTAGTAGACATTGCAAGACCAGGAGCCTACAGGATCGTGGAGATAGATGGAGACGTACTGCCAAACACACGGAACATGGATCAACTACGCAGATTTTATGCTTAAATCAAGGTAATCAAGCAACTTCAAGCCTATCCAGCAGTTTGGCAGGAATAGTCATCATCTGCGTCACTTCCGCCACCAACAAAAACAAAAAGATAAGTTCTACACACTTTACTCTCCCTCACAATTATGCTCGGGGGCTAGGTGTTATTTTTCATTCTGTTTCTACTCTTTGTTACCATACTGCATATACTAACAAAGAGCCGGGGACTACTACGCTGAAAGTTTTTTTAGACCTATCCTACACATCCCAGGCGCAACGCTCGGGGGCTCCCCATATAATCAAGAAATTCTTGTGGTTAGTACTTCTAGACTCTTTTCTAGCATGTTCACATGCTACAAAAGAGTGTGGGGGCTACTATGGTACTACTACCTCGCAAGAATCGGGCTTTTTAAATCAAGAAAGCGAGACTGTGCTAAAATACCGAACACCATGACTACAAGGATTTACACAGTTCAGAAGGCCACTCGTGTCTCAGCAACTAAACAATTCCAAAATAGCTTATGGTAATGGGACATTTAGCTATGTTAAAGCTATCAGTTAAGAAGTTCCACAAAGGGCCAATCAGCTCTATAATTTATGCAAAAACATGCAAGCATATGTTTCGCAAAATAAAATTCACAAACTAAAACCATCAAGTTTTTGCCCTGTTACAGGATCCCATCACAGAGTTCAGGACGAGTCTTTCGAGTCACTCAAATGGAGGCCAAGTTTCTTAACAAAGGGTTCCACCAATGGGGCAAGATCATCAAACAGTACCTGAGCGTCTCCGACAGAGCACTTGAGGCCTTGAGAGAGCATTGCAGTGTCAAGGTCTGGAACATGGCTCTCCAAGGCTCCAATGGTGTGTGTTGCAGCGATGCATGCACCCTCCATGAGCCTGCTTTCCAAGGACGAGCTGCGCTTCTCTGAAGCTTCAAGGCGGGCGGTGAGATCAGCAACCTCCTTGTCCCAGGCAGCAAGCTGGCCTTCCAGATCTGAGTTTTTCTTCTCGAGCACCTCAATGCTCTTGGAGTTAACTACAGAATCAGAGGCGTTGTGCTAACAACAGTTTGCGGGACAAGAACCAAAGACAGACATGATCATACGAGTCAAATACCTTCCTTTTCGGACTGGAGAATGGCAACTTGGGCTTCCAGTCTAGTCATCGACGCTTCGGCGGAAGAGGCACGAGTGTCCAGTGAATGCCACTGCTCCTCAGCTATAGAGAGCGAAGCAATGATCGGGCCCAAGGGCATCGGGACAGGTCTGGTAGACTCTACAGCTTTCTCCGCACCATCAGGCTGAGCCGTCGTGATAGGCTCGTGAGTTTTCTCTTTCTCCATTGGCTTGGTGAGAGGAGAAGCTGCAGGTTTGGAAGGTCTATATTTCCCGAACGAAGGAAACAGTAAAAATCTTCTCCCTGTGAGAAGTAATCGAGCGAAAACCAAACAAGTCGAGGCCCTTACTCAGATGTCGGGAGAGTGACTTTGAACTTCTTCAGGGCAACAGAGGAAGGCTTTGATGGTGGTGGGACAGGACGAATTTCCTGACGAGAAATCTCCCGAACACACTTAAGTTTGGTTACACGTTCCAAGGCTACAAATAAACGCCCAAATACGATCATGCTTGGTACCTGATCATCAGGACGAGGCGGATCACAACCGGCAGGCAGCTCTGTGGCGTCGGGCACACCAAGAGATCCCGATCCCAGAAACATCCTCTCCGCACTGGCACCCTGAGAGCGTTTGCGAGTTCAAGGAATGACAACCTTGGTGCTGCTCGGGTTCTTTTTCTCCTTGCCAGGCGACTGCTCGGGCAGTTCGGCGGTCGAGGTCCTGACACCTTCATCAACTGCTAGCTCTGTTTCCTCCTCAACATTGATAGATCCACTTTGAATGGGAGCGTCAACGGTAGGAGGGGCCTGTTCAGGAGAAAGGAATCATGACAAATAAACATTAATCAAGAAGGGATATTTTCTGAGAACAAGTTTACCTCTAGAGAAGGGTTGTCGGCGCTATAAGGAGTTGGGACGCCTATGCATTCCGGGATATCGGCATTCAGCATCTTCTTTAGGCGAGCAGCCACTTCCAGGTTTGGGACAACTGTTGGTTAAGAGTCATGACATCTCAAATGATCGAACGATCTCAGAAATATTACCGAACAGAAAGAAAAGGGCTTACCATCTGGCTTCATTCTGTTCAGGTCATTGTCGCCCATGAAAGACCAGGCATAGCGATCATGAGTCATGAGAGGGATAAATCTCCATTGAATGAAAACCTCCGCCACATGAATCGTTGTCAGACCTGCTTCATGGAGCGACAAGATCCGATCGATATGCTTCTGCTTGTCAGGGGTAACTCTCGGCAGGGTTTTGGTTTCTTCCTTGAGATAAGGCATCCCTTTTGCTACTGAAGCTTAGGGAAGGGTGATATAAAACCAATGGCATTGATAACCTTTCTAGGAATCTTTCACTGGAAAGGGGATATAAACTTCCCGGTCTCTCAAGGAAAACATAATTAACCCGATCATGAGTTGTTCTTTGTAAAATGCAAGAGCATAAAAATATCTCCACAGGTTAAGCGAGTGCTTGATTCCTAACCAGGCTTCACACGGAAAGGCGAAGACGCTAAGCATGGTTATAGCGCCTAGCTTGATGTGCATGAGCTCTATTTGGTAGAAGTCACAGATGCTGTGGAAGAAATCTGACGGAATGACCCCAAACCCGCAATGGAAGAACTCAAGAAACGCCACCAGTTCAAGAGTGTCAGGTGTCGAGTAAAGCTAACCTTTCGCATGACGACGAGGGAAGATGGTAGTGTCCAGAAGCAATCCAAGATTCTTCAGTTCCCGCAGTTGTTTTGCCGTGGTGGTCGACTTGTCCCAGTACTTGTCGGTGGTGCAGATCGTGGATCCACTACACAGCTCCCGTCTGGAGGTGGCGGCACTGCTCTGCTTCCCAGACGATTCATTCTTGGATGAGGACTGGTGCGAGGAAGCCATGGCAGCGAAAGGGTGGCTCGATTGATTGGAGGAGCGAGAGGATGAGAAGCAGAAAGCAAATGCGGAATGGCGAGCAATTGCAGATGCAAGTAAGGAAGACGAAGGCCCAAATGGAGACCAGGCGGCTGCGCCTGGGGTCTTTATGGTTTCGAGAGGGAGCATGAACCCTGAAAAAACTGGCCTCGATCCGCGTAATCCGCAGTCACTGTTAGGTCAAAGGATTCTTTCCTTTCTCTGCGGTAGGTGTCGTTTCGAAAACTGTGGAGGTCAAATTCAATGCATTTGGGATTGCTAGCTTACTGAGGAAGTTAACAATTTTAAATGACTGAATACGTAATGTGTTCTGAGGAAATAGCCCGATCATCTGTGACTGGGAACTAATTTCCCAAACATGTTAAAACAGTTGGTTTGTTTGGAAAGAGATCTTGTTCGGGGGATTCTTATTCTCTGAACAAACAACCTCACAAACTGATCAACACAAAAGTTTCCGAGCACGGGAATAGGACTATTGTTGCATCTTCCAAGTGAAATTACTTCATTAATCCAAAAGGAGTACATTTCACAGGGGATCGATAACTATCTTGAAACTAAAAATTCAAAATAACGATCCTGGCGTTGACTGACATCGTCGGCCAGGATCAGGGCGGTGCAGCACCAGGCGGTGGAGCCTCCTCCGCGTCCTCCTCCTCGAAGTCGTTGATGAGGTCCATGAGCGCTCCGTCTCCCGGGATCCCGATCAGCTCGCGGTTCAGGGAGACAAAGAGGCGTCGGGCGAGTTCCTCGTCGCTCTTGGTGTCGACCGAAGCTGAAGACGAAGATACGCCTGCGTGCGAGGACTCCGGCCTCAATCGAGCGCCACTAGCCCCTTGTTCCGGCTCGTCGTCGGAGGAGATGGAGATGAGGGACGCCAGGGCTGGAGATGGCGACGCAGGTCTTTTTCCCAGCGGCCATGCTTGTCGTGGCAGCCTCGGGAGCCGGGGACCCCATCATCGGATCTTCTCCTTGCGGCTCGGCCTCGATTCCTACATCCTTGTACCAGGGGAGAGCTAGCAAGGGAGCCTGAGGGGAAACAGAAGGTGGCGCAGCTGCTGGTGGGCCTTCCGGCATGACGGACGGTGGCTCGCCGGAGCTACGAGGAGAGTCTCCGAAAAGGAGATGAGGCAGCTTGAACATACGGCTGAGTCTTTTCTTTCCCATGGTGTGGGGAAGGGGATGGCTTTGTGGGAAAGGTTCAAGTGCAGATCTATCCAAGGGATTCTATATTTAAAGCCCCTGGGGCGACGATTCACACATAGATCGAGGAGCCACAACAGTGCCGTGATTTACGTCGTGTGCACTGCTAGAGTTTCGGGGGACGTGCGTAGTGGATTTTAAATGCACGGGCAGGCTTAGCCAACCCTTGGCGTTTCAGTTTCCAAGATGGAATATTCTTTATTTGTATGATTATGGCTGATATTTTTCTCTGACCTTATCATTCAAATGCAAGTTTCTCCATTTAGAATTCGGGATCTTTTTCTAACTCTCATTGCAGAAGTGATTGTCGAGATATTTGCATATCCTAAAAATCACCCAAAGAGTAAAAAGACCCAAAGTCTATTCAAGGAACAACCTTTTCTGAACAAGATAAGCTCGGGGGCTACTATTGAGGCCATAATACCCGGGTGCCCGATCACGAGGATTGCCGACTACCGACTCCAAGCAAAGAAGACTCCGAACAAGACACGACAACTGGATCGTAGAAGGAAAGCCCAATGATAGTTAGGGTCCTACTAGGTTTAGGTCTGTTTTGTCTTGTAAGGCATGTCTCTCTGGATATAAATAGTAAGAGGTCCTGCATGTAGAGGGTATCCCCAATCTTAGCCAATTCACCCAAGAATATTTGTTACATCATTGTAATCTGTACTCGCTGAGATAATACAAGCAAACGACTGGACGTAGGGTTATTACTCGATCTCGAGGGCCCGAACTAGTATAAAATCCCGAGTCTCTTTGTTCATCTATTGTGATCAATCTTCGCACGAAGCGGGGTGCTTGCCGGACAAATATCTGCCGAGTACAACCTCGACATCGTGATTTACATCGCGTGCGCTGCTAGAGTTTCGGGAGGCGTGTGTAGTGGATTTTAAATGCACGGGGCAGGCTTCATCAACCCTTGGTGTTTTAGTTTCCAATATGGAATATTATTTATTCATTATGATTATGGTTGATATTTTCTCTGACCTTATCATTCAGATGCAGGTTTCTCCATTCCGAGTTCAGGGTCTTTTTCCAACTCTCACATTAAAGTGATTGACGTGATGTGTACATATCCTAAAATCACCCGAAGAGTAAAAAGACCCAAAGGCTACTTAAGGAACAACCTTTTCTGAACAAGATAAGCTCGGGGGCTACTGTTGAGGCCATAATACCCAGGTGCTCGATGACGAGGTGTAACACCCTGAAAATTCACTTTCTAATATAGTAATTAATTTGCTAGCTCTTGTTTGTGCATTCTCAAAATTTAGGTAATATAAAACCTTTTTGGTAATTAAAATCAACTATAGGTTTAGAAACTTGTTTGCGTGCATTTCATGCCGATGCATCGTTTTATTGTATGAGTGTTTGTATGTGCTTAGCCCTTGTTTCTTAAACCCAGACCCAAACCCTCGACAAATCAACCACGTAGGCTACCCTGTGTGGACTGCCGGGTCCAAACATCCGACAAAAACCTAGCCCAAAATCCTCATGGTCCCTTCACTACACAAGACCCGATCCAAATCCATCCTAGACCCAAACTCTTCTAAGCCAGTCTAGCCCAGCTTGTTTTTCCTTTCTCCCTTTCTTTTTCCTTGGCCTAGTAATCAGCCCAAGCCACAGCCCAGCCCCTCTCCCCTCTCTTCCCTCGTGGCCCAAGTACCCAGGCCGGCCCAGCCAGGCCACGCACACCCCCTTGCCCCTCGTGGCATCACCCCAATCTCCTTCCTCGCTGTCTTCTTCGCAAAACAGAAGAAAAATCACGGTTGCCCCATCCCTGTCGCCCCTTCCCTGTGTCGCACCCTTTCCCCTTCGCCTCCCCCTCTCCTTCTGTTTCATGAGGGCATGCAGGAACACCGCCTCCTCCTTTCCCCTTCACTCTTTCTCTCTCTGCAATGCACAGAAGATCAAACATCACACCCCTGTGTCACGCCCCTCTCCCTGAGTCGCGCCCCCTCTCTTCCCCTTCTCCACTCAAGAAACGTAACCCCCTCCCTCTCTATTCCTCATCAATGGCAATAATGTCCTGCAAAATGCCTGCTAGTCGTGCCCCAAATTCCTGCCCCTCCCTTCTATCCCAAGGCCTATAAATGGCCAGAAACAAGCCCCTCCCCATCCCTTTGCTGCTACCCTCACAAACCCAGCCGCCATTGGTGTCTGGTTCACCGGAATTTCGCCACCACTTCTGCTCGCTACCTTTTTGAAGCTCGTTCCTCACTCCCCTCTACTCTCTCGCATTCCCAGGAGAACCAGGACCTTGCCCCAATGCCGAACAGCAGTATACAGAGGCCGCGCGACCCGTCCCCACGGCCGAACATGACCTGCTCCGTCCCACTCTGAAGTTCTCCATCTTCGCTGCCTCTCTACCCTAAGTAAGGCTCAAGACGAGTTCATGGCGATGTCGTCTCTCTCTAGGGCCAAACACCACAGGATTCTGAGCACCATAGCCTCGGGGTCCTCGCCTCCGGTGAGCTGCCACCATGGCAGCGAGCGCCGCCCCCTTTTCTGCTCGCGAAAAACTTCGAGCTCGGTGTCGTTCCTCCCTGAGACCGAGTAGAACACCCCCCCCACCGTCCATCTCCCATCCAAGGGCCCAGATTAGATCAGAAAATACCCCTTCGCATTTATTCTAAAGAGCCCCTGCAGAGTTCCCTAATCAACCCGCCATCCTCCCCTCTGTTTTGAGTATCTTCTTTTCTACCCCCTACAATCTAAAGTTAATCGCGTATAGGTCCTCCGTTTATCGCAGGTTAGACCTTGATCTTGCTTTTAGCATAGTTTAATCATCCTAGCTCCGATTAGAGTGATTTTCACGTTCATGTGTTCGTAGAAATGCATACAGTAGTTTTCTAATCTTTTTGTTTCTGTTCTCATTGTATGGTGTACTGTTCTAATAGAAATACTTTTGTATGCATGTATTGGCTTGTGCTGGATGTATGTATGGTGATGGAATCTGGGTATAGATTTCGAGCAGTACGAGGCCGGATTTGATCAAGACTTTGAAGACCAAGATCAGCAACAATATTTTGAGGAAGGCAAGTGTAACATGATATACATCCTTGATACCTATTCACCTTATATTCATTTTAATCATTCATGCATGTGTCTAATTTTGTTAAACCCTAATGATGACTAGCTTTGTTTACTCCATATTCCTTGTTTACCTGGGTTTTGCATTGGGTAGTCAGGTTAAAGTTGCTATGCTTGCCAACCACTAATATTCGTTATGAAACAATAATCCTGACTAATGGTTTACTTGAAACCTTATTAAAATGTGCTTTTAGCAACTTGGTTTAGGGAGCTAGAGCTTGTGCTTTTGGATTGCTCTAGTGTCTCTCCTTAAGGTCCGGTTCTTAAAGCGGCCACCTAGGAAACCCATACAACCATAGGAACCACATGGCTCTGGTCTTGGCTAAGTATGCTGTACGGCTCTAGCTTGTTTAGTGGTTACCGAAAGGCGCAAGTGGGGCTGCCTGGTTTAAGTGTGGACCTCGGTCAGTCTTGTTGGGGTTTGTGTGATGGATTTGTGTGATGTTTTGGCTGGAGCCTAGAGGGGTCCATGCGCCTGTAAGGAAACCATAGCGGCCACTAACTTGTTAGGGTGTCGGTTGAAAGGTCTGTAGTGATGCCATGTGCTCGTTTTGGTGCGCATTGCCTATGGCAAAGGGGTGTCACGACCGGTGGTGAAAGTGTACAACCTCTGCAGAGTGTAAAACTGTTATAATAGCCATGCTCACGGTCAAGAGTGGATCCTTTTTGATTAGTAGTTCCTTGTTTTATGAATAAATGGTAATATGATGTTGTTCATTTATGATACTTCACTTGTTTTTCTAATGTGGGTTACAACCAGGGCTGTCATATAATTTTAGTAATTCAGGTTAATTCTAAAATCAATCAACTAAAAATGCTAACCGCAGTTTAAACCGTGTCAAACCTTTTGAGCCTCATTTAATCATGTTATGTTGCTAAGTAAGATGGATTACTTACACTTGCTTCATATCAACAAAATCCTGGATGGGTACTCAGATGAGCTGCCAGTTGATGCATTCCCCGAGGAGTTCCCAGATTTCTAGGCTGTGTTCTCCCCCAGTTAGAGTCCCTGTGGAGATGTCTTGGAGTTAGATTGTACCAGGATTCCGCTACTTTGATTAACCCGATAATAATGTTATGCCTGTGATGTAAAGACTTGTTATGATTTATGTTATCGAGCACTGTTTTCCTTTCTTTGGTATTCATTTCTGGAGCTATATGTGTGTATAGACTTCCTAGGTACAAATATAGTAGCATTTGGATTTCCTTCGTAAATCCAGGTGTGACAGAGTGGTATCAAAGCAGTGCTGACTGTAGGATGCGCAACCTAGATTAGAATGGTCGTTTAGAGTTTATACTTTAAACTCCTTGATTTATTTCATTTTGATTTAACCTTGCTTATTTTAATTATTGATTATACAGACCTCGTTTTGTTTATTTAAACTATCCTTGTTTTGCCTTGTCATTAATTTATTAAAAATCTTTGGTTATACTTCTATCTCTATCTATTGCAAAATTTGACTCTCTCCGTTGTTTTCTTTTTTGAGATAGGCCCGTACCACCATAGGCAAGGATCCTTAGATTTGTTCCATGAGTTGTAATAAACGATTTATATGCATTTTAATTTTGTTTTAAGTTTCTCATTTGTGAACGTGTGCTCTTGGGTGATTTGAATAAATTGTGATTATGATTAATGCATGAGTTGGATTTTTGTAATGATTGTGATGAATGTGGGTTTTATACTCACAAACATCTAGTTATAGGTTTAAGGCTTAAGGTTTAATGTTTAAATAGTGGGGTGGGTTTTTGCTCTGCACCTCTATCATTTCCATACCATTGTCAAGAATCAGATTATTGTTATCTTGGATGAATAACAGTAATACTAATGTTGTATCCAATGGAGGAATGGCAGCCGACCCAAAGAAGGTTAAAGATGTGTTGAGTTGGAATCCACCAAAAGATGTGAGTTAGATTCGGAGTTTCCTTGGAATGGCCGAATACTATCGACGGTTCATTGAAGGGTTCTCCAAAATTGCTAAACCTCTGACATTCTTGCTAGAGAAGAATGTGAAGTTTGCATGGTCAGAAAAGTGTCAAGCCAGTTTCGAGGAGCTTAAGAAAAGGTTACCACTGCTCCAATATTGGAACTGCCGGATATAACAAAGAGTTTCTCTATATATTGTGATGCATCTCACCAAGGTTTGGGATGTGTACTTATGCAAGAAGGAAAAGTGGTAGCATATGCCTCCAGACAGTTAAGGAAGCGTGAGTTAAATTATCCGACTCATGACCTTGAACTTGCAGCAGTGGTGCACGCACTAAAAATCTGGAGGCACTATTTGATTGGCCATAAGTGTGATATCTACACTGACCACAAGAGTCGGAAGTATGTGTTCACTGTTGACGGTCCTTAATTATCAATTTTAACCGTCAACTCCTGCAAGAAATATATCAAATATAAACATCTAACATAGTGGTAGGGTTTATTACTAACTATTTCCACGAGTGTTGGTGTTTTACTTTGTCATGCAGGAAATTATACTATGGGAGCTAAAAATACTATTATCACAAAGTATCTCATATGCCTAATTGGAGTACACCATTGCGAAAAGCTCGTCGAAACAATTCCAAATGTTATATTAATTATACTATTAGAAACTCGGGTCAAGAAGTTATAAAGATTACAATATATATTAATGTGATGGACCCACCGGGGGGGCCCACCCAGGCGGACCAGCAGCTGGGCTGAAGCACCAGCGCGGTCAAAGCCCAGGCAGGGCGCCCGTCCAGCCAGTACCAGGCGCCCACGACACAGGCCGGCAGCAGAGGCCGGACGAGAAGCAAGGTCAGGGTGGGCCCAGGTGGGGCCACGGTGGCCAACACACGGGCGGACGTCCTTTGCTCGGCTGCAGCCCAGGCACATGCACGCAGGGGGAGCATGCGGGCCCTACGTGGGCTAGGCCGGCCATGCAGCCACGGCCAGAGACGAGCGAGTCAGTTCACGCGGAGGCCTGCATCAGCGTTGCGCCTGCAGATTGATCCCGCAGGGGACACGTGGCGAACGGCCTTTGGCCAGGTTCGGTCATCACGCAAAGCTCACGCGCATAGGAATTGGTGCAGGATGATGTGGCGCACTCTGATTCGCCCAAAGGGCCATCACGCGGATCGAGACCGAGGAAACACAGATTGCCGGGAGGAATATTTCCTTCGCGCGGTTCCATCGCCCACCGACGTACCAAGGTCGGTTCCCCAGACACTTGCACAATGGGAGAATAAGAAGGGGAATATTCCCTAGGACCTAGGGAGGATCTCCACTCTCCCAAGGCATCCTCCACACTATAAATAGACCCCTACCCCTCACTCTCAACACACACAAGATTGAGAAGCTCTTCTCCAAGGCAAAGCTCTACATCCACTCCTACTTAGAGAATAGGGAGAGAGTGAGGGGTAGTCCGGGGAAAGTGCCGGGACTGTCGGCACTCTTCCTCGACCTTGTACCTCGATGGATGCTTTCTTCTTCTAGTAAGTGTTCATGATCTCTTATGGCATTAAGTTCTCTTGATTAAGTAAGTTCCCTTCTATAGTTGCTTGCGGGTTCATCGTTCATTAATCATTTGTGAATGCTTAGTGAATACTTCGGTCTAGGAACAAGACTAAAGTAGTAATTAATAGCGTAGATGTGGTGTCTGGGCTAGAAGTTACCTTTGTTTGCCTCGTAGCCCCACGGATTAGTAGAGGTAGACGGCAGGTGGTGACAGCCCTGTCCTTCCTTTGTAATCCTCCACGTTCGGGTACGGCATAGAGCTGTTTGCCGGCAATTTCCTAGAGGCCTAGGATACCCCGGTGCCCAAAGTAAGCAGACAATAGACACTGAGCTTATCCTTCATGAAGGTATTTATCCATAGGAATCCTCTCTAACCTCGCCATCCATTCTCTTGTTGTCCTTGGATGATATCATTAGAAGATTAGTACACACGTTTCCTGTGGATTTGATACTCTGAATACTTCCGGGTGAAAGCTACAATGGTATCCATGCACTTGCGGATTTATCTGCGACCGTAAGAAATACCAACATTCACACAGTCAGACCTGAATCTGAGGCAACACCGATGGTTAGAGCTAATCAAGGACTATGGCCTGGAGATTCACTATCATCCAGGAAAGGCAAATTTGGTGGCAGATGCTCTAAGCAGAAGAAGTCATGCAAATAGAGTTACCCAGTTACTAGAAGAACTCGGTAAAGAATTTGAATGATTGAATCTGGGATTTGCAGCTAGCACGGTCAAGATGGAAGTCAAACCTACACTAGAAAAGAGATTAGAAAAAGAGATTAAAGAAGGGCAACTAGAAGATAGGAAGATTCAGGAAATCGTGGCTTTGATCATTCAAGGAAAAGCACCGGGATTTACCATGGACGAGTAAGGAACTGTGTCGTTCGGCAAAAGAACATGTGTGCCTAATCTGAAGCATATAAGAGATGCTATTCTAAGGAAAGCACACGATTCAGCTTACTCCTTACACCCAGGAAGTACAAAGATGTATTTGGATATTAAAGAGAGATACTGGTGGTATGGACTTAAGCGATATGTAGCAACACATGTAGCCTTATGTGACACATGTCAGAGGGTTAAAGCAGAACATCAGAGACCTGCCGGTTTACTCCAACCCTTAAAGATACCAGAATAGAAATTGGAAGAAGTTGGAATGGACTTTATAGTTGGTTTACCGCGAACTCAGAGAGGTTTTGACTCTATATGGGTAATTGCGGATCGACTAACCAAGGTGGCTCATTTCGTTCCGGTAAAGACCACCTACTCAGGAGCAAAGTTAGTAGAGCTATATATGGAGAGAATATTATGCTTACATGGGGTCCCAAAGAAGATAGTGTCAGATAGGGGATCACAGTTCAGCTCACAGTTCTGGCATAAACTTCACGAGTCAATGGATACAAAACTAAACTTCAGTTCAGCTTGTCATCCATAGACTGTTCAGCAAACTGAAGGGATGAATCAAATATTGGAAGATATGTTGAAGGCTTGTGCTTTACAGTACGGGACAAGTTGGGATAAGAGTTTGCCATATGCAGAATTCTCTTATAACAACAGTTTCCAAAAGAGTCTACAAATGGCACTGTTTGAGGCACTATATGGAAGGAAATGCGGGACACTCTTGTTCTGGAATCAAACGGGAGAAAGCCAAGTGTTTGGACCTGAAATTCTTAAAGAGGCTGAACGACAGGTGCAGACAATCCGGCAAAATTTGAAAGTAGCACAATCCAAACAAAAGAGTTATGCAGATGTCAGACGCCGAGACCTTAGTGTCACATTTGAGAGGAGTTCGCAGATTTAATGTCAAAGGTAAACTAGCACCAAGGTACATTGGACCATTCAAGGTGTTGGTCAGAAAAGGGGAAATAGCTTATTAGTTGCAACTGCCATCTAGACTGTCTGGTGTACATGATGTGTTCAATGTATCACAACTAAAGAAGTTTTTACGAGTGCTAGAAGAACAGTTACCGCAGGAGGAACTCGATGTACAAGCGGATCTTACTTATAAAGAGTATCCTGTCAATATACTGGAAGTGGCAGAAAGAGTCACAAGGAGTAAGGTGATATGGATGTATGAGGTGCAGTGGAGCCGACACACCATAGATGAGACAACTTGGGAAAGAGAAGAAGATTTAAAGGCAAAATATTCGCAGTTGTTTGAAGACACAACCGAATCTTGAGGACGAGATTCATTTTAAGGGGGTTAGGTTTGTAACACCCTGAAAATTCACTTTCTAATATAGTAATTAATTTGCTAGCTCTTGTGTGTGCATTCTCAAAATTTAGGTAAATATAAAACCTTTTTGGTAATTAAAATCAACTATAGGTTTAGAAATTTGTTTGCGTGCATTTCATGCCGATGCATCGTTTTATTGTATGAGTGTTTGTATGTGCTTAGCCCTTGTTTCTTAAACCCAGACCCAAACCCTTACCACGACCCTAACCTGGCCCGAATTTCTTTTCTCTTTTCTTTCTTTCCAGAGTATAAAACCTAGCCCAAAATCCTCATGGGCCCTACCCTACTCAAGACCCGATCCAAATTCAACCCAGACCCAAACTCTTCTAAGCCAGTCCAGCCTGGCCTATTTTTCCTTTCTCCCTTTCTTTTTCCTTGGCCCATTAATCAGCCCAAGCCGCAGCCCAGTCCCTCTCCCCTCTCTTCCCCCGTGGCCCAAGCACCCAGGCCAACCTAGCCAAGCCACACACGCCCTCTTGCCCCTCGTGGCGTCGCCCCAATCCCCTTCCTCGCTGTCTTCTTCGCAAAACAGAAGAAAAATCGCAGTCACCCCATCCCCTCACCCCTTCCCTGCGTCGCACCCTTTCCCCTTTGCCTCCTCCTCTCCTTCTGTTTCGCGAGCGCATGCAGGAACACCGCCACCTCCTTTCCCCTTCGCTCTTTCTCTCTCTACAACACACAGAAGACCAAACACCGCACCCCCTGTGTCGCGCCCCTCCCCCTGAGTCGCGCCCCCCTCTCTTCCCCTTCTCCACTCAAGAAACGTAACCCCCTCTCTCCATTCCTCATCAATGGCAGTAATGTCCTGGAAAATGCCTGCAAGCCGTGCCCCAAATTCCTGCCCCTCCCCTCTGTCCCTTGGCCTATAAATGGCCAGAAACAAGCCCCTCCCCATCCCTTTGCTGCTGCCCTCACAAACCCCGCCGCCATTGGTGTCTGGTTCACCGGAATTTCACCGCCGGAGCAAAGCTTGGTAAGCACCATCGCCGCTTCTGCTCGCTACCTTTTGAAGCTTGTTCCTCACTCCCCTCTACTCTCTCGCATTCCCAGGAGAACCATGACCTCGCCCCAACGTCGAACAGCAGTATACAGAGACTGCGCGACCTGTCCCTACTACCGACCGAGACCTGCTCTGCCCCGCTCTGAAGTTCTCCATCTTCGCTGCCTCTCTACCCTAAGTAAGCCTCAAGACGAGTTCGCGGCGATGTCCTCTCTCTCAAGGGCCAAACACCACGGGATTCTGAGCACCATAGCCTCGGGGCCCTCGCCTCCGGCGAGCTGCCGCCATGGCAGCGAGCGCCGCCCCCTTTTCCGCTCGCGAAAAACATTGAGCTCGGCGTCGTTCCTCCCTCAGATCGAGCAGAACACCCCCCACCATCCATCTCCCATCCAAGGGCCCAGATTTGATTAGAAAATACCCCTTCGCATTTATTCTAGAGAGCCCCTGCAGAGTTCCCTAATCAACCCGCCATCCTCCCTTCTGTTTTGGGTATCTTCTTTTCTACCCCTGCAATCTATAGTTAATCGCGTATAGGTCCTCCGTTTATCGCAGGTTAAACCTTGATCTTGTTTTTAGCATAGTTTAATAGTCGTAGCTCCGATTAGAGTGATTTTTGCGTTCATGTGTTCGTAGAAATACGTAGATTAGTTTTCTAATCTTTTTGTTTTCTTCTCATTGTATGGTGTACTGTTCTAATAGAAATACTTTTGCATGCATGTATTGGCTTGTGATGGATGTTTGTGTGGTGATGGAATGCTGGTATAGATTGCGAGCAGTACGAGGCTGGATTTGATCAAGACTTTGAAGACCAAGATCAGCAGCAGTATTTTGAGGAAGGCAAGTGTAACATGACTCATCCTTGATACCTATTCACCTTATATTCATTTTAATCATTCATGCATGTGTCTAATTTTGTTAAACCCTAAGGATGACTAGCTTTGTTTACTCCATATTCCTTGTTTACCTGGGTTTTACATTGGGTAGTCAGGTTAAAGTTGCTATGCTTACCAACCGCTAATGTTTGTTATGAAATAATAATCCTGACTAATGGTTTACTTGAAACCTTATTAAAATGTGCTTTTTAGCAACTTGGTTTAGGTAGCAAGAGAATGTGCTTTTGGATTGTCTCTCCTTAAGGTCCGGTTCTTAAAGCGGCCACCCAGGAAAACCATTCAACCACAGGAACCACATGGCTCTGGTCTTGGCTAGGTATGCTGTAAGGCTCTAGCTTGTTTCGTGGTTACCGAATGGCGCAAGTGGGGCTGCCAGGTTTAAGTGTGGACCTTGGTCAGTCTCATTGGGGTTTGTGTGATGGATTTGTGTGATGTTTTGGCTGGAGCCTGGAGGGGTCCATGCGCCTGTCAGGAAACCATAGCGGCCACTAACTTGTTAGGGTGTCGGTTGAAAGGTCTCATAGTGATGCCCTGTGCTCGTTTTGGGAGTGCATTGCCGGTGGTGAAAGTGTACAACCTCTACAGAGTGTAAAACTGTTGTAACAGCTATGCTCACGGTCAAGAGCGGCCTGGATCCTCTTTTGATTAGTGGTTCCCTATTTTCTGAATAAATGGTAATATGATGTTGTTCATTTATGATACTTCACATGTTTTCCAATGTGGGTTACAACCAAGGCTGTCATATAATTCTAGTAATTCAGGTTAATTCTAAAATCAATCAACTAAAAATAATAACTGCAGTTTAAACCATGTCAAACCTTTTGAGCCTCATTTAATCATGTTATGCTTGCTAAGTAAGATGGATTACTTACCACTACAAGATTTTCGGTCTACTGCAACGCCGAAAAAGTGTAGCAAAAGACCCAAAAATGGTAGCAATAGTAATTTTGCTACCATTTTTTTTTGGTTAAATGTCGTTGCACTTGTAAGGGTAGCAATAGCATAATGCAATGGGTTACATTTTAGTTGCGACACACAGCCCCTCTATTGCAACACTTTTGACGCTTTTGCAACACCTGGTGAGTGTTGTAACAAAAGCAATTGCAACCACTATGGGTGTGGTAATAGTATCAATTGCAACGAACTAGGCGTTGCTAGCGATACGTATTGCGACACGCTGGTCGTGTAGCAACACAATGCAATCGCAACGCAACACAGGTGTTGCAATCGTGGTTGTTGCTACGCAGAGAAAGCATTGCAATAGAGGTTCTCTATTGCCACGTCGCCTAAATGGTTGCTATAGGTGGCTTAGGTTATTGCAACGTCTCTTCAGGTTGGTTGCTACAGAGAGGTCCTATATTGCCACGTTTCTGAATGGTTGCTATAGATGGCATAGGCTATTGCCACGTTACTTAGGTTGGTTGCTACAGATAGGTCATCTATTGCCACGTTACTAACTAGCTGGTTGCTATAGGTAGATTCCTCTATTGCCACCGTCATCTTTTTGTAGTTGCAAGAGATAGTTTCTCTATTGCCACGATTATCGTACCTATTGCCACGACTAAATGTGGTTGTTATATGTGCCATCATATATTGCAACGCCAGATTAATATATTAATAATTCATGTTGCGACACTTTGTTTGGTAGCTTAAATCAATAATCGCAAAACGACAAATACATAATGAATGAAGCATCGACATCCATTAAAACGAAATATAATTTGTTCATACAAAATCTTTAACGAAACACACCGAGTGTCAAACTAAATGAGAACACAAGTAGATAGCTTAACACATAATAATGTGTCAAGCACAGACAACTGTTTGAACTCATTCGAATCAAAAGACTAATGTCTACTGTAGCAGCGAAGGTTCCCTTGATATGTATGTTGGCCATCGTCCCACCATTCGCATGCTCCTTCTCAAACTCAAGATTCCTCCTGAAAAAATCATTGACATGCATTAGTTAAACTGAGACTAGTGGTGGCAAAGCTAATTGAACACTGAAGCAAAACACGAGCTACAGTACTAGAGTTCTGTGAGCTGCAGTACTATCAACCATGAACTTTGAAGCGAAAAGCAAATATAAACATACATGCAGCTGCCTCCCAAGACATTTTATGAGCACAAACACATCCATATATATTTCTAATCAGCAAGAGGAAACTAAGCCTGGACCATATTTAGGAGCAGAACAAAAGAATAGCTATGTACTTCTCCAAAAGGACTATATGTTCCTTTTTAATGCAAAGAGAGATAAAAGGTTTCACATAGTACCTGTGTATTCTTTTTGGACAATGCAGATCTTTTCCTAGCCGCAGTTTCCTTCAGTTGCTTTGCTGTAGTATAAACAGCACCC
>CM014272.1:36625253-36637754 GCA_004135705.1 Alloteropsis semialata | reverse complement strand
CCTTTAACATTGGTGGGAGGTGGAAGCTTTTCTATGACTTCTATTTTTGCTCTATCCACCTCTATTCCCCGTTCGGACACTAAGTGTCCCAACACTATCCCCTCTCGGACCATGAAATGGCACTTCTCCCAGTTTAGCACCAGGTTCTTGTCTCGGCATCTTTGTAGTACCTTGTCTAAGTTCTGCAGACAATGGTCGAAAGTCTTTCCATAGACTGAAAAATCATCCATGAAAATTTCCATGATCTCTTCAATCATGTCTGAGAAAATGGACATCATGCACCTTTGGAGCGATGCTGGTGCATTGCATAACCCGAATGACATCCTACGATATGCATACGTTCCATAGGGGCAAGTGAAGGTGGTCTTTTCTTGATCATCGGGGTGGATGGGAATCTGGTGATAGCCGGAATACCCGTCAAGAAAACAGAAGAAGGAGTGGTTCGCGAGTCTCTCCAACATCTCATCGATGAAGGGGAGCGGGAAGTGATCCTTCTTTGTTGCCTTGTTAAGTCGGCGGTAGTCGATGCACATCCGCCACCCAGTAACGGTACGCTGAGGAATCAGCTCGTTTTTCTCGTTACTTACGACGGTCATACCTCCCTTCTTGGGCACTACTTGGACAGGGCTGACCCATTCACTATGAGGGACAGGATAGATGATCCCGGCGTGTAGAAGTTTCAAAACTTCCTTCTTTACGACTTCCCTCATTGCATTATTTAGCCTACGCTGAGGCTCCCTAGAAGGTGTAGAAGCTGGATCTATGGGAATGCGATGGGTACAGAGTGCAGGGCTTACTCCCTTCAAGTCCTTGAGGGAGTACCCGAATGCCGAGCGGTGTTTCTCAAGCACCTTTATGAGTCTATCACTCTCGTCCTGCGATAGCTTGTCACTAATGATGACAGGGGTGTCCTGGTCTTCATTTAAGAAGACATAGCGAAGGCCAGCAGGCAAGGGTTTTAGCTCTACGTGCATCTTAGGTGGCTCCTCGGTTTCAAGCGGCTCAGAAGCGTCATCCTCTTCCTCTATAAAGTTGTGAACATTCTCTTCGAGGAATGACTCAAATGGGTCACTATGTTGTAGGGATTTCACTTCCTCAGCCGGGTTAGGTTCTGTCAAAAGTTCAACTATGGAGTTCTTAACCCTAGCTAATGGTATAGTGAGAAGATTCCTTCCTACCTTAGCTAGGAGGTTTACTTCCGAGGTTACATCCTGTAGCAGGCCCTCGATAGGATGTCCTATAAGGAGGTCAAAATCTGATGTCTCAAAGACATAAAAGTCCAGAGGCATCTCAATCCCGTGGTGAGAGAGGAGAAAATCTCGTACTAGGCCGAGACTCTTGAGAATACGACCTGAGGGTGTTCTAAGAAGTCTTGACGTTGAGGCCATCTTTTTACGACGTCCAAGGATGTACGCGAAAGAACTAGACATATGTTTGCCCCAATGGTCGAGTTGTACAGAATGTCTACAGCCACCTTGCTTATGAAACCTCGAATGGTCTGCGAAGGTGAGTTAATCCGAATGAATTCGGAAGAAGACTCAGATTCGTTCGACCATTCCGTGTTTAGGATGGCGATCAGCTCCCTCACGATTTCGTTCAAAATTTCTTTCTCCATATAGATGGAGGGGGTCTTTACCGTAGGCTTCTTCTGTATTGAGTAGTTCAAGGTATTCCCAAAATCTTCAAAAAGATCTTCCTCGAACTCAAACGGTAATCCGAGAGGTTGAGTTTCCTCTTCCTCAACGGATGGGGTCTCAGGAGTTGGACTGGGCAAGTCTATGGGTTCTATCTGGGAGTCTTCTTGCTCAGTCTCGGTCGCGTCCGCAGGAGAGTTCTCTCGGATGGCCGCTAGGACTTCTTTTGCTCTGGCCGGGGTTATGTGTAGGAATGAACCCCTGGCTGCTATGTCTATGTACCGGGCATCTTCACTATTCAATCCAGACTGAAAATGCTGCATGAGCATGTAGTCTGGGAAGCCTAGATCTGTTTTGGTTAGACATAAGTCCTGAAATCGGTCCCATGCTTTGGCGATCGTTTCCTTCTCTCGTTGCTGGAAGTTAATGATCTCCTTCCGAAGTGCACAGATCCGGTGAACAGGAAAGTATTCAAGACAAAACTTGTGCCGTAACTTTTCCCATTCACCGTTTGTTAGTGCAACGGTGTGGTCATACCGCTTCCTTGCTCTCTCTTTGAGAGAGAACGGGAAGAGCTTCCATCTAATCGTTGCCTGTGTCATGCCTGATATGACCAGACACGAGCAAAGCAACTCGAATTCGTGCAAGTGATAGTACGGGTTTTCACCATCACCTCCAGAGAAGGATATGTCCTGGACCATAGCTATGAAGGCAGGGCGAAGTTCATAGCTATCGGTTAAAATAGGATTTGACGAGGGGTGCGGCTCCAATAATTCGCCCTTTGGAGCAGAGAACTCATGAATTTGGGTGGAATTCATGGTTGATAAAAAAGAGAAATATAAAACAAAAGATATACAGGCAACCTTAGATCTTAGATAACTGCTACCATTCCCCGGCAACGGCGCCAGAAAGCTTGTTGACACCAGCGGTGGCAAACAGAAAGTCCGCAAGCGCACGGCTGTCGCAGTAGCTTTCACCCGTGAGTAAACCAGGTATCGAATCCACAGGGAACGTAAAAGTGTATCTAATCACTAAAGCTGAGCCGGATCGATCGACTGTATATAAAGGCTGGGTAGAGAGGATAACTTAGCACTAAGGCTCTGATTATAGTTAAGAGAATTCTCCTATGCTTGCTTTAGGCACCGGGGTATCCTAGGCCTCTAGGAAATTGCCGGCCAACAGCTCTACGCCGTACCGTACGTGGAGGATTACAAAGGACGGACAGGGCTGTCACCACCTGCNAAAGAGAGAGGATGAAGTTGCTAACCTTCTAGCGGACTTGGTTTGCAAAATCTCCAAAAGTTATGGAAAAATTGGGCATGAGCTCCCCCAACCCGAGCTCAATGGAGGATGAAGAAATGAGCCATGGCTCGGGCTGGGGAGGAAGAAGGGGATTTATACGCAGAGCCCCTTTGGTACCGGTTGGTGGCACCATCCGGTACCAAAGGGGGCCACTTTGGTACCGGTTGGTGTCACCAACCGGTACCAAAGGCCTCGAGGCTCATTGGTACCGGTTGGTGACACCAACCGGTACCAATGTTGCCTCATAGGTACCGGGTGGTGCCACCACCCGGTACCAATGAGCTCGCAGAATTATTGACCGTTGGACCCGGTACCAATGCATGCATTGGTACCGGGTCCTTTCCATCCGTGACCGATTACGGTGGATGGATGGCGAGTTCTCCAGTAGTGTTCGGGAGGTGTGTGTAGTGGATTTTAAATGCACGGGGCGGAGTTCACCAACCCTTGGCGTTTCAGTTTCCAAGATGGAGTATTCTTTTTAATGATTAAATTATGGCTGATATTTTCTCTGACCTTATCATTCAGATGCAGGTTTCTCTCACATTAAAGTGATTATCGAGATATTCACATATACTAAAATCACTCGAAGAGTAAAAAGACCCGAAGGCTACTCAAGGAACAACCTTTTCTGAACAAGATAAGCTCGGGGGCTACTGTTGAGGCCATAATACCTGGGTGCCAGACCACGAGGATTGCCGACTACCAACTCCATGTGAAGAAGACTCTGAACAAGACATGACAGCTCGATCGCAGAAGGAAGGCCCGATGATAGTTAGAGTCCTTCTAGGTTTAGGTCTGTTTTGTCTTGTAAGGCATGTCTCTCTAGATATAAATAGCGGGGGCTCCTGCACGCAGAGGGTATCCCAATCTTAGCCAATCCACCCGAGAGTATTTGTTACACAATTGTAATCTGTACTCGCTGAAATAATACAAGCAGGCAACTAGATGTAGGGTTTTTACTCGATCTCGAGGGCCCGAACCAGTATAAAATCCTGAGTAGCTCTTTGTTCATCTACTGTGATCAATCATCGCACGAAGCAGGGTGCCTGCTGGACAAATATCTGCCGAGTACAACGTCGACAAGTTCTTTTATATTACAGGTGAGTAACCTTCTCATAAAAACTCTTACATCTTTCAAACTCTTTCATACATCTCAATGCTAACTTTTAAGTTTCAATACCCTAAAACATTATATTTGCTCATGTTACATGGAAATATTCCATGAATGTGTTCGGAATCGACTGTGATCACTAAAAGATTTTCGGTCTACTGCAACGCCGAAAAAGTGTAGCAAAAGACCCAAAAATGGTAGCAATAGTAATTTTGCTTCCATTCTTTTGGTTAAATGTCGTTGCACTTGTAAGGGTAGCAATAGCATAATGCAATGGGTTACATTTTAGTTGCGACACACAGCCCCTCTATTGCAACACTTTTGACGCTTTTGCAACACCTGGTGAGTGTTGTAACAAAAGCAATTGCAACCACTATGGGTGTGGTAATAGTATCAATTGCAACGAACTAGGCGTTGCTAGCGATACGTCGTGTAGCAACACAATGCAATCGCAACGCAACACAGGTGTTGCAATCGTGGTTGTTGCTGCGCAGAGAAAGCATTGCAATATACGTTCTCTATTGCCACGTCGCCTAAATGGTTGCTATAGGTGGCTTAGGTTATTGCAACATCTCTTCAGGTTGGTTGCTACAGAGAGGTCCTATATTGCCACATTTCTGAATGGTTGCTATAGATGGCATAGGCTATTGCCACGTTACTTAGGTTGGTTGCTACAGACAGGTCATCTATTGCCACGTTACTAACTAGCTGGTTGCTATAGGTAGATTCCTCTATTGCCACCGTCATCTTTTTGTAGTTGCAAGAGATAGTTTCTCTATTGCCACGATTATCGTACCTATTGCCACGACTAAATGTGGTTGTTATATGTGCCATCATATATTGCAACGCCAGATTAATATATTAATAATTCATGTTGCGATACTTTGTTTGGTAGCTTAAATCAATAATCGCAAAATGACAAATACATAATGAATGAAGCATCGACATCCATTAAAATGAAATATAATTTGTTCATACAAAATCTTTAACGAAACACACCGAGTGTCAAACTAAATGAGAACACAAGTAGATAGCTTAACACATAATAATGTGTCAAGAACAGACAACTGTTTGAACTCATTCGAATCAAAAGACTAATGTCTACTGTAGCAGCGAAGGTTCCCTTGATATGTATGTTGGCCATCGTCCCACCATTCGCATGCTCCTTCTCAAACTCAAGATTCCTCCTGAAAAAATCATTGACATGCATTAGTTAAACTGTGACTAGTGGTGGCAAAGCTAATTGAACACTGAAGCAAAACACGAGCTGCAGTACTAGAGTTCTGTGAGCTGCAGTACTATCAACCATGAACTTTGAAGCGAAAAGCAAATATAAACATACATGCAGCTGCCTCCCAAGACATTTTCTAATCAGCAAGAGGAAACTAAGCCTGGACCATATTTAGGAGCGGAACAAAAGAATAGCTATGTACTTCTCCAAAAGGACTATATGTTCCTTTTTAATGCAAAGAGAGATAAAAGGTTTCACATAGTACCTGTGTATTCTTTTTGGACAATGCAGATCTTTTCCTAGCCGCAGTTTCCTTCAGTTGCTTTGCTGTAGTATAAACAGCACCCGAATTCGCTGCCGAATTACTTCTAGTCATGCGCCCTCTAGTGAGACGTTCTTCAGCTGCGGAAGAAGGGGGTTATTGTTCTGGCTGGCTGGTTTCTTGGGTAACCTGAAAATAAATGGTTGGTGGTAAAAATTACACCCCTTGACAAGAATATGACATGCATGTTACAATTAAACATTCTTCAATTATCATCAAACTACCTGCTGACTATGCATCATGTGTTCTCCCATTGTAGTTGTTACATTTTGTGTCCCCTCAATTGTTGCAGCAGCAGCAACATTTTCAGTTGGCTCCATAATTGTGCTAGCCTGCATTTCGAATTGGGTTCAAGATCATGATTTTTAGTTCAATAAACTATGAGAACATAGATGTTGTTAATATTACCTTTTGTACTGAAGCTTGCTGTTGGGCTGCTTGCAACATTAACATAGCTTGCCTAAGTGCTTCTCTATCAGCCTCCCTTTCCTTGTTCATCTGTTCAAGCTGACGCCTATGTTCTTGCCTCTCGGCTTCCCTTTCAACTTCTTGAGCTTCTAGTCTATCTTGCAGCTGTCCAAACGATTCAATGAGGGCTTCCTCCTGTTGGAGTTTGCGCTGGTAGTCCTCCGACAGTAGCTCCTTTCTAGTTGGGTACCTTGCAAGGTAACCATTAGCATGCATCTTGTTTGATTTGATTTTTCTCGTTTCCTTGTAGGTTGATTGTAAAATCCGGTTCTGCTCCAAGTCTGAGATGACATTTGCGTCAGGCCTTGACTCCAGCTCCATAATCTTCCTGGTTGCATTGTCCTAACAAAGCAAAGACATTTAGTTAATTAAAACTTTAATTCTAAGCGAGGACAGTTGCATCACTTAATAAGGGTTGTAAAAACTGTTCAATACTCACATAGACTTCCCTAGATTCCTCGCTTGTCCATTGTCCATTTTGTTGGTGGGTCATCATAAAAAGCTCCATATCATTTGGCTCTTCACCAGTTAGTTGGTCCCTCTAATTAGGCAAGAATGTAAAAAAATTAGCCATATTTCATAATCTAGGGAAATGTAGAAGCTTTTATAAACTGTAAAGATCAGGAAGATATCCACTAGGAATTTAAAAACAAAAGATAACAGAAATATTTATTGCTATTGAAAAAGTAAATGAATCCAAGTTCTTCTTTTTTTTTGGCACACATTAGTTTTAGTACTTTTCAGCTTTCTGTATACAAGCATGCAAAATATATTTTTTTGTAGTGGGCAGTGGGCTAAATATCTCTATCAAATACAAAGACTATATAGGTTATAACAATATCATGTCATTGTCATTGGGGGGCACAAGCACAAACCATAAAAAAATGCCTGAAGGAAAACCTTGTGACAGAATTTTTTACCTTCTCATAGCTCAATTGAGAAAAACCCTTTGATCCTGTAACATGGTGTATCTGTCGATTGTGCCGATTCTGAGAATTCTTATTGCTAATCCTCTGCACAGAACCAGCAATGATTTGATTTTTATAAAATCAGCAGTGCGCAAAACATAAACCTTGACGTCGAGTGGAATTGGCAAGTTTTTTTAAAAATTGGGAACAAACCTGAAATTCTTCGGTGCCAAAATACGACACCAGATAGTGCCACTCAACAATGTCTAATTCTTCTGGCCTATGTCTCATTCTCTCTTCATAGGTGGTGTACGCCTTGTAGGTAGCACTAAATGTAGATCGCCATCCTTTGTAACGGTCATTAGCCACCGTCCATATCTTGATTCTGTTCGCCTCGTTATCCTCAAGGTCCCACTTAGCCTGCTCAAGGTAAAGCCTAAATAAATTACTTCTTAAACAATAATTTGGTATTGAAATTTTGACATCCACATGGATAACAGAAGCTTACCAGCACATCGTTTGCTATTGCAATTTTGACATCCACATGGATATCTCTCCATGTTCTTACTCCGATGAGAGGTGCTCTTTTCCTTGTGAACAGTGTTATTTCATCAACAAATATTCGTTTGTTTGAACCTACAGGTCCTCCAAGCCTAGAGAACTGGATGCTAAGCTTCTGAGATGCCTCCCTGGTTCTCTTGTTTGTTGCTGTCCATCCTTTCAAGTTACCTCTTGGCTTCCTCTTTTTGGAGTCTTGTCCATGAAAAACAAATATATACAAAGCAAAACACTTAAAAAACTGTTGACATAGTTTAAAATTAACTGAACCTCACAATAAACTGAAAATATTCATTACTTACTAGTTCCCTCTCCCTGTGGAATGAAACGCCGAGCATGAGATGGTCTGTTTACTGGTGGTGTGGGGTTGCTATCTTCACTTGAAAGTACTACATCTGTATGATGGTTACTGTCCACATATGCCACTGCAGAAAATATTGGTCACTTGTGTAAGATATAATATGTTTGTGAAGGAATATTAACAATAGACATGTAGGGACAGATGTTATATTACTAATATCATTCAGTTGTCCTTGCACCCTTAACCATTCTTTGTAAGTTTTGGTGGTGTCATCCCTGTCGATATCTTTCAAATCTGGGTCAGCCAAGCTAATATTAGTACAAAGGCTTCTCCAATATAAAATAATACAACAATTTTTAAATATATAGGAGTCCAACATAACACTTACCCGTGAATCGCTTTTCCTTATGCATGACGTGCAGCCATTCCTTGTAAGCATCAATTGACTCCTCATCTTCATCTATATTCTCTTCCCTAATGGGTCTCCTTCCAGGTACTTTCAAGGGTGTTATGTTCACATTCTGGTCTATTTTTTGTTCCTTGGACAGCAATAGTCTGACCTGTCTTTCCTCCTCATTACATGCTATCATAGCATCTGCATTGACTTCTTCTTCGATTTCGTGTAATGTTGCTGCATTACCACATCTCCTCTTGTAGTACAAATAGTCCCTTACCCTATACCCCAATTGTAATTTCATTGCAAGCAAGTTACTCAGGGTGAGATCAGCCCTAGTGATTGTAATAGTAGAAGACTCTTGCCCCCCCGGCAACCCCTCGCAAGTGAAATAGAGAGTCCATGTTTGATCCGAGCTGCCAAATATTACAATAGTATCAAACTTAAGCACTAGTGATGATACAACAATATACTTAAAAGGAAACCAGTGTACATATAGTATGTGTACAGACAGAGAAAGTAATTAAAACTTAGTGCCACTTATTTGAACTATATGTGCACCCCCATGACTGAAATTAAAGTAAACCAAAAAAATATTTATACTAGGAAACACTAAATATTGCACACTTGTTCTTCTTAGCTTAATTGATAGGAAATGCTTACAGTCCCATTCTAAATTAGAATTATGTCAGTACTTTGGCACTTACTCATTTAGAGCACATAGAAGATGGCTAGATATGACTAGGCGAAATAAGATAACAGATTATTAGAGAAAAACTAAGATTTATCTGCTGGCATATCAACTCATAGATATCAAATCTTAAACAGCGTGAGGCTAGGAAAATGGGATATTAGGACTTGAAACTTCTTATACATAGTTCATTTTGAGTTTGAGCTAAGATCTGAATCTATAGTGCATAATTTGATAAAAAGCAATATCCTAATCACTGAACTTATAGGCATATGTGTATGGACAGAGAGCAAAATCATATCCCTACATATCATTAATCCCATGCTTTCGATCTACATTATCCCCATGACTGAAATTAATGGAAACCAACATGTATGTATACTATGTGTATGGACAGAGACCAAACTCATTAATCCATACATATCATTAATCCCATGCATTCGATCTACATTATCCCCATGGCGCACTGCTTCCTGCATGTCCCTGCAGCGTCGATGCTCTTAGGCTACATCTTTCCCAGAACGTTTTCAAGATTATATATCTAGAACCCTAAACCCGAGATGTTGAATCCAAAAATAGGAAGCCAAGAGGTGTTACCTATCATTGGTCTCATTGATTGGCAGGGAGCTCTCTTGTTGATCACCAAGTGCTGCTGTCGACCCGGACGAATGTGTTGCCCCAAAAAGGGACATGGTGGCGTTGGGTCTGTATGAACTTGCCGGCGCCGCCGCCGCCGCCGGAGTTGTTGGCGTCCCGGACGAACATGTTGCCCCAAAAAGGGACATGGTGGCGTTGGGTCTGGATGAACTTGCCGGCGCCGCCGCCGCCGCCGGAGTTGTTGGCATCCCCGCTCCTGCAGGTGTGCGCATCGACGTCGAGGACGGAGGTGTTCCACTCGTTGGAGTTGTCGTCATGTTCGACTTCTCTTTGGTGGAATCCAAAAACCCTAACCGTGTGGAGGCGGCGACGTGGTAGATGAGAAAGCGTGTGTGGAGCGGTGACGTGGTAGATGAGGAAGTCGCGAAATAAAGGGGGCGGCGTGGGGGGAGGAAACGGGGATGGGCGCGCGCGAGAGTTTTTCATCACGGCATTTTCGCGGGCCTGGCATTTTCCAACTTTCATCGCGGGGCGCCGGGGATCGAACCTCGTGTTTCCTGCTAGCTTCTGGCCCCCCGGTGCGCGGTGGACGTGAACGCGCGGTGCCCGGCAGAGCTGAGGCAGGACGGGGTCTGCAACAATGCGTGCCCCGTGTTCAAGCAGGACTTTCTCACACAGATGTCCGTGTCCGTGTCCAAAATGTTAATTACGTAGGGTAACAGAGTAGATGATCATCGAAGAGGTACACGTACTCTCGATATAGCGATGGAACCTGATGATCTCTGTTCAAACTGCAGCAAGCAATGCAATACGCGCCTGCCTCGGCCTCCCTGGCCTGGATGGCTCACCGTTGCGCTGCGGTCATGATCTGGTCCACACTCCACCGAACCGCCGCTTCGATCCTGCGTTGCCAAGGGAGAGGAACTTGGCATCAGTAGAAAGCCAGCACTGGCGGCGGCCGGCGACGAGGTACCGTACGATCCTGCGCTCTTTGTGTACGTCTCTACCCCAAGGACGACGCCACCAGCACCTTCACCTGCCCCGCCGGAACAAACTACAAGGTCGTCTTCTGCCCGTAAAGTTTGAAGATGGCCGCACAAAGACAGAGTTATACATATACATATACCATGAAGAAATAAGAGGTCTGGAGAACTTGTAAGATCCAGAGTGCTCAACGACTGAAGAACTGATAAAGCTGATTAATAAGGACGTGTGATTTATGTATCACCATAATAAAAGCATTCTAAACTTTTGCTTGATCTAAACAATGATCCATAAAGAAGAATGAAAGGAAGCTGATTAGGATATTGCTTTTTAACAAATTATGCACTATTATTGTAATTATTTTATGATTTACTAAAGCATAAATGTTAAAATACCCTAAGCTACATAAAAAATTCAAAAAACTAGGAGGGACACATCCTTTTGGTGTATAAGTGTTCTCAAAAAAGTTTGAACTGTTTCTGAGAAATTGGTGATGCACATTCTCACAAATTCATATGTGGTCTCACACATGCCCCTGTAGATGAGCGAGAGATGTTCATCCTCGTACGAGATGTATATTATCACTTTGTTGAAATCATTTAAAACTTTAATGGGATGTTTACGGAGCCAAACTAAGATGTGTGCATCTATGCAAATTTCTGACGAAGTTTACCTATTATTGCAGTAACATATATAACAAAATTAAAAAAAAGTATGGAAAGAAAAGAATTGGGGACGCATATTAAAATTAAAAAGTGCTCCCCACAGGAATCGAACCATGGAGCTCTGGGTCAGATAAAACCTTCTCCACCACTGCGCTATGTAGGTGTGTTCGTTGTAACTCAGGTTTTAATTTATTTGATATGCTAATCCACTTATGCAATCTGATAATGAACTTATGTAACTCAGGTTTTAATTTACTAGCAAATATGCCCGTGCGTTGCAACGGAAAATAACAATTCATTGCCGGCCTCTTGCCCAACAAACATGACCAAAACCTCAAGGATGATTTGATTTATAGAGCTCGCCGCCACCGCAAATACTCCACCGTAGGTTCGCCATGGATCGCAGGTTGGAGGAGGAGTTCGCGGGCTCGGAGGATGTGTCGCGGGCTCAGAGGATGTGCTCGTCGCGGAACCCACCGATGACCACGGCGCTCGGCGCCGTCTAGCCGCCGTCGACGAGTTGTCTCCGACGCGCGTGAACCCGAGCCCATGGTCCGCGCTCCGGGTGTCGTGGCGGCGTGGCGCATGGACAGCAGCGACTCGTTCTTGCCGCGCCACATCCAGAGCAGCGCCAACCCTCCGGAACGCGTCCATGAACGAGCACGCCGGACCGGCGCGCGGTGACGCCACCGCCGCCAACCCTCCGGTGACGCCGCCGCCGGGGCCCAGCGCGCCGTCTCGGACTCTGTCGTGCTGGACGCCGTCGCCGTCGGCATATCAAAGGCAGCGTCGCCGTCGGCATCTTCATGCTCGCCGGCCTCACCGGCATCTAAACAAGGCAAAAGAAAGAACGAGCCAAAACACCGTAGTGAAAAGCTAGCATGAAGAAAGAAGCCGTAGTGAAAAGCTAGCACGTTACCAAAACGAGCGCCAGCGACACGTATTCCCGTCGCCAAACCAAGCCCAACAGTGCCATGCAAAATGTCCATGCAAAAACATGCTACATGCCAGCAGCAAAAAAAATTTGTGCTGTACGACAAGGGCTCGATCTCGATTGCAGGACGACGTTCGAGCCTCGAGGCCGGTTCCGTCTCGGTAATGGGCCAGGCGCTGCCGCGCACACATATGTCCTCTATCTGGTATACGTGCGGCTCGGACGCAGGGCATGGCCGCTTGCCCACAGCCCACCCCGTCCGTCCCTGCCTGAACTCGCTTCTCGCAGACTCGTCCGTCGTCTCCCTCTCGAGTCCCGAAGCAAGCGCCGCCGGGTGTCGCCACAGCAGCTCAGGTCGCCCATCAATTTCCCATCTCCGCTATCCCCAAGCACCGGCCGCC
>CM014272.1:36596758-36619411 GCA_004135705.1 Alloteropsis semialata | reverse complement strand
CGCTAACAAAGTGACCAACCACCCCGGTACAACTTCAAGTACTAATTAACATCCACGCGTACTTAACATCAAGTACTTAACAGCAACTACTACTTAACAGAAAGTTTCAGACACCAGGCATAAGGACGGAGATGCCGAGATGGGGCCAGGGTTGGGGCGTTTTATAACTCATAAGGTCTTCAATCATATCAAATAAATTAAAACCTGAGCTACAACGAACACACCTACATAGCGCAGTGGTGGAGAAGGTTTTATCTGAACCAGAGCTCCATGGTTCGAATCCTGTGGGGAGCACTTTTTAATTTTAATATGCGTCCCCAATTCTTTTCTTTCCATACTTTTTTTTAAGTTTTAAATTCGTTGCAATTATCAAAGTATATTGCAACAAAAAATAAGCGTTGCACTTGAACACAATTTTCGCTTCGACCCCATAGATCTCGTTGCAATAAAATTTAGCACTTGCAACAATATCAAAGTATATTGCAACTGCCAAAAAAGGTTGCAATTGACCCCCACTTTTGCTTCGCCTCCAAGAGTTCTCGTTGCATTAAGCATCTAGCATTTGCAACGCTTGTCAAATTTTATGCAACACAAAAAAACCATAGCAATAGTCAAAACCAAATGCAACTAGCGTAAATGTAGTTGCAGTACTACCACACAATTGCAACCAAAATCAAGTCTACTGCAACCATTTTTCACCATTGCAATATCGTCCACCAAATGCAACAGAGCTTTGCAACATCTTGAAAACCGTTGTATTAAAGGCATGTATCGCTACCATTTTTTAGAATGGTTGTAATACAACGATCTCTGGCAACCAAATTTTCTACGTTGCAATTCTTCGGCGTTGCAGTAGACCAAAAATCTTGTAGTGTCACCATCACATAACCCTAAACCCAAATGCTAACCCTAATTTCAAACATAAAACCATAACCCTAAACTCTGAATCCTAAACCCTAACCCTGAACATTAAACCCCAACTCTAATCCAAAAAAATAAACCATAACCCTAAACCTAAGCTCAAATTTAAAACCCTAAACCCAAAGCCCTAAACACTAAACCTTAAACCCCAAACCTTAAACCTAAACACTAAACTCTAAACCCTAAACACTAAAACCCTTATCACCATCACATTACCCTAAACCCAAACCCTAACCCTAATCTCAAACATAAAATACCTAACCATAAACCTAAACAATAAACTCTAAACCCTAAACACTAAAAACCCTTATTGCCATCACATAATCCTAAACCCATACGCTAACCCGAATCTCAAGCATAAAACCCTAACCGCAAACCGAATTACTAAACTCTAAGCCCTAACCATTAAAAACCCTTATCACCATCAGATAACCCAAAACCCAAATGCTAACCCTAATTTCCAATATAAGACCCTAACTGTAAACCAAAATACAAAACTCTAAACCCTAAACACGAAAAACCCTTATCACCATGACATAACCCTAAACACTAAACCCCAATAAAAATCCAAAAACATAAACACTAACCCTAAACTGAAGCACAAATTCTAAACCCTGAACACTAAACCTGAACCCTAAATCCTAAATGCGAAACTCTAAACCCTAAGCACTAAACACCCTTATCACCATCACATAATCCTAAGCCGAAACGCTAACCCTAATCTTAAGCATAAAACCCTAACCGTAAACCGAAGTACTAAACTCTAAACCCTAAACACTAAAAGCCCTTATCACCATGACATAAGCCTGAACACGAAACCGCAACTCTAATCCAAAAACATAAACCCTTACCCTAAACCTAAGCACAAATTCTAAACCCAAAATACAAAACCTAAACCATAAACCGTAAACAATAAACACTAAACCCTAAACCGTAAACCAAAATACTAAACTCTACACCCTAAACACTAAAAACCCTTATCACCATCACATAACCCTAAACCCAAACCATAACCCTAATCTCAAACATAAAACCCTAATTGTAAACCTAAACACTAAACTCTAAACCTTAAACACTAAAAACCTTTATCACCATCACATAACCCAAAAACCGCTAACCCTAATATCCAACATAAAACCCTAACTGTAAACCTAAATACTAAACTTTAAACCCTAAACACGAAAAACCCTTATCACCACGACATAACCCTAAACACTAAAGCCCAATAAAACTCCAAAAACATAAACCCTAACCCTAAACCGAATAAAAAATTCTAAACCCTAAACACTAAACCTAAACCCTAAACCCTAAACACAAAACTCTAAACCCTAAACACTAAACACCCTTATCACCATCACATAACCATAAACCCATACGCTAACCCGAATCTCAAGCATAAAACCCTAACCGTAAACCGAAGTACTAAACTCTAAACCCTAAACACTAAAAATCCTTATCATCATGACATAACCCAAAACACTAAACCCCAACTCTAATCCGAAAAAAACCCTTACTCTAAACCAAAGCACAAATTCTAAACCCTAAACCCTAAGCACAAAAAACCCTTATCACCATCACATAACCCAAAACCCAAACGCTAACCCTAATCTCTAACATATAACCCTAACTGTAAACCTAAATACTAAACTCTAAACCCTAAACACGAAAAACTCTTATCACCATGACATAACACTAAACACTAAACACCAATAAAAATCCAAAAACATAAATCCTAACCCTAAACCGAAGCAAAAATTCTAAACCCTAAACACTAAACCCCAACCCTAAACACTAAACTCTAAACCATAAACACTAAAAACCCTTATCACCATCACATACCCTAAACCCAAACACTAACCCAAATCTCAAACCTAAAACCGTAATTGTAAACCTAAACACTAAGCTCTAAACTCTAAACACCAAACCACAAACACTAAACCCTAAACCATAAATCTAAACACTAAACTCTAAACCCTAAAACTAAAACCCTTATCATCGTCACATAACCCTAAACTGAAACCCTAACCCTAATCTCAAACGTAAAACCCTAATCATAAACCTAAACACTAAACTCTAAACCCTAAACACTAAAACCCTTATCATCCTCACATAACCCTTATCAAGATTTTGAAGGCTTGGGGCACGTGATTCAAAAACTTTCTCAGCATGAAGGACGTGGCAATGACTATCGGAGAGAGAAGTTCCAGAGGAAAATTGCCAATATTGAATATGATTCCGATGGGGAAGAAGCTGAGATCGATTTGGCTGAATGGACCAAGAACAAGAACTCTGTTGCCTGTCCATGGGTGAAGGTCGAGCCAGAAAGGTACAGCTTTGATATTACTAAAGCCGATAAAATATTTGATTTATTGCTAGCAGAGAAACAAATCTGGTTTTCCCCAATTTATACAATTCCTTCAGCTGAAGAGTTGAAGAAAAAGAAATATTGTAAGTGGCACAATTCAGTTTCTCATCATACTAATGACTGCAAAGTTTTCCGTAATGAGATTCAATCGGCAATTGAGAAGGGAATTATTAAGGTTGAAACTACTAAGAAACAGATGAAACTTGATGGGCATCCGTTCCCTCAAAATATGGTTGAGATCAGAGCACCTGATAAGAAGTTGAAAGCCAAAGTCCTCACATCGGAGAATGCTAAGAAATCGGGGGCTGTTGATCCAGATTGCCAAGTGACGGCCGATGACATACAAAATCGGAATCATCAGCACTATCGGGAAGATCACCGATGTAGGGAGAAGCCTAGAGTTACATTAGGACAGCTCATTGACAAGTATATGCGAAGCTCATTAACAAGTATATGCGCCAGCAGGAAAGCGATCCGAGTCCTCCGACGAGAAGATTTGATAATGAAGACCATTGGGGATGTCCGTTCTTTAGGTTCTGCTGGAATGAAAAGTTAAGGCTTCCATCGATTTATGATTGTCCAGAGTGCAGCGATCAGTATGAAAGTTACAGAGATTCGAAAAGGCAACGGCAATCTGTACATGACCGATTGGATTTTGGACGCCGATGCAGTTGGCATGATGAGGTAGCTTATCAACAAGAGCGCGAAGATTGGCGTGAATACCATGATCGTCGTGAGTATGAAATTCGGTGCTATGACCGATGGGACGATGATCGCCGAAGGTATAATGATCGCCAAAAATATAAAGGAGACCAACTTTCTGTGTATGATCGTCTGGTATACAGAAAAAAGAAAATCGTTCAAGAGCCCGAAGATACACAGGAATCGGAGGAGGAGGTCAAATCGGATCCACGTCCAGGAGTCAATCCGCAGTGGTGTCCTGAGGGTTTGACCAAGACTCAAAAGAAGAGGGTTCAATGTCTCTGATTCAAGGAACTGCTCAAGGAAAAATGTCAAGGAGATGATAATTCCAAAATTTGGAGAGCTAAGCCCAAGCGTGGTGATGATGGGCCATCGGCATCGGTGAACATGGTTTTTGTGCTACCCGCTGAGTACAATGTAAGTTCGACCGATGATGAGGCCGATGAAGTTGAAGAAGCCATGGCACAGTTAATTCTGCAACCTCAACAAGCTGTGTTTGAAAAACAAGTTGATGAAAAGTATCGGCATCTGGGGCCTTTACATGTTAAAGGGTACGTTGATGGCAAGCCGATGACAAAGATGCTTGTTGATGGAGGAGCTGCTGTGAATCTGATGCCATATACTACATATCGAAAGCTTGGCAAAGGGCCTAACGATTTGATCAATACCGATATGATGCTAAAGGACTTTGGTGAAAATCCATCGCCGGCTCGGGGGGTATTAAATGTTGAACTGACGATCGGGAACAAGACTTTGCCTACTACATTCTTCATCATCGATAGTAAAGGGTCTTATAGTTTGCTCTTGGGTCATGACTGGATTCATGCCAATTGCTGTGTGCCATCTACCATGCATCAATGTCTTATCCAATGGCATGGAGATCACATTGAGACTGTCCAAGCTGATGAATCGGTCAGTGTTTCTACCGCCGATTTGACAGTTTGGGAGTTTGAAGGAATTGAGTGTTTATCGGGCAAGGTTTGGGAAGGCGATTTTATCCAAGTGTCCGATGATGGGTTAAAGCCGATCCAAGCAGTCGGCTCCGAGAGTTTGTATTAATGGATGATATCATTGAAGATGAGGGTAAACTTGGTCAAGGGTTTATGTCGGCCGATGAGCTAGAGGAAATAGATATAGGTTTAGGAGATAGACCTCGGCCGACATATGTAAGTGCAAAGTTGGATCCTGAGTTTAAACAAGAATTAATAAAGTTATTAAAAGAGTATCATGATTGTTTTGCTTGGGAATATTACGAGATGCCAGGTTTAAGCCAATCTATTGTTGAACATCGGCTCCCGATCAAACCAGGGTATCGGCCTTTTAAACAAGCGCCGAGACGATTTAAACCTGAGTTAGATAAAGAGATAAAAGCCAAAATAACTCGGTTATATGAAGCTAAGTTTATTCAACCTTGCCGATATGCTGATGGATATCTAATATCGTTCCTATTTCCAAGAAAAATGGAAAATTGCGAGTTTGTGTCGATTTCAGGAATCTTAATAAGGCCACTTCGATGGATGGGTATCCAATGCCGATTGCCGATATGTTGGTTGATGCAGCTTCAGGACATAAGGTGATTAGTTTTATGGATGGTAATGCAGGGTATAATCAAATTTTTATGGCAGAAGAAGATATTCCTAAGACTGCATTCCGATGTCCTGGTGCACTTGGGTTATATGAGTGGGTCGTGATGACTTTTGGTTTGAAAAATGCTGGCGCCACATATCAAAGGGCAATGAATTATATATTTCACAAGTTGATCGGCAGGATTGTTGAAATTTATATTGATGATGTAGTGGTGAAGTCCGATGGATACGGACAGCATCTGGCCGATTTGCGAGAGACTCTTGAATGCACAAGGAAGCATGGTTTGAAGATGAATCCTAACAAGTGTGTGTTTGGAGTATCGGCCGGACAATTTTTGGGTTTCATGGTTCATGAAAAAGGGATTGAAGTCGGACAGAAAAGCATGAAGGCTATAAGAGATGCTAAGCCACCTACCGATAAGACGAGTCTCCAGTCGTTAATCGGTAAGATTAATTTCGTCAAAAGATTTATTTCAAATTTATCTTGAAGAATTCGTCCTTTTTCCCTGCTGCTAAAATTAAAAGCCAATGAGGAATTCGTCTGGGAAGAAGATCAACAAAAGGCGTTTGATGAAATAAAACAATATATGATGACTCCGCCGGTTTTGATTCCACCTCAGAGAGATAAACCATTTCGATTATATTTGTCGACCGATGAGTTGTCAATCGAATCTATTCTTATACAAGAGTTTGAAGGAAAGAAAAGAGTGGTTTATTATCTGAGTCAGAAGCTAATTGATGTGGAAACAAGATATTTACCGGTTGAAAAATTATGTTTATGTCTATATTTTTCATGCACCAAATTAAGACATTATTTATTATCTTCTGAGTGCACAATTGTTTGCAAAACCAATGTGGTCAAATATATGTTGTCTATGCCGATGTTAAAAGGAAGAATCGGGAAGTGGATATTGGCATTATCGGAGTTTGATTTAAAATACGAATCGGCTAAAGCGGTTAACGGACAGGTAATGGCTGATTTCGTAACACAACACATCGGAGATGAAGTTAAATTGGTTGAACCGATGCTTTGGACATTATTCTTTGATGGATTTTCGTGTGGCCAAGGATGTGGCATCAAAATTTTTATTGTTTCGCCTCGGGGGGGCAAATTTTGAATTCAGTTATTCGATGGATCCAAGCTTCACCAATAATCGGGTTGAGTATGAAGCATTGCTTAAAGGGTTAAAGTTATTGTTAGAAATCGGAGCTGAAGCTGTTGAAATTTTTGGGGACTCCCAGTTGGTGATTTATCAATTAATCGGTAAATATGAGTGTAAGGATGATATTCTGATTCAGTATTTTGATGAATGCCGATTGTTACTAAAGAAATTTGTGATGGTTAATATCGAACATATCCCTAAGGCTCAAAATCAGGAAGCTAATAATTTGGCGCAAGCTGCTTCTGGTTTGTCGGCGTTTTCATGATATTATGATAATAGAGCAAGAAATCGAAGATTGGAGGTATGAAATTATAAGTTATCTTAAAGATCCGTCACGAAAAGTCTCCAGGAAGTTAAGATTTATGGCTGTTAAGTATGTTTTGCTTGATGTTCAATTATATTATAAGACGATTGATGGTGTATTGCTCCGATGTTTGAGTAAATCGGAATCCAAAGACATGATGGATCAAGTGCATGAGGGAGTTTATGGTGCACATCAATCGGCCTATAAGATGAAGTGGGTTATTCGAAAGACAGGTTGTTTTTGGCCAACGATCTTGGAAGACTGTTTTGAATATTATAAGGGTTGCCAAGAATGTCAGAAATTTGGAAATGTGCAAAAAGCGCCTGCGTCAGCCATGAATCCGATTATCAAGCCATGGCCTTTTCGAGGGTGGGGAATTGATTTGATCGGGCAGATTTATCCGTCATCGAGCAAGGGTCATAAATTTATATTGGTGGCAACAGATTATTTCACTAAGTGGGTTGAAGCGATTCCTTTAAAGGTTGCCGATTCCAAGAATATGGTGGAATTCGTTAAGGAGCATATTATATATCGGTTTGGTATTCCTCAAACTATCACGACCGATCAGGGAACTATGTTTATGTCAAACGAATTTCAAGATTTTGCTGCGAGTATGGGTATTAAGTTATTAAATTCTTCTCCTTATTATGCGCAAGCCAATGGTCAAGCAAAAGCATCAAATAAGAGTATTATTAAAGTCATCTAGTGAAAGATTGACGAACAACCAAGGCGATGGCATTTAACGTTGACCGAGTCGTTATGGGCATATCGGATGGCATGTCATGGATCTACTAAATTGTCCCCGTATCATTTGGTTTATGGACATGAAGCTGTTTTGCCTTGGGAGATTAAAATCGGATCGAGACGAATATCGGAACAAGGAAACTTGACTGCCGATGAATATAAAAGTTTGATGAATTTTGAGTTGGATGATTTGGCTGAAACCCGATTGAAAGCGTTAGAAAATATTGAGAGTAATAAGGCGCGTATTGCTAAGTATTATGATAAAAAGGTTAAGCCAAAAAAGTTCATCGAAGGAGAATTGGTCTGGAATCTGATTTTGCCGATAGGGACTAAAAGTTCTAAGTTTGGAAAATGGTCGCCTAATTGGGAAGGTCCCTATCGTGTAAATCGATGCGTTCCAAGAAATGCGTATATTTTGGAAACATTGGAAGGGGAAGAGTTTTCAAAAGCGCTTAATGAAAAATATTTGAAAAAATATTATCCAAGTATTTGGGTAGATTCCTGAGAGCCGATATTCTGAATAATATCGTCTAAGATAGCCAATACGATACGTATCGCCTTAAGGGCAAAAAATATATATACACAAAATAAATGTTCATTGACGATCGACATCGTCAGGACCAACCAAGTTCATCGATGACTGATGTCATCGGAGCAGTGCAGCTAAAGAGTAACTATTACAAGAATTTGTGGATCGCTTCGATCGCGCTCAACCGGATGTTATCAATCTTCTGAATCTCTTCCAGATCTTCCACATCGGAGCCGGGGATGTTCTTGATGCTTCTGTGAATTTGGCGAACTTCCTCTAGACGTTTGTTCAAATTTTCTTGCGCCGATTTGATGGAAGCTGGAATCTGGTTGAGCTCGTCTTGGGTCTCCGACATTTCTTTGTGGACTTCTTCGAGCTGTTTGAGCAGTTCAGCTTCAATGCCTTGGAGATGCTTCATCCGATTTTCTAGCTGCGTTGGTTTGGCTTGTAGGGTCTTGATCTGGGACTGTATAGCTTTCAACTCATCTCGGCCGTCGTCGCGTTTCTTGGTCTAGTCTTGCTGGGACAGCCGCTCCGATATCCTATGGCGAGCAGCAAAGGCTTGGGGTTGATGACCCTTGATAAAGGTGGCGGGGATGATTGCGTTTTTCAGCTCCGATGGTAACCGACCCTTCAGTTCCTTAAAAATTTGACGAATTGGCTCGGCATCTTCTACGAGGATGGCAATGCTCTTGTTCAGATGGTTCAGCATTTCCTGAAGCTTTGCCTTGATTTCGTCGGAGATGAAAGAAGACGATTGCGCGGAGCTGATTTCTTCTTCTCCGATGGCGGCGTCCAGATCGAACGATGCGAAGCTCATGACCGGAGAATCGTGTCCTGAAATAAAGTGTTGATGAACAAGTGTTATTAAAATAATAAATATTGACACAAGGGGATGAATCGGTACCAGTTTAAATTGGCCCTCTCGGACGTAATCGGGGATTACTTGAGGCAAGGCAATGTTTGTGCTGGAGGCTTCTATTTGAGGAGTATGGGCTGGTTCAATCGGAGGAGGCACCGGTGGAGTTGTTGTCGTTGGTTGCTCAGGAATGGCCTCCGATTGAATATTTGCAGCCGACTCTCCGATTTGCTCAGGATAGCCTCCGATTGGACGGTTGTACTTGGCTCCTCGATGATGGGTTGCAGAGTAGCAGGAGTCTATGATTGAATCGGTTAGTTCGGGCATATATATATGAAGATAATATGGATCGGATTAAATTTACCTGTTGAGCCGATTCTGCTTGTAAGTCTTGTGCTGTAGCCAGTTGAAGATCGGGCAATGTGATATTTGTTTGCTAAAAAAGAAATTGTTATTGCCGATTATTTTTATAAAGGAATATGAGATAAGTAAAATCGGATTGTTACCGATACTGCATCAAGAAGCATCCTTCCACCCTCAGCAGCTTTTTGTGCAGTTTCCTCGGCGGCCCTGGAAGTCGATTGGCCAAGAATTTTTCTGGCAGGCTAAATGCAAAGAAGTTATTTGCCTCGGTAGAAAATCGGAAAGATAATTCGGAAACATGAAGAAATCGTACCACATGGCTTTTCTTTAATTTCTTCGGTGCACCTGCTTTGGTGGGAGCGGTTTTTCTCTTGCTTTTACCGTCCATGATGTCCTTGAGAGATGGCGCGGAGGAACCGATTCTTGGATATGGAGTTTTGACAACATATCGGATCGGTTTCCCACTATTGCTCACTGCAGGCATGTTTTCTTCAACTGGCTGTTGAAAGGTTAAGATTTGAGTTATGGAGGATTTATTTGAATGAAATTAAATGAAACGTGAAAGAGTTTCAAAGAGAACTTACGGGATTTTCCATGCCCTCAAAATCGGAGTCTATAAGTGTGCAGTAGGTAATGGCTGGGAGTCTGAATATGTGAAGACGAAGTTCTTTCCACCAGATCTTGAAGAGTTTGGATGAAAAGCTTGTGCATAGCCATTCTGGTATCTCAAAATCGGCTTGGGGAGCAAGTGATAGAATTCTGTCCATCTCTAAGTCAGATTTGACCGATTCTCTGTGCTTGATTTTATCAGAGAAGTATAGGCCAATTGGGAGTTGACCAAAACCCAACTGACGACGAGTTGCCACTGAAGGATTGTAAAATTCATAAGGCGTGTTCTTGCGACCGTATACAATGTTACTGCCAAGGATAGTAGGCGTGATGAAGGATTTGAGAATCGGCAGGATGGCTGCAAGTTCGCTCTGGATGTTGAACAGAGGCTGCTCATAATCGCGATCGGGATCGGCATAAGCGAAATAAGTGAGACGCTCCGATGCTATCCCGTGATAGAAGCTTTCAAAGTAGGTGGCCATGATTCTCGAGTCGAGCCTTGATCCAAGGCAGGCAGATGCTGCTTCTCCAAACGACATGCATCGGTGAGTGGTTGCATCTTCCTCTTCTACATAATAGTTTTGGAATTCGCAATTTTTGAAGTTGAATTGGAAGACAGATCGGAATTGAGTATGCAGCCAAAGCTGGATAAACCACCAAGGCCTCCGATATGACCAACTGCAATCTGAAAGTTTGGCCGATATCTGATGAAGCAGGTGATAGACAGCTCCAAGGAGGAGACAGCCAAGGGGGACCGATTCGCCGCGAGAGAGTGCTTCGGTGATCGATTGCATGTTGGAAGTGGCACCAAGGGTGGATCCGCAGAATACAAATCTTTCCATCCACATGTTGAGGAAAGCTGCGTGCTCCCTGTCTCCGATGGTGCCAATTTTACAGTGATCGGCGACATATTTTTTCCAGCCACTAGCTTGTAATTCAACTCACCAAGGAATCTTCTTGGGTTTAAGGCAATGGTGGTGTTCAGGCCGGTCAGCATGTGCACATCCATCAGCGTTGGTGTCATCGGACCATGGCCGAATAGGTAAGCATTGAGGGCATCGGACCAGAAGAGGGAACTGGCGGCCAGTAGATTTTCATTCTTGAACATATCGGCAAGAGACAGAGTGATGCATTGGCCTATGTCTTTCTCATCCCAAAAGGAGGTCTTGGCGGCTTGCATTCTGAGGAACCAGTTCCTCCATCCTGGGACGCTGCCGGGCCATGATCGGAAGGAGCCTGCCCAATCGGTGACTTGTAGGTCCGATCCCCTGAATGGAATTCTCTCCGATTCCATGTTGATCAAATCCGTCGGATCGGGATCACCCATCGGACCGAGATAATACCCGGCCTCAACATGGGAGACGGGGATAACCAGGTTGTTCTTAAGATGTGACATTCGGAAGAAATAAAGTCGTAAATATAGAGCTGGTGGTGCATGAGTGGTCCTAAGAGGAGAATGCAAGAATAATGATTAAGATTTTGGGCATTCTTACCTCAGGGACTTGCGTGTCGTCCGCCTTATCAGCAGGAGCCGCCATTGATAGAATAGATCTATAATGAACAGTGGTTCGGATGAACAGATTGAGAAAATCACCGTGAGAAATGCAGTAAAATCCAGATGCGTGGTATGAATCATCTACGGAGTAGTCCCTTACCTAGTTCGCGGTGAGAAGTCAAAGCTTGAAGATCAAAAGTTCGCCGGAACGGAGCTTGCAGAAGTGACAATGGTGGGCACGCGAGCGTGATAGCAGATGCGAACTGGTGAGGAAGACGATGGTTCGGTTCTACATTTATGGGGCCTACGAGAGAAGGAACCGCCCGAAGGCTACGGCGCCGAATCCGCATGGGAATCGAGGATTGTAACAGTACAAGGACGCGAGTTTCCATATGCTGTTCGCTGCCAGAGTCATCATTGCTCGGAGAATTTTAGAACAAAATAATATTTTATCCCAAAATTAGGGGGCATGTGTTGACACCAGATTTTGACTCGGCTGAGGTTGTACGTAACGGAGCTAATGCAGGGGCCGAGTCCGATTCTGAGTGGAGTCCGATTCCGATCGGAGATCGTCCGATAGGAGTCCTGATTGGATACGAAACAAGAGTGGCCGGAGCACGTACGACTTCTGAGGGGAGGCGCGTCTGGAAGCTTCTTCAAGGCCTGATTGTGCGTCAAGATTTGTAATAGTTTTGGTAGTTTAAGATTAGATTGCTTTAGATAAATTAGAGATATTGTCGTAGCCGGCAAGTTTTAGCTAGATTTCCAGGGTATCAATATAAACCCCGCGCCATTGTAAAAAAATGTTCACACAACCAATCAATTAAACACAACTTTCGGCCTCACGTGCCAACAACCCTTTTCGTCGAGTTCTTCAGCAAGCAGGGCTGCATCATCTTGACCTCCGGTTTGTCTGTAAGTCCGACACCTTATCGAATCAATCTAGGCTTTAGATTGAGGCGTATCGTCCTTCTTCGTTTTGTTAATTCACCAATTTATCGAGTTGTTCTAGGCTTTAGATTGAGGCGTATCGCCTTCTTCGTTTAGATCGCTCACCCTTTACCGTATCTTGCTATTTTATCCTATCGGCTTACATCTGTAATAGATCTATTCCATTTATCATAATTCAAGTTTCATAATAGATCTGTTCTTATTGTTTATATAGATGATTTAGATCTAATTAGCAAGTTACAAATAGATCTGATTTAAACGAGTTCTTTGATGTATATCGATCTATCGGAATAGATAGGCTAATCGGTACCCTGCTAGCAACGCTGTCTCGAAATCGATCTGATTGTTAGTGACACGCGATTCAGTTTGTTTATCTCCTTTGGAAAGATGCATATTAAAGAACAAGTTTAAATTAGATTTATCTCCGATTCGGCTCTCATAGTCGATGGTTTAATTTAACATTTTATATCTTCACGATTCGGTTTCATAGCCGATGGTTTGCTTTAAAACATCATCATATTCTCACGAATCGGACTCAAGGCCGATGGTTTATGCTNCGTCATATTCTCACGAATCGGACTCAAGACCGATGGTTCATGCTGTTGAAATCGGACTCCTCTCTATGCCGATCCGATTTTTGGAACAAATCGGGGCTTTGGCCGATGAGTTCCTTGTTGTTTACTGATTAAATTCTACCTTGTCAATTTCAGGTCAAATTGACTGGCATGCCCCGAACCTCAAGATTTTGGACCTGCACTGAAGTCAAGCAAAATTTTCAGGCCACAGTGTTAATTTCCGAGAGTCAACGCCTGACTTTTTGGACGTCAACATAATCTCAAACATAAAACCCTAACCTTAAACTTTGAATCCTAAACCCTAAACCCGAACCCTGAACATTAAACCCCCAACTCTAATCCAAAAACATAAACCGTAACCCTAAACCTAAGCTCAAATTTAAAACCCCAAACCCTATACCCTAAACACTAAACCCTAATCCCCAAACCCTAAACCTAATCGCTAAACTCTAAACCCTAAACACTAAAAACCCATATCACCATCACATAACCCTAAACCCAGACCATAACCCTAATCTCAAACATAAAATACCTAACAATAAACCTAAACAATAAACTCTAAACCCTAAACACTAAAAACCCTTATCACCATCACATAACCCTAACCCTAATCTCAAACATAAAACCCTAACCGTAAACCTAAATGCTAAACTCTCAACCCTAACACTAAAAACCCTTATCACCATCACATAACCTTAACCCTAATCTCAAACATTAAACCCTAACCATAAACCTAAATACTAAACTCTTAACCCTAAACACTAAAAACAGTTATCAACATACATAACTCTAAACCAAAACCGTAACCCTAATCTCAAACACAAAATACCTAACCTTAAACCTAAACAACAAACTCTAAACCCTAAACACTAAAAACCCTTATCACCATCACATAACCCTAACCCTAATCTCAAACATAAAACCCTAACCGTAAACCTAAATACTAAACTCTTAACCCTAAACACTAAAAACCCTTTTCACCATCACATAACCCTAAACCAAACCTTAACCCTAATCTCAAACATTAAACCCTAACCATAAACCTAAATACTAAACTCTTAACCCTAAACACTAAAAACAGTTATCAACATCACATAACTCTAAACCCAAACCCTAACCCTAATCTCAAACATAAAGTACCTAACCTTAAACCTAAACAATAAACTCTAAACCCTAAATACTAAAAACCCTTATCAACATCACATAACCCTAGACCCAAACCCTAACCCTAATCTCAAACAAAAAATACCTAACCGTAAACCTAAACAATAAACTCTAAACCCTAAACACTAAAAACCCTTATCAACATCACATAACCCTAAACCCAAACCCTAACCCTAATCTCAAACATTAAACCCTAACCATAAACCTAAATACTAAACTCTTAACCCTAAACACTAAAAACCCTTATCACCATCACATAACCCTAAACCCAAACCCTCACCCTAATCTCAAACATAAAATACCTAACCGTAAACCTAAACAATAAACTCTAAACCCTAAACACAAAAAACCCTTATCACAATCACATAACCCTAACCACAATCTCAAACATAAAACCCTAACCGTAAACCTAAATGTTAAACTCTCAACCCTAAACACTAGACACCCTTATCACCATAACATAACACTAACCCTAATCTTAAACATAAAACCCTAATCATAATCCTAAACACCAAACTCTAAACCCTAAACACTAAAAACCCTTATCATCATCACATAACCATAAACCCAAACGCCAACCCTAATCTCAAGCATAAAACCCTAACCCTAAACCCTAAACCGAAGCGCAAATTCTAAACCCTAACCCCAAACCCAGAACACCAAACTCTAAACCCTAAACACTAAAAACACTTATCACCATGACATAACCCTGAACATTAAACCCCAACTCAAATCCAAAAACGTAAACCCTTACCCTAAACCAAAGCACAAATTCTGAACCCTAAACACTAAACCGTAAACTAAACCCTAAACCCTAAACCTAAACACTAAAAACCCTTATCACCATCACATACCCTAACCCAAATCTCAAACCTAAAACCATAATTGTAAACATAAACACTAAGCTCTAAACTCTAAACACTAAACCACAAACACTAAACCCTAAGCCATAAACCTAAACACTAAATTCTAAACCCTAAAACCCTTATCTTCGTCACATAACCCTAAACAGTAATCCTAACCCTAATCTCAAATGTAAAACCCTAATCATAAACCTAAACACTAAACTCTAAACCCTAAACACTAAAACCCTTATCGCCATCACATAACCCTAAACCAAAACCCTAACCCTAATCTCAGACGTGAAACCCTAATCGTAAACCAAAACACCAAACACTAAACCCTAAACACTAAAAACCCTTATCACCATCACATAACCCTAAACCCAAATGCTAACCCTAATCTCAAACATAAAACCTTAACCCTAAACTCTGAATCCTAAACCCTATCCCTAAACATTAAACCCTAACTCTAATCCAAAAACATAAACCATAACCCTAAACCTAAGCTCAAATTCTGAACCCTAAACACTAAACCTAAACCCTAAACCCTAAACGATAAACCCTAAACCATAAACCTAAACACTAAACTCTAAACCCTAAACACTAAAAACCCTTATCACCATCACATAACCCTAAACCCAAACCCTAACCGTAATCTTAAAAATAAAATACCTAACCGTAAACCCAAACAATAAACTCTAAACCCTAAACACTAAAAACCCTTATCACCATCGCATAACCCTAAACACAAACCCTAACCATAATCTCCAACATTAAACCCTAACCGTAAACCTAAATACTAAACTCTTAACCCTAAACACTAAAAACCCTTATCACCATAACATAACCGTAAACCCAAACCCTAACCCTAATCTCAAACGTAAAACCCTAATCGTTAACTGAAACACTAAACTCTAAACCCTAAACACTAAAAACACTTATCACCATCACATAACCCTAAACCCAAACGCCAACCCTAATCTCAAGCATAAAATCCTAACCCTAGACCGAAGCGCAAATTCTAAACCGCAAGCACTAAACCTATACATCAAACCCTGAACACTAAACTCTAAACCCTAAACAGTAAAAACCCTTATCAGCATGACATAACCCTGAACACTAAACCCCTACTCTAATTTAGAAACATAAACCCTTACCCTAAACCCAAGCACAAATTCTGAACTCTAAACACTAAACCAAAACCCTAAACTGTAAACACAAAACCCTAAACCCTAAACCTAAACACTAAACACTAAAAACCCTTATCACCATCACATACCCTAAACCCAAACACAAACCCAAATCTCAAACCTAAAACCGTAATTGTAAACCTAAACACTAAGCTCTAAACTCTAAACACAAAACCACAAACACTAAACCCTAAACCATAAACCTAAACACTAAACTCTAAACCCGAAATACTAAAACCCTTATCACCATCACATAACCCAAAGCCGAAACCCTAACCCTAATCTCAAATGTAAAACCCTAATCGTAAACCAAAAGACTAAACTCTAAACCCTAAACACTAAAAACCCTTATCGCCATCACATAACCCTAAACCCAAATGCTAACCCTAATCTCAAACATAAAACCCGAACCCCAAACCCTGAATCCTAAACACTAACCATGAACATTAAACCCCAACTCTATTCCAAAAACATAAACTATAACCCTAAACCTAAGCTCAAATTCTAAACCCTAAACCCTAAACACTAAACCCTAAACCTAAACTCTAAACTCTAAACCCTAAACACTAAAAACCCTTATCACCATCACGTACCCTAAACCCAAACACTAACCCAATCTCAAACCTAAAACCTTAATTGTAAACCTAGACACTAAGCTCTAAACTCTAAACACTAAACCACAAACCCTATACCCTAAACCCTAAACCCTAAACACTAAAACACTTATCACCATCACATAACCCTAAACCGAAACCTTAACCCTAATCTCAAACGTAAAACCCTAGTCGTAAACCAAAACACTAAACTTTAAACCCTAAACACTAAAAACCCTTATCATCATCACATAACCCTAAACCCAAATGCTAACCCTAATCTCAAACATAAAACCCTGACCCTGAACATTAAACCCCAACTCTAATAAAAAAACATAAACCATAACCCCAAATCTGAGCTCAAATTCTAAACCCTAAACACTAAACCTAAACCCTAAACCTAAACACTAAACTCTAAACCCTAAATACTAAAAACCCTTATCTCCGTCACATAACCCTAAACCCAAACCCTAACCCTAATCTCAAACAAAAAATACCAAACCGTAAACCTAAACAATAAACTCTAAACCCTAAACACTAAAAACCCTTATCAACATCACATAACCCTAAACCCAAACCCTAACCCTAATCTCAAACATTAAACCCTAACCATAAATCTAAATACAAAACTCTTAACCCTAAACACTAAAAACCCTTATGACCATCACATGACCCTAAACCCAAACCCTCACCCTAATCTCAAACATAAAATACCTAACCGTAAACCTAAACACTAAACATTAAACCATAAACACTAAAAACCCTTATCACCATCACATAACCCTAACCATAATCTCAAACATAAAACCCTAACCGTAAACCTAAATGCTAAACTCTCAACCCTAAACATTAAAAACCCTTATCACCATAACATAACAGTAAACCCTAACCCTAATCTCAAACATAAAACCCTAATCATAAACCTAAACACTAAACTCTAAACCCTAAACACTAAAAACCCTTATCATCATCACATAACCCTATAACCCAAACGCCAACCCTAATCTCAAGCATAAAACCCTAACCCTAAACCCTAAACCAAAGCACAAATTCTAAACCCTAAACACTAAACCTATACCCCAAACCCTGAACACTAAACTCTAAACCCTAAACACTAAAAACACTTATCACCATGACATAACCCTGAACATTAAACACCAACTCTAATCCAAAAATAAACCCTTACCCTAAACCAAAGCACAAATTCTGAACCCTAAACACTAAACCGTAAACACTAAACCCTAAACCCTAAACCTAAACACTAAACCCTAAACACTAAAAATTCTTATCACCATCACATACCCTAACCCAAATCTCAAACCTAAAACCGTAATTGTAAACCTAAACACTAAGCTCTAAACTCTAAACACTAAATCACAAACACTAAACCCTAAGCCATAAACCTAAACACTAAATTCTAAACCCTAAACACTAAAACCCTTATCATCGTCACATAACCCTAAACCAAAACCCTAACCCTAATCTCAAACGTAAAACCCTAATCGTAAACCTAAACACTAAACTCTAAACCCTAAACACTAAAACCCTTATCACCATCACATAACCCTATACCGAAATCGTAACCCAAATCTCAGACGTGAAACCCTAATCGTAAACCAAAACACCAAACTCTAAACCCTAAACACTAAAAACCCTTATCACCATCACATAACCCTAACCCCAAATGCTAACCCTAATCTCAAACATAAAACCCTAAGAGAAAATTCCCTATTTGGCCCTGTCAAAGTTGTTAATTCCCTATTTGGCCCTCGAAATCAAAATCTTCCCTAACCCTATGTAGCAGTTTGCTTCCTTATTTGACCCTTCCGTCACATTCTGAGCAGTGAAGGTGTTAATTAGAGGACGAAAAGACCATTTTACCCTTCGCTCACCCAATACAGATTTGTCTGTACATGTTAGTACATATAATCCCCAATAGTTATAGAAAACTTTATAGAAAATTTTGGCAGCACTTTCTTGCATAATGACAGCATGTAGTTGGGCATAATCCATACATCCAGTACATCAAAGTGAGAGCATTTTGACAGCACAAGGACTACATTTTCATAGCATAAGTACTCATAAAAGGATCACAGGTGCTGAAAGGTTCATACAATAGGCTCAAACATGAGTCCAAACATACATAATTCCAGGCATACAATAGGTTCAAACAGCCACATACATCAAGTTCACACAGTACATAAGTCCAGGCATACATATGGTTCAAAAGGAAGCAATATAAATCACAAGCTAAGCCTTTCTTTTGCTTCTTGTGCTCATGGCAGGACTAGCAGGGATCCACTTTTTGCTTCTTGTGGCCATCGCTGGACTGTCAAGTGCTGGCATAGGTTGGCTTGCATTCTTTTTGGGAACCTCCTTCCTTTTTCTCTTTGCCTTCTCCTTTGTCGAACCAGTAGCTGTTTGGTTGATGTGCTCAGGTTGATTTGAGCCACTTCTTGATCTACACCTCTCCATGTAAGCCAAAAGCAATTTTAGAGAAAACAAAGCAAATGGAAATAGCAGTAGAGCACAATGTACAATATAAATTTCAGAAACAGAATAACTACCTTTTGGATGCTCCAGAATGAGAGTCAGCATTTTTTACCACCTTATTAGAGTTACTTGTGGTCTCCAAACTGTGGCTATCATGACAGGGAATCAAATTACAAATGAAAGCAAGTTGTTACATGTAAAACAAGTAGAGCAAACAAGTTTTGCTACCTTTTTGATGCTCCAGAACTAGAGGTGCCCTTTTTTCCCTTTGAGATCTTTCTCTTTTGCTTAGGAGTGGTTTCCAATGTTTGACTATGGTGAGATGAAAATAGGAACTTAGAACATTGTACTGTATGGCATAAATTCAAAAGCATAAAAACATTGTACTGTCATAGAGGCTTGTGGTGCTTCACCCTCAAAAGGCACAATGGATGATTGAGCTGATTTGACAGTCTTCTTCTTCTTCTTCTTCTTTGGAGGTCCTCTACATGGGCAGTTAAAAAAGCAATCAGGTTGTGCATATAATTATTACAAAAAAGATGCAACAAAGAGTTAATTTAGCACCTCACTGCCATCATTGCAGCAATGTCTTCCGGGTTACCCTTCTTGCAATTGTGCCAACGATGCCCATAATCAGTACATATGGGACATTGGTGCTGGCCTTTTTTCCTTTTCTTATCACTAGAACCCTTATGTCTCTCAGTTCTTGGCCTACCAGCTGTGGCTTTTAGCAGCGGAGGATGCATGAAAAATCCATGATTAGACTTAGGCCACTGGCTCTTGTCGGTCATTGCTGGTATTAGTTGACTGTAGGCTGCTCTAAAATTGTCAATGGAGTAATATAAGTCTACATACTTCTCTAGAGGGGCATCCTGAAGTGAGGTGATAAATGCTATAGCATGTTTGCATGGAATGCCAGAAACCTGCCATTGTCTACAAGAACATGTCCTCTCATGTAAGTTCACCACAAACCTAAAGCCACTACCTCCCAATGCAGTAACTTCAGCCACTTCTTCTGAGCATTCAACTACATCCAAGTTCAGCTCTCTACTCTTCTCATTTAGCTTCTTAATTATGTGGGGCAGAATCAATCCATCTAACTTTCTTGCCACTTTCCTCCTTTGGTTCCACTTCATCGTGAGCAATTGTCTAATCTTGTCCATAAAGTCATCCAAGTTCATGGATTTGTAGTGCTTTATCCAGTTGTTGAAGCACTCTGCCAAGTTGTTAGTTACATAGTCCACTTTGCAAAAGGGCAAGAATTGACTCCTAGTCCAAAACCTTGTGTGCCTCTTCCTAAGATAATTAGTTGCTGCCGGCTTTGCTTTCTCCATTGCAGACCAATGTTTTCCAAATATATATGGATTCCATGAGTAAGCCGCTGCCCAAAGATGGTCTTCGAAAACCTTCCCATGAAACTTTTTCTTGAAATTAGACACCAAGTGAAACATGTATTCTCTATGTTCAGCCTCTGGGAAAACTTCACCTACACCGGCTATTATTGCTTGCCCAGCATCAGTGCATATGGCTAGCCCCGTTGGTGATCCAATGGCACCCTTAAGCATTTTCATGAACCAGATCCAATTATCTTTTGTTTCAGAATCAAAAACTCCAAAAGAAACAGGGAATAACCAATTATGGCCATCAACAGCAGAAGCACTAGCTAGTTGGCCCTTGAACTTTCCAGTCAAAAAAGTGCTATCTATGGCTAAATATGGTCTGCAGCCACTAAGGAACCCATCAATGCAAGGTTTCAAGGCAAAAAAGAACCTATTGAATCTGATCTTGCCATTTATTATGTGATGATCAATGACTACTATGCTACTAGGGCAAGTGCTCTCAATTTGTGCCTTGAACTTATATAGATTGTCAAAACTATTATCCCAATCACCATAAAGTTGCCTCAATGCTAGCTCTTTACCCATCCAGACCCTCTTGTAGTGGATAGTCACCTTGTAATGTTCTTTCAGCTTCTTTTGCAATGCCCTTGCATTAAGTTTTGCATCCTCAAGTAGCCAATCTTTCACCTTTTCACAAATCCAATGCTTGCTTGCATTCTTGACCTTCCTATTCCTTCTAGTACTAGAGCAGCCATGTTCACAAGGGTTCTTCCTCACCTACCAATAAGAAAAAGATAATTAGCTATAACAGAATATTTGTGCAAAAAAATTCAGAAATGAGAAAATGTTAAAAAAAATTACCATTACAGTATACTTATCATCTGTTGTTGAAGCATGCAGCCTCCATTGACAATTATCTTCATCTCTTCTTGAACAATAGGCTCTAAACCTATATGGGGCACTCTTCTGTGTGTTATACTCAAATTCATGCTTGTTCGCATATTGAGAAAGTGCCAGTTTAAATTCTCTCATGGTAGGATATATGCTGCCCACTGTCATTGGAGGGTCTTCCTTATCATATGCCACATTTGGGATATGTTCTCTCTCATGTCCTACCAACTCTTCCTCTTCATCCTCATGCTCATCTTCACTCTCATTGATCTCGTCATCCTCATTTCCACTCTCATTCCCACTCTCATTGTCCTCCTTATCAACAGAAACAACCACATCTAAAGCATTTTCCTCATCAATCTCCCATTCAGTGATAGGCTCAAATGGTGTAGAAGGGTCACAATATGAAATGAACACATGCACTACCTTTTCCTTCATGTTTTTCTGAAACATTACCATCAATTCCTGGTCACATTTAATTTCTGGGAAAGTTCTCAGATTTTCATCATAGTACTGGACATGGGCTACTTCCAAATAACCAGGAGGGTACTTCTCTATGATTGATTCAACAAAATCCGTATAGTTTATCAAGTCACTATCAACAACCTTATCAATAGCAAAACACTTGAATTCTTTTCTAGATTTTTTCCGATTGCCAAGCAATTTCATTTTCAAAATAAAAGTAGAATTCGGATCCATCCTGTAAATCAATTCAAAATCCTAAAGCATGAGCATTGCTATTGGAGATTTACTAATATTGCTACCATTGTCAAGCAAAACAACCCAGAACAAAAACTCATCCATCTAGCCCCTCAGAATGTGGTTGCAGCTGTTCCTCCATGGCTGCGCCGCCCTTGCCTCCGTGGTCGCCCCTTGTACGCTGCCCGCTTCTTCCACGCGGGGACGCGCCACGCTGGCTGCAGCTGTCGCGCGGCGACGCGCCCTCTTGGCCACCCTTGGTGCGCAGGGCCGTG
>CM014272.1:36572346-36595758 GCA_004135705.1 Alloteropsis semialata | reverse complement strand
ATATATATATATTATCTTGATGCACCTTGTTTATTATTATCACATATTATTATTGTTTCATATACCAACGCCAGTGATCATGAGCATATATTATTTTGAGCACTTGAGCAGAGAGAGGGAAGGGCCGCAGACGTGAGAAGTTGTTAGGCAGGCAGCAGGAACCCTCCGTGTAGGTAATTTACCAAATTTTTTCCCTCAATTCTATTGATCCAATTATTCCTCGGCTGCAAAGATTTTTTATGTCGGAGAGCACATCATCAGAAATGTGATGGCATAAGGAAGGATTGGTCAATGATGGCAAAATGTGTCACCCTGCAGACTCAAAGGCATGGAAGCACGTGAATAGGAAGTATGATTGGTTTGCATCAGATGCTCATAATATAAGGCTAGGTCTTGCTTCTGATGGCTTCAATCCCTTTGGGATGCAAAATGTTACGTACACCACATGGCCAGTTATTCTAATCCCTTACAATTTGCCTCCTTGGTTGTGTCAGAAACAACCTTATTGGATGATGTCGATGTTGATAACTATTCCAAAATCTCCTGGAATGAATATTGATGTATATTTGAGGCCCCTTATTGATGAGTTGAAGGAGCTGTGGGAAAATGGTATAGAAACATGGGATGCAAAGGTAAAGAAGAATTTTAAACTACATGCTATTCTACTCTGGACAATTAATGACTTTCCAGCATATGCGATGCTCTCTGGTTGGAGCACAAAAGGCAAATTTGCATGTCCATACTGCCACAAGGATACAGAGTATTTGTGGTTGAGATTTGGGTCCAAGCACTGCTATATGGGACATCACCATTTTTTGCCCTCGGACCATCCATGGCGCATGAACAAGATCAGCTTCAACAATGAGGTGGAAAAGTGGGAGGCTCCAGTACCATTGACTGGTCAACAGGTATTGGACCAGTATGAAAGTTTTGAACAAGTGAAATTTGGAAAGACAACATCAAAAAAGAGGAAGCGTGATGAAGAAAAAAGATGGCACAATTGGAGGAAGAAGAGTATTTTTTTTGAGCTCCCTTATTGGTCTTCTTTGCTCATTAGGCATAATTTAGACGTCATGCACATTGAGAAAAATATATGTGAGAGCATATTGGGTACTTTGCTTCAAATTGAAGGTAAATCTAAGGACAGCGAGAAGGCCCGACTTGGCATGGAACAGCTAGGGATACGACAAGATCAACATCCTGTGATTGACAATGATAAGTATACCTTGCCACCAGCCTTGTACTTTTTGATAAGGATGACAAGAAAATTTAATGCCAGTTTCTATATGGAGCGAAGATGCCTGATGGGTTTGCCTCCAATATAAGGAGATGTGTTGATGTAAATACATGTAAGGTGTCTGGACTCAAAACTCATGATTACCATGTTATTCTACAAAAACTGTTACCCTTAGTGGTTCGAAAGATTTTACCAGAAGATGTTGTGGTCGCATTGATTCAGCTTAGCAGGTTCTTCAATGCACTATGTTCCAAGGAGCTGGTGGAAAAAGAAATTGACAAACATAGCAGTTCAATTGCAGAAACTCTTTGTCGGCTTGAGATGGTATTCCCACCTGCTTTTTTTGATATCATGATGCATTTGCCGGTTCATCTAGCTGAAGAGGCTAAACTTGGAGGGCCCATGTGTTATAGATGGATGTATCCAGTTGAGAGGTATCTACGTACTGTGAAAGGCTATGTGAGGAACAAGGCGCACCCTGAAGGTTCAATAGCCGAGGGATACATAGTCAATGAGTGCCTAACATTTTGTTCTAGATTCTTGGATGTCGAAATCAAGCTGAATCGCGCTGATCGTCATGAAAGTACAGCAGTGAATGAGCCACCATTTGGTCTGAGCATATTTGGCGAAATGGATTACAAGAGGAGAGGACAAAATATTGAGACTTTAGGTACAGATGAGTTGCGAAAGATGAGGCACTACATAATTAGTAACTGTGATGAAGCTGGACCATGGATCGAGTAAGTTGCTATATCCCATCATTAATTATTGTGCTAGTTGTTTGTGGAATCGACTAACTAATTGAAGTCCTATGTTCTATTCGATGTAGTGAGCATATGGAAGAACTCAGAAAAAATGGTACAAGGAATCTTAATAAACGACACCAGGAGCAATTTGTAAGGTGGTTTGAGGGCAAGGTTAGTACAATTTTTTATTTTTCATTCCATGTGTGGTCACTTGTACTCATCTTCCAAATTTATTAATAGGGACATTTATTTTGAAACTGAGTTTGCAGATCACTAAATTATATGAGAAAGGGGAAGCAAGTGAAATGATGTATGCCCTTGCTCAAGGACTGGACCATCGAGCTCGTGTGTTCAATAGATGCTACATCAATAATTGGCTATTTCGAATGGCTACCATTGAGAGAAGCCTCGTCACACAAAACAGTGGTGTTCTTGTAAGGGGTGATGGTACTACCGGAAACATGAACTGGTATGGAGTGGTTAGAAAAATTATCTCACTCGAATTCCCTACACAAAAAGAAGTTGTACTATTTCAGTGTGATTGGTATGATGTGCCGGCTGCCACTACCAGTAGAAGTAGAGGATACAACAGGGATAAATATGGGATTATCGATATTGATACCAGTCGGTTCCGATATTTGAATGAACCTTACATTCTGGCAACACAAGTGTTGGGGGATTGGCCTGTCCAGGAAACGCCTTCATCCGTTAATTTGCTTGTATGCTCAAGGCATTTGCCTTCGCCACAAGTGACTAAAAGGCCCCTGCCTTCGCCGGGTCATCAGACATCGAGTGGCGATCTGTCGCTCCCGGCGTTAATAAACATATCGTACCAGATGCGAAGGCACTGTGTGGTCTCCCATTGCCTTCGCTACTCTGACTCACTTTTATGATGTTGCGAAGGTAGTTCTCAGATATGGTGTATATTCGAATCATCTTGTTATACAGGCTCAGGGCAGGTTCGGGCGATGGCGCGGCGGTCCATTCTCCTCTGAGCAGGAAAAGGCATCGCTCGACCGAACAGGTGCCTAATGGTGAAGGCAGCAAGGATGCACCGGGTGGTGAAGGCAACAAGGGTCACTAGAGGCATGATGAAGGCAGCGTGGACCAGGTCCTAACCGAGTCAAAGACGGAGTTGCTGGTCTACGCTTTCACACTATGACACATGAATGTACTCTAATGCCCCTGGAAAGTCTAAGTTGTTTAGTCTAGAGAATGATGCCTGATTTCCAGGGGTATAAGGGGAATGTAAAAAGTGCCTCTTGACCTCCCTATAAAAGGGGACCCCTCACCAACGTGTAAAGGGCTGATTCCTGAGAACACTGTTGATAAGTAATTTACTGTTGCTTGTCTCTGTTCTCTGTCTTGGCTGTTGTTTGGGTTCATTGGCTTCGGCTATATCCCAACAACTGGCGCCCACCGCTTGTGCTGTGCACGAAGGAAACCCACGAACACCACTATGCCACCCAAAATAACATTAACAAAATCCACCACCACCCAAAACACGGCTTCATCTGGCGAAGCCAATGTCCAAGCCACAGTTCCACCAACCACCTTAACACCCATAACCGAAGCCGTCAATGAAGACACGGAAGTAGATGAAGACACTCTCACCACCGAAGAAAAGCTGCGCAGGGTGGAGGACAGGCTCCGCCTTCGCCGTCTGGAGCAGCAAAGAGAGCTCGAAGCTGCTCAGCTCGAACTGCAGCAGCAAATGGAGGAGGAAGAGGAAGAACAGCAACACCAGCTGCTGCAGGTCAAGAAGCAGTTGGAGGAGCTGAGACAAGCAAAGCAAAGAAGATTGAACTCCACTGGTTCTAGAGCTGCGAAGCTCCGAGAAGAACTCGAGAAGGCCAAGAAACAAGTTGCTCAACTCCAAGCCGAACTCAACGACCCAATTGCCTTCGCCAGCGCAGGGACAAACCATATTTCCACATCGAAAACTGGTTTCCAAGTGCTGCATACACGTCCCATTGATCGTACTTGCCCTCTCTCAGAAAGTCTTCAATTGGCAAGATGGCCGCCTTCATACAAGCCTATCTCTCTACCAAGATACAATGGCCTCACCGACCCCAAGCAATTTCTCATGAGCTATGAAGCTGCAATAGCTTCGGCAGGGGGAGATGATGTGGTGCTGGCAAAGTCTTTCATCATCGTCTGCGATGGCACCGCAATGAACTGGTACACCAAGCTTCCTGGATTATCTATCACCAGCTGGTATGATCTGAAAACAGAGTTGATCAAGAATTTCAGCATTATGGGAGACCAAGCATTATCATATGCAGAGCTAACCTTACATCAACAGCCGAAGGAGTCTTTGGAGGACTACTTTCGCAGGTTTGTGGGGCTCAGATCTCAGGCTCCTCATATTCCTGACGAAGCCGCCAAATTTGCAGCTATACAGGGGCTTCGGCCAGGTCCTTTCGCCCAACATATTGCAAGGGAAACACCAGCAACCCTTGGAGATCTCTATGAAGAGTTCAAAAAATACTGTCGATCCGACAATGACAACCGAATGCGAATTGCCAGAGAAGTCGTCCTGAAAAACCAATATGATTTCCAAAACAAGCAGCATCACTACAGCCAAAACCACTACCTAAACTACCCATCCCAAACCATCATGAATGTGGAGAGCCCACCTTCGCTTCCACAGAACAATCCTACTTACCCAGAAAACCAATACCAGAGCCAAAGAAACGAACCTACCCAAAGAGGTGGAAGAGCCGGCAGAGGCCGAGGAAGAGGAAGAGGTCCACCTTCGGGACCAGAGCTGTTTTGTCAATTCCATGGCAAAAATCATACCCATGGCACAGAGCAGTGCCGAGACATCAAAAGAACCATCGACAAGCTGAAAGCAGACAAAATCCAAGCAAACCAAACGAAGCCAACTTCAGCTTCGCACCCAAACACCCAAACCCAACCACAAACCCAAGCTATCCACTTTACTGCCCAGTCTATCCCTCCCTAACCTCAAGTTTTGTGCATCCCACAACTGCGATGGTGACTCAATTTTCGCCTTCGCCGCAAACATTCCAGCATTACTACCCACAAGCCATGTACCCACAATTCTACCCTCAAAACCAGTAGCCTATCCCAAACAAAGACATCAAGGTGGAGGAATTACCACCACCACCCCCACCACCTCAAAAACAACAAGATCACAACCCAGCAAACCCGTTGCCCAGTTATGGCCTCATCATGCCTATAACTGGAGGATCCTCACTTGCCTTCGAGACAAAGAAGCAGAGAAAGAGTTACTTTCGCCAGGTCAACAACATTTCAGTTGACGGTCCATACAAGAAATCGGAATGGTCTCACATGCCAATTACCTTCACTGAAGAAGATCTCAAACTCCACAACTTTCCACATAATGACGCAATGTCCATCGAAGCCAATATTGCCGGCTGGAGAATTGGGAAAGTGCTGGTGGATACAGGCAGCTCAGCGGATATCATCTTGGCAAAAACTCTTAGATCGATGACCAACATCAACCCAGATAACTTGGAGCCATCTGACACACCTTTGGTTGGCTTCGGCGGGAAGCGCACCGCAACATTGGGGAAAATCACATTGCCGGTATCCTTTGGCGACACATCAAATGCAAGAACAGAGTTCATTACCTTCGACGTCGTTGACATGTTCTTCGACTACAATGTTATCTTCGGCAGGGGAGTTATAAATGCCTTCGACATTATCATAAGGCAAGCTTTCTTATGCATGAAAATGCCAGCTCTCAAAGGGGTCATCACCGTCTATGGTGACCAAACAGAGGCCAGAAGAATTGAGTATGCCAACACCCTAGGACAGCGAAAGGTTCATGTCCTCAAAAAAAGTGATCCCATTTACCCAGAGGAGAAGCCAACTGCTGACAAAAGCAGCCACAGTATGCAAGGTGCTGCAGAAACAAAAGAAGTGCAACTGCAACCTGATATTCGACAGAAAAGTTATAATCGGCTCAGATCTTGAGCCAGACGAAGAAGAAAGACTCATCGAGTTCTTGAGAAACAATAAAGATGTCTTCGCTTGGTCAAGCAAATATTTGCCAGGTGTTGACAGGAGCATAATTGAACACAAACTCGCAATTAGCCCTGACATGAGACCGAAGAAGCAAAAACTGAGGAAAATGTCCGAAGAAAAAGTGAGCGCAGTCAAGGCTGAGGTGCAAAGGCTGCTTGATGCAAAAGTTATACGCGAAGTTCAATATCCCAAGTGGTTAGCAAACACTGTGCCTGTGAAAAAGAAAAATGGCAAGTGGAGAATGTGCATCGATTTCACCGATCTCAACAAAGCATGTCCCAAGGATGATTTCCCTCTCCCAAGAATTGATAAAGTCATTGATCAAGCTGCTGCAAGTGAGATGATGTCTCTGCTAGATTGCTTCTCCAGTTATCATCAGATATCGATGAAGAAAGAGGATGAAGAAAAAACCAGCTTCATCACTCCAGTCGGCACCTTTTGCTTCATCAGAATGCTCGAGGGGCTTCGCAATGCTGGTACGACTTTCTGTCGCATGTCAAGCACTATATTCAAAGAGGAACTCTTCAAAACTATTCTGGCATATGTTGATGACATCTTGGTCAAGAGTGTGAAAAGGCAAGATCACATCTCAGATCTGGCAGTTGCCTTCGCAAGAATGAGACAGGCTGGACTCAAACTTAACCCGGAGAAATGTGTCTTTGGAGTAACCAAGGGGAAGATACTCGGCTGTCTCGTTTCAGCAAATGAGATCGAAGCCAACCCTGATAAGATCAATGCAATACTCAACATGGAAGAGCCCAAATGCATTAGAGATGTACAGAAACTCTCTGGCAGAATCGCAGCACTAAACAGATTTATTGCAAAGGCAGCTGAGCGCAGTTTACCCTTCTTTGCAACTCTCAGAAATGCATCAAAGTTTGAATGGGGAGAAGAGCAGTCGAAGGCATTCTATGAACTAAGACAATATCTGATGCAGCTCACGAAGCTGACAACACCCGACCCGAAGGCACCTTTACTCCTATACATTGCAGTTTCGCAATCAGCTGTCAGTGCTGCACTCATTATGGAGAAGCTGGTTGAAGGCAGAAATATACAGCAGCCGGTATATTATGTTTCTGAGGCACTAGCAGGGTCGAAGCTATTCTACACTGAGATTGAGAAAATGATCTATGCCGTGGTAATGGCATCCAGAAAGCTAAGGCATTATTTTGAAGGGCACACCATCAAAGTACTTACAGATCAACCCTTAAAAGAGTTATTGAGCAACAAAGAAGCCTCGGTAAGAATACGCAAATGGGCTGCAGAGCTATCTGAATATGTGGTCGACTTCGAGCGAAGAACAGCAGTCAAATCGCAAGTCTTGGCTGATTTCATAGTTGAGTGGACATCGCCTTCGGCACAAACTCTGACCAGAGAAGAAAGCTGGCTAGTACACAGTGACGGCGCTTGGGGGGACAAAGGAGCTGGCATCGCAGCGATTGTGCAATCGCCTTCGGGCGTTAAGATGAGATATGCAGCGAACCTAGAGTTCTGCAAAAATAGCGACAGAAGTACGAACAATGTTGCTGAATATGAAGCCGTCTTATTGGGGCTCAGAAAGGCGAAGGCGCTAGGGGCTCAGCGCTTCGTTGTAAAAACTGACTCGAAGGTGGTAGCAGACCACATTGAAAAAGAAAGCGTTGCAAAGCAACCCGAGCTGATCAAATACCTAAATACAGTCCGATCAATGGAGAAAAAGTTCAAAGGCTTCACAATAGAATACATTCCAAGGGCAAAAAACGAAGAAGCTGATGCACTGGCCAAGGCAGTAGCAAAGGGGGACAAGTTGCCACCCGATGTCTTCTTCCAGACACTGACAGTGCCTTCGATCAAAGAACTCGATGAGCAACCACACTTTATCAATGCAATAAATTCAGAAGATTGGCGGTCTTCCATAATGGCATATCTCAGGGGATACTATGAACCAATTGACGAATACGACCTCAAAACCATGCAGCAAAGAGCAAGAGCATACCAAATCATCGACAACACCTTGTACAAGAAAGGAGTCGTAGCTCCTTGGCTTCGCTGCGTTTCCATCAGCGAAGGCAGAGAGATAATTCAAGAGATACACAGTGGTCTATGCGGAGCTCACTTTGGAGCGAGCGCAATTGTTGGGAAGGCAATGAGACAAGGGTTTTATTGGCCTTCAATCATCAGTGACGCAACAAATACAGTCAAGACTTGCGACGAATGTCAAAAATGTGCGGCAACCAGAAAATCACCTTCGGAGCCGTCACAGCTGATAACTCCAACCTGGCCTTTGCAGAGATGGGGCATCGATCTGGTGGGTCCCCTTCCCACGGCTCAAGGAAACCTCAAATATGTAATAGTTGCAGTGGAATATTTCACCAAGTGGATCGAGGCAAGGCCACTAGCAAATATCACGGCGAAGACAGTTATCAAATTCTTCTGGCAGCAAATCGTATGCAGATTTGGAGTCCTAAGGGAAATTACAGTGGATAATGGGAAACAGTTCGACTGTGACGAGTTCAGGCAGTACTGCATGTCCATTGGGACGAAGGCAAGATTTGCGTCAGTATACCACCCATAGCCCAATGGTGCAGTAGAAAGAGCTAATGGCATCATTTTCACTGCCATCAGAAAATGCATTGCAAATTGCAAGAAAAAAGGCAAATGGGTAGAAGAAATGCCGAAGGTAATCTGGGCTCACAACACATCTACCTCAAGAGCAACTCAGTTCACTCCATTCAAACTGCTTTACGGCGAAGAAGCAGTGTACCCGGAAGAGATTCTTCACCAGGGGCTTCGCACTCAAGAGAAAGCACCCGAAGACAGTGAAGCCATAGACAAAGACCTCACAGAAATATATATGCTGCAAGCTGCGAAGAACATTTCCAAGTACCAGGAAGAAACCAGGAAATGGCGAGACAAGAAAGTAGTAAGAAAAGACATAAAGATAGGCGATTGGGTGCTGAGGAAGAACCCGAATATGCCTTCGGGAAAGCTGCAGAACAAATGGGAAGGTATGTTCCTAGTCGCCAAGAGTAACAGACCAGGATCATTTCACCTGGGGGATGGAGAAGGCAATGAGCTGCCGCATTCATGGAATGCGGATAGCCTGCGAAGGTACTACCTGTGAACATAATGTAATAATTGGCTTCGTATTCTATAAACGAAGTCAATTAGTAGAGTAGATATTTCCTTTTTTCAAAAGGCCCGTACTCATTTCCTCACAGGGGAACCCTTACCAAAGGGGTGAGGTTTTTAACGAGGCGGTGCCAACTGTAACTCGTGTGAAATATATAAACGAGCTATTCCCCAAAAAAGTTGCATCGAAAGCGATTGGCTTCGACCAAGTCGCTGGTATTCGATAAACCCAATAGAACTAAATTGACCCTACCAAAGGTAAGGCCAATTCAGATCTAAATTGCTTGCTCTAAGGAGTAAAAGGGGCTTCGGCTCAAGATTGTCTTCATATACAAAAAATGCTTACTCCAAAGGAGTAAAAGGGGCTTCGGCTCAGTTAGATTTCACATACAAAACTTCTTACTAAAGGGGTTTGGCTAACACCGAACCTCATACAACAATGCTCACCCTAGAAGGGGTAAAAGGGGCTTCGGTTCAAACTACTCTCAAAAATAAACCCAGAGGCAATTCCCCGTCTAAACGCCAATGGATCGCCATTTGTGCACGTCGAACAAAAAATACAAACTCGCTTCGGGGGAGGAGGCGTTTCTCTTAGAAACGAAGGCAAACCGAGTTTGATATTTCTCATTCAAAGGTCATACACGCGAACGGTTTATTTACATCATGAACATACTCACTTTCGCATGAATAAACACAAACTCGCTTCGGGGGGAGGAGGCGTTTCTCTCAAAAGCGAAGACATAACAAGTTTATATTCATTCATGCGAAGACATAATTACATCACGAGTTTCATACATTTATACCAAGCATTCTCAAAACATTTCAAACACATCCATATAATTGCTCGCTAGATCTTCTAAAACGAGGAGCATTGTAAACGCAAGCAAAGTCCTTGACATCAGGACCAACGTCCAACGGCTCCATCTTTGGAATACCCAGGGAAACAGCTTTGGCATTTCTCTTCGTAGCAAGCTCAACTCGATCAGAGCTGTGAGCAATAAACGCTGTGAAAAAATCAAAAACACTGAACTCGGTGTCACGATAAAACTCGTGACAATACTCCAAAAAATCGTGATGGCTCGAGTTCGGATAAAGACGTTGAAACTCCTTCCATGCGAAGCCAGAAATACAAAGCGGCCCGTCACGCATAGCCAGTGGAGTGAGTGCAAGCATTTCATCGCCCTGAATATACACAAATGTACAAGTTCAAAAGAACTGCCCGCTCAATAAAATCCTAACTCTTGCTACAATTCAAAAGGTCCTTAGACCTGTGGCTCGACTCCAGGGGCCCCTTGATCACCCTGCCCTTGCGAAGAAGAAGCACCGGCTTCGCCGGAAGCAGCACCAGTCGCGGCAGAACTTGTTCCGACTCCGGCTTCGGCAGCTTCTTTGGTAGCGGCTTCCCTTGCGGCGGCTTCGGCCTCAGCTTTTTGCTTCTTCAGATCCTTTGACTGAGAATACAAAAGCTATCAAACAAAACAATTCCAAATCAAAAACAAAAACGAATCAAAAATGACAACGACAGCAGCTATAAAAAATACCTTCGCAAGCCGGTCGCGGACAGGATTCTGAGTTGCTTGACGGCCACTGGCAACCCAAAAATATCTCAAGAAAAGCGACTTCGCGACTAGCAGTTGCTGTGGAAAATAATCAGCGTCGGCAGGATCTCTGGGAGCAGGATAAGGATAACCTTTCCGAACCAAAGCTTTATAATGATCACAGCCATTGTCTGAGAGAACCTTGAGCAGGTTACATGAACAAAGATTGACAGCGAAGTCACTGAGAGTTTCCACGACACTTGGAAGCGAAGCAAATTCATTGTCAATCCAATTAAAGAGCTTGTCCAAGCTATACTCTTTATTGGGGAAGGCAGCGGGCTCCGCACCAAACTGTCGTAAGGCTTCCTTGTATAAGAGATACAATTTTAAGCCTCGCTCCCAGGCAACATCAACCACGCTTTCATTCTCCTTGCGAAGGTTAAGGTTTGATGTGCGCAGCGACAAGACCTCACGCTCAAAGTTTTCACTGCGAGACCAATATGTATCAATATCGCCCGAAAGCTTCTCCTTGGCTGCATTTAGTGTGTTCACCTCACCCTTCAGAACAGAAATCAAATCAGTATCTTCAACAATTTTCTTGTGAAGGCCCTCTACGGTGTCATCCTTATCAACAATTTTAGCTTCCAAGACAGCAACCTTCTCCTTAAGGGAATCGGCTTCGCCAGCTTTAGCTTCCAAAGCTGCGACCTTGTCCTTCAAAGAATTATTCTCAATGATAATAGACTCCCGGTCCTGGCGAAAGAGAGTCTTTTCATTTTCAAGATCCTGCTTAATTCTATCAATAGTTGCCTGGATCTGGAGAAGCTCTGCCTTTTCCCTTCGCAATTTCTCTAACTCTGCCCGTTCAGCAGCAACTAAGTTGAGGTTGGGAACCTGAGCTGCCAACTCATTGATAGCTACAACAACCTATGGTAGAAAACAGTTCAGCATTACGAAATAAACGAAACGAAGCTAAGGTCAAAAACACAATCACAAGACAAAGGCAATAAGGTCATACCTTCATTCCCGAAGCCAAAATAGTGGAACTTATGCTTTCGGGATCGAGTGTCTGAACAAGTCGTTGATATTCTGCAAGGAAAAAATAATGATAACACTGTTATCTTCGCAAAATAGCCAAAGAAAAAACCCAGCTATAATCCCAAACAAAAAACACTTTCCAAATCAAAGTCTCGAAGAGGCCCACCTTCGCGCACGCGAGATGGCCCATCTCCCTCGCCACCTAATAAACAGGTCTCAATCGTATCAGCATCAAACAGCAGAGCAAGCAACGTCGCTAAAGAAAAAAAATGAAGAAACATCATTAGTACCTTCGGGAAAAGGAATACTTCCACCCATATCAACATCCATATAAGATTGAGCAGCAGCCGCCCTCTCAGCAGCTTCGGAAGTCTCAGCTTCGGCAACCTCCTTTCCCTTAGCCTGGGCATCAACGTCAACTGTCCCGGCAGCATGGGCCAGAACCTCCAAAGAGTCTTGAACAGGAGGGGAGGAAGCCAAAGCCGACGACGGAGGGCTAACCATCAGAATGTTAACTGGAGCTTCGGCTCTGGGCTCTTCAAAGCTAGCCTCGACATGAACCTCCTCCGGCACATTCTCCATAATAGGAGCATCCCGAGCAGGAGTCTCCTCAAACATGCTAATATCAATGCCATCATCAAATGGATTCGGAACCCGTACATCTTCGGCTGCTTCATCAACGCCTTCACAAGTAATATTGACATCAATCACGGGATTCCGCGCCAAGTAGTCTCCTAGCAAAGGAAGACTCGTGCCTTGAAAATAATTCCCAAAGAGAGCAACCTCACCTAAGAAAATATCATCTCCGCTCCGGGGAGCTAAGCTCATAAAGCCAGTGACTTGCGAAGCCGGCCGCTGCACGGGAGCCGAAGCCGCCGGGGCTGGCCGAGGAGGGCGAGGTGGAAGACCACCTCGCGAAGCCGAAGAGGTGACCCAGGTAGCCGGAGCGACGATGGACACAGGGATGGCAGCAATCGGTGCGTCTTGTCGACGACGCTTCTCAGCAGATTCATGAGAGCTGCTACTGCCACGCTTGGCCGGCACGGAGGAGGAAGTTGTCTTCGCAACAGTTTTTCTACCACGGCCTCCGCGACCAGACCGACCACCACCTCGTGGGCGCGAAGAAGCAGATTCATCTTCATTCCGCTCCTTCGCCTTACCCTTCCCTTTCTTCTCCTTCTCTTTCTTCTTCTTCTTCTTCTCCCTAGCGGAGACGAGAACCTCTCGAGCACCGTAAGAAATCTTCAGTTCCTCAAAAACTCTATTGAGTCTAATATGAACATAGTTGTCTTCGTTTATACGATGCTCCTTTGAGGTATATGGACCAAGAATATCTGTGGCCCGTCGCTCCACTATGGCAACGAACTCCGCCGCTGACATGCCTTCGGGTAACTTCGCTCCAAAGTGAGGAAAAGCAACCTTAGTACGTTCACCAAAGGGCTTCCACTCAACTTTGTAAGGCTCCCAGTCGGCGGACAAGAAATAAACCCCAGCAGCCAGATCGGCCGCAACTCCTTCTTCAATAAGGTCACGGCTGCAGAACGTCTGCGAAGCCGCACGAAACGCCTTCCAGCACTCCGTGAAACCAGTGCTCTCCGCGTCAAAAACTGGACAGGAAACAAACTTGAGCCAATTGATCTGGCTGTGGAGAGGATAAGAAACTGATCTCATACCATCCTCCAGAACAGTTTCCTCCGAAGGTACCCTCACGTAAAACCAGTATTTCTGCCAGTCTTTCGTCCATTTGTTCCTCTGAGCGAAGGTAGTTTCCACCTTCGCAAAGTGAGACCCCCGGCGGCGCCCAGTAAATGTCACACATCCAAAATCTGGAGTGAACAGCTCGCCTTCAACCTCAGATGATTTACTCTGATTATGCCCTTCATATAGCCGGAGGAAGCCATCAACTGTAACCGCCGAGTCATGCGTCTTTACCGACCAGAAGAAGCGAAGGAGATGGCTGATGGCATTGGGCGTTAGATGATGCAGTTGCAAGCCATAAGGTGCAATCATCTTCGCAATTATATTATCAATCGGCATCTTAAGGCCAGCAATGAAGAAATCCGTGAAGACTACAGCTTCGTCTTCGCGAGGGCTAGGGGTAGTTTCAGTACCAGGAGAACGACCCCAACCCTCAGGAAAATATCCTTTTTCTTCATAAAATTTAATATAATTTCTGCCGACCTTGGATTTGCCAAACACAAGCATCTTCGCCCTCTTGCTGGGATCTACAAGATCTTCCACGTCGGCCTCCACATCATCAAGATTTTCCTCTTCGCCACCTTCTTCGTCCCCGGTGTGTTCATCGTTAGAAGCTTTCTCAACAGCTGTAGTCTCTTCTTCTATCTGCTGTGCAAGCTCAACAGCTTCGGCATCATCCAACCCACGATGAGGAGAAGCTTCCGCTCGTTGGGCATCGGGGCTGCCTTCGCCAGCCATATCAATAAGAACAGCAGTTTGCTTGGTGCGCGCCGCTGCAGGAATGATAACAATTGTCATTACCTAAGCGAAGAAAATTAGCAAGAACAAGTATCAAAATACTAAGAGAGAACCTTACTTGTACAAAAGTGGGTATCGGAAGAGAAGACAGCATGTACGCGAAAGAAAATGACAGCTTACGACCTGTGAGCGAAGAAGCTATCGCAGCTGAAAGCGACTGAAAGCGAAAGCGAAGAAGCGTAAAAGGGGAGACCCCTTCGGTCCTATTTATAGGGCAGTAAAAAACTGACCGTTACCGTGGCTCGGAATTCGAAAAGGCCCAAAAATATTCAAAAAATAATATAAATAAAAATAAAAACAGAGTATGAAAAATCAAAAGTAAGGAATGCGAAGCCATTTTCAGAGCGAAGATATCGACTCGGGACTTACTCCAACGGGAGGAGGCGTTTCTCTGGAACAGGCGAAGGCAATCCTGAACATTCGAGGACATCGGCCTGTTGGAGAAAGCCCTCGTCCGCGAGGGGCTACTGTTGGGGGATTGGCCTGTCCAGGAAACACCTTCATCCGTTAATTTGCTTGTATGCTCAAGGCATTTGCCTTCGCCACAAGTGACTAAAAGGCCCCTGCCTTCGCCGGGTCATCAGACATCGAGAGGCGATCTGTCGCTCCCGGCGTTAATAAATGTATCGTACCAGATGCGAAGGCACTGTGTGGTCTCCCATTGCCTTCGCTACTCTGACTCACTTTTATGATGTTGCGAAGGTAGTTCTCAGATATGGTGTATATTCGAATCATCTTGTTATACAGGCTCAGGGCAGGTTCGGGCGATGGCGCGGCGGTCCATTCTCCTCTGAGCAGGAAAAGGCGTCGCTCGACCGAACAGGCGCCTAATGGTGAAGGCGGCAAGGATGCACCGGGTGGTGAAGGCAACAAGGGTCACTAGAGGCATGATGAAGGCAGCGTGGACCAGGTCCTAACCGAGTCAAAGACGGAGTTGCTGGTCTACGCTTTCACACTATGACACATGAATGTACTCTAATGCCCCTGGAAAGTCTAAGTTGTTTAGTCTAGAGAATGATGCCTGATTTCCAGGGGTATAAGGGGAATGTAAAAAGTGCCTCTTGACCTCCCTATAAAAGGGGACCCCTCACCAACGTGTAAAGGGCTGATTCCCGAGAACACTGTTGATAAGTAATTTACTGTTGCTTGTCTCTGTTCTCTGTCTTGGCTGTTGTTTGGGTTCATTGGCTTCGGCTATATCCCAACAACAGGCTAAACAGGTGTTTTTTGTCAAACTCATGAACAAGCCAGGATGGAGCAATGTTGTTGCTATGAAGCCAAGAAATTTGTTTGCCATGCCAGAAGCAGAAAATTAGGGCGCCATTGACGTCGATTTACTTCATGTGGGAATTGAAGATTTGAATTTATTAGGCCAACATGAGGATTTGTCAAATTGGACAAGATCAGACAAAGAAGGCATAACTGGTGACACCCTCTGTTATTAATCAGGTGCATGCCGAAGCAATTCCTGAACCAGATGATTTTGACTTTTTTGATGAGGATTATGATGAGGACGATGACACCTACATTAACGATGGAGTTGTTGCACCAGTTGCTTCTACGGTAGAAAGCCTGGACGACGAATTCTTTGTTTAAATACTTATTTGTTTTGTTAAATTGTGATGCTTTTCTAGACTATTAGTTAAACTGTTACATTGTCATGGATGATGAATATCTGGATATTTTTATTTTCTAGGATAACCTATGATGTTTTTCTGGAAAATTGAGATGTTACACGGTTAAACTATGATGTCACACTGTTAAACTGTGATGTTTTTGGATAATTTGCATTCTAATATTTCACATTTATCATAATGCACTTCATCTAATATTTTATATTTGCATGGTATGTGATCCTTTTCATGCCTTCTCCAAGTGTGCTGGAGGCCGCCGTCGCCGTGCCATGCCTCGAGCCATAGTCTCTACATGCTGTTGGGCAACATCTCTCGGTCAAGCTACCCTAAGCTGGTTTTCCATTTTGGCGCGTATTTTTTTGCATAATAAATTATTTGCCCAATCTTTTTTTCAAAATTATTCTAGTAATATAGCTAATGATTTTGAAAATTGGAGTCCTGACGCTCTACAACTTCGGCCTCTAAAAATCAGATGGCACACTTCAAACATAGCCCTGTGTCTCAATATTAAAATATAAGCCACACATTATTCTTGCCAAAATATTAAGTATATATATATATATATAACACTCGACTCAGCGGCCAGTGATTCAGCCTCATGTCTCTCCTTGACTTCTCATCTTTCTTTTTTCTGCCTTTCCATCCTAAGTCGAGCGATGATACGACACTGCCGGTGCGATTGATGGGCAGGCCGCATGCTCCTGGTCGACGACTCGACGGGCTGCGGCTCGGCGTGACGGAGCCAGTCATGGCAAAGAGCGTACCGGCGTCTTCGTGCGCTACAAGTGTAATTCCATGTGGGACTAGCTGGAGATGCACCGCCGCATGCATGGCGTAGTCTGCAGTTGGCAGCGACACTAGAAGAAGTAATTTTTTCAAAATTTCCTAGCTCCTAAGTCATAACGCAATAATGCTCACCGGACATTGTTTCGTGATCACAAGATGATTAGATTATTAATTAATGAATTTATAATTTTCTATTTCATATGTTTGGTCAAATTAAAAATTTGTAGTAGGCCATGCTTACTCTGTTGATTGTATATTGCAAAATTGGCTGAGGATCAACTGATTTTACGTTATATGGTTAAGTGATAGATGATACTGGGATTTGACAATTCTAGTCAATAATTGAAAATAACTATGTGAGTAGCCTCTGTAGCTTTACAAGAGCTTTCAATTAGTAAATCTTTTTTAATTATTAGCAGAGTCACATAATCTAGAAAGTATGTATTCAGCAGTGAGAATCAAGAGGACCAAGAAACAAACTTATGAGTCTATAGCAACACAAATGACCCGTGGTGATAGCAAAATGTTATGGCAACACATTAGAATTTTTCCTTGCAATAAGCACCTAGCAATTTCAACACCATTGAGCATTATTACAACCATAAAAAAACATGGCAATAGAAACATGCTATTACATCCACTGATATTATTGGTTGCAATAATGGTCTACCTATTACAACTCCATTAAAGATTATTGCAATCCAAAATAACCATGGAAATAGTTGCAAGCAAAGGCAACGAAATCCATTAGGGTTGCAATAGCACCTAATAATTGCAACAAAAATTAATAATAATGCAACAACAAAGTGCCATGGAAATAATCCCAACCAATTGCAACATAATCCTAAAATGGTTGCGGTAGCACCTTCTTATTGCAACGAAAGCCAAACATATTGCAACACAATTTAGTCATAGCAATACAGTCAAATATTACCACCATTTAATAAATAGGTTACAATAAGATGTACCTATTGCATCCAAATTAGTGCTGTTGCAATGGTGCCTCGTGGCATTAGGGAGAAAACCTTGTACTAAACTCCAACTCTAATCCAAAAACATAAACCCTAACCCTAAACCTAAGCACAAATTCTAAACCGCAAACACTAAACCTAGACCCTAAACACTAAACCCTAAATCTAAACACTAAACTCTAAACCCAAAACTCAAAAAACCCTTATCACCATCACATAACCCTAAATCCAAACCCTAACTCTAATCTCAAACACAAAAACCCTAATTGTAAACCTAAACACTAAACTCTAAACCCTAAACACTAAAAACCTTATCACCATGACATAAACCCTAAACCCTAAACATAAACCCATACCCTAAACCAAAGCGCAAATTCTAAACCCTAAACACTAAACCCAACCCTACACCCCAAACCCTAAACCTAAATACTACACTCTATAACCTAAACACTAAAAACCCTTATCACCATCACATAACCATAAACCCAAACGCTAACCCTAATCTCAAACATGAAACCCTAACCGTAAACCTAAATACTAAACTCCAAACCCTAAACACTAAAAACCCTTATCACCTTGACATAACCCTAAACATTAAACCCCAACTCTAATCCAAAAACTTAAACCTTTACCCTAAACGTAAGCACAAATTCTAAACCCTGAACACTAAACCTAGACCCTAAACCCTAAATCCAAAACCCTAAACCTAAACACTAAACCCTAAACCCTAAACACTAAAAACCCATATCACCATTACATTACCCTAAACCCAAATGCTAAACCTAATCTCAAACATAAAACCCTAACCCTAAACCCTATATCTTAAACCTGAACACTAAACCGCAACTCTAATCCAAAAACATAAACCCTAACCCTAAACCTAAGCACAAAATCTAAACCCTAAACACTAATCCTCAACCCTAAACCCTAAACACTAAACCCTAAATCCTAAACCCTAAACCTAAACACTAAACTCTAAACCCTAAACACGGAAAACCCTTATCACCACCACATAACCCTAAACCCAAACCCTAACCCTAAACACTAAACCCTAAACACTAAAAACCCTTATCACCACCACATAACCCTAAACCCAAACCCTAACCATAACCTCAAACGTAAAACCTAATTGTAAACCTAAACACTAAACTCTAAACCCTAAACATTAAAAACCCTTATCGCCATGACATAACCCTAAACACTAAACCCAAACTCCAATCCAAAAACATAAACCGTAACCCTAAACCTAAGCACAATTTCTAAACCCTAAACACTAAACCTAAACCCTAAACACTAAACCCTAAATTCTAAACCCTAAATCTAAACACTAAACTCTATACCCTAAACACTAAGAACCCTTATCACCATCACATAGCCCTAAACCCAAACCCTAACACTAATCTCAAACGTAAAACCCTAATCGTAAGCCTAAACACTAAACTCTAAACCCTAAACACTAAAAACCCATATCACCATCACATAACCCTAAACCCAAACCCTAACCCTAATCTCAAACATGAAACCCTAACCCTAAACCCTAACCCTGAACACTAAACCCCAACTCTAATCCAAAAACACAAAACCTAACCCTAAATCTAAGCACAAATTCTAAACCCTAAACACTAAACCCTAAACCTAAACACTAAACTCTAAACCCTAAACATAAACCCTAAACCCTAAATACTAAACTCTAAAACCTAAACCCTAAAAACCCTTATCACTATCACATAACCCTAAACCCAAATGCTAACCCTAATCTCAAACATAAAACACTAACCGTAAACATAAAACTAAACTCGATGCTCTAAACGCTAAAAACCCATATCACAATGACATAACCCAAAACACTAATCCCCAACTCTAATCCAAAAACATAAACCCAAACCGTAAACCTAACCACAAATTCGAAACCCTAAACACTAAACTTAAACCGCAAACCCTAAACACTAAACCCTACACCCTAAACCCTAAACCTAAACCCTAAACCCTAAACACTAAACTCTAAAACCAAAACACTAAAAACCATTATCACCATCACATAAACCTAAACCCATACGCGAACCCTAATCTCAAACATAAAACCTTAACCCTAAACCCTAAACCCTAAACCCTAACCCAGAACCAAAGCACAAATTCTAAAATCTAAACACTAAACCTAAACCCCAAACCCTAAGCACTAAACTCTAAACCCTAAACACTAAAAACCCTTATCACCATCACACAACCCTAAACCCAAACCCTAACCCTAATCTCAAACATAAAACCCTAACCGTAAACCGAAATACTAAACTCTAAACCCTAAACACTAAAAACCCTTATCACCATGACATAACCCAGAACACTAAACCCCAACTCTAATACTAAAACATAAACCCTTATCCTAAACCAATGCACAAATTCTAAATCCTAAACACTAAACCTAAACCCTAAACCGTAAATAGTAAACCCTAAACCATAAATACTAAATTCTATACCCCAAATACTAAAAACCCTTAACACCATCACATAACCCTAAACCCAAAGCCTAACCCTAATCTCAAACGTAAAACCATAATTGTAAACCTAAAGACTAAACTCTAAACCTAAACACTAAAAACCCATATCACCATCACACAACCCTAAATCCAAACCCTAACCTTAAAATACCAAAACGTACACCTAAACACTAAACTCTAAACCAAAAACACTAAAAACCCTTATCACCATCACAAAACTCTAAACCCAAACCCTAACCCTAATCTCAAACATAAAACCCTAACCGTAAACTGAAATACTGAACTCTAAACCCTAAACACTAAAAACCCTTATCACCATGACACAACCTAGAACACTAAAGCCCAACTCTAATCCAAAAACATAAACCGTTACCCTAAACCTAAGCACAAATTCTAAACCCTAAACACTAAACCTAAACCCTAAACCGTAAAACCTAAACCCTAAACCCTAAATGTAAGTACTAAACTCTATACCCTAAACACTAAAAACCCTTATCACCATCACATAACCCTAAACCCAAACCCTAACCCTAATCTCAAACATAAAACCCTAATTGTAAACCTAAACACTAAACACTAAACCCTAAACACTAAAAACCCTAATCACCATCACATAACCCAAAACCCAAATGCTAACCCTAATCTCCAACATAATACCCTAACTGCAAACCTAAATACTAAACTCTAAACCCTAAACACGAAAAACCCCAATAAAAATCCAACAACATAAACACTAACCCTAAACCGAAGCACAAATTCTAAACCCTAAACACTAAACCTAAACCCTAAACCTTAAACGCTAAACTCTAAACCCTAAACACTAAACACCCTTATCACCATCACATAACCATAAACCCATACGCTAACCGTAATCTCAAGCATAAAACCCTAACCATAAACCGAAGTACAAAACTCTAGACCCTAAACACTAAAAACCCTTATCACCATGACATAAACCTGAACACTAAGCCCCAACTCCAATCCAAAAACATAAACCCTAAACCAAAACCTAAACACAAATTCTAAACCCTAAACCCAAAACCCAAAACCTAAATACTAAACTCTATACCCTAAACAATAAAAACCCTTATCACCATCACATAACCCTAAACCCAAACCATAACCCTAATCTCAAACGTAAAACCATAATTGTAAACCTAAACACTAAACTCTAAACCTTAAACAATAAAAACCCTTATCACCATCACATAACCCAAAACCAAAACGCTAACCCTAATCTCCTACATAAAACCCTAACTGTAAAACCTAAATACTAAACTTTAAACCCTAAACACGAAAAACCCTTATCACCATGACATAACTCTAAACACTAAACCCCAATAAAAATCCAAAAACATAAACCCTAACCCTAAACCGAAGGACAAATTCTAAAATCGAAACACTAAACCTAAACCCTAAGCCCTAAACACTAAACTCTAAACCCTAAACACAAAACCCTAAACCCAAACCCTAACCTCAAACATAAAACCCTAACCGTAAGCCAAAATACTGAACTCTAAACCCTAAACACTAAAAACCCTTATCACCATGACACAACCCTTAATATTAAAGCCCAACTCTAATCGAAAAACATAAACCCTTACCCTAAACATAAGCACAAATTCTAAACCCTAAACATTAAACCTAAACCCTAAACCATAAAACCTAAGCCCTAAACCCTAAATATAAGCACTAATCTCTATACCCTAAACACTAAAAACCCTTATCACCATCACATAACCCTAAACCCAAACCCTAACCCTAATCTCAAACGTAAAACCCAAATTGTAAACCTAAACACTAAACACTAAACCCTAAACACTAAAAATCCTTATCACCATCACATAACCCAAAACCCAAACGCTAACCCTAATCTCCAACATAATACCCTAACTGTAAACCTAAATACTAAACTCTAAACCCTAAACACGAAAAAACCTTATCACCATGACATAAACCTAAACACTAAACCCCAATAAAAATCCAAAAACATAAACACTAACCCTAAACCGAAGCACAAATTCTATACCCTAAACACTAAACCTAAACCCTAAACCTTAAACACTAAACTCTAAACCCTAAACACTGAACACCCTTATCACCATCACATAAACATAAACCCATACACTAACCCTAATCTCAAGCGTAAAACCCTAACTGTAAACCGAAGTACTAAACTCTAAGCCCTAAACACTAAAAACCCTTATCACCATGTGTTGACGCTCCTTAGCGACACACTTTTACCCTTGTTTATCTTCAATAATAGCACGAATTTGATATCTAAACTAACGATCATACTCTATAACAGGGACGTTTTTGCATATGCATATGTTTTTGGAGGAATTGTGTTTACGCAGGTTTTTGGGCTTAAAAGGAGCACATATAGACAAGGCTTGAGACCAAGGATGACACGGTGAAAGATGAAGGCCAGAGGCCCGAAGAACAGGCCAGGCTAGCCGGCCCCACATGGCCTAGGCCGGCCGGCCTAGATGATTTCAAGCCCCGTTCGTTCTCAACTTTGGTGAACCGACCTCCAAGAGTATTTGAAAGGCAAGTGCTTCAAGATAAGATCAAGAGACTTCGGGGTCAAGGTAACTCAATTGGTCACTTCCCATTCTTATCTCAAAGATATCCCGAAGTAAACGATGTCCAAAGGCCCACATGCATTGGTGGAACATCTACTGAAGCTTCCAGAAGACTTGGGGAGAAAGATGAAGGCGAGACAACCAAGGAAAGCCCCATGCCGACCGGCCCAGGCCTTTCCAGTGGCGGTTCGCCCCCTCCTTCGACCTAGGGTTTCTTCAGGGTATAAATAGCCCCTGTGCCTTCGTGCCACGCGTCAATCAATTCATCATTCTCAAGATAACCGTGATGACATGATGAACAAGCTTGAGAAGGGAGCAACCGTGACTTGTTTCAAGTGCTACAAGGAAGGCCACAAGTTCTATCAATGCCCACTTGTCAAGGGGACACCTAAAAGTGAGAAGAAGAAGGCCAAAACTACCACCAAGAGCTCCCTCATCTACACCAAGCCCAACCGCAAGAACAAGGTAAAAGCCAACACCTATGTCCTTAAGAAGATGGCTAATGGCAAGGTTGTTGCTAGCTCGGTTGGGAAGCCCAAGACGAAGGAGTGGGGATGAAACCGACCCATTTGGATGCCCAAGGAGGTCATCACCAACGTGAAGGGGCCCCTAAAGGTTTGGGTTCGAAAGGATACTTGAAGCCCAAGGATTGGGTTCGGGGGATTTGGAGGCTTGGCTCACAAGAAGAGGAGAAAGATCACATCTAGTAGCCAAACTTGCAAGATTGGACATCATTTGCCCAAATCCCCCATACAAAG
>CM014272.1:36559027-36571346 GCA_004135705.1 Alloteropsis semialata | reverse complement strand
CCCTAATCACTAAAAACCCTTATCACCATAACATAACCGTAAACCCAAACCCTAACCCGAATCTCAAACGTAAAACCCTAATTGTTAACCAAAACGCTAAACTCTAAACCCTAAACACTAAAACCCCTAATCACCATCACATAACCCTAAACCCAAATGCCAACCCTAATCTCAAGCATAAAACCCTAACCCTAAACCCTAAACCGAAGCGCAAATTCTAAACCCTAAACACTAAACCTATACCCCAAACCCTAAACACTAAACTCTAAACCCTAAACACTAAAACCCTTATCACCATCACATAACCCTAAACCGAAGCCCTAACCCTAATCTCAAACGTAAAACCCTAATTGTAAACCAAAACATCAAACTCTAAACCCTAAACACTAAAACCCCTTATCACCATCACATAACCCTAAACCCAAATGCCAACCCTAATCTCAAGCATAAAACCCTAACCCTAAACCCCAACCGAAGCGCAAATTCTAAACCCTAAACACTAAACCTATACCCCAAACCCTAAACACTAAACTCTAAACCCTAAACACTAAAACCCTTATCACCATCACATAACCCTAAACCGAAACCCTAACCCTAATCTCAAACGTAAAACCCTAATTGTAAACAAAAACATTAAACTCTAAACCCTAAACACTAAAAACCCTTATCACCATCACATAACCCTAAACCCAAATGCTAACCCTAATTTCAAACATAAAACCCTAACCCTAAACTTGGAATCCTAAACCCTAAACCCTAACCCTGAACATTAAACCCCAACTCTAATCCAAAAACATAAACCATAACCCTAAACCTAAGCTCAAATTTAAAATCCTAAACCCAAAGCCCTAAACACTAAACCCGAAACCCCAAACCTTAAACCTAAACACTAAACTCTAAACCCTAAACACTAAAACCCTTATCACCATCACATAACCCTAAACCCAAACCCTAACCCTAATCTCAAACATAAAATACCTAACCATAAACCTAAACAATAAACTCTAAACCCTAAACACTAAAAACCCTTATCGCCATCACATAATCCTAAACCCATACGCTAACCCGAATCTCAAACATAAAACCCTAACCGCAAACCGAAGTACTAAACTCTAAACCCTAAACACTAAAAACTCTTATCACCATGACACACTACACTATTAACGCCCTTTTTCAACGTATATATGCGTTGCTAAATGTCCAAATAAACGTTGTAAGGGTCTATACCAAAGTATATAGTATGTGTTGCAATATGTGGCGTTGCAAGGGTCTTTTGCAACAGATAATTATGCGTTGGTAAGTACTACACATAAGCGTTGCAAACTAGCAACAAATAAAATTAAGATATTGCAACGCTTATATGTGTTGCAAGTCCTATTGAAGAAACACTAATTCAGCCTTTTTAGTGCAGGGTATATTTTGGGCCAAATTATTTATACAAAGACATCAACATTATTTTTCATATACAGAATATAGAACAAGGACACAATTGAGAGATATTCAAGTACACTGCATCATTTTCAGAATATACAGATGAACTGTCTTGTACATATGCCATACATAGAATGTGCACATACAGCTGACTAAGGGGAAAAACTATAGAAACATTCAGCCAGCTATAAAATAAAAATTCTAAATTCTAGCTACTGCTAAGGATCAGCCAAATATATATCCTCTTGCTTCCGGTGATTTGCATACAACTGAAATACTTGACCTTTTGGACCTGCAATAGCTATATACTGTAAGTACTACAAACTAGACAAAACAGATGTAGTTGAATAAATAATGTCAAGGTTATTAGAAGCATAGACAAAAGTGTTGTTCTTTGAACTAGCAACAAAAGATTTACAAAAACGGGGATATATGTAATAAGATCTACACAGGTTGCATAAGAACACAAGTTAAAAAGTCAGTGTCATAACTACAATTGAGGTAAAAGATCATTGGTAAATTCAGAGCTTGCAGTGGTAACTACAACCGGTTATGGCAAGCCAAAGTTGTCCAATTAAACATGTGTAACAGTTAACTAGGTATGTAATCAGATGTAAGTATCAAAACTGAAAAGGCTCAGAAAAAAGAACAGCTATTGGTATATATAAGTTGAACGATGTGTGCAGTCTATTAGTATATACAAGTTGCCAATATATGTAGATAACAGATCTGTATATGCATTATTATACTGAATTAATAAAGGTGTGATGCAGAATAAAAAAGCATACTTTCTTGCAATATATTGTACCCAAACCTTGAAATGAACTCAGCACTTTGATTAATTTCTTCAATCTTATTCTGCAACATTGTTGAAAAATCTGCACGCAATGCAAAAGTTCAGAAGCTTTTTTGACAGACCGCAGGATCACTCATATGTGTATGGGAAATTAGCTGTTATTGAACAAAGAAGAGCAGTAAAGAATAAAAGGAAGTACGGATTGACAAGTTGAAGAATTTTGTTGCCCCTCTGCAAGACCAATACAACCAGAACAGTCTGTAACTGACTACATCGACCCCCACCATGACCATTATGCCTCCGCCTATGCTTCTTCATTGAGAAGGAAAACATAAATCACAGATCGAAGATAACAAATATGAATGGACTAGCAGAAACAAATTGGTGGATCTGAGAGAATTTAGGAATTCGAGAAAGATACAAAATAGGTTAATTAGTAACCAAAGCCACATCTGAAGGAAGACCAAAGGGGGTAATACCTTTGGGATGTCACCATCGATTACAACGGACTGGTGGGCGGTGGCTACATTGATCCGAGGGAGATGCAGGACACCTTCAGATTCAGGCGTCACCTCCCCCTATCTCTGCAGCTCCCTGACTTGGAAAAATCGCTGAGGCATTGCGGCCGCCATGGTGAGGGCAGCACCTGCAGAACTCAAGGAATAAGGGCGATCTCTGGAAGTTCCTCATGATCTGCTCACCATAATCCGCATCCTCGCCGCTAACCAATCTGATGGGGCTCATTGCATGGGCGGGGATAGGGCTGGTGAGGAGAGGAAGGATGGCGGCGCGGCAGGGGAGATCGCCGAGAAGACAGGAGCAGATCGGGGATTGGGATTTCGCATCTGTGCAGGTAGGAGGTTGCCGCGCTGCGCTTGTGCGCGTGGGTGGTTTGGTGGAATGACGGGGAACTGCCGAACTGGGAGACGTGCGGAGCAGGGGCGCTGGTTGATTATTATGGAACAGCAGCAACACATCAAAAATTCGTTGCAAGCCATTCGCTGCCAAAGGTGGGTTCGTGTTGTAGTGACATGACCCTGAACACTAAACTCCAACTCTAATCAAAAACGTAAACCCTTACGCTAAACATAAGCACAAATCCTAAACCCTAACCCCAAATCCTAACCCTAATCTCAAACGTAAAACCCTAATTGTAAACCTAAACACTAAACTCTAAGCCCTAAACACTAAAAACCCTTATCACCAATAGATAACCCAAAACCCAAACGCTAACCCTAATTTCCAACATAAGATCCTAACTATAAACCAAAATACAAAACTCTAAACCCTAACACGAAAAACCCTTTTCACCATGACATAACCCTAAACACTAAACCCCAATAAAAATCCAAAAACATAAACACTAACCCTAAACCGAAGCACAAATTCTAAACCCTAAATACTAAACCTGAACCCTAAATCCTAAATGCGAAACTCTAAACCCAAAGCACTAAACACCCTTATCACCATCACATAATCCTAAGCCGAAACGCTAACCCTAATCTTAAGCATAAAACCCTAACCGTAAACCGAAGTACTAAACTCTAAACCCTAAACACTAAAAGCCCTATCACCATGACATAAGCCTGAACACGAAACCGCAACTCTAATCCAAAAACATAAACCCTTACCCTAAAGCTAAGCACAAATTTTAAACCCAAAATACAAAACCTAAACCATAAACCGTAAACAATAAACACTAAACCCTAAACCGTAAACCAAAATACTAAACTCTACACCCTAAACACTAAAAACCCTTATCACCATCACATAACCCTAAACCCAAACCATAACCCTAATCTCAAACATAAAACCCTAATTGTAAACCTAAACGCTAAACTCTAAACCTTAAACACTAAAAACCTTTATCACCATCACATAACCCAAACCAAAACGCTAACCCTAATATCCAACATAAAACCCTAACTGTAAACCTAAATACTAAACTTTAAACCCTAAACACGAAAAACCCTTATCACCACGACATAACCCTAAACACTAAAGCCCAATAAAACTCCAAAAAATAAACCCTAACCCTAAACCGAATCAAAAATTCTAAACCCTAAACACTAAACCTAAACCCTAAACCCTAAACACAAAACTCTAAACCCTAAACACTAAACACCCTTATCACCATCACATAACCATAAACCCATACGCTAACCTGAATCTCAAGCATAAAACCCTAACCGTAAACCGAAGTACTAAACTCTAAACCCTAAACACTAAAAACCCTTATCATCATGACATAACCCAAAACACTAAACCCCAACTCTAATCCGAAAAAAACCCTTACCCTAAACCAATGCACAAATTCTAAACCCTAAACCCTAAGCACAAAAAACCCTTATCACCATCACATAACCCAAAACCCAAACGCTAACCCTAATCTCTAACATAAAACCCTAACTGTAAACCTAAATACTAAACTCTAAACCCTAAAAACGAAAAACTCTTATCACCATGACATAACACTAAACACTAAACACCAATAAAAATCCAAAAACATAAATCCTAACCCTAAACCGAAGCAAAAATTCTAAACCCTAAACACTAAACCCCAACCCTAAACACTAAACTCTAAACCGTAAACACTAAAAACCCTTGTCGCCATCACATACCCTAAACCCAAACACTAACCCAAATCTCAAACCTAAAACCGTAATTGTAAACCTAAACACTAAGCTCTAAACTCTAAACACCAAACCACAAACACTAAACCCTAAACCATAAATCTAAACACTAAACTCTAAACCCTAAAACTAAAACCCTTATCATCGTCACATAACCCTAAACCGAAACCCTAACCCTAATCTCAAACGTAAAACCCTAATCGCAAACCTAAACACTAAACTCTAAACCCTAAACACTAAGACCCTTATCATCATCACATAACCCTAAACTGAAACCCTAACCCTAATATCAAACGTAAAACCCTAATCGTAAACCAAAACACTAAACTCTAAACACTAAACACTAAAAACCCTTATCACTATCACATAACCCTAAACCCAAATGCTAACCCTAATCTCAAACATAAAACATTAACCCTAAACTCTGAATCCTAAACCCTATCCCTGAACATTATACCCTAACTTCAATCCAAAAACATAAACCATAACCCTAAACCTAAGCTCAAATTCTAAACCCTAAACACTAAACCTAAACCCTAAACCCTAAACACCAAACCCTAAACTCTAAACCTAAACACTAAACTCTAAACCCTAAACACTAAAAACCCTTATCACCATCACATAACCCTAAACCCAAACCCTAACCGTAATCTCAATAATAAAATACCTAACCATAAACCTAAACAATAAACTCTAAACTCTAAACACTAAAAACCCTTATCACCATCACATAACCATAAACCCAAACCCTAACCCTAATCTCAAACATTAAACCCTAACCGTAAACCTAAATACTAAACTGTTAACCCTAAACACTAAAAACCCTTATCACCATAACATAACCGTAAACCCAAACCCTAACCCTAATCTCAAACGTAAAACCCTAATTGTTAACCAAAACGCTAAACTCTAAACCCTAAACACTAAAAACCCTTATCACCATCACATAACCCTAAACCTAAATGCCAACCCTAATCGCAAGCATAAAACCCTAACCCTAAACCCTAAACCGAAGCGCAAATTCTAAACCCTAAACACCAAACCTATCCCCCAAACCCTAAACACTAAACTCTAAACCCTAAACACTAAAACCCTTATCACCATCACATAACCCTAAACCGAAGCCCTAACCCTAATCTCAAACGTAAAACCCTAATCGTAAACCAAAACATCAAACTCTAAAGCCTAAACACTAAAAACCCTTATCACCATCACATAACCCTAAACCCAAATGCTAACCCTAATTTCAAACATAAAACCCTAACCCTAAACTTTGAATCCTAAACCCTAACCCTGAACATTAAACCCCAACTCTAATCCAAAAACATAAACCATAACCCTAAACCTAAGCTCAAATTTAAAACCCTAAACCCTAAGCCCTAAACACTAAACCCTAAACCCCAAACCCTAAACCTAAACACTAAACTCTAAACCCTAAACACTAAAAACCCTTATCACCATCACATAACCCTAAACCCAAACCCTAACCCTAATCTCGAACATAAAATACCTAACCATAAACCTAAACAATAAACCCTAAACCCTAAACACTAAAAACCCTTATCGCCATCACATAATCCTAACCCTAATCTCAAACATGAGACCCTAACCGTAAACCTAAATACTAAACTCTTAACCCTAAACACTAAAAGCCCTTATCACCATGACAAAACCCTGAACCCTAAACCCTAGTCCAAAAACGTAAATCCTTACTCCAAACCTAAGAACAAATTTTAAAGCCTAAATACAAAACTTAAACCCTAAACCGTAAACCCTAAACCCTAAACCCTAAACCGAAATACTAAACTCTGCACCCTAAACACTAAAAACCCTTATCACCATCACATAACCCTAAACCCAAACCATAACCATAATCTCAAACATAAAACCCTAATTGTAAACCTAAACAGAACTCTAAACCTTAAACACTAAAAACCCTTATCACCATGACATAACCCAAAACCAAAATGCTAACCCTAATATCCAACAAAAAACCCTAACTGTAAACCTAAATTCTAAACTTTAAACCCTAAACACGAAAAACCCTTATCACCATGACATAACCCTAAACACTAAACCCCAATAAAAATCCAAAAACATAAACCCTAACCCTAAACCTAAGCACAAATTCTAAACCCTAAACACTAAACCAAAACCCTAAACCCTAAACACTAACCTCTAAACCCTAAACACTAAACACCCTTATCACCATCACATAACCCTAAACCCATACGCTAACCCAAATCTCAAGCATAAAACCCTAACCGCAAACTGAAGTACTAAACTCTAAACCCTAAACACTAAAAACCCTTATCACCATGACATAGCCCTGAACACTAAACCCCAACTCTAATCAAAAAACATAAACCCTTACCCTAAACATAAGCACAAATCCTAAACCCTAAACCCAAATCCTAACCCTAATCTCAAATGTAAAACCCTAATTGTAAACCTAAACAGTAAACTCTAAGCCCTGAACACTAAAAACCCTTGTCACCATCAGATAACCCAAAACCCAAACGCTAACCCTAATCTCCAACATAAAACCCTAACTGTAAACCAAAATACTAAACTCTAAACCCTAAACACGAAAAACCCTTATCACTATCACCATGACATAACCTTAAACACTAAACCCCAATAAAAATCCCAAAACATAAACACTAACCCTAAACCGAAGCACAAATTCTAAACCCTAAACACTAAACCTAAACCCTAAATCCTAAATGAAAAACTCTAAACCCAAAGCACTAAACAGCCTTATCACCATCACATAATCCTAAACCGAAACGTTAACCCTAATCTCAAGCATAAAACCCTAACCGTAAACCTAAGTACTAAACTCTAAACCCTAAACACCAAAAGCCCTTATCACCATGACATAACCTTGAACACTAAACCCCAACTCTAATCCAAAAACATAAACCCTTATCCTAAACCTAAGCACAAATTCTAAACCCTAAATACTAAACCTAAACCATAAACCGTAAACACTAAACACTAAACCCTAAACCCTAAACTGAAACACTAAACTCTACATCCTAAACACTAAAAACCCTTGTCACCATCACATAACCCTCAACCCAAACCATAACCCTAATCTCAAACATAAAACCCTAATGGTAAACCTAAACACTAAACTCTAAACCTTAAACACTAAAAACCCTTATCACCATAACATAACCCAAAACCAAAACGCTAACCCTCGTGTCCGACATAAAATCCTAACTGTAAGCCTAAATACTAAACTTTAAACCATAAACACGAAAAACCCTTATCACCATGACATAACCCTAAACACTAAAGCCCAATAAAAATCCAAAAACATAAACCCTAACCCTAAACTGAATCGCAAATTCTAAACCCAAAACACTAAATCCCTTATCACCATCACATAACCCTAAACCCATACGCTAACCCTAATCTCAAGCATAAAACCCTAACCGTAAACCGAAGTACTAAACTCTAAACCCTAAACACTAAAAACCCTTATCATCATGACATAACCCTAAACACTAAACCCCAACTCTAATCCAAAAAAAACCCTTACCCTAAACCAAAGCACAAATTCTAAACCCTAAACCCAAACCCTGACCCTAATCTCAAACGTAAACCCTAATTGTAAACCTAAACACTAAACTCTAAACCCTAAACACAAAAAACCCTTATCACCATCACATAACCCAAAACCCAAACGCTAACCCTAATCTCCAACATAAAACCCTAACTGTAAACCTAAATACTAAACTCTAAACCCTAAACACGAAAAACCCTTATCACCATGACATAACACTAACCATTAAACACCAATAAAAATCCAAAAACATAAAACCTAACCCTAAACTGAAGCAAAAATTCTAAACCCTAAACACTAAACCCCAACCATAAACACTAAACTCTAAACCCTAAACACTAAAAACCCTTATCACCTTCACATACCCTAAGCCCAAACACTAACTCAAATCTCAAACCTAAAACCGTAATTGTAAACCAAAACACTAAGCTCTAAACTCTAACCACTAAACCCTAAACCATAAACCTAAACACTAAACTCTAAACCCTAAACACTAAAACCCTTATCATCGTCACATAACCCTAAACCGAAACCCTAACCCTAATCCCAAATGTAAAACCCTAATCATAAACATAAACACTAAACTCTAAACCCTAAATACTAAAACCCTTATCATCATCACATAACCCTACACCAAAACCCTAGCCCTAATCTCAAAGGTAAAACCCTAATCGTAAACCAAAACACTAAACTCTAAACCCTAAACACTAAAAACCCTTATCACTATCACATAACCCTAAACCCAAATGCTAACCCTAATCTCAAACATAAAACCCTAACCTTAAACTCTGAATCCTAAACCCTATCCCCGAACATTAAACCCTAACTCTATTCCAAAAACATAAACCATAACCCTAAACCTAAGCTCAAATTCTAAACCCTAAACACTAAACCTAAACCCTAAACCCTAAACACTAAACCCTAAACCCAAAACCCTAAACACTAAAAACACTTATCACCATCACATAACCCTAAACCCAAACCCTAACTGTAATCTAAATAATAAAATACCTAACCGTAAACCTAAACAATAAACTCTAAACCCTAAACACTAAAAACCCTTATCACCATCACATAACCATAAACCCAAACCCTAACCCTAATCTCAAACATTAAACCCTAACCGTAAACCTAAATACTAAACTCTTAACCCTAAACACTAAAAACCCTTATCACCATAACATAACCGTAAACCCAAACCCAAACCCTAATCTCAAACGTAAAACCCCAATTGTTAACCTAAACACTAAACTCTAAACCCTAAACCCTAAACCCTAAACCCTAAACCCTAAACCATAAACCTAAATACTAAACTCTAAACCCTAAACACTAAAACCCTTATCACCATCACATAACCCTAAACCGAAACCCTAACCCTAATCTCAAACGTAAAACCCTAATTATTAACCTAAATGCTAAACTCCAAACCCTAAAGACTAAAAACCCTTATCACCATCACATAACCCTAAACCCAAACGCCAACCCTAATCTCAAGCATAAAACCCTAACCCTAAATCGAAGCGCAAATTCTAAACCATAAACACTAAACCTATACCCCAAACCCTGAACACTAAACTCTAAACCCTAAACACTAAAAACCCTTATCACCATGACATAACCCTGAACACTAAACCCCAACTCTAATCCAGAAACATAAAGCTTTACCCTAACCCTAAACGAAGCACAAATTCTAAACCCTAAACCCTAAACATAAACTCTAAACCCGAAACACTAAACACCCTTATCACCATCACATAACCCTAAACCCATACGCTAACCCTAATCTCAATCACAAAACCCTAACCGTAAACTGAAGTACTAAACTCTAAACCCTAAACACTAAAACCCCTTATAACCATGATATAACCCTAAACACTAAACCCCAACTCTAATCCAAAAACATAAACCCTAACCCTGAACCTAAGCACAAATTCTAAACCCTAAACACTAAACCTAAACCTAAATACAAAACTCTATACCCTAAACACTAAAAACCCTTATCACCATCACATAAACCTAAACCCAAACCCTAACCCTAATCTCAAACAAAAAACCCTAATTGTAAACCTAAACACTAAACTCTAAACACTAAACACTAAAAACCCCTATCACCATCAGATAACCCAAAACCCAAACGCTAACCCTAATCTTCAACATGAAACCCTAACTGTAAACCTAAATAATAAACTCTAAACCCTAAACACGAAAAACCCTTATCACCATGACATAACCCTAAACATTAAACCCCAATAAAAATATAAAAACATAAACACTAACCCTAAACCGAATCACAAATTCTAAACCCTAAACACTAAACCTAAACCCTAAACCCTAAGCACTAAACACCCATATCACCATCACATAATCCTAAACCGAAACGTAAACCCTGATCTCAAGCATAAAAACCTAAACATAAACCAAAGTACTAAACTCTAAACTCTAAACATTAAAAGCCCTTATCACCATGACATAACCCTGAACACTAAACCCAACTCTAATCCAAAAACGTAAACCCTTACCCTAAACCTAAGCACAAATTTTAAAGCCTAAATACAAAACATAAACCCTAAACCGTAAACCCTAAACCCTGAACCCTAAACAGGAATAACCCTTATCACCATGACATAACCCTAAACACTAAACCCCAATAAAAATCCAAAAACATAAACCCTAACCCTAAACCTAAGCACAAATTCTAAACCCTAAACACTAAACCAAAATCCTAAACCCTAAACACTAACCTCTAAACCCTAAACTCTAAACCCTAACCTCTCAAACATAAAACCCTAATACTAAACTCTGAATCCTGAACCCTATCCCTAAACATTAAACCCTAACTCTAATCCAAAAACATAAACCATAACCCTAAACCTAAGCTCAAATTCTAAACCCTAAACACTAAACCTAAACCCTAAACACTAAACCCGAAACCCGAAACCATAAACCTAAACACTAAACTCTAAACCCTAAACACTAAAAACCCTTATCACCATCACATAACCCTAAACCCAAACCCTAACAGTAATCTCAATAATAAAATACCTAACCGTAAACCTAAACAATAAACTCTAAACCCTAAACACTAAAAACCCTTATCACCACCACATAACCATAAACCCAAACCCTAACCCTAATCTCAAACATTAAACCCTAACCGTAAACCTAAATACTAAACTCTTAACCCTAAACACTAAAAGCCCTTATCACCATTACATAACCGTAAACCCAAACCCTAACCCTAATCTCAAACGTAAAACCCTAATTGTTAACCAAAACACTAAACTCTAAACCCTAAACACTAAAACCCCTTATCACCATCACATAACCCTAAACCCAAACGCTAACCCTAATCTCCAACATAAAACCCTAACTGTAAACCTAAATACTAAACTCTAAACCCTAAACACGAAAAACCCTTATCACCATGACATAACACTAAACACTAAACACCAATAAAAATCCAAAAACATAAAACCTAACCCTAAACACTACTTCAAATATTGGCAGGGTCACTACTTCGGAGAACATAAATGAACAGAAGAGGAAGAAGTCGTTGAACAATCAGACAGGAACGGTAATCGGCAATGTGGAAGCTGACGGGGAAGAGGAAGTTGGAAAGGAACAGAGGAAGTTGAAGGAGAAGAGGTTGAAGAGGAAGCATAATAAGAATGGAGATAAGACCAAGGTCCAAGGTTGAAGCATGTAAGAAGACTGCTTCAGTTGTGGCTTAATCTTTAATATTTTCCCTGTGGAAGTAGTCGTTGGCATGCATTTTTTTTTGTTTCATCTCCACTTGTCAAATGAACACGGACCTTGGGGGAAAGCCTTTGCAGACATGAGTAGGGTTGAAAACGGTCGGGAAAAATCCCGTCCCGTCCCGATCCG
>CM014272.1:36541806-36553889 GCA_004135705.1 Alloteropsis semialata | reverse complement strand
ACCCTAAACGCAGAAATTCTGGACCCACAACACTAAACCAAAACCCCAAACCGTAAACACAAAACCCTAAACCTAAACACTAAACACTAAAAACCCTTATCACCATAACATAACCCTAAACCCAAACCCTAAACTCTAAACACTATACTAAACCCTAAACCATAAACCTAAACACTAAACTCTAAACCCTAAACACTAAAACCCTTATCACCATCACATAACCCTAAATCAAAACCCTAAACCTAATCTCAAACGTAAAACCCTAATCGTAAACCAAAACATTAAACTCTAAACCCTAAACACTAATATCCCTTATCACCATTACATAACCCTAAACCCAAATGCTAACCCTAATCTCAAACATAAAACCCTAACCCTAAACTCTGAATCTTAAACCCTAACCCTGATCATTAAACCCCAACTCTAATCCAAAAACATAAACCATAACCCTAAACCTAAGCTCAAATTCTAAACCCTAAACACTAAGCCTAAACCCTAAACCCTAAACACTAAACCCTAAACCCTAAACCCTAAACACTAAACCCTAAACCCTAAACCTAAACACTAATCTCTAAACCGTAAACACTAAAAACCCTTATCACCATCACATAACCCCAAACCCAAACCCTAACCCTAATCTCAAACATAAAATACCTAACCATAAACCTAAACAACAAGCACTAAACCCTAAACACTAAAAACCCTTATCACCATCACATAACCCTAAACCCAAACCCTAACCCTAATCTCAAACATTAAACCCTAATCATAAACCTAAATACTAAACTCTTAACCCTAAACACTAAAAACCTTATCACCGTCATATAACCCTAAACCCAAACCCTAACCCTAACCCTAATCTCAAACATAAAATACCTAACCGTAAACCTAAACATTAAACTCTAAACCCTTAACACTAAAAACCCTTATCACCATCACATAACCCTAACCCTAATCTCAAATATAAAACTCAAACCGTAAACCTAAATAATGAACTCTAAACCCTAAACACTAAAAACCCTTATCACCATAACATAACCGTAAACCCAAACCCTAACCCTATCTCAAACGTAAAACTCTAATCGTAAACCTAAACACTAAACTCTAAACCCTAAACACTAGAAACCCTTATCACCATCACATAACCCTAAACCCAAACGCAACCCTAATCCACTACAACGATTGCAATTTTCTCCAACAGTTGTAGTGTTTCTCGACAGCGTTGATGGACACTGATTTTAGATGAGTGACAATGTTGTCTTTGGTAAGATTAATGACATGACTGTTATTATTAGGATGTTCAAAGATAACAGCCTTGTTAGAAAAACGTTGTATATCCAACAGTACTATCATGTATACTGACAGGGTGTCCACCTGGATTTTTGGGATCAAGAACTTAGCACAATGATGACAGTGTTGTCGTAGTTCTCTCTGTGCAACGCGTGCGGACTGCGGAGAGGAGAGGATCGAGGTAACTGCCTACCTAGGGAAATGATGGATGATGCGCAACATGGGCGCATAGCTGCGTGGGGAGATAAAAGGATAAGACTACTTGGCAGCTTTGTAATTTTGTTTACTAGTAATTAGCTGATTAATTTTGTTTACCTGTAATTAGCTTTGTAATTTTGATTTCAAATGATCTTTTGAAAATGTCGTGGTAGTCTTAAAGAGTAATTTTAAAGTATTGTAACTTTGTTTTCCATACATACTGGTACAAGTAAATATTGGTCAAACTAGTATCTTTGGTGACTATATATTTCTGCTCAAAACGATTTCTAATTATAATTGTATTAAGTTTGATGACATATAAAATTATTAGTTGTAAGTAGGAGCAGAACTGGGTACGTATTTACATTTTTTATAATTTAAGTTTCATTAGCAGACTGGAGCTCTGTTCAAACACTAAAATGGTTCGTGGATCTAAGCGTAGCTTAGTTTGTTAGGTTTCTTATTGTGGAACCTGCCCACCTGGATTCGAGTCTCCAACTCAGCATGGGTGTCACATTTTCTGAATTTATTTCAGGATTTAGCCGGTGCTATTCTTTCAGTGGTAGGCGATAGCAAGGAGATTATGGTGACTTCCTCAATATCAAGATCGAAACAGCCGGGACAGTCTCTCGGATGTGCTTATATGGGTGGGGTTTGCGTATGTCAATATCAAGATCGAAACGGCCGGTCCAGTCTCTCGGAGGTGCTCATAGCGGTAGGGTTTGCGTACGTATATTCATAGGGGTGAGTGTGCGTGCGTGTGAGTGTCTGCGTCTATTGGTCTTTCGCAGAAAAAAACCTAAAATGTTTCGAATTTGTAAACCCAATTTTGTATTGCATATATTTATATAGTAATATCTGAAAATTTTACTTCCCAAAAAATCGCCAGTCCCGCAGGAAGGAGCCCTCTCAGATCCATCCAAAGTCTTAAAACAACCGCACCAAGCTGCAAGCCACGGAAACACAGCGCCAAGCAGCCAAAATTTTCGCCCGCCTTTTAATCTAATAATTTGCCCGCCAAGAACCCAGCTAGCACCTCCCATCGGCAGACGGCAGTTCGGCACCTTCGCCAACTGCCTCCAGGTCTCTGAAGACTGGAGGGTCAAGTTCTACGGCCGCGGCCGCTGTTCCGGATGATCGAGTCCTGCCGCCGCCGCCGTTCTCACCCTCTTACTACTATCATTTACTACGACAAGCCGCAGGTACAGTGATCATCGCTCTCGGATCTCTTCACCATCCTTCTTTTCTTTAAAAAAGATATCAACGTTGGTTCATGGTTGAAGTTCGTCTCTAGAATCTGCAGTATACATCGAGTCCAATGACTTCTATGAGATTGACGCTGCTCTGTTTTCCTTTCTGATAGCACTATGCTACTCCGAATCTCTGATTATTTATGTACTAGTACAGTGTTAATTAGAGATGTTATTAGAGAAATCAGATCAATCTGGTTTATCAAAATAAGTTCTACTAGTACTATTCCGTAGGATGTTGGCCTTCTTTCTGATGGGCTGCATTTTTCTCTGGCTCGCGGTAATCTAACACACCCACCAGGCCTTAATCCCAATGCGATCTTACCTCTCTCTGACTCTCCAGCATTAAGAGCTGCTCTCCGGCTCTCCCAAATGGCCAAATCTAATCAACACCGTAAACAACGTCAAATGAACATGGTCGAATTCCCTAATATGCTCCTATTTATTATTAGAATTGGTCCTTTTATATAGTTTGATATGTGTATTCCTTTGACAATTAGAGAAAAGATTGGCTGGTTGCAAATCTTTGTGGCAAAGAGATGCGACTCCTCCACTACTACAAAAAAACATTTGTAAGAGCCAGGGTTTTTTTTAGGGGCGGACTAAAAGGCGACGCGCCCCTACAAATGCATGAATGACACTGTAGCTAAGGGCCGCCCCTACAGACCGATTTACAGGGGCGGGTGATGCCATGAGCCGCCCCTGGAAACATCCAATTTTTGCAGGGGCGGGTGACGCCATGACCCGCCCCTGTAAATAGCACTTTCTAGGGGCGGGCGATGGGATGGCCCGCCCCTGCAAATGCTTCCCTTTCCAGGGGCGGCCCATGCCATGACCCGCCCCTGGAAACTCATTATCAGGGGCGGCTGGCCCCATCAACCGTCCCTGTAAATAGCATTTCCAGGGTCGGGCAATGGCGTCGACCGCCCCTGTAAATGCTGTCTATTCCAGAGGCGGCCCATGCTATGACCCGCCCCTGAAACTCATTATCAGGGGCGGCTCGCGCCATGAACCGCCCCTAGAAGTGTTGCACTGTACATAAAGCGAGAGGTCTTCTTCCACAACCCGACAAGTGGACTCCAAACCGGAAAAAGGAGAGGGAGGTGCTGCCCAAATTTCCCAAGACAAGTGGAGGACAAGTGGATGGTTTGTCCCCTCATTAGGAGGTGAGTTGATGCTTATCCTATGACTATTCTTAAGCTTATTCCATTGATTATATGGCTCAATTAGATCTCCATGGTAGTACCTCTAGCTAGATCTATATCTCCATGTATGGTAGTACTTGGCCGATTGGACCCCAATTAAGCTCAACCTTTTGGATGGAACTAGGTTAGTGAAGTAGGGGAAGATGATTCTCCCCTTAATTTGCCTCGGATTTGACTTTTTAGGCTCATTCATGGATGGGGAAATTGCTAAAACCATGGAGGAGAGACAAGAAGATTTATCTTTTTTACAATAAGCGTGCATTTCTTTTCTTTTTGTTACATTTTCAACGTTAGCCTCATATAATGTCTTATATTTTTTGTTCATGGATATGTGTTATTTTTTCTTGACTTATTTTTTTAATGGAATTTTTCAAGGTTACAAGATGGATCGGTCATGGATGTACAATATATCAAGGCATGGTGAATATTTTCGCTGAGAGCTTGACAAGTTTCTTAAAGTCGCAGAGAATCATGCAATGGACGAGAGGACCAAAGATATGCGTTGCCCCTGCCGAATGTGCCAAAACCATTGTGTTTTCAATGACTTGGTTACAATCCGATCACATGTGCTGGTTCATGGTTTCGTGAAGGAGTACACATTATGGACATACCATGGTGAGAAGAAGGATACCGACGTTGTGGACCAGTTGCAAGACATCTGGCGAGACCCTGAAGCCGTCAACAGATACTTTGACGGTTATGATGAAGATTATGGTTTCGAGGATGACGGAAGTGATGATTGTGTTGACTATGGAAGTGGTGGTGATGGAGTCGGTGGTGGTGAGGACATTGCTGGGGATGAAGGTGCTGAGGACATTGTTGGGGATGAAGGTGGTGATGAATTTGATGACAGCGATTTCTTGGGCCAGTTGTTGCATCATACCGAAGAGGAACTATTAGTTGGCAGTGTGAAAGGCGCACAAAATGTTGAGTCGTTGAAAAAGGCAGCTCAGGAAACTGTGTATGAGCGTTCAAAGGGTTGTCCGAGACACTGGACTGTGCTTCGCTTCATACTCGAGCTGTTGATTCTAAAGGCTAAATATGGTTGGTCCGACGTTAGTTTCAATGATCTCCTTCGTATCTTAGCATGGTTGCTTCCAAAGCCTAATAAAGTACCGGAGAACACTTATCGAGCAAAGAAGCTTATTAGTCCCTTCACGATGGGTGTGGAAAGAATTCATGCTTGTCCAAATCATTGTATATTGTACCGAGGGGATGCATTCAAAAATTTGGACAAATGCCCGGTATGTGGTGCAAAACGGTACAAAAACAATGCTAGCTATTGTGGGGGCGAGGACAAAGTTCAAACAGACGGGAATAAAAGAAAGAGGAGGGGTAGTGTTGCTTGTAATGAGGAACCTGACACTTGTGTAGGTGTTGATGATGATGGGAAGCAGAGGAAAATTCCCTCCTTGGTCGTGTGGTACCTCCCTGTGGCCGATCGCCTGAGGCGTCTGTTCTCAAACCCAAACGACGCTGAACTAATGCGCTGGTGGGATTCTAATAAGCGCAGGAAGGGAGACGGAAAGCTTCGCCATCCAGCCGACGCTAGCCAGTGGCAGAAATTCGACGAGAAGCATAAAGAATTTGCAAAAGATCCAAGAAATGTTCAGTTTGCTTTGAGTACGGATGGAATGAATCCATTTGGTCAAAGGATGAGCACACACAGCACATGGCCAGTTGTCTTGAGCATGTTCAACCTACCTACATGGTTGTGCCAGAAGCGAAAGTATCTTTTCCTATGCATACTTATACAAGGCCCAAAGCATCCAGGCATAGATATTGATGTTTTTCTTGAGGCTCTGTTGGAAGAGATGGCAAATTTATGGAACAACGGTATCAAGATGATTGATGGTTTTACACAGCAAGAATTCACCCTAAGAGCTATGATCTTCGTTACCATCAACGATTACCAGGCATTGTTTGTGCTTTCAGGGCAGGTCAAAGGAAAGACGGCATGCAGTGTATGCTTGGACGACGAAACCGCTTGGTATTTCCTCGACGAAACTAGAAAGGGAGTTTTCCTGAGGTACAGACGCTTCTTAGAGGAAGGACACAAATAATAAGAAGTTCCATCAATTTTTTGGAGGCGACGCTGTGATAGGTCCCGCTCCTGCAAAACAAGACGGACACGCAGTTTTTGAGATGGTCAAGGACATCGAGGTTGAATATGGGAAGATGACAAAAGACGGAAAGCCGAAAAAAAAGAGATAAGGCACCTAAGGATGGCGTGCCGTTTAAGAAGAAGTCAATTTTCTTCAAGTACTTACCGTATTGGGAGGACCTAGAGGTCCGCCATGCCATAGATGGTATGCACATGAAGAAGAATGTGTTCGGTAACATGATTGGGCTCTTACTGGATTCAAAGGATAACCTGAAGTCGCACCAGGACATGGTAGCTATGAACATTAGAGATGATCTTCACCCTATAGATTTGGGGAATGGAAGATATAAACTTCCCGCGGCTAGCTACAACTTAACATTGGCTGAGAAGAGGGCAGTATGTCAGTGTTTACGGGGTATCAGAGTTCCGAGTCGTTACTCATCCAACATCAAGAAACTAGTGTCGATGAAAGATCTCTCGTTTACTGGATACAATTGTCATGATTGCCATGTTATGCTGACTGTGTTCCTTGCAATTGCAATCAGGGCGATCAAGCCAGTATACGTAAAGATGGTGATCACTCGGTTGTGTTACTTCTTCGACAGAATTTCTCAGAAGGTGATTGTCAAAGACGAATTGGACGATCTGCAGGTTTTTGTCAGGGAGACCATGGTGCAGCTTGAGATGTGCTTTCCTCCACAATTTTTGACATCACAGAACACCTCATGATTCACATGGTAGATCAGATAAGGGCACTGGGTCCCCTATACTTACACGAAATGTGGTCATACGAGCGTTTCTTGTCAATCTTGAACCGATACGTACTGAATCGTGCAAACCCTGAGGGAAGCATGATAGAGGGATACAGTACTGAAGAAGTCATCGAGTGCTGCCTGGCTTATCTAAAAGATAATTTGGGGATTGGTTTACCAGCGTCACTTCATCAGGGAAGATTGGATGGTATCGGCATAGCGGGGAGGAAAACATTCATCGACAATGACATGAATGAGATAAAACTAGCACATTACAGTGTCCTGCAACGCATCACACTAATGGGACCATTCATCCAAAGACACCTGGATGTTGTAAGAGCAGAAAGTCATGGCCGCTCACAAGATTGGATCATGAAGGAGCACAAGCGTCGATTCGTCGATTGGTTAAAGGAACAGGACATACCAGATGGGGAAACCATAGAAGAAAAAACAATCAAAAGATTGGCATCAGGACCATCCGCTCAGGTCACATCATGGCAAGGTTATGATATTAATGGCTACATATTTTATACTGCCAAAAAAGACAAGAAAAGCGTGTCTCAAAATAGCGGTGTTTGCACACAAGCCTTAGACGGAAATACCGGCAAAAACATCACATATTATGGCATCATAGATGATATATGGGAACTAGACTATGGTTGTAATATTAGGTTCCCCGTCTTTCGGTGTAGATGGGTGAACCACCCAAGAGGTGTTGAGGTGGACAACTATGGACTAACAATTGTTGACCTCCAAAATATTGGATACAAAGATGACCCTTGGATACTTGCTTCACATGTTGCACATGTTCTTTATGTAATCGACCCTTCTAAAAAACAGAAGCACATTGTGATCCCTGGAAAACAAGCTATTATAGGAGCTGACGGAGTTGAGGACGTCGAACAATACAATCAGTTCGAAGAAATGAACCTCTTCCAAGATCTACTAGAGAAGATACAGAATGTAGAAGCAGGCATAAAAAGGGGCGAAAAGCCATGGGCACGGAATGATGGAGAACCAAGAATTGTCACCGGCTAGATATGACATGTATATTACCTTCTGTTCAAATTTCAATTTGTATGCATGTGTATTGTAAGGATTGATTGCCTCAGAGGGTATGAACGGGGACGTCTTCACATTACTATATTAACTTATATTTCTTCTCCTTTAATCCCCCTGCTAAGTTACCTTGCAAGCTTTGTTTGCCATGAATAAAATATAAAATAAATAAAAATTTGTATAACATAAAAACACAAAAAAAATTTTGAATTCGAAAAAAGATCAGGCTCCCTGGCTTGTAAGGCCAGTAGAGCCGTTGTTTCGTTTCCACCTTGTTTTGAATAAACGCAGGTACAAGATCAAGTGTGGGGGTTTCTCAGGCTTCTTGACGTACGCATATTCGAGACCACCCACAACTACGCCTCACAACATCGCATGGACCGATAAGAAAAAGATTACGACGGTTGGACACCAGAGGGGCTCGAACGAATTCCTTCAACCCAAGGCCCTCTGGCACACCTCGTCTTCCACTTCGTCCAATGCGATGGTTTGAATGCCAATCCCTCACTCCCTCTCATTCATGAGTTTAAATATAATCTTAAGATGATCATTAAAATTAAACTCAAGTGAAACTTGTGCTCCTATGGTTCCTATGCTCATCCTTGATTGGTCTACATATTCTTTATTCCTTGCACATTTACCTGTTTCTTGTGAAAATATATCATTAGGAAAGCATGCTATCTAAATGGTTGACGAATGAGATATGGTATGATAAGATGAATCTTGCTCTTTCTGTATAAAGTACTTGGGATGTTTTCCTTGCAAAAAATTTTAAAACCTTTATCCTTACAAAGCTCCTCAATGATATTCCATTCCTACCAAAGCCATATGTTGCTCACATTGAAAACCTTATACATATGCTGCTTGTTATTGCATTGAGCTTTGTCAAATTGATGTGACCCTTGTAAGATGCTCTTCATGCTTTCTTGATCAAGATCACGTACACTTCACATACATATGCTAAACTTCTACACTGGAAGTTAGCAATATCCTTTCACCCATAAAATAAATGCTCCATATGAGTTATGAATCTCTCCCCAAATATCCTTTGCAAAAGAAACCTGGGCTATAGAAAAATATTTTGGACACATAAAGGTCCAAGAAAAAAAGAAGAAAAAAAATATGCTCACAAGTATTGAGCATGAAAAAAAGGGGAGAAAGAAAAAAAACAAGAAGAGATAGCCATGTTCTCAAAATAAATTTAAAGGAGAAAGATCATACAAAAAGGAGTTGTCATACACCTTTCACTTTACCACACACATGCACATCTTGATCAGATTGTATGAATAGTTTTCTTTTTGGATCCACTCTTTGACTTTGCAATATATGTGATACAAGTATGTTTTATCCTTACCCCTACCATGAGCTCCACATAAGCCTTTTTAGAAGTAGGGTGAAAGGAGGCAAATAAATGCCTTGGTGAGGAATATACACATTGAGCGATTCGAGAGAAACAATTGAGGAGCTAGGTAAGGTTCTAATTTTGAAAGTTTGTCAAAAACCCAAGTTACTTAACAGAGGAGTGGAGATGACTGAAATCAAGGCCGTTCCATTTTTCAACCATCCAAGATAACATGATAGACACTTCAAAATTCACAAGTACAGGTATGTCTTGGAATAACTTATATGCTTGCATCATATCAAAAGGAGTTCTGTTGTTCCACCTTAGTCTTTAAACTTTACTCGAGGACAAGTAAAGGCTAAGTGTGGGGGAGCTTGTTGACGGTCCTTAATTACAACTTTTGGCCGTCAATTCCTGTAGAAAACATATGAAATATAAACACCAAACATAGTTATAGGGTTTAATACTAATGAATTCCACGAGTGTTGGTGTTTTGAACTGTCTTGCAGGAAATACCCAAAATTGCGCTCCAGGTTTGAGACGAATCCAAAAATATCATTATCACAAAGTATCTCAAAAGCCAAGTTGAAGTTCACCACTGCGTAGAACTCGTCGCGATGATCGAAATGAATATAATGTTTATATATATCGAATCTTGGGATAAAAATATAGAAAATGCAAAGAGATGGCGATGTGTAGGCCCACCAGGCCGGGGCCCACCAGGCGGACCCAGCAGCCACGCTAAGCGCTGGCGCAGATCAACGCCCAGCGGGCCCATGGCCGGCCACCAGCCCTCCACCGCCTGCATCGAAGGAAGCCCAACAGGCCTATCAACGCACGCACGGGGAGGCCGCTGCGCTGCGGCCAGTCTCGCGGAACGGCGGAAGGTGAGCAGGCCAGGGACACATGGCCGGCACTGAGTGGCCCCGACGCCGCGCACGCGGAATGTCCGCGCGGGCGCAGGAGGACCGAGCCCCGGGCCACGTGGCGGGTACTGAGTGGCTGCCACCCGGTTTCGCGCAGGGTGGCGCGGTCCAGCAGCTGAGCTGGCCGGTTTTGTTTCGGGTTTTGCCACCGCCTCGTGCAGAACACTATAGGGCGCGATTCTGTCTTGGTTTTCTCTCGGTTCACCTCGGTTCCGAGCGGTTTTCCATTGGTTCTTCACCCCACCGACTCCAGAACGCCGTGGAATTGTTCTGGGCGCGAGTTTTGGGCCCAACCAACGTCCCGGGGTCGGTTCTAGGTGCTAGGTGGAGGGAGGAGAGGAATTGGAGGAGAATATTCCCCTAGAATCCATGGAGCATCTCCACATCCCCAAGTCTCCTCTCCACTATAAATAGAGGGTCCCTCTCCCTCACTCAACACACAAGAAGTGAAGCAAGAGCTCCAAGTTCCAAATCCAATGTAGTGTTAGAATAGATGAGAGGTGAGACGAGAGTCCGGGAGAAGCCGAGGATGTCGGCTCCTCTCTTCTTCTTGTTCCTCGGCGGGTGCGGCTCAGGTTTGAGTTTCATCCGGGTATTCTCTTTGTATTTCTGGATTAATATTTAATTAAGTTCAAGCTTTACTTTATTTACTTGTGGGCTCCTCGCTGTGATAGGTGTCTTAGTACTTGCAAAGCTAAGATAGTATTCAATAGAACAGATGAATGTCTAATTATGTTGAATGCCTTGGAGTGCACCTAGTGCCACGGATTTGTAGTGGTAGCCCCAGGTGGTGACAGCCCTGACGGCCTACGTAGTCCACCACGTGAGCAGCACTAGAGAGTAGTAGGACCATTGCCTGGCTTGCCTTGCCCCCTTCTCATCCCTTTCCGGGCTTGGACGGTTGGGCGTCCCGAAGCAAGTAATACAGTAAATGACTTGAGCTATCTTTTGATTATCCAGAATAGCTAGAAATAACCCTCTCTACCTTCTACACATTCATCACTTCTTTTGTCCTACAAATTCTAAAACATTCTCTGAAAACCATGCTGGAGCTTGAAAGCCCAAAAAGTCGGTCTTCCTGATTTTTTTTAATTTTTTGAGAACAGGAAACTGGCTGCTGTAAAAACTTCAGCTAAAACGGAGCACCAAGCGAAAAGTTATGCCCGTTTTATGGAAGGTACCTCAAGTTATGGTTTTTCGGAAGGCACAACTCGGTAGGAATACAGCGGCGGCTAGGGCAAAGCTTCCCTATCCGATCACAGCTGAGCAAAGCTTCTCAGCAATGAAAACCAAGGGCAATGTCTTCCCTAGTATGCAGCAAGCAATAGGTATTCGCCAGATGAAACAAGATCAGGTATGCGATGCAAAAGGCGATCAAAGCGGCTTGCAACCTATCTAGGGTTTGCGCGGCGAGAATTCACACAAGGCGGCTAGCGAGGGCAAGTCGAGTAATGGAGTGAATCGACTTGTAATCTGGGTAAAGGTGGAGTAGGACAGCGGCGGAACCAAACACACAGCGATGGGCAATTGAACTACGACGACAAAAACAACCTAAACCAGCAACAAGACTCGACCACGGACACAAACTCAACAAAGGGAATCTGAAAACGAAATTGCAAGGCTAAACTGGGTGGTAGGACAGCGGAAAGTAAATATTTTTAGGGCTTTTGTGGACTATAGGGATGAACACGAATGAATCTAAAGGGCACACGATAATATCTCACGGGCAACCTGGAATCCTGATACCACTTGATAAAGGGCTGGCCGATTTTCTGAGAGGTAGAGGGTAAATTCGATTGGTGGAGAAATCGACGTTGGCGATCCAGCTTCAAATCAACACGATTCGAACCCTGCAACCGTTACACTACTGCTCCGTTGGTTATCAACCAAGCACAACTTGATTGACCTCACCGAGAAGGCTTTCCCTGCAAGCGAATTGAAGAACACAAGCAAGAGA
>CM014272.1:36523201-36540533 GCA_004135705.1 Alloteropsis semialata | reverse complement strand
CCCTCCCGCAGCGCAGCGCCGCCGCCGTCAAGCTCCGCCGCCGCCTCCCACTGCCCGCACGCGGAGCCGCCGCCTCGCTTCCCCCCTGCCCCTGGTAAGCACGGGGCTGGGCTCCCCTAGCCGCCCTCGCGCTCATGCGCCGCTCACCGGGCGCCCCCGCGGCCCGGAGGGCCGGGAACGCCGGCGAACGCCGCCGCGCCGCCCGACGCCCCCCTGTTCGGCCGTGGGAAAGAGGAAAGGGGGGAAAGGCTGCCCCTTTTCCGGAAAACCCCCTGCCTTATCCCAGTTTTCATAAAGAGCCCTTCCCCCTGTTGCCAAACTTCAAGATAGCCCCCTGAACTTTAGGTTTAATCCCAAATAAGCCCCTGGCTGTTTACCAAATCCCCATATACTTATCCAAAATCACAACCATGCCCTTCCACCACATAAAATCTTCACAAGAAAGTCCCTGGCCCTTTATAATTATTACAAATAGGTCCTAAACCCCCCGTTTAGGCCCTAAACCTCCCTTAACTCGTCATTTCATGCGCCAAATCTCCGGTTTCCCACCAAACTCAACCATGCCTATCTTATATCCATTCCGGCCGAGCTTTACACAAATCATCCCAATATAATTCCGTTTCCTATTTTATTTTGTTCTTTCTGTTTCCAACTCATCGGTTAAGGATTGTGTTTTCTTATTGTGTGTTTGTTTGATCGTGCCCTAGACGACGGAGTGAACGAGGAGGAGCAGTACCGCGAGCAGGACTACGCAGGAGAGTACCGCGAGCCCGACCCCGAGGACCCGTACCGCGAGCAGGATCTCCCGGAGGCTTTTTGTTGACGGCAAGTCCAATCCCATCCTTTGATGCATGTTTATCCCATGTTTTATAAACACAACCCATTAAGCCTTTGATTATTGCATTGTTTTAGTCAAAACCCGGTTGGTTAGCCACTCCTTGATTGATATGACATTCCTTGACATCCCCGTTATCACTAAATATGATATGCTCTGTTTAGATGATAACCAATTCTAGAATGCTTAGGATTAGAATGCTTAGGTTTTGTTACCCTTAATCAATCATGACTATACACTTGTTTTATCAAAGATTAAATGTGTGAGTTGGTTTTGGTTTTGGGTTTGGGTTTGAAAAGAGTAAACTGTGTGGATAAAATGGATGGGCATAACTTTGTGAAATGCCAAAAAGGAGGCTTGTACCTTTGTGGTTAAGCAAGTTGGGAGATATCCATTTTGTCCGGTTTTAGACCGAGGTGATGTGTCATCTTGTCTAACCCACTTTTATCGTACAACCACTCGACTCTTGTATGGTGCAAGGGCTTAGTCTAAATCCCACTAGCCGTGCTGTTAGTTGTCTGGAGGCAGGTGTGCAGCGGGAAAACCAAGTGCCGTCTTAGTGACATGGTTGCCGTCTTAGTGACATCAACCCCTTGGTGTTTTTCTCGTGATGGCTAGGCAGTTTTGGCTATGGTGGGTAATGACTTCGATAGGATCCGCACTGACACTAAGGTGATCGTGTTGCGGTACCCTACTTGTGGTGAAAGTGTACACCTCTGCAGAGTTTCCTAATCTATTCGAATAGCCGTGCCCACGGTTATGGGCGAGTTATGGCTTGGTCACAATGCTAAGGTTTTGGGATGGGTTTGGAGTGTGTTGGTTTTGGAATGAGTTCGGCTTTGTGCCAAAAGCTACGGCGGATGGGAAATCCGGTAGCACTTAAAAGATGGATCCTTTGTGGATCAACCCCCACTAATTAAAGTTGTTGCTTAGAGTTTGCTTTGCTAAATTGTACCTTGATAAACCCATGCATGTGTTAAAACTAGCTTTTTGGCAAAAATAAAACCTAGCCTTATCCTTGATCTTCCTTGTGCATAATTCTGTGTTAACCCCTCCGTGGGTGTGATTGGGCTTGTTGAGTACTTTTGTACTCACCCTTGTTGTTGTTAATCCAGAAGAAGACCCGGACTTTGTTGAGGACGCTGAATAGGTGGTCGCTTCCGCACCCAACTTTGCCTGTGGAGTTTGGTCCCGCCCAGGATGGCTTCGCTGCCGCAGAACTCTGATCCCTTGGTTGAACCGGTCTGGTTCATCCTTTGGCTTACCGCCGTAGTTTACCTTTTAGCAGTTCTAGTTTGTATTAGGTGCCCGCTTCCCCGTGGGCTGTAAGTTTCTGTATCATCTGTTGAATAAATGTGTATCAGCCTCCTGGGACTGATAATTTGTATCACATTTAGTCTCTGCTTAGGCAGGGGCGCTTCATGGGACCAGAACCAAATCGACGGCGTCATAGTCCTCTTTCCAACGCATCAAAGATTGCCTCGTTTTGAAGTCTTATGAAAGAGATCGCCGAAACCGTGCAGGGGTGTCGGCTGAATCCGAGGCGAACGTGGCAGCTGAGTTGGAGACAAATTGCAACTTGGGGAAGACCATGACACGTGTATGTTCGGCATGGCGATGTCCTCATCAGTTAAGGCTTTTGGTTTAGTGTTTAGGGTTTAGAATTTGTGCTTAGGTTTAGGGTAAGGGTTTATGTTTTTGGATTAGAGTTGGGGTTTAGTGTTCAGGGTTATGTCTTGGTGATAAGGGTTTTTTAATGTTTAGGGTTTAGAGTCTAGTATTTAGGTTTACGGTTAGGGTTTTATGTTTGAGATTAGGGTTAGCATATGGGTTTAGAGTTATGTGATGGTGATAAGGGTTTTTAGTATTTGGGGTTTAGAGTTTAGTTTTTAAGGTTTAGGGTTAAGCTTTAGTGTTTAGGGTTTAGAATTTGTGCTTCGGTTTAGGGTTAGGGTTTATGTTTTTGGATTAAAATTGGGGTTTAGTGTTTAGGGGTATGTCATGGTGATGAGCGTTTTTCGTGTTTAGGGTTTAGAGTTTAGTATTTAGGATTACGGTTAGGTTTTTATGTTTGAGATTAGGGTTAGGGTTTGGGTTTAGGGTTATGTGATGGTGATAAGGATTTTTAGTGTTTAGTGTTTAGAGTTTAGTGTTTAGGGTTTAGGGTTTACGTTTAGTGTTTAGGGTTTAGAATTTGTGCTTAGGTTTAGGGTTATGGTTTATGTTTTGGATTAGAATTGGGGTTTAGTGTTTAGGGTTATGTCATGGTGTTAAGGGTTTTTCATGTTTAGGATTTAGAGTTTAGTATTTAGTTCTACGGTTAGGGTTTTATGTTTGAGATTAGGGTTAGCGTTTGGGTTTATGGTTATGTGATGGTGATAAGGGTTTTTAGTGTTTAGGGTTTAGAGTTTAGTGTTTAGGTTTACAATTAGGGTTTTACGTTTGAGATTAGTGTTAGGGTTTGTGTTTAGTGTTATGTGATGGTGACAAGGGTTTTTAGTGTTTAGGGTTTAGAGTTTAGCGTTAAGGTTTAGGGTTTAGGGTTTAGTGTTTTAGGGTTTAGGTTTAGTGTTTAGGGTTTAGAATTTGTGCTTAGGTTTAGGGTTAGGGTCTATGTGTTTGGAATAGAGTTGGGGTTTTATGTTTGAAATTAGGGTTAGCATTTGGGTTTAGGGTTATGCGATGGTGATAAGGGGTTTTAGTGTTTAGGGTTTAGAGTTTAGTGTTTAGGTTTACAATTAGGGTTTTACGTCTGAGATTAGGGTTAGGGTTTGGGTTTAGGGTTATGTGATGGTGATAAGGGTTTTTAGTGTCTAGGGTTTAGAGTTTAGTGTTTAGGCTTACGGTTAGGTATTTTATGTTTCAGATTAGGGTTACGGTTTGGGTTTAGTGTTATGCGATGGTGATAAGGATTTTTAGTATTTAGGGTCAAGAGTTTAGTGTTTACGTTTAGGGTTTAGGGTTTAGTGTTTTGGGTTTAGGTTTGGTGTTTTAGGGTTTAGAATTTGTGCTTAGGTTTAGGGTTAGGGATTATGTTTTTGGATTGGAGTTTGGGTTTAATGTTGAGGGTTAGGTTTTAGGGTTCAAGGTTTAGGGTTACGTGATGGTGATAAGGGTTTTTAGGGTTAGCGTTTTGGTTTAGGGTTACGTGATGGTGATAAGGGTTTTTAGTGCTTAGGGTTTAGAGTTTTGTGTTGTGATTTACGATTAGGGTTTTACGTTTGAGATTAGGGTTAGGGTTTGGGTTTAGGGTTATGTGATGGTGAAAAGGGTTTTAGTGTTTACGGTTTAGAGTTTAGTGTTTAGGTTTATGGTTTAGGGTTTAGTGTTTGGGGTTTAGGGTTTAGGGTTTAGAGTTTAGTGTTTAGATTTACAATTAGGGTTTTAGGTTTGAGATTTGGGTCAGGGTTTGGGTTTAGGGTTATTTGATGGTGATAAGGGTTTTTAGTGTTTAGGGTTTAGAGTTTAGTGTTTAGGTGTAGGGTTTAGGGTTTAGTATTCATGGTCTAGGGTTTAGGTTTAGTGTTTAGGGTTTAGAATTTGTGCTTAGGTTTAGGGTAAGGGTTTTTGTTTTTAGATTAGAGTTGGGGTTTAGTGTTCAAGGTTATGTCATGGTGCTAAGGGTTTTTAGTGTTTAGGGTTTATAGTTTGGTATTTCGGATTATGGTTAGGGTTTTATGTTTGAGATTAGGGTTAGGGTTTAGGGTTATGTGATGGTGATAAGGGTTTTTAGTATTTAGGGATTAGAGTTTAGTGTTTAGGTTTACTGTTAGGTGTTTTATGTTTGATATTAGGGTTAGGGTTTGGTTTTAGGGTTATGTGATGGTGATAAGGGTTTTTAGTGTTTAGGGTTCACAGTTTAGTGTTTAGGTTTACAATTCGGGTTTTACGTTTGAGATGAGGGTTAGGTTTTGGGTTTCGGTTTATGTGATGGTGATAAGGGTTTTCCGTGTTTAGGGTATAGAGTTTAGTATTTAGGTTCAGGGTTTAGGGTTTAGTGTTTAGGGTTTAGGTTTAGTGTTTAGGAGTAGAATTTGTGCTTTGGTTTAGGGTTAGGGTTTATGTTTTTGGATTGGAATTGGGGTTTAGTGTTTTGGGTTATGTCATGGTGATAAAGGTTTTTAGTGTTTAGGATTAAAGTTTAGTATTTAGGTTTACGGTTAGAGTTTTATGTTTGAGATTAGGGTTAGCGTTTGGGTTTAGGGTTATGTATGGTGATAAGGGTTTTTAGTGTTTAGGGTTAAGAGTTTAGTATTTAGGTTTACGGTTAGGGTTTTATGTTTGAGATTAGGGTTAGGGTTATGTGATGGTGATAAGGGTTTTTAGTGTTAGGGTTTAGAGTTTAGTGTTTAGGCTTACGGTTAGGATTTTATGTTTGAGATTAGGGTTACGGTTTGGGTTTAGTGTTATGTGATGGTGACATGGATTTTTAGTGTTTAGGGTTTAGAGTTTAGTGTTTAGGTTTAGGGTTTAGGGTTTAGGGCTTAGGTTTAGTGTTTAGGGTTAAGAATTTGAGCTTAGTTATAGGGTTATGGTTTACGTTTTTTGATTAGAGTTGGGGTTTAATGTTCCAGGGTTAGGTTTTAGGGTTCAGGGTTAGGGTTAGGGTTAGGGTTTTATGTTTGAGATTGGGGTTAGCGTTTGGGTTTAGAGTTACGTGATGGTGATAAGGGTTTTTAGTGTTAAGGGTTTAGAGTTTCGTGTTTTGATTTAGATTAGGGTTTTACGTTTGTGATTAGGGTTAAGTTTTGGGTTTAGGGTTATGTGATGGTGAAAAGGTTTAGTGTTTAGGGTTTAGGTTTAGTGTTTTGGTGTAGAATTTGTGCTTTGGTTTAGGGTTAGGGTTTATGTTTTTGGATTAGAATTGGGGTTTAGTGTTTTGGGTTATGTCATGGTGATAAAGGTTTTTAATGTTTAGGATATGAGTTTAGTATTTACATTTATGGTTAGGGTTTTACGTTTGAGATTAGGGTTAGCGTTTACGTTTAGGGTTATGTGATGGTGATAAGGGTTTGGAGTTTAGTGTTTAGGTTTACAATTAGGGTTTTACGTTTGAGACTAGGGATAGGGTTTGGGTTTAGGGTTATGTGATGGTGATAAGGGTTTTTAGTGTTTAGGGTTTAAAGTTTAGTGTTTAGGTTTAGTATAACAACCAGAAATTTTAATATGAAAAATACGCTTTGTAATTTGGAATTCCTAAAGTTCTATATGGCTAACCGGGATCTTAAAAGAAGATGCCAAAAATTGACTTTTTTATTGGTTTCTTAGTCGGGCAATCAAATAGCATGAAGGCGTAGATCTCATCGAATGAAATACTTTTGATTACCCATATGCATTATTTGGGATTATGATCAAAGAGTTATGTTTTTCAGTGAAGTTATGATGGGGCTACAGTAATATGTGAATAGTAATAGCTTCTTATCATTTCTAATTCCAATACGTTTCCCCTTCCCATTCAGTCCTTTCTCCTTCCACCAGACCTTGGCACGACACCCCTCTCTAACCCTTGAGTCGCCCTTCCTGCCTCACCACATAGGAAATACAGAAGAGAGATTTGTAGAGATGAGAGGGGACAAGAATTTAGATGAGGGATCGAAGGGCCGACCATTCTTCTGTGCGTGCATCTTCTTCTCCTCCTTTTCTTTTGGTTCTATGTTTCCTGCTGTATCTCTCTGATTAGGTTTTCGTTCTGCTGCCTTGAATCAGAAGGAAGGGAAGGCAGCAAAACAAACTGACAGATCTAAGTTAGGAGGAGGATTGGAGAAGTGCTAGATCATAGTTTTCCCGCTGTTCCTCACCTTGTTCTGCAAGGAATAACCCTAGGAGAGGTCCCATCTTCTACAGAACATGTAAGTTACATGTTTTTGTAACAGCAGTTTTGGCTACATGCCGAGTTGAGATGAGGATTCACTAGGATTGTTGAATTGATCACTTTCTTGACGCCCAGGAATTTTTCAGAGTGTGCAGTTCTCTTTATCTCGAGTTTTTCCTTTGGTCATAGGTCTGCTAAATTCAAGGAAAAATTATATTGTTGTAGGGGTTTTTGTAATCGTTCTCTGGGATCCAGAATTATGATTTTAGGCCAAGAAATTTAGGAGTTATGTTCTGTTCTTTGTGGCTTCTATTTTCTATCAGTGTTCAGAACAGTTTTAGATCTATTCAGTCGTAAGCTATCGATTTTATCTGGGATATAATTGGAGAAGTTGTAGATAATTTGTCCATGTTTCTTAGGAGTGGTGGATGACAATTTTTGTACTAGTATAATTGGAGATAAAGGTCACATTTTTTTTACGGTTGGAAAATCATGTTTCTCAGACAGTGTTCTGTTCATGGTTGGTTTTAGACGTCCTTTCTGAACAAAATGTTTCCCTACTTTAACCCACTGTTGTTGTATGTTTTATGTGCTTTACGACAACTGATGACACGATTTTATGTTTAGTGGAACTGCCGGTATGATTTTGTCTTTTGTCAGTTCTGTTTTGGTTTTCAGAACAAGCAGTGAACATCAGTTAAAGTTAGGATGCCTTACTGATGAATTGAAGTTAGTTGTTGTTCATGAAAGTTGTATGTACCATTCGTAGAGTTCAAAATTTTATTTCTTTGCTCTTGTTTCTGCTGTTTATTTAAGTTATAAAAAAAGAACTGCTGCACTTTTTGCGTGAGTGCGGAATGTACTGTTTTTGTTTTCTTTGCTTGTTTGGGTGTTTGGGGCGTAGGGGCGATCTACCTACTTCTTGTATATATATGTTTGAGCATGTGTTCTGAATTATGTTTACAACATCAAAACAGGAGGTAGTGCTTCGGATCACAACTATAGCCCTCGTCGCCTTTGATTGGGAGGCAAGTAATTGGAGCTGGTTTCGCTACTGATTTGGCATGTTATTTGCATCAATTATCCTTTAATTTCAGAACCTGAATGCTAATTATAAATGGAACATGCTGGTTTTATTCATGTTCAATTCTCTTATCAATTGTCTTATGTTGACATCTCTCTCATGAGAATGAAGTTGAAGTATTGATTGATAATATTTATCAAGGCATCATGTCATTTGCATTTGCATATCATTTGCACTTGAAGCTGATCGCAGTCCTATGGATGCAATTGTACCGGTACACATCGTGTGTTGCCCGAGGAGGGGCGCGATGTAAAAGAAGCCATGACATTGCATTCATGTCTATCCATTAATGAAATATATGTCCTATGGATACGTAATTGTAGGAGATGATTTTAGTGGAGTGTGCTTTAATCTTATTGTTACAATAAATAAAGTGTGGCTGTACCTTTTTTTTCATCTGATGCTTAACCAAGTTATGATTTAAATAGCCTGGGCAAACAAATTACTTGCTGAGATTTCTTTCAAATCTCACCCTTGCTTTACAATTCAGGTACTAGAAGCATGACATGCTGGGATGGGAAATAGCAGCACATTTCACTATCCGTAGTTCCACATGTGTCTTTTGTGCTGTGATAATAATAATAGTTTGTCTGTCTTTAGAATCTTTTTTTGAATGATAAAGTTTGTTGGAGATGTTTAAGTTTTAACTTTATTTTTCTTCTCTTGTTCCACTTTGAGTTAATCGTTTATGTTAACTGTAATGTTTCCCTTATTTTTTATGTATGTTTTCTTCCGCATTGCTTTAAATACAAAGGAGATGCTGCTGAATTTTCTTATTAAAATTCAATCATAGGTTGTGTCGTTAGTGGCATTCCAGGGATCGTGGCCTGGGGTGTTACAGTTGGTATCAGAGGTTTTGGTTATATGTCTTACTTAAGAAATTGACACACTTGCACTTATAGGTTGGGTATGGGTTTGAATATCTTTGCATTTGCTTGTTTTTTTTACATGTCTAATTATGTCCTCATGCATTCAGTTACTTGAATTTGATGTGTTTGTCTATTTGTTATATTGCTGGTTCCAACTATGTCCGCTACTACTCGTAGTCGTGGTCATGAAGGAGCTAGTGGGCAACATGCCAATGGTTAGCCTAATCCCCAGGTCGATGCTGGCCAGGCACAATTGCTTGCCATGATTCAGGCAATGCAAAACGAGATAAGGAGAATGAGGCAGGGTGCACCTGCTGCTGCTGCTCCTGCTGGTGGTGTTAGTGGGGTTGGAGCTGCTCCTGCAAATAATGGTGCTCCTGAAATGGCTCTTCCAGTTAGTGCAATATCATTGATGCAATGGATGGGAATGAAACTTGATACCTTTGATGGCAATGGTAGCCTAGTCTAGGCAGCAGACTGGCTAACTTATGTCGAGGACAAAATGATTGTTTTTGAAGTGGTTTACATGGACCGTATTCGTTATGGTACACAGCTGCTAAAGGGACAAGCTCAAATTTGGTGGAAAGGTGTGCAAGCAGCACACCCAGCTGCGTATGGAGGACTGTCATGGCATGATTTTGTGAGGCAGTTTGAGAGGAGATTCTACCCAGCCACATTTCTTGATAAGATGAAGGTAGACCTACAGAACTATGTGCAAGATAAAAAGAGAGTGACTGAGTATGAAGTGGGCTTCAATAAGATAGTCCGCTTTGTTCCACATGTGGCTTATAATGATATAGAGAAGGCAAGACAGTTTCATCAAGGCCTGAAAGCTTCCATTAGACATATGTTGGGAGCATTTCCACTGGTTGATTTCCACACTACAGAACAGGCTTTGGGTGTAGAGTTACAGCAGTCGATCACTTATGAGGCACAAAATTCTTCTGGTGCGGAGCAGTCTCGCAATCAAAGTGACAAGAAGGGAAATTCTAGTGGTACTTTCCACAAGAAAGGGAAATTCCACCATCACCAGCCATACCATGGCAAGTCTTCCCAGTCCCGTGTTTCAGATAAGAATGCACCTCAGTATAGGGCTATTGCAAAGCCTGGCATGGGTTTTGTATGCTTCCATTGTGGTGATGCCCATCGTCGATCTGAGTGCCGGTGGACCAATGGGAAAGTGAATTGGGAGCTGGTGTCTTCTTTAGCTTCTAGCGGTACTGTTCACATGATGGCAGCAACCTCCTTTGCACAGCAGCAGCTTCTTATGCCATCTACACAGCAGTACTTGCCAGCACCAGTCTACCCTCAGTACTTGGTGGCGCCTCCTACTACATCGGTTACTTCTTCGACACCACAGTTTGGGGCTTATAGACCACTCCAAGATTCTGCTCCACCAGTGCCACTTATTCCCTGGGCTTCTGCATCTGGTGGCTTTACTCTAGGGTCTTCTTCTTCTGGTGTTCCTAGGGCATATTCTAGTTGTTCGGTTTGTCCTGGTTGTTCTATCAGTCTTGCGGATGAGGTCTTTATTGCTAATCTCGTGGTAATTCCTTTAGAGCCTTTTCATATTATTCTGGGAATGGACTAGCTTTCTCTGTACCAAGAAGTTGTTTCTTGCTTCTGGAAGACCGTTGCTTTACAGGCACCTTCAGGTAAAGAGGTGATCTTTTAGGGAAGTGCTATGAAGTACTCTCTATCTTTGTTGTATCAGATGTTTTTGGATCGTTGGACAAGGAACTCTGGCATTCTCTTGGGTATGGTGGAGAGTGGTGAGGTTGCCTTACAAGTGGAGAATAGCCCAGTGGTGGGTCATTATCCTGATGTTTTTCTTGATGAACTTCCAGGCATAGCCCCTAAACGTGATGCTATTTTTGAGATTAAATTGGTTCCTGGCATGGAACCTTGAAAGTGCATCTAGGCCTCCTATGTGGGTTTTGGTGAATTGTATGACCAAACGATTAAAGGACTAACATATTTGTTAAAGATTATAAGCAGGAATTAAATTGTATATTGATGATTCACTATTGGTCATTGGTTGACATGAATAAATAAGTGGTTGCTCCCATTATATATGAATATGAAAGATGGCAAGCTATGGTGCAATAAAGAAAGAGACATAATGACATGAGTGATATATTGGTCTCTAAATTGATAAAAGCTTGTTTAATATTGATATGTGATATCTTAGATCATGTTGGATAAAAATGTTGTATAATGCAAGTTTGGTTGAATTGACAAGAGACATGGTGATATGGCTCATTCTTGGTCTATGTTTAAAGAATGACTTGCATACAAGACATGATGACTTTGATAGAAATGAAAGGTCAAAGTAAAGTAGATATATTGCATATCAAGAAATGGTGTTCATTGTTGATACAAACTATTGTGAAGCTATATGCGATGCAAGGATGAAGAGGTGGAGTTCGGGATAGTGTTTCTAGGTACTAAGCATTGTGTGATCAAGTTGCGGACTTGGGTCATGTATCTTTGCTAGGGTGACGAAACTTTCTTTGGATTTCAACTTGATGAATCTTGGTCACATGTGGTGTTCATATTGGCAAGTATCAATCTTTCTAGAATTATGTTGTGAAAAGGTGAATTGGACTAGAAGTGGATTTCATTCAAAGACAAAGGTTCAAGTCACTAGCTCAAGGTTGAAGTGCTCAATTCAAAGAAGACAAGTTGGATGCAACTCTCAAGTGGATACATTGAAGGAGTATGGCATGGTTCAAAGTGATGAAGCTCAAGTGCATCAATAGTATTTATATTTGATCTTGAGTATAGGTATGCCGTACTATCAAGAGGGATGCATCACAAGTAGTCTTGAAATTGTCTAAGTGCTCAAGTAACCCATGAGAGTTGTTGAGAGACACAAAACCCTCACGTACACATATATAGGTTTTGCCAGGGCAAAACCGGTGGCACCGGTTTTGGGAAACCGGTGGCACCGATTTTGTGTCAGGTTGCTCCAACGGCTAGTTGGTTTGAAATCTCGGTGGCACCGGTTTTAGGAACCGGTGGCACCGGTTTTCACTGGGTTCCTAACGGCTAGTTTTTGGGGAGTGGTGTATTTATACCCCACGACCTCCCCTGTAGCAAGCTGCTGTTCCTGAGGTTGCTATAGTGCTTCCCTGCTCTTTCTTGCTAAGAAAAAGCCATTTTTGCTCTGCCCAACCCCTCTTTGTGAGGATTGCTTGACATTGTGAGATCTTTGTGTTGGGTAGTAGAGAGAGCAGCCATTATGAGAAGTTTGAGAGCACCAAAAGCACCTTGAGTACTGTTGGACTTCATCAAGCTTGTGTGATTCATTTGTTACTCTTGGAGCTTCGCTCCTAGACGGCTAGGTGTTGCCCGTGAGCTACCAAGGTGTGGTGAGCTGCGGGAAAGTTTGTGCAGGTCGTGCTTCGCCTCCGAAAGGGAAGAAGCAAGCTAGTGAAAGGAGGAGATAGCTTGACCTAGTGTGGTCGCATAAGCTTTCTCAATGGAGAGTAGGATTCACCGTGCCTTGGTGGCTGCTTGGTGCGTGCGGTGAATCCAAACTTCGGGAAAACAAATCTTGTGTCTCCCCGCTGGTTTTAAGCTTCTTTGTGCTTATATTGTTAATTGGTGAAATTGCTCGATATTGTTGTATATGTGTCTTTGAGTGCAGGGACTTGGAGATATACCTTAGAAAGACATTCCAATCATCATCTCCAAGTTTGGTTTGATTCCGAGCTCCCTAGCATATTCAATCTAGCTTGGGGGTTCACTGCCGAGGCAAAACCGGTGGCACCGGTTTTGGTGGCAGTGTGCTATATCCGCTGCGCTAGGCATGCAATTCTTTTATTTGGAGATTCTAAAGATCCTTTTAGAAGTTCATTTATTGAATCTCTAAAAGTGGTATTTGGAATATCCAATTGTCGCTAATAAATTTGTTATAAGTGGCAATAATTTCAGGTCTCGCCTATTTATCCCACCTCTAGGCGACATCAAGGTCCTTTCAAACCTATCTATAGAACCCCATATAAGATGGCTCCAACGGAACATGCGGAGTTGAAGAAGCAACTAGATGATCTTCTTGCCAAGGGTTTCGTTAGACCTAGCAAGTCACCCTGGGCATTTCCAGTATTGTTTGTAGAGAAGAAGGATGGCACTAAGAGACTATTTGTGGATTATCGAGCCCTTAATCAAGTGACCACAAAGAATAAGTATCCTTCACCCCATATTGATGCTCTTTTTGACCAACTAAGGGGTGCTAAGGTGTTCTCCAAGGTTCATTTGCAATCTGGTTATCATCAATTGAGGATTAGGGAGGAAGATATTGAGAAGACCGCTTTTAGCACAAGGTATGGGCATTATGAGTATGTTGTTATGTCGTTTGGACTAACAAATGCCCCTGCTGTCTTTATGGAAGCAATGAATAGGATGTTACATGATTGCTTGGATGACTTTGTTGTAGTTTTCATTGATGATATATTGATGTACTCCAAGTCTGAGGAAGAGCATGAGCGTCATCTTAGTCTTGTTTTGGATGCTCTTCGGAAGAATCAGTATTATGCCAAACTAAAGAAGTGTGCTTTCTGGCTTTCTGAAGTGCGTTTTCTAGGCCATGTGATTAATCAACATGGTATTACTGTTGACCCAAAGAATGTTGCATCAATGGTTGAGTGCCAAAGGCCTACTCCTGTGACTGAGGTTCGCAATTTTCTTGGTCTGGCAGGTTATTATAGGCGTTTCGTTCAAGATTTCTCTAGTATTGCGAAGTCAATGACCAGACTTACTGAGAAGGGTGTTCCTTATGTTTGGAGTGCTGATTGTGAGGCTAGTTTCCAAACTCTGAAGGATAATTTGGTGAATGCCCCTATTCTGGTCTTGCCAGAGAATGGCAAGTGCTTCATGGTGCATACGGATGCTTCCCGTATTGGTCTTGGTTGTGTACTGATGCAGGATGGCAAGGTAATTGCTTATGCTTCTCGACAGTTGAAGAAACATGAGAGAAACTAACCTACCCATGATTTAGAGTTGGCAGCAGTGGTGTTTGCTTTGAAGTCTTGGAGGCATTATCTTTATGGTGAGTCTTATGATATTTTCACGGACCATAAAAGCCTCAAGTACATCTTTACTCAGAAGGAGTTGAATTTGAGGCAACGTAGATGGCTCGAGTTGATAAGTGATTATGATTTGACAATCCACCAGTACCATCTCGAAAAGGCTTATGTCGTGGCAGATGCTTTTAGCAGAACAGGTGTTCCAAAGACAATGTTACCACTGGTAAGGGATATGTATCGCTTGGGTGTCTCATTTTGCTATGCAGGAACTATACGTAAGGAGACCCAGTTGCTTATTTAGACACCCATACTTGAACGCATGCGTGAGGCACAACAACATGATCGCTTGATTCAGGAGGTTCGCAAGAGGATTACAGATGGTAGACCTCGAGAGTTTAGCATTGATGATCATGATGTAGTTCACTTTAGAGGACATCTTTGTGTGCCACAAAAGTCAAATTTGAGGATGGATATCTTGAGAGAGGCCCATCGAACTTCATATACAGTTCGTCCTGGTGAGACTAAGATGTATAGAGATCTTAAGCAGAGCTTCTGGTGGAAAAGGATGAAAGTTGATGTTGCTAAGTATGTGGCCTCTTGTGGTGTTTGCCAACAAGTGAAGGCCGAGCACAAGAGACCTGCATGTCCATTGCAACCTTTGGAAATTTCAGAGTGGAAGTGGGAGCATATCACTATGGACTTTGTAGTTGGGTTACCTCGCTCACCTCGAGGTAAAGATGCTATATGGGTGGATGTTGATAGACTTAATAAGTCAGTGCACTTCATTCCAATGAAAACAACAAATTTGGCACATGAGTTGGTTCCTATGTATATGAAGGGAGGAGGTGGTAAGGCTACATGGTGTGCCTAAATCAATTGTTTCAGATCGGGACTCAAAGTTTGTGTCCAATTTTTTGGAAATGTTTGCATGGTGCTTTTGGTACAAAGCTTTCACTTAGTGTCGCTTTTCACCCTCAGACTGATGGCCAGTCAGAGCGTACTATTCAAACATTGGAGGATATGCTACGCGCTTGTGTCCTTTCCTGGAAGGGTAGTTGGGAAGATCATTTAGCATTGGCTAATTTTGCTTATAATAATAGTTATCAAGCTAGTATCAGGATGGCACCTTATGAGGCTTTTTATGGAAGAAGATGTGTTTCCCCAGTGTGTTGGGTGACGTTGGGTGAGAGATCATTGGTTGGTCCGGACTGGGTTCAGCAAACCACAGAGAAGGTGCAAGAGATACGTCAGAACTTGTTGGCTGCTCAAAGCCGACAGAAAAGTTATGCAGATTTGAGGAGGCGAGACATCGAGTTTACCGTGGGTGACCATATTCTTCTTAAAGTATCACCAACTAAAGGCATTGTTCGTTTTGGTACGACTGGGAAGCTTAGTCCAAGATACATTGGACCTTTTGATATCTTAGCTTGTGTTGGCAGTTTGGCTTATCGCTTACAGTTGCCTGAGTCCATGAGAGGGTTGCATAATGTTTTCCATGTATCTATGATAAGGAAATATATACGAGACCCAGAACATAAGATTGATATAGAGCCAATCAGCATTCAGCAGGACATGATTGTGGAGTGTCTTCCAGTACATATCTTGGACACTTCTGAGCGAGTTATGAGAAGAAGAATTATCAAATATGTTAAAGTGTTGTGGACTAATCAGTCGGAGCGTGAGGCTACTTGGGAGCTCGAGGAGCAAATGCGCAAGAAGTATCCCGAACTTTTTGAGTCTGATGAGTTTTTTGACGTTTTTTGTTTTATGTTAATGCCATCATACACCAACAGAATTCGAGGACGAATTCTTCTAAGGGGGTAGAATGTAACACCCAAAAATTTTAATATGAAAAATGCGCTTTGTAAGTTGGAATACCTAAAGTTCTATATGGCTAACCGGGATCTTAAAAGAAGAGGCCAAAAAATTGACTTTTTGATTGGTTTCTTAGACGGGCAATCAGATAGCATGGATGCATAGATCTCGTCGAATGAAATCCTTTTGATTACCCATATGCCTTATTTGGGATTATGATAAAAGAGTTATGTTTTTCAGTGAAGTTATGATGGGGCTATAGTAATACATGAATTGTAATAGCTTCTTATCATTTCGAATTCCAATATGTTTCCCCTTCCCATTCGGTCCTTTCTCCTTCCACTAGACCTTGGCATGACACCCCTCTCTAACCCTTGAGTCGCCCTTCCTGCCTCACCACATAGGAAATACAGAACAGAGATTTGTAGAGATGAGAGGGGACAAGAATTTAGATGAGGGATCGAAGGGCCGACCATTCTTCTGTGCATGCATCTTCTTCTCCTCCTTTTCTATTGGTTCTGTGTTTCCTATTGTATCTCTCTGATTAGGCTTTTGTTCTGCTGCCTTGAATCAAGAAGAAAGGGAAGACAGCAAAACAATCTGACAGATTTGAGTTAGGAGGAGGATTGGAGAAGTGCTAGATCATAGTTTTCCCACTGTTCCTCACTGTGTTCTGCAAGGAATAACCCTAGGAGAGGTCCCATCTTCCACAGATCATGTAAGTTACATGTTTTTGTAACAGCAGTTTTAGCTACATGCCGAGTTGAGATGAGGATTCACTAGGATTGTTGAATTGATCACTTTCTTGACGCCCAGGAATTTTTCGGAGGATGCAGTTCTCTTTATCTTGAGTTTTTCCTTTGGTCATATGTCTGCTAAATTCAAGGAAAAATTATATTGTTGTAGGGGTTTTCGTAATCGTTCTCTGGGATCAGGAATTATGATTTTAGGCCAAGAAATTTAGGAGTTATGGTCTGTTCTTTGTGGCTTCTGTTTTCTGTCAATGTTCAGAACAGTTTTTGATCTATTCAGTCTTAAGCTATCTTATTGGTCGATTTTGTCTGGGACATAATTGGAGAAGTCATAGATAATTTGTCTATGTTTCTTAGGAGTGGTGGATGACAATTTTTGTACTAGTATAATTGGAGATAAAGGTCACATTTTTTTTACGGTTGGAAAATCATGTTTCTCAGACAGTGTTCTGTTCATGGTTGGTTTTAGAAGTCCTTTCTGAACAAAATGTTTCCCCACTTTAATGCACTGTTGTTGTATGTTTTATGTGCTTTACAACAACTGATGACAAGATTTTATGATTAGTAGAACTGCAGGTATGATTTTGTCTTTTGTCAGTTCTGTTTTGGTTTTCAAAACAAGCAGTGAACATCAGTTAAAGTCTAGGCTGCCTTACTGATGAATTGAAGATAGTTGTTGTTCTTGAAAGTTGTATGTACCATTCATAGAGTTCAAAATTTTATTTCTTTGCTCTTGTTTCTGCTGTTTATTTAAGTTATAAAAAAAGAACTGCTGCACTTTTTGCATGAGTGCGGAATGTACTATTTTTGTTTTCTTTGCTTGTTTGGGAGTTTCGGGTGTAGGAGCGATCTACCTACTTCTTGTATATATATATTTGAGCATGTGTTCTGAATTATGTTTACAACATCAAAACAGGAGGTAGTGCTTCGGATCACAACTATAGCCGTCGTCGTCTTTGATTGGGAGGCAAGTTATTGAAGCTGGTTTCGCTACTGATTTGGCATGTTATTTGCATCAATTATCCTTTAATTTCAGAACCTGAATGCTAATTATAAATGGAGCATGCTGGTTTTATTCATGTTCAATTCTCTTATCAATTGTCTTACGTTGACTTTTCTCTCTCATGAGAATGAA
>CM014272.1:36498017-36509912 GCA_004135705.1 Alloteropsis semialata | reverse complement strand
TTGAGCAGATCTCCCTCGTGTCCGGGGCGTTTGTAGGTGCCTTGGAAGTTGGCTTCAAACGTCTCCCGAAGATGAGTCCATGACTTGATGCTGGCCTCGGGCAGGTTCATGAGCCACGTACGGGCTGATCCCTGCAGAGCAGTCGGCAAGTAGTTGGCTTTGACGTAGTCGTCACCCCCGGTGGCATCGATGATCGTGGAGTAGATCTGAATCCACTCGCGGGGGTTGGTTGTTCCGTCATACTTCTCAATGCTAGTAGGACGAAACTTTTCGGGCCACCTGACCTTGCGCAGGGCTGGGGAGTATGCAAGGCATCCCCCCATGCCTGGTCGGGAGTCACGTGGCGGTGAATCTTGATGGGACCGATAGTAACCCTCACGCGCTCGGTAATCTCGATTGTGATTGAGAGTTTCCCGAGCGTCGCGAGTGCGACGATTGCGCTCGAGTTGTGGCCTCATGTCGCGCCCTCGTGTGGGCGATAGTATGGTCGTCCGTTGACAGATCGGGACCGAACCGGCTGTGGCTCGCGTGGTCTGTTTGATGGAGCTGGTGGTGCGGCAGCGGCGGCTTCGATGCGCTCTTTGGCCTTGTCCGCTGCTTCCCGAGCCTTCTTGGCTATGGTGGCCATCGGGGTCCCTTCGGCCATTGCTTCCATGGTCTCCAAGAGGGTTCGGATCTGCAGATTGTCCTGTTCGACGGCCCGAAAATCGTTGTTGAGATCTCGGGGAGCCAACGAGGATGCAACCTGCTGTGTACGGGTTTTAGCCGTTTGAAGTGTTGGTGCGTTGCTCAAACGTGGAGGAGGCACGGGTCGACGCGAGCTAGACGACTCGGCAGCGGCCTCTGTCCCGTTCGCGTTTAGCACATGGATGCGGCGGTCTTCAGATGGTTCTGACCCATTGCTACATCCACTGTAGTCGAGATCCAACTGCGCAGTGCGATCTGCAATGTCTTCGGGAGTTGGCTCCGTGAAGGTGGCGAAAACTTCCCGACCGGCGCATGTGAGATCGGGATCGTGGATCCCTGTCAACTTGAGCTCGTAGTCGCCTTGGTGCTCGAATACGAGGTCTCCGAAGCGGATCTCCCGTGCAGGCACTAGATGGCGGTGAGCGTAGAGATCGGAAGCGGAAGCAGAACTCCCGATCGCTCCCGACTTGACGGAACTGGGCATGTAGGGCATCGAGGAACTCGACGCGTCGGCGAACCAGACTCCGTTGACGATCGGCATGATCTTTCTTCACGCAAGGGCCCCTACCTGGCGCGCCTCTGTCGAGGTTGTACTCGTCAGATATTTGTCCGGCAGACACCCCGCTTCGTGCGAAGATTGATCACGGTGATGGACAGAAAGACACAGGATTTTTATACTGGTTCGGGCCCTCGAGATCGAGTAATAACCCTACGTCCAGTTGCTGCTTGTATTATTTCGTCGAGTACAGATTACAATGCGTAACAAGTACCCTCGGGTGGATTGTCTAAGATTGCAGATCAATGGAACATAGACTTGGATGTGGAATACCCTCTACGGACAGGACCCCCACTATTTATATCCAGGGAGACGTGCCTTACAAGACAAAACAGACCTAAACCTAGTAGGACTCGAACTGTCTTCGGGCTTCCCTTCTGCGATCAGGCCATCGTGTCTTGTTCGGAGTCTTGGTCGTCTTGGAGTCGGTAGTCGGCAATCCTCGTGGTCGGGTACCCTGGTATTATGGCCTCAACAGATTGCCTTCTGGTCGATTGCATTGAGAAAGGCGCATAGCTTCACAATAGTTGTTCGGACATTAACGGGTAGAATTCCCCTCAGCGCCACCGGAAGCAATTGTGTGAGCAGCACATGGCAGTCATGGGACTTGAGGTGTACGAATTTCTTCTCTTTCATATTTATCAGACTCTTACATTCGATGAGTAGCCGGACGGGACCTTAATACTGTTCAAGCAATCAAACATGCTGGTCTTCTCCTCCTTGCTTAGAGTGTAGCTAGCAGGACGCAAGTTCCAACGCCCTTTCTCTCTTTTCTCAGGATGCAGGGGATCTCGTTGTTTCATACGTTCAGGTCCTGTCGTGCTTCAAGCGTATCTTTTGACTTTCCGTAAGTACCAAGAAACCCTAGCACGTTTACGCAAAGATTTTTCGTCAGGTGCATCACATCAATTGCGTGGCGTACATCTAAGACCTCCCAATATGGTAGGTCCCAGAATATTGACTTTTTCTTCCACATGGGCACCTTTCCATTTTCACTTGCCGCTGGCTGGCTGCCAGGTCCCTTCCCAAAGACCACCTTCACATCTTTTACCATAGCAAATACATATTTTCCATCCCGATGCCTTGGTTTGCTACGACCTTCCGCCTCAAAATGCTTTCCTTTCTTTCTCAGCGGATGTTTCTCAGAAAGGAATCGACGATGGCCCATATACACACACTTTCTACAATGTTTCAGATAAATGCAGTCGGTGTGTTCTAGGCAATGTGTGCATGCTTTGTATCCCTTGTTTGACTGTCCCGACAGGTTATCAAGTGCAGGCCAATCATTGATGGTCACAAACAGTAATGCTCTTAGGTTAAATTCCTCTTGCTTGTGCTCATCCCACGCCTTTACACCATCTTTGCCCCACAACAACAAAAGTTCCTCAATCAGTGGCCTTAGATACACATCAATGTCGTTGCCAGGCTGCTTTGGCCCTTGGATTAGCACTGGCATCATAATGAACTTCCGCTTCATGCACATCCATGGAGGAAGGTTGTACATACAAAGAGTCACGGGCCAAGTGCTGTGGCTACTGCTCATATCACCGAAAGGATTCATGCCATCCGTACTCAAACCAAATCTTATGTTCCTTGCATCTTCTGCGAAGTCTGGGAACGCTCTGTCGATTTTTCTCCATTGCGACCCATCAGCGGGGTGTCTCAACATATTGTCTTCCCTCCGATCCTCTTTGTGCCACCGCAGCAATTTAGCATGCTCTTTGTTTCTGAACAAGCGCTTCAGATGTTGTATTATAGGAAAATACCACATCACCTTGGCAGGGACTCTTTTCTTGGGGGCCTCTCCCTCAACATCACCAGGGTCGTCTCGCCTGATTTTATACCGCGAGCAATTGCAAACCGGACAGGCGTCCAAAGATTCGTACGACTTGCCCCGATAAAGGATACAATCATTGGGACATGCGTGTATCTTTTGTACTTCCAGTCCTAGAGGGCAAAAGATTTTTCTTGCTTCGTATGTTGTTTCGGGCAATGTGTTGCCCTCTGGAAGCATCTTCTTTATCATTTTCAATATCTCTCCAAAACCTTTGTCAGACAAGCCATTAGTTGCCTTCCATTGCAACAGTTCCAGTGTGGTACCCAATTTTTTTCTGGTCCTCTTTGCAATCTGGGTACAACAATATTTTGTGGTCCTCCAACAAACGGTTCATCTTCTCCCGCTCTTTCGCACTTTCGCAGTCTTTCTCTTCATCACGGATCATGCCACCTAAGGCGTCATCATCCTCATCCTCTGCAACTGCTTCACCCTCGCCCATTGCTGTATCATCTGCAAAGGCACCGTTTTGTGCAAAGTCCGGGATGTTGTCGTCACCTTCTTCATCACCTTCTTCAAAGAATATCCCCGCTTCGCCGTGTTTGGTCCAACAAATATAGTTAGGCATGAAACCACTCATAAGCAAGTGTGTGTGGACCACCTTCTTCGAGATGTGATAATCCTTCTTATTCTCACAGACCTTGCATGGACAGCATATAAAACCCGAGGTCGAGTTAGCCTCTGCCGCGTCGAGAATTGATGAACGCCATTAATGAAGTCAGATGAGCGTCTATCCGCGTTGTACATCCATTGCCGATTCATCTATTCACAAAATACAATGAAAAATTCATCCCTAATTTCTAAAGTTCGTAATAAACCTAAATAAGAATATCATATATAATCTCTAAAAATCTTAATAACCGTAAACATCAACATCATTTGATGCCACCAAAAAGATGTATTTCTAAAGTTCGTAGTAAGCCTTAACAAGAATATCTTTTATAATCTCTAAAAATTTCGACAGCACCTCCCGAAAACCTGCGACAAACCAAGGGCACGATGGCCGACAACCACATTCCAAAATCATCAACGTCTTACTTTTGCTCATCTCAAAAAAAATTTGAAGGAGTGATTTGCCTCAGATATGTTGTCTTTCATTTGACCTTGAACTTGGAGCATAAGAAACATTACAGGTGGTAAAAAACAATTGGTTCATGGTAGGCATGGAACCATGGGACACACCCAGCCCAACCATCACAACCGATTCGTTGCTTGGGCATGGATGTATCCCATGGTTTGATGACAACCATGAGAAGCATAACTATACAATACAAGCTCAAGCTCAAGGTCATCATATGTTACCCAGCTAGAAAACTAGGTAAATTTGATATCATCATAGGCATGCCAAGAGTTGGATTGTTTTAGTTCAAGATATTGACAACCATGAGAAGTAAAATTGAATTTAAAATCTAACTAAATAAGAATATCATTTATAATCTCAAAAAATCCTAATAACCCTAAATATCAACGTCATTTGAAGCCTCTAAAAAGATGTAATTCAAAATTTCATAATAAGCCTAAATATGAATTTCATTTATAATCTCTAAAAATCCTAATAACCCTAAATATGAATATCATTTCTAATATCTAAAAATCATAATAAGCATAAATATGAAAATTATTTAAAGTTTCTACAAATAATCCAAAAATCTAAACAATGTCTAAAAATTTGTGCATCATCTCCACACATGCAACAACTAACTATATATTGATTCTCTATTACAAATTCATAATAAAAATGAAGATTCAATCTAAAATCTCTTATTTCAATCCATTCCACAAAACACAAATTACTCAAAACATAGAGCATGAAATAGACCATACTAAACGTCAAAAGAAAGAGGATGAAGTTGCTAACCTTCTAGCGGACTTGGTTTGCAAAATCTCCAAAAGTTATGGAAAAATCGGGCATGAGCTCCCCCAACCCGAGCTCAATGGAGGATGAAGAAATGAGCCATGGCTCGGGCTGGGGGAGGAAGAAGGGGCCTTATACGCAGATCCCCTTTGGTACCGGTTGGTGGCACCATCCGGTACCAAAGGGGGTCACATTGGTACCGGTTGGTGTCACCAACCGGTACCAAAGGCCCCGAGGCTCATTGGTACCGGGTGGTGACACCAGCCGGTACCAATGTTGCCTCATAGGTACCGGGTGGTGCCACCACCCGGTACCAATGAGCGCGCAGAATTATTGGGGATTGGACCCGGTACCAATGCTTCCATTGGTACCGGGTCCAATCCAACCGTGATCGATTAGGGAGGATGGATAGAGAGTTCTCTGGTAGTGTTTAATAGCTAACAGCCATGCTAGTAGGAGAAAAATGCAGACCATCAGCTATTCAGCTCAATGTCAATCTGTAATTGACCTGCCTTCACCTTGAGGGGCTTGCCATCCTCGGCACCGACATCTTCTTCGCCCCAGGTTCGCCTAGAGGGCCTAACAGTCATCTTCGATGACGGCGCCGACATTGCCCCTGCCTCACCTTCAGCTAGAGGGGCTCGCCGTCTATTGACGCTCCTTAGCGACATCTTTTTACTCTTGTTTATCTTCAATAATGGCATGAATTTGATATCTAAACTATTGATCATACTCTATAACAGAGACGTTTTCGTATATGCATGTGTTATTGGAGGATTTCTATTTATGCAGGCTTTTGGGCTAAATTGGAGCATAAATGGACAAGGCTTGTGACCAAGGACAACACGGTGAAAGATGAAGGCCAGAGGCCCGAAGAAGAGGCCACGATGGCCGGCCCCACATGGCCTAGGCCGGCCGGCCCAAGGTCTTTCAATCCCCGTTCCTGCTCATCTTTGGTGTACCATCCTCCAAGAATATTTGAAAGGCAAGTGCTTCAAAATAAGATCAAGTGACTTCGAGATCAAGGCAAATCAAATGAAGGATTTGGAAGGTCATCTACTTCCCATTCTTATCTCGAAGATATCCCCAAGCAAACGACATCCAAAGGCCCACATGCATAAACGGAACAACTTCTGAAGCTTCCAGAAGACTTGGTGAGAAAGATGAGGACGAGACGGCTAGGAAAGAGGCCAGGCCAACCGGCCTGGATAATGAGGACATCACTCCTTCGGATGCACACAATACTCCTCCGATGGACATTCAAGATCCAATCATTAGAGCTCGCGCGCGACAATTGATTCTCGAGGTGAGCTCGTTCCTAAGCACTTTCTTTTATGAATTTGAGAATCGATTGCTACCTAATGATTATATTGTGATTAGAAACCAAAGAGAGGACAAGGAGATGCATGGAGAGGAGCTTGGAGGCATGGATGACCAAAAAGGGTCGACCAAGACACGTGGAGGCCCAATACAACTCGACTTCGAGTCCATCTCAGAGTCCAGGAGCAGTCTGTCATAGATTGGACGCCTAGGCCGCATACGGAGTCCGATTTTGACGTTCTATATATGGATGGAAAGATAATTGGATAAAGCTTTCAATGGCACAGGTCCCACATCCAAACTCCTTCGGTGTCAAAAGGAATTGTTGAAACAAGTGGACGTCAAGATCTGTTCCGGCGCTGCATCGCCGTATTTTGGCCTTTGGGTCGCGTATCATGTGAGAGCCCATTAGGGGTGCGTCCAGGGGGTCGACCACGACCCTAGACTCTATAATTCAGTAGCTGCCACCCAAGTTAGGGTTTGGATTTTTCTTAGATTGAATCTATCGAGAACAGTGTTGCCGTTCATCTGTTTGTGAGATCCCAACTCATGAGTTTAATCAAACATCAGCAATTCGGTTGCATTCTTCTTGTTCTTGCTTGTGTTCTTCGATTTGCAGGCAAGGATTAGCCTTCTTGACAAGGTCAACCGCTGGTCGATAACCTGAGGAGACGTGGTGCTGCGATTGCGGGGTTCAGGACGTATTGTTCATAAGCCAGATCGACGTGTGTCAAGTTTCCACCAAATCGAGAGTGACCAGAACCTTTTGGAAGATTGGGAACTCTAATTCACATCACTGGACCTCTTTGGGTCAGCCGGCCCAGGCCCTTCCTTCAGCGCTTCGACCTCCCCTTCGACGTAGGGGTTTCCAGGGCTATAAATAGACCCCGTGCCACCTGCCACGGGAGAGATAATTCATCATTCGACGTCGAGGAGCAAGAAGCTAGAGGGACACCTTTAGGAGAGCTGAGGGTCATGCTAGTTGTCTAGGATTCTGCCCTAGCTGATGTGGGAACCCTACGAGGAAGACCACGTCGGAGTTTTGGAGCTAGGATCATTAAGATCAAGGTAGGATCCCAGTGGTGATCTTGTGATGTACTATCATTCATGGTGAAGTTATTTGTGTTTCCAAATTTTTAGCGATCAAGTGCCTCTTTCTATGATTTCGTTCTCTCTTGGTTTTGCTTATTCTCCAATCTATTCTTGAGATAGATTACTTGGGGTGTTCTTGTAGCCATGGTGGCTATCTACCAAATGGTTCAACACGTTCACTTGTGAACGTGCCCTTAAGTTACCCACGCCGATAGGGAGCATCGTGACAGGGTGTGATCCCGTGTAAGGTAGGGCTTTCGGGAGTTTGACCGGAGGTCATGATTTAAATATGCTTCTTATTGAGATTCACATCTATCTTACTTCACTCTATTTGGCTCAGAGCTACAACATATGCATGATCTAGGCGATCTAGATTGGTTATCTCTAACTCTCTCTCGCTACCTCTGGTGTTTGGTGTTTAGTAGATTAGATTTTTTTTTGCAACCCTCTTCAAGTCAATGGATTTCTATGCTAGTGTCGGTTTTTATACCGGCTAGCTCACTATAGGGGGTCCCTAAGTGGTCGAGTTGTTCGTGAGGGCCTCGCCGGAACCAGAAGCTCAATGGTGAACACGAGACGATTTAGACAGGTTCAGGCCGCCTCGAGTAGAGAGCGTAATACCCTACGTCCTGTATAGTGGATCTTCTCATATTAATGGATATGATTTTACAAGGGGTCCCTGCCTCATCTTATATACTCGGGAGACAGAGTCTACAAGGCAAGAAACATAAACTCCTAGTTGGATACAATACACAGAGTCCTAACATGAGTAGGCCGGGTTGTTTCCCAGTAGCCGACTAGTTTCCTTAAGCAGTACGCTTCTTCCTTGTACCCGTCAGAGTTGCCGGCCCAATTTTCTAGCGGGCCTATAGCCCATGAGGACTCCCATGGATCTTGGACCGTCAAGCCCCCGAGCGTCTTCATGTCTTCACGTTCGCTGGGTTGTTTACCAAAAGTTGTACCATCAGCCGGGTTGTTTCCTCGTTACCCGACTTGTTTGTTGTAAACCTCCAGAAGTGAGCATGATGTGCTCTTTTGCCGACTTCTTTTGCAGCCAGCCCCCAGGCCTTGGTTTATGAACCAAGGTTGATGCAAAAACTTCCCCTTTTACTATAATGGTGTCCAGCTTTTGAAAAAAGATGGACCCATTATGGGTCTAGCCCCCGAGCCTAGAAATGTTTTCAAGGATTAAAAACAATTCCAGGGTTTTTAATAAAAAACTTTCCAAAAGAAATATACTATTTCCCCCAGCCCCCAAGCTTAAAGCAGATGATAATAAGCTTAAAAACTTTTGTAGAAATAAGTATATTCTTTGACGTGGAAAAAATAATCCCATTAAGCATCAGCCCCCCAGAATAAAATTTCATCGAAAAATGACTTAGCTCGTTAGGAAATTGCCGCACAAATATGCATCTGGTTTGTAACCGCGAATACACAAGTGCTGGCATATATTGGAAAACGGGTTTTAGGAAATACACTTAGGGTTACCACTTCAATCTTATAAGACAGAGGGTGAACCGTTCGTATTCCTCTCCACGCCGCCATCGCTTTCACAACTGAAATCCACAAATTCTTCCGCACCCGCGCGCAAGCCCCAATCCACTCCCGCCCCCACCAAGAATCATTCCCAATATCTCGTCTGGCAAGATGGGTCAGAAACCAGCATCCAACAAACCTTCAGAAAGCAAGTCCGCGGCAAGCAAGAAAAAATCAAAAATCCCAATCACAGACACGCCGGTGTTCAAGAATGCCCCTGCACCCACTCTCGTCTGGAGGCCATCCAAGGCGTCAGATGAAACGGTGCAGAATCTTCTGGATCAAGGCTACCTCCTGGAGAAATCGGTCTCCTGCTGGCGCACCGATGTCGGTAAGCCTTGGCCATTTGAAGAGATCCATGAGATCGTGGTTTTTGTTGCCTTCTATGAGCGCGGATTCGCCCTGCCCGCTCATGATTTCCTCCGAGGTCTTCTCTCTTTCTATAAGTTAGAATTGATTCATCTCAATCCCAACTCTATCCTCCAAATCTCCCTCTTCATCCATCTTTGCGAACCTGTTGGCGATCAAAATTGGCACAAGGACAGCAAGACAGGAAGAACCGGTGGAACCGGATTCTCAAACCGGTGGAACCGGTTTTGTTCACTATTGCCCGTCTGACAGAGCAGACCGGTAGACCCGGTTTGGGAACCGGTGGAACCGGTTTTCCCCGAGTCCTAGTAGGTTTGGACTCTTTTTGTGGATCCGAATTGTAATAGGACTTTCCTTGCGGGGTACGACCTCCCCACCCTATAAATATGAAGGGTCACGGCCGATTGAGTATCATCCAATCGATCAAAACATTTATTACCTTTACTTTTTTGTCATCTCCAATTCCTAGCTTTTCCTAACCCTAATTCTGTTCATTCTTCGTCTCCACGGCGTTTGACGGCTCTCTGAGTGGCCTGCCGATCTCAGAGAAACCCTAGGCGCGCCTGCCCTGACGGGGTCCCTCCCGGGCCGGCGATCTTAGGTCTACGCAGCAGCTCCCGTAGAACCGGTTTCACCGGATCTACAAACCGGTTTCACCGGTTTCGCCTGGGCCTGCTGCAGTTGCTCGATCCGTTGCGGATCCGCGTGTTCTAGCGCAAACTCAGTGTGTTAACCGCGAAAGACGTCAACACATTTTTGGCGACTCCGCTGGGGAATTTGGAAATCTTGGTTTTAATAACCGATTTATCAAACCCTAGCCAGATGGGATCTATCTCAGATTTGGACAAGGATAACATCGTTGTTCCCTCCATGGAGGAGATCAGCGAGGAGGAACGCCAGAAGTTCAATGCAGCCCAAGAATTCTTCAAGAGTCAATTCCTGATGGGGCTGAAGAAGGATCGCCATGGCAAGGTGACAAGAACTCAAGACTTCATGATGCCGGCGTTTACAATGAAGGATCAAAAGGTGGAAGAGATCCCTCCGGTAACTGCACATCCACTTGAACCTTCTACTTCTAATCCTGATAATGATCTTGGTGCTGCGCTTTTACATACCGACGAAGTAGTAAGCACTCTTATGGACAAGATAGATAAGATTGAGAAAGATAGGTTGTTAGAATCATCTTACTATTCACAAAACATGCAACCTATACAACATGAGAATATGCATGCTAGTGTGTCGGCTACACCAGGAAAAACACCTGAAAACCCTTTATATGGTATGCCAGCTAATTTTTATCCAGGACAGGTGCCGCCGCCTACACATGTTTCGCCAGCCCCGGCGAAACCGGTTTCACCGGTTCCAGAAACCGGTGGAACCGGTTCTGCTGCTCAGGCTACACAGCAGCTTGTACCGCACACTACACCTTCTCTTTCGGTAATCCCTAGCCGAAATCCAGAGGTGGCTAATGGATCTGCTTATATTAAAACACGTGCTTATACATCACCCCCTATACCTAATCAAAACACTAGTTCTAGCGGGATTCCTAATGATGTATATGACCAATATTTGCGGCAAAGTTCTACTAGCATGCCTCATGTTGCTCCAGTTCAAAGTACAGCCACAGGGCAATCTGATCTAGCTCGTTCAAATTTATATGCTGAATTTTATAAAATGAACGACGAGTTAGCTACTATGATGCAGGATAAGCTTGGCATTGATATGGGTAATTCTAGATTATATCAAAAACCATATTCTGCTAATTTTGATGCTGTACCTTACCCTAATAATTGGCGTGTTCCCGATTTCATTAAATTTAATGGTGATGGTAGCAAAACCACTTGGGAACACATTAGCCAATATATTGCTCAACTAGGAGAAGCTAGTTCCAATGATGCTTTAAAAGTTCGCTTGTTTTCATTGTCTTTAACTGGAACTGCTTTTTCTTGGTTTTCTTCATTAACTCCTGGCTCAATTAATTCATGGAATCAATTAGAGCAAAAATTTCATGATCATTTTTATAGTGGGAGTACTCAATTGAAATTGACAGATTTGACATCGGTTAAGCAACAAAGAGATGAATCTGTTGTTGATTATTTTAGACGATTCAAAAAAACTAGAAACCGATGTTTTAATTTATCACTTTCTGAAAGGGATCTTGCTGATGTTGCCTTTAATGGTTTAAGATCCTCTATTAAAGAAAAGATAGAAGGCTTTGAACACATTTCGGTTAATCAAGTACAAGTAAGAGCTTTAGCTACTGAAAACTGAATTAAAAATAGCAAAGATACGTATAAGACTCATCGCTCTAATGTTCATGTTGTTACTTATGATTCTAGTAGTTCGGACGATGATGAAGATGTGTATGTTGCTGAACTTGTATGGCCTTCTAAGAATAAATCGTACACTTGTCCATCTCTTAAGCCAATTCAAAAGAATCGGAAAGAAGAAGTGCGATTTACCTTTGATGTTTCCATGTGTGATCGTATTTTTGATGAATTGTTAAAGAATGGAAACATTAAAATGTCTCATACTATTCCTCCACTTGAAGAACTCAAAAGGCGGGCATATTGCAAGTTGCATAATTCTTTTTCGCATGCTACTAATGATTGCAATGTTTTCCGTCGACAGGTGCAATCGGCCTGA
>CM014272.1:36467679-36497017 GCA_004135705.1 Alloteropsis semialata | reverse complement strand
AGGCAGAATTGCCGCACTCAACAGATTCATCGCAAAAGCAGCAGAGCGAAGCTTACCATTCTTTGCAACACTCAGAAATGCAGCTAAGTTCCAATGGGGGCCAGAGCAGTCAAAAGCATTCCACGAGCTAAGGCAATACTTGATGCAACTCACGAAGCTAACAGTACCAAACCCAAAAACACCACTCCTACTGTACATTGCAGCATCACAGTCAGCAGTTAGTGCAGCGCTCATCACAGAAAAGCTGGTAGATGGCAGAAGCATTCAGCAGCCAGTCTACTATGTATCCGAAGCTTTGAATGCGTCGAAGCTGTTTTATACAGAGATTGAGAAGATGATCTATGCAGTGATAATGGCTTCTAGAAAGCTGAGACACTATTTTGAGGGCCATCACATCAAAGTCCTCACGGATCAGCCACTCAAGGAGCTTTTGAACAACAAAGAAGCTTCGGTGATAATTCGTAAGTGGGCAGCGGAGCTTTCAGAGTACGTCGTGGATTTTGAAAGGAGAACATCAATCAAATCGCAAGTCCTAGCTGACTTCATCGCGGAGTGGACATCGCCTTCGCCACAAAATGCTATCAGAGAGGAAAATTGGCTGATATACTGTGATGGCGCTTGGGGGGACAAAGGAGCTGGCATCGTGGCAATTGTGCAATCGCCTTCGGGCGTAAAAATGAGATATGCAGCAAATTTAGAGTTTTACAAATGTAGTGACAGAAGCACAAACAACGTTGCTGAGTACGAAGCTGTGCTACTTGGGCTCAGAAAAGCCAGGGCTTTGGGAGCTCAGAGATTTACTGTCAAAACAGATTCTAAGGTGGTGGCAGATCACATCGAAAAAGAGAGCATAGCGAAGCAACCAGAACTCATCAAATACTTGACCACTGTACGCTCAATGGAGAAAAAATTCAAAGGTTTCACTGTGGAGTACATCCCAAGAGCAAAAAATGACAAGGCAGATGCTCTGGCTAAGGCAGCTGCAAAGGGGGACAAGCTTCCACCTGATGTGTTCTTTCAAACATTAACATCACCATCAATAAAGGATTCAGATGACCCACTGAAGCTGATCAATGCAATAAGCTCCGAGGATTGGCGATCCCCAATAATAGCTTTCCTTCGGAGATACTATGAACCAATTGACGAAGATGATCTAAAAGCTATGCAACAAAGAGCAAGATGCTATCAGATGATAGATGATGTCCTCTACAAGAAAGGAGTTGTAGCTCCTTGGCTTCGTTGCATCTCTCACAACGAAGGAAAAGAACTGATCCAAGAGATACACAGCGGCTTATGCGGGGCACACTTTGGGGCAAGAGCTTTAGTGGGCAAGGCAATGAGGCAAGGATTCTACTGGCCTGCAATCATCATGGATGCAACAAACACGGTCAAGACATGTGATCAGTGTCAAAAGTGTGCAGTGAACAGAAAATCTCCTTCGGAGCAAACACAGCTGATAACTCCAACATGGCCTTTGCAAAGATGGGGCATTGATCTAGTTGGCCCGCTACCAACGGCTCAAGGAAATCTCAAATATGCCATAGTAACAGTGGAGTACTTCACCAAGTAGATCGAAGCCAGACCTTTGGCTAACATCACAGCAAAAACAGTTATCAAATTCTTCTGGCAGCAAATTGTGTGCCGATTCGGAGTACCAAGGGAAATAACAGTGGACAATGGGAAGCAGTTTGACTGTGACGAATTCAGGCAATACTGCATGTCAATTGGAACAAAAGCTAAATTCGCTTCGGTATATCATCTGCAAACAAATGGAGCAGTTGAAAGAGCCAATGGCTTAATCTTTACAGCTATTCGAAAGTGCCTCGCAAATTGTAAGAAAAAAGGCAAGTGGGTAGAAGAGATGCCAAAGGTGATCTGGGCTCACAACACCACCACATCAAGGGCAACACAGTTTACTCCATTCAAACTGCTTTATGGTGAAGAAGCAGTATGCCCAGAGGAAATACTGCACAAAGGGCTTCGCACCCAACAAGAAGCTCCCAAAGAGAGCGAAGTCATTGACAAAGATCTCGTTGAGATATACAGGCTCCAGGCAGCAAAAAACATTTCCAAGTATCAAGCTGAGACAAGAAAGTGGCGAGACAAAAAGGTAATCAGAAAAGATATCAAGGCAGGGGACTGGGTCCTAAGGAAAAATCCAAGCATGCCCGCTGGAAAACTGCAACAGAAATGGGAAGGCCCATTCTTAGTCATCAAAAGCAACAGGCCTGGCTCATTTCGCTTAGGCGATGACGAGGGCAACGAGCTGCCGCATTCATGGAATGCTGACAGCTTACGCAAATACTACCTATGAAAAGATGTAAAATGGCTTCGTATCTTATAAACGAAGTCATTGAGTAGAATAGCATTTTTACTTTGTTTCCAAAAGCCCGTACTCTTTTCCTCACAAGGGGACCCTGACCAAGGGGTGAGGTTTTTAACGAGGCGGTGCTTACTGTAACTCGTCAAATCATATATAAACGAGGTATTCCCCAAAAAAGCAGCATCGAAAGCGATTGGCTTCCACCAAGTCGTTTATATTCGACAATTCACAAAGAACTGAATTGACCCTACCAAGAGTAAGGCCAATTCAGATACAAGCAAAAGCTTACTCCAAAGAGGAGTAAAAGGGGCTTCGGTCCAGAAACGCTTACTCTAAAAACAGAGTAAAAGGGGCTCTGACCCAAACAATTGTTATAAATCGAAAACAGCTTCGGCTAGCAGTACTCTAAAAATCTTAAAAAGCCTATAGGGGCTTCGGCAACTTGTTAGAACACACAAGAAAAGCATCAAAAGCGATTGGCTTCGACCAAGTCGCTGATATTCGATAACTCAGATAGAACTGAATTAGCCCTACCGAGAGTAAGGCCAATCCAGATCTAAGAAAAAGCCCACTCTAGAACATAGCGAAAGGGGCTTCGGTCCAAAAGCGCTTACTCCAAACAGATCAAAGGGGGCTTTGGCTAAAACATATATTTTAAATTAAAATCATCTTCGGCTATCAGTATTTTAAAGGCGATTAAAATAAAAGGGGCTTCGGCAAACCACGCAAAGTATATCTCTGCACAAAGCTCAAAGGAGTCAAGGCGGCTCCGAACCAAAAGAGCAAACCACTTGAACGAATAAAACCTCGCTTTGGGGGGGAGGAGGCGTTTCTCTCGCAACGAAGCCAAATCGAGCTTACATTCATTCAAGTGTTTCGAATCAAAACAATGACCAAGCGAAATACAATGTGTTCCACAAAGAGATAAATCAGAACATCTCAAAAACATATCCGTCAAAAAGCTGGCCAGATCTCCTAAATCTGGGAGCATTATATACGTAAGCAAAATCCCTATCATTATCTAAATCTTCCGGCTCAACCTTAACTGGAAGCAGACGAGCAGCTTCGGCATTTCTTGCACGAGCGAGTTCGACACGAGGAGAACATCGAACGATGAAGGAGTTAAAAAACTCAAACACATCGAATTCGCAATGACTAAAGAACTCATGGCAAGATTCCCAGAAATCGTCGATTCTTTGACTTGGACATAACTTCCGATATTGTTCCCATGCGAAGCCAGATACACACAAGGGGCCATCGCGCATAGTGATCGGCATGGGTTCAAGAACACCTCCCTCATCAGGGATCTGAGTATATACAAATTTACAAAGTTTTAACATCCCTCAACAAAAGAATTAAAGTCATCAGCTCTATTGAAGCTAAACCTTCGGATCAGCATCAGAGGCTCCGGCTTCAGCACCATCACGACCAGCTTCGGCACCAGCTCTTGAAGTTGAGGCCCCAGTAGTGGCGGCGGCAGCAGCGGCTTCGGCTTCGGCTCTCTGCCGCTGCTCGAGAGCGAGCTCCTCCTTGTACTAAAATTAAACAGAACAATCAATACCCAAAGCAAAGTTAACAGGACATGTCCAAAGCCAAAATAAAAAGCCGAAATGATAAAAGAAGCCAACCTTAACCAGACGATCATATGCAGTACGCCGAGCACACTCCCTCCCTGTCTCCGACCAAAACTTCCGCAGAAAGAGACCGCGAGTTGCCAAAACAGCCTCGTTGAAAAGATCTTTCCTATGAGGATTCAGAGCCGAAGGAAACTGAAAGTCTTTCCTTAAAAAGCCTTTGTAATGAGAGCATCCGTCATCAGCCAGCATCTTAAAGGCGTTAGTGACGCATGTCCGGGCAGCATAATCACCCACTCTGGACAAGACATCTGGTAAGCACTTGAACTCATCATCAAGCCAGTCAAAAAGCTTCCCAACGCCAAAGTCGTCAGAGGGGAAGGGCAACGGCTCGGCACCATATTGTTTCAGAGCATCTTCGTATTCAGCGTAAACGCCCAAGCTGCGACTGAGCAATTCAGAATCTAAATTTTCCTTATCGGCCTTAAGCTGCCCCACTTGAGCCCTAAGTTGACTGGCTTCGGAAATAAGGGAGCTCTTTAAGTCAACAGCAACCAAAAGCTCCCTCTTGTACTTTTCAGCATCCGACGTCGCTTTCTCTTTATCAGCCTCGAGAGACTTGACTTGATTCTTCAGATCATGCTCCAAAGTGGCAGCATCGATTACCTTGCCCCAAAGCCCCTCGATCGTTTGAGCGTTAAGTGCATGCATAGATTCCAGCGAAGCAACCTGGCATTTGAGCGAAGCAACTTCTGACGAAGCAGACTCACGCTCAAGACGAAGCTGCTCTTTTTCATCATCCAAGGATCTCTTAAGCAGAAGAAAGCCCTCGCGTTCCTTCCTTAGAGCCTCAAGCTCGGCCCGCTCGTTCTCAACATCGTTGAGACGAAGCGGAAGACGAGCGAAAAGCTCCTGCATGGACATTATAGACTAAAACAAGAAAAGCATAAGTATCAAAAAGCCGGACAAAAAACTCAAAAACGAAGGAAAGGGAACAGACCTGGATGCCGCCACTAAGGCTGGAAATGGAAAGCGTGTCCAAATCCAAGGATTTGACACGAGTCTCAAGCTCTGAAAGAGCGAAACCAATGTTTAGACAAAAAAGCTAAAATCAATCAGCTTTGGGTGAGCAGTTAAAAATTACCAACCATTTGGAACGATAACCGGAATATCGTTTGGAGGACAAAAGCTGCCTTGACGAAGCCGATCTGTAAAGGGTCCATACCCAGCATAACTTGTTTCTGAAGCAAAATAATCAACAAATCAAAAGAGATCATTTCAGCTAAAAACGCAAATATAACTGCTTCGCGAAACACACCTTTTGATTCAGGAGCTGGCCTCTCAGGGGCTGGTTCAACGTCCTTAGCAGGGGCAGATTGCCCGGCGATAGCCGAAGGAACCAACTTAACCGGCTCAGTGGTGCGTGGAACCAAATCGCCAGAGCCTTGTCCAGTCTCAAGAGTAAGAGCCATCTGCATAGGCCCTTCAATGTTAGCAGAAGCCAACTGCATTGGCTCACTGCTATCTGCAACTGTCCGCGGCGGCTCTTCAACATTAGCCGAAGCCGACTGCACAAGTCCCTCAGAAATCTGAAGGGACTTGGCCGCAGCACCAGCCAGTAAATCCAAGGACGATGGCTGGATAGGGACAGACGACACTTCAGCTTCACCAAGTGTAAAATCCTTTGTCTCGTCCTCCCTCAAAAGATGGCTATAGCTCACTTCATCATCCTCATCGTCGATGCATTCAAGTAGGCGTTCACGACGAGGAGGTCGAACAGCAGCTTTAACTATAAATAAGATGACAAAAACAAATGAGCAAAGCGAAGCTAAAAATAAAAAGACAAGTTGCACAAGAAACAAACCTCCAGAAGAGGGCAAATCAATTGCAGCGGAAGCTGCAGGAACAACTTGCTTTAGGGGCGACGGTAGGAGGCGCTTCCGCAGCCGAAGCAATGGGACGAGGAGGTGCGCTGGCAAGCGGAACAACAGGAAGAGCTTTCCCAAGTTTTTGGTGCTTGGAGGACTCCAAGGCAGAAGTACGCTTGGAAGTCTCTTTTTAGCGGCAGCTACCCTTGAGCGGCTTGAAGGGGCTCCGGCTTCGTCACCGCCCTCGTCTGACTGGCCGCTACCACGGCCTCTAGTACGTCCTTTCCTCCCACGGCCTCGACCCGGCTTCGGGGCTGATAGCACGCTAGGGTGATCCTGATCAGTGAACTTCTTTGAGGGCTTGGATGGGGCCGAACGCTGAGGATAGCTAACGCCCATCTCATCGAACACCCTGTTAAGCCGGACCCCATCCACCAAAGCCAAGCAACTCTCATGTTCCTTGGTAGTGTACTTCCCACAAATAATTTCAGCCATTAACTCAATGGACTGAACGAAGGCGAAGTCAGACATATTCTCTGGCTTTTTCACCCCAAACTTGGGAAAGCAAACATGAGGAATACCTCTGTACAGCCTAGTCTCAACAGCAAATGGCTTCCACGAAGCAGATAAGACATTCACTCCAACGGCAAGCCCTTCCTCAATCAAATCCCGGCTGCTTGAAACCCGGCTAGCCTTGAAAAAAGCACTTTCACAGCGATCAAAGCCGGGGGCATTTCTGTCGAAGGAAGGGCAAGCCACAAAATCACAAGGACCAATAGAACTACGCAGAGGAAAGGCCATCAGCTTCGTTCCATCATCCAGCACATTCTCCAGTGCGGGCACCTTGACATAAAGCCAATAGTTTTTCCAACTCTTGTCCCACGTGTTTCTCTGACAAAAGGTAAGTTCTACTTTCTGCTTGTCAGTCTGCCTCCACCGCGCGCAAAAAGTAACACTACCATAATCCGGTTCGTAATCAAAGCCGTCAACCTTAACACTCTTTGTCTGCCGATGCCCTTCAAAGTAACGGACGAAGCAGTCCGCATTAACATCTGATGCGTTGGTCTTCACGGCCCAAAAGAAGCGAAGTAAATGAGTAATAGCATTGGGGGTAAGATGATGGAGCTGCAAGCCAAACTTCCCAAGGATATCAGCAACAACATTATCAATAGGCATCCGAAGCCCGGCAGTGAAGAATTCCTTGAATACCACAGCTTCGTCTGGCTCAGGCGTCGGGGTAGTCTCTGTGCCAGGGGCTCGTCCTTGGCCGGCCTCAAAATACCCCTTTTCCTCATAGAAGCGAATCAAAGAAGGGGTAACACGAGACTCACCAAAGACAGTGGTCTTTGGCTTCCTCCGATAATCCAAGAGATCAGAAGCATCGGCTTCTACGTCCTCAAGGGCATCCTCGGCTGTAGATCCAGCGTCCTCTGTGTCGTCACCTGCAGCAACATCTTCCTCGGCAGGTCCCTTGCCTCGATCATCAATAATCATAGCAGCTCCGGCTTCGGGGTCCACGGCCACGTTGCCCTCAATTTCCTGAGCAAACTGCGCAGCTTCGGCAGCATCCATATCCATGCCGTCTGAGTTGTCTTCGTCAGAGACGTAGCCAATCAGACGAGCGGTTTGCTTCGTACGAGCCGCTACAACAAACAGGAAAAAACAATAAGCAAACAAAGCAGCAAAAAGACAAAGGAAAAAACGAAGGAAATAGTAGAGCACAAAAAGCAAAACTTACTTGTGTCGAGAGAAGAAAGCCAAAGCTTGAACTCAAAAGCTTCCAAAACCCAGAGAAAACGTCAAGCTCAATACAAGCAAAACGAAGCAAGCAAAATTGACCCCACTTCGGTCCTATTTACAGGCCAGTAAAATCTGACCGTTAAAATCTCGAAAAACAAACCGCCGTTTCAAATTCGGTCAAACCGAAGCAAAAGTTACAACAACGGTTAAAACAATTCAACCAGTTTTAAATAAACGAAGCCAAATGACATGACATATCAGACAAACGAAGCAAAAATAGAATAATCACGACAAAACACTAAAGGGCTTTCTCCAACAAGGAGGAGGCGTTTCTCTGGCTGGCAAGCAATCCTAGTTTCGTGGAGCTCGGCCTGTTGAAGAAAGCCCTCGTCCTCGAGGGGCTACTGTTGGGGATTTGGCCCGCTGACAAACGCCTTCTACTTGTTTTGCTTCATCTCATGCGTGAGGACGACAGTGAACCGAGGAAATCAAGCCAATTTAGCTTTTGTTTGCTCTACATATCTCTATTTTGGCTTCGGTGATCACATTTCGCTGTATACAAAAGCCAATCGGCTTCGGTGATCACATTTCGCTGTATACAAAAGCCAATCGGCTTCGGTGATCACATTTCGCTGTATACAAAATCCAATCGGCTTCGCTGATCACGTCCCGCCGTATACGAAAGCCAATCGGCTTCGGTGATCACATCTCGCTGTATGCTAAAGCCAATTGGCTTCGGTCATCATGTAGCAGAATGCCGAAGTGGCGTTATCAGAACCAAGTTAGAAGCCAATTTGGTGAAGTATTGATACTGTTGAATGCTAAAAGCTATGAATGGGTTAATGGCAAGCTTCGGTTCGCTCTATACTGCAGGTCCTTGGAGGAGTCATCGGCTTTCTGGACGCTGGGAAGCGGCTTAGGGTCATCTCGACTCAGAGGAAGCCAAATCCGGGAGCTACAAAGCCCTTGGAAGCAGGCGAAGCTGACATGGACCGAGTCAAAGGAGACCAAGTCCAAGCCAAGTCAAGCACGGAATCACAAGTCTACGCATTCACATTGGGAGGAGTAAATGTACCAAAGTGTCCATAGGCTATTAGTATTGTATAGTCTAGAGGATGATGCCTGATCTCAGGGGTACAATGGGAATGTAAAGACCCTTGGTCTCCCTATAAAAAGGGACCCCTCCCCTTCATGTAAAGGTTGTTGATTCCAGGATACTGTAGATAAGTAACTTATTGTTGCTTGTCTCTATTGTCCCGTTTCAGCTGTTGTTTGGGACCATTGGCTTCGGCTACTATCCCAACACTATGTAATAAGATGCTAATGTTGTAACAAGAAAATTGTACCTGATGCTAATCTTGCAGTGTTAAGATTTTGCAAACAAAAAAGATAATTGTTCTAAGATAGATTTATCAATGGCTTTCACATAAATAAGGAGGCCAATAAAGAAGCACTTTGGCAAGAGTTCAGATAAATTTCAGTTCTAATTTGTGGTTGACTTGCTTGTAGACTTAAATTTCATAGTAACATTGTCGCTAATCTGCTAGCCCTTTTCTGTGATACTGTCCATCTAGTAGTGTCACTAATAGAAACAAGTTTTTTTAATCTATTCCATTTGTAAATGTAGCATTTCATACAACCTTTTTGTTCTTGGGTGAAACTATTTCAGAAATTATGTGTGCACTTTATTTGGTTGGTTTTAGTAAGTGACATGTTCAATTGTTCTCAATTTGTTCTTGTGCACAATTGTTCCAATGTTACATGTCATGGGTTTTTGTTTTAGTTCGACTGCTACTTAATGAAAGTGTGTGCAGTTGCATCAACATCAATTGCATTGTTGACTTATATTGTCTTGTTCCCTCCACCACTTTTTGCTTATATAAATAAATTGAAGTGGTGCTATGACCAAGTGCGGGACGCATTACTGAGTTCTTCTTGTAATGCAATCCGCAAATTTGCAAACCAATTAGTCTTTAGTTTATAATTCCAAATTGTTACTTTGTTGAGTCCATGTTGCTGTTGCCAAATTTTTTAATTTTAGTTCCATTGATGCATATACTAATGTCATTCATTCTTTTTAGGACGAAGCTAGAGTTTGAGTGGAGTGCAGAGTGACGGGATGGTCAACATGAAGCCAACCTTTGCTGCAATACTAGATATAGCTCATTACATTATGATGTGTTCAAACAAGTGTGCCTTGGATACCTTGTGTGTTTGAGTACTGCATGTATCTATGCCTAGTTTGACATTGGATTGTTTCATTAAGCATACTTTGGTTTCATGGCTGTCTACGTGCTTTATTATTTACCATATATGGTTCTAAAATTTAATAGCGTGACAATATTGTTTGATGCAACTAAACAAAGTGTTGCAATACGGACTACTAGAATGTAATCATTTGCCGTGGCAATATATACTATTAGCAACGACTATACAATGTCGCAAAACACTATATCAAGGAAACATTGTGCGTGGCAATAGGGTCTCCAACATATACCAACAAAACAATAAGCGTGGCAATAGAGAGTGCAACTGTGCCAACAAAATATTTAGTGTGGCGATACAGGGTTCCACCTATAGCAACCAAGTATCGATCGTGGCAATAGAGGCTGCAACTTATAGCAACTGAATGTTTATCGTGGTAATAGAGGGTTGCACCTATAGCAACCAATCATTGGTCGAGGCAATAGAGGCTTAATCCTATAGCAACCAAACATTTTAGTGTGGTAATAGAGGCCTAATCCTTTAGCAACCAAATACTTAGTGTGGCAATAGAGGCCTCCACCTATAGCAACCAAACATTTAGTGTGGCAACAAAGGGCTCCCCTTTGGCAACCAAACATCAGGTGTGGCAATAAAGGTTCCACCTATTGCCATACTTTTGATGCGTGGCAATATCTATTGCAACACCAGTTTTCATTCCTAGTATGCCTATTGCCACGCTTTGGGTTTGTTGGAATAGGTATCTCTGGCAATGCCATATGTGTTGCAATATTTATTATTGCCGCCAACACGGTTGCTCCCCAAACTACGACTTGCAACGCTTCTTTGTGTTGCAATAGGTAAAATTATTGCAACACTCAAAAATAATGGTTGCCCAAACTTTAAACCACGGCCGCATTTTCCACGACGGTCAACCAAATTTTTGTGTTGCAATTCCACCTATTGCAACCATTTAGAGCCTATTGCAACATTTTTAGGCCATTGCATGAGGGCGAAAACCTTGTAGTGGTTAGGGGTTCAGGGTTTAGGGGTTTAGGGATAGGGTTTTATTATGTGATAGTGATAAGGGGTTTTAGTGTTTAGGGTTTAGAGTTTAGTGTTTAGGTTTACGATTAGGGTTTTACGTATGAGATTAGGGTTAGGGTAGGGGTTGAGGGTTATGTGATAGTGATAAGGGTTTTTAGTGTTTAGGGTTTAGAGTTTAGTGTTCAGGGTTTAGTTTTAGTGTTTATGGTTTAGAATTTGTGCTTCGGTTTAGGGTTAGGGTTTATGTTTTTGGGTTACAATTGGGGTTTAGTGTTTAGGGTTATGTCATGGTGACAAGGGTTTTTAGTGTTTAGGTTTTAGAGTTTAATATTTAAGTTTATGGTTAGGGTTTTATGTTTGAGATTAGGGTTAGCATTTGGGTTTAGGGTTGTGTGATGGTGATAAGGGTTTTTAGTGTTTAGGGTTTAGAGTTTAGTGTTTAGGTTTACAATTAGGGTTTTACGTTTGAGATTAGGGTTAGGGTTTGGGTTTAGGTATAGGGTTAGGGTTTTATGTTTAGTGTTTAGTGTTTTGGGTTTCGGGATTAGGTTTTTAGTGTTTAGGTTTTAGAGTTTAGTGTTTAGGATTTAGGGTTTAGGTTTAGGGTTTAGGGTTTAGGGTTTAGTGTTTAGGGTTTAGGGTTTAAGTTTAGTGTTTAGGGTTTAGAATTTATGCTTAGTTTTAGGGTTTGGGTTTATGTTTTTGGATTAGAGTTGGGGTTTAGTGTTTAGAGTTATGTCATAGTGATAAGGGTTTTTAGTATTTAGGGTTGTTGGGATTCGCCCTGGAGGTTGAATCCTAGACAAGTGAGAGATGCGAGAAAGGAGAGATATATAGAGAGAAAGCCAACAAGAGAGCATACATGAGAGAGCAAATGAGCCAGAGCCAAAAGTCCTCTCCCCCAAGCCCTAGGGCTGTATTTATAGGGAGGAGGAGATGGTTGTTTACGTTTATTCCATTGGTGGAGATAAATATTACAATCGGGTCCCTAGATGTCACAAATGGACCCCTAGACCCTAGTTCGGGCCTCTTTTACATACAAGGGTGGGCCTCGGCCCATGGCCACCGACAGCCCATCCCAAACAGTAGCCCCTCACCTATCTGGTCTTGACAAGTACAACAAGACCCAATAGCTACTTCTATGAAAAGAGGCCTAACATAACTCTAACCTAGGCTGCAAGGAACATCCTTCGCATCCTACCCGTGTGCGCCTCACCGAATACTCCATCCCCAAAAACCCAGTGGGAAAAAAGGGCTTGGAGAAAAGAGCATGCACAACTGGTTTTACATAAGTGTCTTCGTGTGTCTTCTTGTTGAGCTTCGATCTTGCAAATAGCTTTTTCTGGGAGCTTCGATCAGCAGTCGCTTGGTGTGTGGACTTTTACCACGAGGTTTATCTCAAGTGAGTACCTTCGCATGACGACGGCGACGGCTACTACTCTAGGTGGAGATGTAGATGAAGTTGCCGAAGTAGTGGTTGACAGTTGTCATGCCTTTAAGCTTTCAATCACGAGCGCCAGGCAAAACTGTCTTCTAGGATGGATTGACCCTCCAGTACACCCCCAGCCCCTCTTGGCTGGTGTTCGTGAGTGAAGCTTTGCATAGTAGTCGAAGTAGTTATAGTAGTGGTAGAGGCAGAGTCGGTGACTCTGATGAAGGTGGTGACGAGCCCTTCTAGCAAAAGTTGGTGTGAAGACGATGTTGTTGTCATTATTTGAAGATGATGGTGTTGACGGCCCTTAGATGCGTCAATCGTGAACCGCAAGCGCACGGATCAGTTGTAGCTCTTCCTTCAGAGTACTCCCCCAAGGTTTATCAATCCGTGGAACTAAAGATATAAGAAACAATCTAACTAGCATAGAAATCCTTTGACTTGAAGAGGGTTGCAAAACGAATCTAATATACTAAACACCAAACACCAGAGGCAGCGAGAGAGAGTTAGAGATAACCAATCTAGATCGCCTAGATCGTGCATATTTTGTAGCTCCGAGCCAAAAAGAGTGAAGTAAGATAGATGTGAATCTCAATAAGAAGCATCTTTAAATCATGACCTCCAGTCAAACTCTCGAAATCCCCACCTTACACGGGATCACACCCTGTCATGATGCTCCCAATTGGCGTGGGAAACTTAAGGGCGCGTTCACAAGTGAACGTGTCAAACCACCTGGTAAATCCATATGAACCTTTAGCCACCATGGCTACAAGAACACCCCAAGCAATCTAACTCGAGAATAGATTGAGAAGAAGCAAAACCAAGAGAGAACGAAATCATAGAAAGAGGCACTTGATCGCTAAAGATTCGGAAACACAAATAACTTCACCATGAATGATAGTACGTCACAAGATCAGCACCGGGATCCTACCTTGATCTTGATGATCCTAGCTCCAGAACTCCGACGTGATCTTCCTCGCAGCGTTCCCACGTTGGCTAGGGAGAAACCTAGACAACTAGCACGACCCTCAGCTCTCTGAAAGGTGTCCCTCTAGCTTCTCTGCTTCTCAGTGCTGAATTATGAATTATCTCTCCCGTGGCTGATGGAACGGGGTTTATTTATAGCCCTGGAAAACCCTCTAGGTCGAAGGGGAGGTCGAGGAGCCATAGGAAGGGCCTAGGCCGGCCGGCCTGGCCTCTTTCCTAGCCGCCTCGTCCTCAACTTTCTCCCCAAGTGTTCTGGAAGCTTCAGCAGTTGTTCCCTCATTGCATGTAGGCCTTTGGATGTCATTTTCTTGGGGATATCTTCGAGATAAGAATGGGAAGTAGATTCCCTTCAAAATCCTTCATTTGATTTTCCTTGATCCCAAAGTCACTTGGTCTTATCTTGAAGCACTTGCTTTTCAATTATTCTTGGATGGTTCACCAAAGATGAGCATGAACGGTGCTTGAAACACCTTGGCCCGGCCCGCCTAGGCCATGTGGGACCGGCCAGCCTGGCCTCTTCTTTGGGCCTCTGGCCTTCATCTTTCACCGTGTTGTCCTTGGTCACAAGCCTTGTCTATTTATGCTACAATTTAGCCCAAAAACGTGCGTAAACAGAAATCCTCCAAAAACACATGCATATACGAAAATGTCCTAGTTATAGAGTATGATCAATAGTTTAGATATCAAATTCATGCCATTATTGAAGATAAACAAAGGTAAAAAGGTGTCGGTAAGGAGCGTCAACAATCCCCCCATGCATAAACCTTGCTCGTCCTCAAGTAGGTGTGGTAATTTATCATGGCCCTCTTACCTCCTTCACAATCTAACTAGGCCCTATTTAATTTTAGTTCAAAAATAAATAGTATTTTAGCCCGGCCCTTATCTAGCCCTATCTTTAAAACTAATAGGCTAAATTTTTAGGCCCTTTACCACCCCTATCCTCGAGTAAGTCTTTAATAAAAATCAACGTTGCCTTTCAGTGTCCATCCCCTGCACTTAACCATACACGAGAAAACATAATGCTCTCAAAATATTTTGCAATTAATTCTTCAAGTTGTAACCAGCTCTTTCTAGTATGGAGGGTAGATATGAATTAAGTGAAACAAGCTCCAAAAGAATTGCTAAACCAAGATCAATAATTTAAACCTCATTGCAATTGCTCATGCAAAATCTTAGTTCATTTTGTCTCTCAAAGTGGCTAGAACTTTCTCACATTCCTTTCTCTCATATAAGTGTAAGGCCTTATCTGGAGCTATTGAAAAAGTTAGTCCTAACAAAAGATATTATAATCAAGATATTATCAAAACAAGAAATACTTCTCATGGGTTTACCGAGACTTGTCAAAAAGACCATGGAAAATAATTGCTTTGTGGAGAGGGGGAAAATGGAACACACACTTTTAGATAGTGGACATGTACAAATGGCAACGGTTGATCCCGAGGCACAAATGAAGTCCTCGTTATCGGATTGCACATGGTTGGAATATTTGAGTATGGAATAGTCTTCAAAGCACTCATGGAATTAATGAAGCATAAAGGACCAAGGAGCATTTATTTATTATATTTTTCTTCTTTTCTTTCTTTCTTTATATATTTTTTTCTTTTCTTCTTTCCTCATCATCATTTTTTTCTTTCTTCTTTCCTTTTTGCTCCTCAGAACTTCTAGCAACATTAGTACTTACTTAGCACCCCCCATGCTTAAACGATTGCTCGTCCTCGAGCATAGAAGTGATGGCTAATGCTGAAGTAAGTATCCATCTCGATCTTCTGGAAAATGGTTTGAATCTTCAGGGAGTATCTTCTCATTAAATTTTGAAGCCATTGGAGGAGGATAGGGGGTAGGCCGGTCGGCTTAGGGTGTTTGGGCCGGCCGGCCCACTTTTTGTGGACCTCCGTTTCTTCTGATTTTTCTTCTGTGTACTCTTTGATGCCTCCCAAACTTATGTTCCTTTAGTTAAGCCCTTGATTCTTCAAAATTTCCTCAAGATAATGATCCATACTCAAATGTGGGTTGTGGTCAAGGAGGTATTTCACAAAAAGATAATTTGGGTTTAGGGTGGATATCCAGCGAAGTTTGTGAAGTTTCCGGTGTAGAAACTCACAATGCATGGATAGAAAGGCTAGCAAAGAGAAGGTACGCAAAATGGAATGGTTAGCTTCTGAGTCTAGTACCAGAGAAGATAAGTCCTGAACCAATTCACTTGAAAATAATTCTTGCCCTATGGTTCATCATGATATATCATTTAGGCTTTGGATAGGTAGAGCAATTCCAAAAGTTATTAATGACAAGGCTAGCTCAATAAAATCCAATAATTAAATATCCCTTGATAAGTTTAAAAGAGAGAGCAAGAATGATAAATATGGGTATTAAATTACCATAACCTCCACAAAAGATTGAGCCGGCATTTGGATAATTTTCAGATAATGTTAGGGAGAGCATTAGTCTAATCATGCATAAGTCAAGCACAAAAGTAGAAAAAACGGCAACAATCATCATATTTCAACATGGCATAAACTTTCTATCATCACTAATAATCATATCATGAAAGCATAGGTGATGTATATGGTGATCATGGTGATGATAAACAAAAGAAAACAATTAACACACATGCTGAAAATAAATAAAACAGAAAATTGCTACGCACACACAAGCTTGCACACACGCTGAAAATAAATAAAAAAAGGAAAAAACTCAAACCACACGTGCAAGCAATTTTATTCTTGGTCCTTCGTCGGTCACTCCTCCTGGCTTGGCGGATTTCTTGCATTGTATCCTTGGTCATAGTATGCTTGCGAGGCTCCACCTTCGAATTGTTCCAGTGGCGTTAATCCTAGGAATCCCATTTGATATGAAATCCCAGCGGTTCCCTCTTCTAGACGGTCTGTGTATCTCCAGATGGCATTAATATCCTCTAAGTTCCTATCACCGTAAGCTCCAATCATTCTCATGCTCCTTTCCGGTTGAGGGAGATGTGCAAATTGAGCTCCAAATGATGGATCCGAGAGCACTCCTTGATATGGCGGTAGTGGGTAGCCATAGTTGCTATCTGTAGGCGGTGGTGGATATACCTATGGTGGCACCGGCGCTCCATGCCCCCATGCTTGAGCTGGTGCACTTCCCCATTGTTGCCCCCATCCTTCCAGAGGTCCTTGTCCACTTGGTGCATTTTGAAATTCAGTCCTCCAATAAGTGGAAATAGCCAGTGGTAATTCTTCTCCCAGCTCTTCTTCAAACAGTGCCGATGTTCCTTCAATGTGCCTCCCTCTTTTGTTCTTCTTTGCCTTGACAAAAATCTTTTCATCATGCCAATCAATTCTTCCTCTTGCAAATAATTTCAACCTTGCATCGGGGAGATAGATATTTGTATTTGCAATTTTGAAACCATTCTTCTCATTTCCCCCAATATAGTGACCTTGCCTCATAGCTTCAATTCCAAGGTCGGTTCCTTTCATGTAGAATGCCGAATTTGCCTCCACTCTTGGGTTCAATGAATATCCTATCATGGTAAGATAACACCCCGAGCCAATATCTCCGGAGCCAGATGTTGCTTCACATACCCACCTATCGATCATCATGTAGGTGGGATCAATTGCTTGCTTCTTCACCAATGCGACGTATAAATAATTTAAATCCGCATCGGTTACTTTGGACTCTCTCATCCTCCCAAAGATTCTCTTGCTCATTCAAGAATGAAATATTTGAAGTATAACATTTCTTATATTCCTCCTTTGGCGGTTGTCATCTTTTCCTATTTTCTTCCAAAATTCATTGATCCCGCCTTCTTCAACTTCAGCCCTCTCCGGTGCATCACTCTTAAAACCAAGCAAATTTCCAATATCTTCAAAAGTGATGGACCTTTCTTCATGCTTCAAACTAAATTCGAGGCATAGTACTTCTTCCTCATCAATTCTTCTTTTTACTACTCTCATAGTCATCATCATCTCCATGGCGATTTCTCCATGCACATGCACTGGAACACCATTGGAAAATTGCCTCCACATGAGGTTTTCCAATAGCCCATAAATGTCACCATAGAATCCCAATATTTGTAGTACATCATCATCAAAATTAGTGTTTGCTTTCAACCTTCCTCTTAAATTCTTGAGCCTTACTTCTTCTTCCTCCGACAAGATGACAAACCCATATTTTGAAATTTTTGGCTTGCACGGTGGTGGTGCGGTTGATCTTGTGGAACGTTGAGGTGGAGGAGGTGGTGCGCTGGCGCGTCCACGTGGTTCGGTGAACTGTATGGAGGTACTTCTTGGGTCTTGCATCTCACCAAGGAGCAGCATGTCGCTCCTCGGTGCGGGGTTGTCTTCCTCCATGCTTCGCAGTGGCTCGGCAACCAAGTGCCTCCGCGAAGAGCTTGCCGATGGCGCGTCAGACGCCGACGACCTTGTCTTCTTTCCGGTGATGAAGTTCATGACACTCCTCTTCATTATGCCTTGCTGCACAAACACAAAAACCAACACACCGGGGGTTTCTCGCCGGTCGAAAAACAATATATCGAAGAGGAGAGCAAACTAGGAATTGTAGTGAATTTTGGAGATTTTGGGGCTGATTTGGGTGCACGAATTTTTCAGAGCACTTGCTGGTGTTCTAAGTGGAAGAACTGAAGAACAAGAACAAAGAAATGTATGAACTACTTACCTGTGAAAGGGGGCACCAGGGCCCTTAAGAAGAGGCCAGGCCGGCCGGCCTAGGGTGCTTGGGGCCGACCGGCCTAGGGTCCTCCCAGGCCTCCTTCACGTGTTCTTGCTCCCACGTCTTCATGAGATGAATATTGATCATTATCTAGCAGCTCCACTTGATTGCACCGCCCAATTCTTGTGAACCACATATTCTTTGCCAAAGTTGTCAACTTGCACATTTTTTTCTCCACTTTGTGTCATGCCTTTGTCCATTGCTTCAACTCCACTCCAAATGTTGCTTTCAATCTTGCACAAATGAGTGTACCACCATGCATGGCTGTCCCCTTGGATTCTCTTGCATATGGTGTTAGGTGGAGAGCACAAAAAACCATTCCCGCGATCTCAATCTTGGTCATTAGTAGTGATCATGCTCATAAACCCTTCCAAAGTATGTTTAGATGCTTAACCTCTTCTCTATTTTAGATGCTTAACCTCTCCTCTATTCTTGATAAATAATAGCCAACTCAAAGTGAGCAATGAGTTTGAATGAATAATTAGAGGGGAATTTGGGCATCTTAAACACTTGTAAGTCAAGAAATATTTTTCGACTATGTTTATTTTGATTGCACCAGTATTGCTCACCTTCATGAATTGATAGTGAACATTCTCGAGTTCAACCATGGGTCATGGGTTTAGGTTCTAATTTTGGCCAAATGAGAGAGATATTTTGAATCAAATAAAATGAATAGGGCTTATAAAAATTCTAATTCTAAAGAATCAAAACTGAAAATTCCTAAGGTTGCGTGAGCCTGGCATGCGTCAAAGAATTTAGAAGAATTAAAAACAATGCTTGACTCTACTCGTGTCTTTGTAATGAACAAGTTGGTCCAGCCCTCATGGAATGGATGATCGCCAAAATGGGTTCTGCAATTTGGTTTTGTGTTTCTCAAGAAGAGCAAATAAATCTTGGGATGGCTGAAGTCATTGGTTTAGAATACGAAATCAAATCAAAACAACCGAGCAATATAAAATCTAAATTAAATCTTTGACTGAACGACCAATTTAACAAATGTTTACCAAGTCTTGCGTAACAAAATTCATGACTCACTTACTCAAACGTCTTCTGGATTGTCCTCCCAGAAGCTTATTCTTGACTCGACGAACGGGTTGTCCTCCCGGTAGCTTATTCTTGACTCGACGAATGGGTTGCCTCCCATGAAGCGCTTCATTTATAGTCTATAGCTAGACTTCTTCCTTTTCTTCGCTTTGGACCAACGCTCGGTGATGGCATTGCAGTCTTGGGTACCCACTTCTGCACGATCCTTGGCTTGGATGCAGGATTATTCTTTGGCTTAGTCATCTTTTTGCTCTTCACAAGCGGGCTTTGGGCTTTGGTCTCGACAGATGCAACAACTTCCTTGGTCTCCTTTGCTTCCTTCTTCTTCAGCTCCTCCTTGGTGTCATGTTGGTGAGGTGGAATATATTTAACATTGATCATATTGCATGCCTCAAGGCGTGGGCGAAATTTGAACTTGCTCATGGTGCCATTGATGTCAAACTTGATCTCCCCCTTGCCAACATCGATGTTCGCCCTTGCAGTCTTGAGGAACGGCTTCCCAAGGGTGAGTGGCGACTTTGTCCCTTCTCCCATATCAAGAATCACAAAGTCAATGGGGACTAGGTGTTCTCCAATCATCACGGGTACGTCTTCGGCGATGCCCAAAGGATAGCGAACGGAGTTGTCCGCTAACTCTAAGCACATGGCAGTGGGTTCCGGCTCTGATAACCGTAGCTTCTCGTACATGGCCTTTGGCATGACGCTCACACTTGCACCAAGGTCACACAATGCCCTTTCAAACATGTATGATCCGATGGAACACGGGATGGTTGGACACCCCAGATCCCTCCTCTTCTAGGGAGCTTAATCAGCGATGGCCGCGCTGCATTCTTCGGTCATCTTGATGGTGCTTGGCAGCGGCATCTCGCGCTTGTTTACAAGGATGTCTTTGAAGTAGCGAGAGTATATTGGAACTTGTAGAGCATCCAAGAGCGACATATTGATGTTCAACCTGCGAATCACTTCAACAAATTTTTAGAAATGCTCATCAATTTTACCTTTATGGTAACGTGGCCTCGAAGGAAGAATCTTGGTATCCTTGTCAATCATCTCAAACTCTGGCTCTTTGGTGACTATTTTCGGTGCAAGAGTAGGTGCCTTCTCTTTTGTTGTCATCTCAGCCAGCTTCAACACCTGGCTTAGCCCTCCTTGCTCCGGCCGGGTGTTCGGGATCTTCAGTCTCCTTCCCCGAGCGAGTTTGAATTGCTTTTGCCGTCTCTGGATTTTGAGGTTGCCTCGGTAGTCTTCTTTCATTACTAGGTAGACATTCGGCTAGCTGGGTCACTTGTGTCTCTAGCATCTTCATCATGTTGAGCACTTGATGGTTAGAGCTTTCGACCTCCGTCACCTTGCCATCAATGATCTGCAATATCTTGTCCGTAGCCTTGAACTTAGTGACGGTGTCCTTGTTGATATTGCCTTGTTCCTCCATGAACTCCTTCAATTGTATATGAAGAGGCACTAAGTTTTGAATGGACGAGCTTGCATTAAATTGAAGTCTACCTTGTCCGTAGCGGAAGTTGGATGGAGGGAACCAATCCCCCTTCTTCATGTACTCGAGCACTTTAGCTTGCTCTGGACAATTCTTCTGGACATGGCCGTACTCTCCACAATTTTCACATGAAGATCTTGCTTCAGCTGCCTTCAAATCTATAGCATGGGCTTCCTTCTTATCCACCTCCATCTTCTCCAACCTTCTCTTGAGTGAATCAATCTTCCCTTCTAGTAATTCTTCGCGCTCCACCTGCCAAACACTTTTTGCGATGCTCGCGGACGGTGTTGGGTGCAGCCATCCCGATGATGCCCACGCATCATTGTCCGTCACCTTCTTGAATAGCTTGAGAGCTTGTGTTGGGGTGAGCTCAATGATAGATCCTCCAGTCGATGCGTCGATGATTGCCCTTGATGCCGCCGTGAGGCCTTGGTAGAACTTTTGAACTATATCTTCCCTTGAAAACTTGTGATATGGCACGGCCCGGATGTAGTCGTTGAAGCGCTCATAGGCTTCCGTAATGGTCTCCGTTGGGATTTGCGCAAAGGTACCAATCTTGTTGCACAAAATCTAAGTCCTGCCCGGCGAGTAGAACTCCATCATGAGAGCTTTCATCAAGGACTCCCAATTTTGCACCGTTTGCGCTGGTAGAGGATGGAACCATTGAAGCGCTCTCTCAAAAGTAGTGAGAACAGAAAGAGCCTCACCCTCGTTTGATCTTTTGTTATTCCTTGCATGTCAATGGTGCAGCATAGTTGGATGAATGCTTGAAGGTGAAGGTTGGCATCTTCTTTTTCAGTGAAGGGCAAGCTTTGCACCATACGGATGGTTGAGGTCTTGATCTCGAACGGTCCTCCAATATCACCGAGGTCATGGATAGGCAAATCCTTGATGTCCGGGATGCATAGCTCTCCGATCGTACGTTCCGGTTGCGCCAACTCGGGTTGTGATGGCGCCTCCTTTAGACTTGATGGTGGAGTTTCTTGAGGTGTAGACGATGAACTTTCGGTCTCGCCTTTCGGATCTACTAATTCCAGCTTCTTAGCTTGTGCTTCGCGTCTCCTTCGCCTGTATAGTTTTTCTGGAATATCCACAAAATTTTTCGGTTTGTTGGAGAGGTAGCCATCCATCTCCTGTTAGGGTTAGTGAAAGCAAAATATATACTAGATCTAAAAGAAAAAGATAGAATGAAATAAAATTAAGACAAATCCTAGATTAGATTGATTTTTGTGGATTACATCTATTTTTGAAAAAAATGAAAATAAGAGATCTAAAAGAGAGAAATCAAAAGAAAATCAAGAAAAAAATTATTTCCGAATGCTAGTCAAACCGATCTTAGTCGATAGTTCCCCGGCAACGGCGCCAGAAAAGCTTATTGACGGCCCTTAGATGCGTCAATCGTGAACCGCAAGCGCACGGATCAGTTGTTGCTCTTCCATCAGAGTACTCCCCGAAGGTTTATCAATCCGTGGAACTAAAGATATAAGAAACAATCTAACTAGCTGACGGTCCAAGATCCATGGGAGTCCTCATGGGCTGTAGGACCGCTAGAAAATTGGGCCGGCAACTCTGATGGGTACAAGGAAGAAGCGTACTGCTTAAGGAAACTAGTCGGCTATTGGGAAACAACCCGGCCTACTCATGTTAGGACTCTGTGTATTGTATCCGACTAGGAGTTTATGTTTCTTGCCTTGTAGACTCTGTCTCCCGAGTTTATAAGGTGAGGCAGGGACCCCTTGTAAAATCATAACCATCAATACGAGAAGATCCACCATACAGGACATAGGGTACTACGCTCTCTACTCGAGGTGGCCTGAACCTGTCTAAATCGTCTTGTGTTCACCATCGTGCTTCTGGTTCCGACGAGGCCCTCACGAACAACTCGACCACTTAGGGACCCCCTATAGTGGGCTAGCAGGTATAAAAAACCGACAGCTGGCGCGCCAGGTATGGGCTCTTATCGAGAATCGTACAGCAAGCTCGATGGCACCCGTCATCATCAACTGTGACGGCGACATGGCGTTCGAGAAAGGCGCCACCTTCATCTTCAGCTCCTGGGTCTGCACGGCGGACGGCGCGGGCAACTTCGACCGTGTCCTCAAGTCGCCGACTTTGGAGAAACTCGCCGACAAGCTCGACGAGATCACGCCCTTGGGTCCGAATTCAACTCGGGCTCGGGGAACCTCGAGTTTGAACTCAACTCGAACTCAGGGAACTTCGACTCCTAGTTTGACTCCAACTTGGGCTGGGAAGATTCCAAAGCGGACCAGGCGATCCGAGTCAGTTTCTAAACCATCGGTCACGCCAAAATTTGCCAATTCAAAAATCCAGAGGAGAAGAAGTCCAACCACTGCTAAGCGCAAGGCTGACACCCCGAGCCAATTTCCCTTTGGACTCACGGGCCCCACCTCCATTTTCCAGGCGGCATCCTCAAAACAACTCCGATCTCTGGTCGAATTCAACGAGCTCCCTCTAAACGGGAAACAAGTCGGACTTGTCATCACTCCAACCCCTGAAGGACGATTTGTTCATTGGCTGGGATGCAAACAAAAGCTTGGAGCAACACCACAGGAGGACCTGGACATGTCTCGCATCATCGCGTGCATTGATCCACTCCCGTTTCAACACGGGCAACCCCTGAACTCTTCAAGCAACTGCGGATCAACTGTCCCAGTAACTTCAAGCACAGGAAGCTACTCACCAGGGCGTCAAGCCATGGTGATCATTGGCCAAGAACCAGAAATCTCCAACGATGAGCCAACTGTGGAGAACGAAGCTGAAGCTGACTGCAACAGACACAGGAAGCGAAACGCTGCTCGGGCAGATCATCACCACCGCGCCGGTCGTAGACTTCCTCCACAGAACCTCAACATTAAGTTCATACAAGTCGCCGGGCAAGATATCTACACCAACGCCATAGCCAACATCATGGCTATCGTTACAGAGTTGGGACAGATGGCCCAAACTCCGAAAATCCTGAGGATGAAGACAATGCTCGAGACAGCGGCTGTCCAGCACGACACAATCAACCCGGCGAAGACCATCACCAGAGCACCAAGCCGTTAGGGAAGCAGCCGACTCCCTAAAGTTGGCAATTGCGGCAACCAGTCCCACCACCCGAGCAGAGACCAACGCGAACGCGACAATGAGGGAGGCATGGTAATCGGCGGCGGAGGTCGTAACCACGGCACTGGACCTAGCCACCGCGATGTTCAACAAAGTCACAACGGCGGGCGCGATGGCAACAGGGACAGGGGCGTATGACCTGGCAACCGCGATAACGACAGGGATCTATGACAACAATTGCCGCCTAGAGATGCACGTACCATCATCTCAGCACGGGCACGCGATCGCGAAGAACATGAATGCCGCTGGCTCTAGGAGTATGACTAGGTCTACGGGCCACCAGGTCAGGGTTACCACAACTTTAACAAGTACGAAGGGTTCCCGATCTTTTTAGACCGCATCTGCGCTACCTCCTGGCCCGACAAGTTCAAACCAGCTCATATCGAAAGATATGATGGGAAGCGCGATCCTGAGCAGTGGATTTGTATCTACTACTCGGCAATCAAGGCGGCGAGGGGCAACACCGACACTATGTGCACCTATCTTCTAGTTGTTCTTGACCAGGCCCCCCTAACCTGGTTAGAAGGACTCGAGACAGGCTCCATCGACTCTGGGATGAGCTCTGCAAGGTTTTCATCAACAACTTCCAGGGTTCATGGCAAAAGCCGGGTACTCACTTTGACCTAGCCCAGTGCAAACAAGGCCAGAATGAGTACCTACGAAGCTACAACCGACGATTTTGGGAGAAGCGCTCAACCTGTGCAGGCCTATCCGACCAAGACGTCATAGACTGCTTCCACGGCGGCCTTACAGATCCCGTGTTACATCTTGATTTCGGGAGAAATAGGCCAAAAACGCTGGAGCAGATGCGAGACCTTATTGGTCGCTGGGCAGACGCTGAAGATTTTGCAGCGCAAAAGATTCAACCGAAACAAGTCGGGAGGAGACCGCAACAACAACAACGACTGCAACAAGGGCAAGCAAGTTGAGAACAACATCAAACGCGACTTCAACGACAAAAAGCGCAAGCCTGAGGATACGGCCAACGTTGCTGAGAAGAACTCTTCCCGTAGGAAGTTCGAAAAACTACTCGACAAGCAATGTCCTTTTCATCCAAAGGACAAGCACTCAAGGAGGGATTGCTATGGGCTTAAGAAGGCTTTCACTGCTGAAGGAGCTCCTAAGCCCAACAACCCTGATGACAAAGCAGACAAGGGTGACAAAGACACTGGCTATCAACAAGCCGATAAGGTGGTCAATGTCATCTTCGGGGGATCACTCAGTCAGAATCAAAGCGCAAGCAAATGCTTACCCAGCACGAGATTGCCTGCATTGAGCCTGCCATCCCCACCTTCCTGAAGTGGTCAGAAGTCCCGATCAGGTTCTCTCGCGACGATCAATGGACTAACATCAAGAACCCGGGGCGATACTCTTTGGTACTTGACCTAGTGGTAGCTGGCGCGTGACTCACGAGGACACTGATTGACGGGGGAAGCGGACTCAACTTCCTGTTCGCCAAGACTCTGAAGAAGATGGGATTAGACATTACCAACCTGCTCAAGCCCACTGATTCACCCTTCTACGACATCGTCTCTGGCAACGCTGCCGTGCCCCTCGGCTAGGTGTCACTTCCGGTTACATTTAGTACTGAGGCCAACTACAGGACCGAGTACATTACCTTCGAGGTTGCCGACTTCGAATCTTCATACCACGCGATCCTGGGAAGACCTGCTCTGGCGAAATTCATGGCGATTCCGCATTATATCTACCTCGTCTTGAAAATGCCAGGCCCTAAGGGAATTCAGTCCCTAAAGGGCGACCTAAAGACCTCCTACGATTGCGACACTGAGGCAGTGACGATTGCTGCAAGCATGCAGCAACCGAGCCAGGCAGCAATCGTAGCAGCTATGGCGAAACAACTCGGCGAGGCTGAGTTGGACATCCCAACGAAAAAGCCAGCCGCATCAACCATGAAGCCCTCCCAAGAAGTTCCAATCAAGGCAATTGACCTAGGGACGGCCGCCTGCCTACCAAATAGGAAAGCGCGCTCACCAGCTTCTTACGGGACAACCGCGACATCTTTGCATGAAAGCCATCTGACATGCCAGGAGTCCCAAGGGAGTTGGCTGAGCACAAACTCAATGTCGATCCAGCCGCCAAACTGAAGAAACATCGCCTACGACGCTTCGTCCACGACAAGAAGGAAGCCATCCGATCAGAGCTGGCAAAACTACTAGCAGCCAGGTTCATTAAAGAGGAGTTCCACCCTGACTGGCTCGCTAATCCTGTCCTGGTGCGCAAGAAGAACAACAACAAGTGGAGGATGTGTGTCGACTACACCGACCTAAACAAGCACTGCCCAAAGGATCCTTTCGGGCTGCCCCGCATTGATCAGGTGGTGGATTCTACAACTAGCTGCTCTCTACTCTATTTCCTCGACTGCTACTCAGGCTATCATCAGATAAGCCTGCATAAAGACGACCAGATCAAGACGGCATTTATCACCCCGTTCGGCGCCTACTGCTACACCACAATGTCCTTCGGACTCAAGAATGCAGGGGCAACATACCAGCGTGCAATCCAGAGTTGTTTAAAGGCTCAGATTGGCCGCAATGTTGAAGCCTACATTGATGATGTCGTCGTGAAGACAAAGAACTCGGATAGCCTCATTGATGACCTATCCGAGACCTTTGCACATCTCAGGGAATTCCAATGGAAGCTCAACCCTACTAAGAGCATCTCCAAGAGCCTCTGTAAAATAAGGTGGCTAGCTAAAAATAGAAAAATTGTGGTAAAAATTGGATCCAACAGCCTCTTCAAAATCTTCTCCTCGCTATCCAGCTCGGTATCCAGTCCCCTCCGCTAGCTTTCTTTGCCGAGCGGGCGCGGCTCGCCATCCACCTCTTGTGGTCCTGCGCAGCTCACGGAGAAGGGAGGGAGGGTCGCCGGAGGTCCACGCCGAAGACGAGAGGGACAGTCGACGGAGCTCGCGGAGAAGGGATTCACGCCCACATCGACTCCTGGCGCGGTGACCGCGTGACTCCTGGCGCGGTGGCCTCCGTGCGGTACGTCTCCGCGGGCTCGCTCGGTCGCTTGGAGGCCATGTGAAGTTCGGGAGCAGGAGCGCGGCGTAGTCGGCAGGAGGAGCTGGACGCTGAGGACAGCAGCAACGTGCGCACCATGGAGATGCGCGGCGAGCCGGCGAGTCGGCGACGGCGACAGATGCAGTGGTAGGAGATGGCCCTTGTAGAAGAGCTCGTCGGCGGGGCACAGCTGAACCGCCGAGCGCTACTTGAACACCGGCGACAGAAGCGATTTCGCATCGCCCGCGCCACCGAATCCATGAAGGAGAAGCGGTACGGATTCAGGATTTGGAGGAGGAAGCCTTCGTTACAGGGGATTGGTGAATCAATTTTGGTGATCTTTTGCTCAGGCACTGGACTTGACGGAAGTAATCGAGAATGGGGATTTTTTTCTGATGCTGAACAACCGAAGGAGATGATACTGACGTCTCGGGCCCACTGGAACATATGAAAAGTCTAGTTTTAGAGAGTCTGTTGGTTTACCTCTTAGTTTAAGAAGCTTTTTATTTTTTAGCTAGTCTCTTAATCTCTAAATTTAGCTAGGATTATTGCTAGTCTCTTGGAGATGCTCTAAGTGTGTGTTTGGCATGCCCGCGGGAAAACTGCTGGGCTTCATAGTCAGCCACCGGGGAATTGAAGCAAATCCCGAGAAGATCACCGCCATTACATCCATGGCGCTGTTGGCATTTCTTAGCATCACCACTACTGGAGTGATGGTACTAGAGATGCCTTAATATAGATCTTAGCGTTATACAAGTTCTGCAAGCGCACAGAAGTACATTGTAGCATTTCACCCAGGAGTATTCCAGAGTATCGTATTTATTTCCTCAGGGAAAGCGTATGGCAAAGTAATATATTCTCCAATGTATTCAACTGTATCATAATTAATATACCAGGACTAGGCCAAGGGATAATATGATATGAAAGATTAAGTATGTTGACACACAGAAGATTTCACTGCTCATTATATAAGTCTAGTTAGTATGAAGGTCCTAAGAGAGAGCTAGGGATTCTATGTACTTCTTACAAATGGGTTACATTCATTACAAGTGTATCCTATACAAGCTTAGTAGTTGATACATGTTAGAGGACAAATCGAGGAGTCGTGAGATCCCCTCAACCAAGGGTACTGTCACGATGTTTATCACTAAGGCCTGCAAACGCCCAAACCCGAACGGCGAGGATTACAAAGGACGGACAGGGCTGTCACCACCTGCCGTCTACCTCTGAATACGTGGAGTAGGGTATCCCCAACAGTATTCCATAACCCAAACACCATGTTTGTAATATGAAATACATCTTTACCAATTGTACGGAAAGGTAAAGAACAATCATAGAGATTCATTGGGCCATTGCCATAACATGCACCATCCAAACTAAGGTGTAAGACATACAACTCATATGATGAACACACAAGACTATAAGTCGAGTAACATAAGCAAGAGAGTAATTCCATTTAGGCTCTAAGTCTTACAAATAAGCAAAGGATACAAGATAACTGAGCTCTAGGCTTACCAAGACTCCTTCGAAAACCCGTAGAAGCTCAACTCCTAGAACTACTTCTCTACTAACTAAGACTATGACTTGTAGCACATGGAGCTCTTCCTTCTGGTGTGTGTTGTACAGGAGGCATTGGCACCTATTTATAGTACTTAGGGACGGTTTAGGGTCGGTACAAGGCGGTTGAGGGCGAGTGGGCCCACCCCCGAGTCGGCCGATCCTTGGACGTCGCCCGACCATCAGATGAACCGACTGAAGTCATACACGATGTGGATTTGCTGCTGAAGACGGTATGGATACGCCAGAGAAGGGAGGACTGCAACGGCCGCAAGACTGGGTCGGCCGACCTGGCCAGGTCGGCCGACCTGGTCCAGGCACGTTTTGCCTTGGTCTTCTTCTGAGTCGCTGGAATGTAGACCTTGGTACTCGTGGAAGATGGGTATTGATCCTCGGAGTAACTGTTGATTCTCATGTGGGCCCATCAATCCTTGTAATCCTCCTTATCTTTCTTGTCATCCCTTGGATGTAACCGTCATTGATTCAACATTCTGGATGACACTAACTTGTGCTTCTTCTGCATGGCCAAAGTTGGGCTCGAATGGACATTAGGCCAGGTCGGCCGACCTAGTGGGGTCGGGCGACCTGGGCCTGGCCCTGTTTTACTTCATCTTTTGGCCCATATCTCCTGCAATCAAATAATCTCCATGTACAAGTGGAATTTCATTATTTGAAATAAAATCCTACTAATTATTACCAATTTATTTCATTTCATCATGTTGGCGTCACAAAATAATCATGACTTAACAAACGCCAACAAACTCCCCCAAGCTAAGACCTTTGCTCGTCCCGAGCAAAACTTGGAGAGTTAGGATCAGAATTGCTTACTACCCATAAAAGAAACTTTTCAATAAGAAAGCAATTCATAACTTGATCAAGTTGGCAAAGATTAAATCATCCCTTTTTACCTTATCACTCATGGGGCTTTTTAGCTTTTTCTTCATCTTGAGCGGTTGAAAGCCAGAACAACTTAGCGAGAGCACTTTTCCCTAAACCTTTGTTCCACCATCACACCGGAGGTTTTAAAAAGACTTTTGCAAAGAAAAACACAAGACTCCTCAAGTGACTCTCAAGTCGCTCATTTGTGTTTATACCTCTACCATCACTCCTCTCAAATTTCCCTCAAAAGCATAGACAAATTGGATTCATAAATGGGAAACTATTGTTTCACACATGCATTATTTATCTTGTTGAGTCAAATCCAGGATCAATTGAAGAA
>CM014272.1:36443436-36466679 GCA_004135705.1 Alloteropsis semialata | reverse complement strand
AAAATCAACTTGTACCAGGACCAGCGCGAGGACGTCCTGGAGAGGAACAAATCTTTACGGCAGAAACTCTCAGGTATGTGCACCGAGTACTTCTCCCCATTGTTAGCATAGAGCATATGAAAAATATGATCTTTTTGGTTGCAGAGAGTGAGAAGCGCATTGAAGCTCTAAAGGCCAACGTAATCGACATGAAGAACCTCTTTTACTGGCAATAAGAGCGCGCGAACCAGGCCGAGCAGCGGGAGAAGGATTGCATGGCAGAACTCGCTGAAGAGCAGAAGATGCGCCAGCACGCCGATGCACAACTCGTCCAAGATAAGACAAAGATCCATGACCAGGAGGAAGAGATCCAAGCTCTTCACGTGGAAATCAACCGTCATGGTGTGGAGATTGAGTCTTGGAAAGAGGCTGCCCTTCCGCTGGTCAAAGTGTATGCCAAGGTCCCCGCAGGTAGTCTCACTCCTCTCCTTGATTGTCTTCGAGCGATTCCTGGGCAGGTGAAGGTGTATTGCCAGCGGATTACCCATTTGTGTACTAGGCAAGTACTCAGGGTTGTCCGATCGTGGTTCCCTTCACAGGCGCTGAGCGTTACCGAAGGTCATATCAACCCGGCTTGTACCCGGACCATGTATGATACTGTTGACGCTTTTTCTGGTCAACACACTGAGATATGCGCTAGCTCGCGCGGATCCACAATGGATCGAACACCAGCAGCAGCCTGGGAAAACCGGTATCACCGGTTTTATGAATCTGGTGCCACGGGATTTCTAGGGTTCGCTGCGAAGACCTAGGGTTTGAGGCAGGCGTGCCTAGGGTTGTTCTGAGGTCAGCAGGCCACTCAGAACACCGTCAAACGCTGTAGAGACGAAGCACAAACAGCAGGAGGGGTTGGAAAAGTTAGGGTTTGAAAGGGATAAAAAGTAAAGATACTTGTATTTGATCGATTGGATAAACCCTCAATCGATCGTGGCCCTTTATATTTATAGGGTGGGGAGGTCTTGCCCCGCAAGGAATGCCCTATTACAACTCGGACCCACAAAAGAATCCAATTCTACTAGGACTCGGGGAAAACCGGCTCCACCGGTTTCCAAATCCGGTTCCATCGGTTCCTGTTGCCAGAATGGCTAAAGAAGGAAATTGGTGCCACCGGTTCCAGAATCTGGTGTCACCGGTTTCTGGTGCCCAACCAGCTTTATGCCAATTTTGGTCGTCAAAATATGCCCCCTGTTTTTTGGTAAAGCTTGCGTACCAGAAAACATTTTGGCACAAGTAAATACTCCTAAGGGCGATGTTTAAATAAAATCCATCGGCCTTTTATTCTAAGGGTGATATCACAAAATACCGGCCATCTCTTGCAAAATCTTCAATCGGCTTTACTGTGACAAAGAATAAAACCATCTCGTGTAGACCTTATAAACCCACAATGTGAAACGTCTACACCTGTCAAGCACTTAAAGTCACCATGCACACCTTTAATAGAACCATCAGCTGCAACATAAGCCAATGTATCACCATGCACAATCTCTAGCTTATCGCCTATCCATTGTATCAAGAATTGATGCAAGCTAGAAGGTACACATTGGTTTGCATGTACCCAATCACGTCCCAAAATCAAACTAAATTTACCTTGGGTTTCAACGACGAAAAATGCAGCAACCAATGTCCTGCTTCCAATGGTGAGATCCATAGAAACAATTCCTTTAGCACTTATAGGATCATCTCCTCCCACACCACTTAAAACCATATCAGTCTGAATCAACTCATTATCTGAACACCCCAATTTCTTGAACAAAGTATAAGGCATTAAATTAACAACTGCTCCATTGTCAACCAGCATGCAAGAAATTGGCCTCCCTTTGATATAACCTTTCATGTGTAGAGCTTTCAGATGATCATCATTGTCCTCGGCCTTCTAAAAAATAGCTTCTTGTGGCCCAAAATCAAAATAAGCCATCCCCTCTTCCGAAGGCAAGTGTTCTGCATCAAAGTTAATATCTATATGCTCTGAGGACGACTCATAATTCAAAAATTGTTCATCGTCTTTATTTTGGGAATCCGATGACAACTTCTCATTGCAATGAATTGAACCAGGAGAAATAATATTGGAAATTAGAGGAACCTGCACTGTGTCAACCAAATCCGCTTCTGCCGTCGTGGAAACCGGTGCCACCAGTTTTGAATCCGGTTCCACCGATTTTGCTGATGAGCAAATACCAGGCTTGATCTTCCACGCCTTCCAAGGAATCATTGGTCTATCCTTGCCAAACTTTTCATTCTTCTATTTCTCCAATTCCTTCTCCTTATTCTCCTGAAATCGAAGCCGCTGCAATTTCCTCTTTTGTGTGCGAGTTAAACCTGGAGGACACCATCTTGGCAAGAAATATTTAGAAGTATCATTATCAATTTTATTCTTCTCACCATGATCAGCAGCAACATTCTCTTGGACCGACATTTCAACCTTATTGTCAATTACAGTCGGTCTTTTGCCATCATCCTTTGAAATTATATCAATGCCCTCAACCTGTATGACATTATTATCAGTAATCTTCCTCAGGCCATCATCCATTCTTGGCACCTCCACTTCTTTCTTCTTGACACAATATATCTATTTTGGAGGAGCTGCATGTTTTTCCTGGGAAAACCGGTGCAACCGGTTTGGCAATCCGGTGCCACCGGATTTGCTCTGCTGGCCTTGACCAGATTGACAGGGTGTCAAACGGTCACATGTAGAATGTAACATCTCATCATAAACTGGCTTATTAAATGCATTACATCCTGTATAAAAGGCAAATACAACATAGGATAATATGGCCACCACATATTATTAAAATCACATGCCGGATATGAAAAATTAGAAGAAGTTGGAGGATTCCATGACATGTTTTGATGTGAGTTCTGAAGAGGATGCAATTTGACAAAATCACCCTACTGCCTTGTAGCTCCCTTCTGAGATAAAGCATGTCTCTCATGATGCATAGGTGACCATATTCCTTTTTTTACCGCCCGATCACTAGTAACGGTCTTTTGATTTTTGGTACTTGGATAATAACTTATCAAAGGTTAATTTCTTCTTTCCACATCTCCCCTGATCTTTTTCCATGTCCACTTTTGAAATTCCAATCTCGGGGCGCCTTGGTTTAACCGATTTGGAATGGTGCTGCCCAAAACCGGTGGTACCGGTTTCTACCGGTTTTGTCTGCACAATAGACTCAAACGGCTTTTGCGAGGATACTAGCCCCCCGAGTCCAGAAGTTCTTGCAGTGATCTTGAAAATCTCTCTACCATCAGGAGTTTTCTCAGACACTACTTCTCTGATCACCTGTCTGTCTTTCAAATTTTTAGGCTTTTCTTCACCGATGATAACATTTTTACCCTTGGTTGTTTTAGCTTGATATGGCCAAACCAATACCTTGGGTTGTTGTACATCAACGGTGTTGACAGATAAAGAAGCTTTTTCCAATGACATCTCATGATAAGTCAACCGTCCTTGATTTATGGCCGATTGCACCTGTCGCCGGAAGATTTGCAATCAATAGTAGCATGCAAAAAAGAATTATGTAACTTACAATATGCACGCCCCTTCAATTCTTCCGGTGGAGGTATATTATGAGACATTTTGATATTTCCATGTCTTAACAATTCATCAAATATATGATCACATTTAGAAACATCAAAACTAAATCGCATTTGTTCTTGCCGATCCTTAGGAATTAGCTTAAGAGATGGACATGCATATGCTTTGCTTTCTGAAGGCCAGACTAATTCAGCAACATAATCACCTTTTCTCTCATCGTCCAAACTATTATTTTTCACATGCAAACTAGACTGATGAGATCTAAAAGCATCTTTATTGATTTTAATTTCTGCACCTAATGCCTATACTAGGACTTGATTGATCGAACGACATTCAAAGCTTTCAAGTCTCTCTTTAATAACAAATCTCAAACCATTAACGGCAATACGAGCAAGATCTTTATCAGAAATTGACACATCAATACAACGGTTTCTTATTTCTTTGAATCTCTCAATATAATCACAAATAGATTCGTTATCTTGTTGTCTAACCGATGTTAGATCTGTCAATTTTAATTCTTGATGCATTGTAGCAACATGTGGCACCGACTGAGTAACATGAGGTATATAATTCAAAGGGACACAATGCATTGTTTCAGACTGTTCATGAGATGCCATCCAAAAACCGGTGGTACCGGTTTCAAGAACTAGTGGTACCGGTTTTGCCGTACTCGGCAGTTGAAGTGATTTTGGCACCGTTTGCTCTGGAGAAAAGTTAATCGGCATATTATACTGTAAATTTTCTGGAAATTCCTCTAGTGCAACCGATGAACTAGTCTGAATTTTCTCATGTTGCTCAGTATGAGGAATATCATAAGGAATAAAATTACTAACACAATTTCCCTTTTCTAATCGATCCAATCTTTTTGATAATGCAGATAAAAGATCTAACCTTTTTTTATGTGCAGAATCAAAAGTAACCGTAAGTTGATCAATCGGAGTAGACAGTGAATTGCTTACAGTGGGTATTACCTCAATCTTCCGATTATCAAACTTGAACGCGGGCATCACAAAATCTTGTGTTCTTGATACTGTGCCCTGGCGATCTTTCCTTAGCCCCATCAGAAATTGATTCTTGAAAAATTCTTGGGCTGCTTCAAACTTCTGACGCTCCTCTTCATCGAGTTCCTTCATGGATGACACAACGATGTTGTTCTTATCCAGATCTGAAATAGAGCCCCTCTAGCTAGGGTTAGGTAGACCGGTTATAGAAACCAAGATCTCTTTCCCCAGCGGAGTCACCAAAAATGTGTTGACGCTTTTTCTGGTCAACACACCGAGATATGCGCTAGTCCGTGCGGATCCGCAACGGATCGAACACCAGCAGCGGCCCTGGGAAAACCGGTATCACCGATTTTATGAATCCGGTGCCACCGGATTTCTAGAGTTCGCTGTGAAGACCTATGAACGCTGGCCCGGGAGGGACCCCGTCGGGGCAGGCGCGCCTAGGGTTGTTCTGAGGTCAGCAGGCCACTCAGAATACCGTAGAGACGAAGCACGCACAGCAGGAGGGGTTGGAAAAGTTAGGGTTTGAAAGAGATAAAAAGTAAAGATACTTGTATTTGATCGATTGGATAAACCCTCAATCAGCCGTGGCCCTTTATATTTATAGGGTGAGGAGGTCTTGCCCCGCAAGGAAAGCCCTATTACAACTCGGACCCTGTTGACGGTCCTTATAACAGAAAATCCGACCGTCAATAGGCTCAGAAACCAATAAAGATCAAGGCATAACTTAGACATTAGTATTCAAATAATAGTATACCATGCATATCTAGAATATATTTAAATACAGGGACTACAGTGCAGAAGATGGACAAAACTGGGCACAGGCCCAGGTCGGCCGACCTGGCTAGGTCGGGCGACCTGGTCTGGATCCCAATCGAGCCCAAACTCCACACAGGTCAAGAAGCACACAATGTAAGGATCTTGAACGTTGATTCATGGTCGGTGGAAGTCAAGGGTGGAGGATGAGCCACATGTCCATCACATGGATTGAAGGGCCCACAACCAGAGACAAATGTACCCAAACCGACAGTACCCAACTGGAACCGACCTTAGGACCCACATGTAAGCCTCCCAGAGGAAGGTGGGCCCTAATGGCGGTTATGGGGAGTCGGCCGACCCAGCCAGGTCGGCCGATCCTCCCGTGCGCCCGACTCGGCCCTCCTTTGACCTGAAGCTGTAAACCGCCATGGAGATGACATCTGAGCCGTGGAGAGTTGAAGACGGTGGATCCAAGGGTCGGCCGACCTTGGGGATTCGGCCGACCTAGGCCCACCTCCAACCGTCCTCAACCGCCTCTGGCCGGCTCCAACTGCCCTTGTGATGCTATAAATACCTGCAAGGGGCACCGTACAACACACACCAGAAGAAGAGCTCTCTTTGCTACACACTTAGTCTTAGTGTTAGTAGTGATAGTCATAGTGTTAGATCTGCTGATGGGCTTCTGAAGGAGTCTTGGTAAGTTCTAGAGTTCATCTCTTGTATTCTCTTACTTACTTCTTGTACTCTGATCTTAATGGAAATACCTTCATACTTATGTCATTGCCTCAGCTATGCTATATTTATTTAGTACATGCTACTTATGTCTTACACCTTAATCAAGTGAATGTATGCAATGTCATTGGCTCAATGTGCCTCTTGGTTGCTCTATTTATTAACGTGATAGTTAGAGTTGTATCTCGTATTGCAAACATGGTGTTTGGGATACGGTATGCTGTTGAGGGTACCGCTGCCCCACGGATTAGTAGAGGTAGGCGGCAGGTGGTGACAGCCCTGTCCGTCCTTTGTAATCCTCCACGTACGGGAGTGGGTATTAGGCCTTTATGATAAGATGTCCTACTGTCGTCCCTTGATGAGGGAACCACTGGATACCTCGATATGTCCTCTTGCATATGATCATTGAATGAGCTTGTATAGGGTATTGTAGTATAACTAAGTCACATTTGTATGATGCTTATGAAACCTTGGTGATCTTCACTAATGTATTATTACTAACTAAGACTACCATAATGATGAGCAATGAACTTCTATGTGTCACTCTACCCATTTATTTCTATATTCTTTACCCCTGTTTAGATTATGGTATATTAATGCTGTTGTAAGTAATTACATGGGATGACATCTCTCTTAACTAAACGCTTTCCCTGCGGATAAACAAATAACGATACTCTGGAATACTCCCGGGTGAAATGCTACAACGTACTTCTGTGCGCTTGCAGAATATCTGTAACGTCTAGATTTACGATGAAGTATCTCTAGTGCCATCACTACTCTAAGTGGTGATGCTAAGAAATACCAACAAGCATTTCTGGCGCCGTTGCCGGGGAAAGCATTGGTTAAAGAGATTTGATCATCCATGTATTTAATACAACAAGATTAATTGCCAGTAATCTAGCAGGTTTACCCTTTTGCTCTGTTTCTCTATGATGTGAAACAGGGTAGTGCATGACTGGTTTCCAACTACCATCCAATTACGTCGAGAACCCAAATACCATAGGAAGGAGGGTACGCACTCGTGTCGTAATCCCTCAGGTGTTCTTGTCGGAAACCGACCCAGTCATCGGAGAATCCTCCAACCAAGGAGAACAACCCGTTCCCGTAGCACCCCAACCAGAAGAAGCCATGGCCGACAGAACCATCCGTGACTACTCCGCCCCGTCCGCTGCTCAGATCCCTACGGGACCAGCAGTGGAGGTGGGAGATCATGCTTTTGAGCTGAAGGCCCCGCTGATCAACATGGTGCAGGCTAGCCCCTTCTGTGGGAAAGCCAATGAAAGACGCCAGTGCTCACCTGCAGCATTTCCTGGAGGTGTGCAGTACCATCACCATCCGAGGGGTGGATCAAGAGGCCATCAGGCTCCGCTTGTTCCCGTTCTCGCTGTTGGGTAGAGCCAAGCAATGGTTCTATTCCAACCGCGATGCGGTGAATACGTGGACCAAGTGCTCCAATGCCTTCTTGGCAAAATTCTTCCCCATTGGGAAAACCAATGCCCTTCGGGGAAGAATTTCCAGCTTCCAGCAAGAGTCCGGGGAGACGGTTCCGGAAGCGTGGGATCGCTTCCAGGGTTACATTCTGGCATGCCCCCACCATGGCATGCAAGAATGGCTCCTGCTTCAGAACTTCTATCATGGGTTGTCCCAGACAGCCCGTGAACACATGGATGCTGCTGCTGGAGGGGCATTCCTTTCCTTGACCGTGGCCGCCGCCAAGCTTCTCATTGAGAAGATGGTGTCAAACCAATCTTGGAATGACGACTGTCTTCAGGGACGTAAACGCGGTATGCACACCGTGAAGGAGGTGGACATGCTGGCTGCCAAGATGGATCTCATCATGAAGTGCCTCGAGGACCGCACCAAGGATGGAGGCGCCGACAATGAAGGGCCACTGGACTCACACATGACGTGTGAAGTCTATGGAGAGACTGGCCACTCGAGGAACAACTGCCTCGAGACGCAAGAGGAGGTACAGTTCGTAAATGGCAACAACGGGTACCGGCCTCAAGGGAACTGGAATCAGCAACGCCCCTTCTACCAGGGAGGTAACAATAATAATTCTTTCTCTAACCAACCTTTCCTCAAAGATCTTGTCCTTGGTCAATCCAGGATTAATGAATCAATCTCTAAGAGGCTTGCTGCTAATGATAAGGCTCTAGAGGGCATAAATTCTAAGATAGAAAGTTTGTCCTCAACCTTCCAGAGCCAGCTAAGCTTTAACAAAATGTTAGAAACTCAATTAGCTCAGCTAGCGGCTGCTGTCCCTTCTGGTGACAAGGGGCGAATTCCTGGGCAACCGGAATCGTCTTTTGAAAATGTGAAAGCTGTTTCTACGAGAAGCGGTAAGGCTACTCGGGATCCAGTCCCACTTAACCATGCAAGGAAGGCAACAGCACCAAGGAAGGAGACCCCAGAAGTGGAGGCAGAGCCTGAAGCCGAGCTGGCACCAGCTGGACAAAGTGCACCGCATGAGTTCTACGACAGCAACGTGCTGCCATTCCCGCAACGTCAGAAGAAACCATCCGCGGATGAGCAGTTCGCCAAGTTCGTAGAAGTCATTCAAAAGTTAAATATACACGTACCATTGCTGGATGCTATGCAGGTACCGACCTATGCTAAGTACTTGAGGGACATTCTCAACAACAAACGTCCACTCCCAAGTACCGAGGTCGTGAAGCTGACTGAGGAGTGCAGTGCGGCCATCCTAAACAAGGTTCCGGAGAAGAAGAAGGACCCAGGATGTCCCACCATCACGTGTACAATTGGGACACAACATTTTGAGCATGCACTCTGTGATCTGGGGGCAAGTGTTAGCGTCATGCCAAAGGTAGTATTTGACCGCCTTAATTATACTACCTTGTCCCCTACTCCCATGAGACTGCAGTTGGCTGATTCCATGGTTCGCTACCCGGAGGGGATAGCCGAAGACATTCCGGTGCGCATCCGGGATTGCTTCATTCCTGTCGACTTCGTGGTTCTGGACATGGACGTGAGCAACGATTCGTCGCTCATCCTTGGGTGACCTTTCTTGAGCACAGTAGACGCTCACATTAATGTGGGTGCTGGAGAAATCCAGCTCAACATTAATGGAAGGAAGGAGACGTTTGAGTTCAGGCCAAAAGTGGAGCAATGCTCCATGATCAAGATCAAGTATGGGAGAAACAGTCAGAACGTCAAGGAAGTGGAGGTAACACCTCTAGAAAAAGACAGTCTGATTAAGTTTATGGAGAAGTTCTGGGAAAAGGATTTCCCCATCCGGTATTACGCAAAGTATAACAAGAAGTCTACACGAGGTGCGAAAGCACAGATGAAGAAAACACCGGAGCAAGCTGTCGACCGCCATAAGAAGGTAAAACTGGTATGGCGAGTTAAATCATCTGTATCCTCATCTCCAGGGTCAGATGCTGCTTCATCAAGTTAAATCACATATCGGAGACGTCTTCGCTCGACGACGTAAAATACGAGTCCTGCGCCGACAGGTTCATCGGTGTCAACAAGCTAGCTTGGGGGAGGACCCTCAGCTCAGTAAGTTCAGGTAAGAACTATCAAACAAAGTTTTTTTTCCTTTCAAATAAAGTTTTTTTTCAAATAAAGTTAGCAAATGAGAGCTATCTATGATAATCCCTTAATGTTTAAGTCCATGCTTAAATCCTTACTTCGGATATGATGAATGGTTGCTCTTATTTCTCTCTTGTCCCTATGTTTCAACCTGCTATTCTCCTAAGTTTTGAGTTTGTTGGTTGAACATGATCTTTTCTGGTATCTTGTCTATCTGTGGGTAGCATATGCAAACTCTAGTCTAGGTTGTTGTTAGCTAAGATATGATAAGGCTCGAGTTTCCTTAAGATCTTACTAAGTTAGACTAGTCTAGGTTGTTGTTAGCTAAGATATGATAAGGCTCGAGTTTCCTTAAGATCTTACTAAGTTAGACTTGATAACCGGAGTTTATCTTTTGAAAATAAAATGAAGAGAGTTCCTTGTGGTGATTAAATTCCCTACCAAAGCTCATATTGTTTTAAACCCCTACATAAGCTGCTTGCTTTTGCATTGAGTTTTGTCAAAGTTTTTGTGATTTTTAGAGATTTACTTCATGCTTTTAAAGCCAAGATCACGTACACGCCACCATATACATGTTATACTTCTACACTGGAAGTACACATGACACATATCATTCCACCAAATAAAAGCTCTACATAATGTAAGGTGCTGTTTCCCCCATGTTATTGCAAAAAGAGGCATAGGCTGATTAAAAAAAAAAATTGGACACATGAAGGTCCAATTATGTAAAAAAAAGAGAAAGAGCAAATGAAGCTCTTGATTCAAAAATAAAGCCATGTCTCTAAAAGCAACTCTTTAAGGGGAAGAGGTACCTGCGAAAAAGAGCTGTCATTTACCATGCTATTCACACACGTGCACATCTTGGTTTAAGAGTATGACTTATTTCTCTTCGAATCCTGATTTTGACTTTACAATATGTGCATTACAAGTGTGCTATAAAGCTCTCCTAGCATAAGCTCCACTTCCATGAGTGACATGAGAGTTGAGAGAGGAAATTGGCAAGGAAATACACCATGAGTGACTTGAGAGTACCACCTAAGGAATTCTGCTCTCTCTTTTGAAAAACTTCAAAACCTCCGGTTTGATTGTCTAGCTAGGTAGAAGGCAAGGTGCTTAGTCTAAGTCATTCTAGCCATCAACCGCCCAAGACCAGGAGAAGCTACAAGCCCCATAAAAGGCCAAGGTAATAAGGTAAGTCTATTTTACCAGCTTATTCAATTTTTGGTAGAATATCTTGTTGAACCACTGGTACTTTTGAGGAGTAATGAGGAAGCAACTCCTGATCCACTGAGCCTAAGAGTTTTAGTCTTTTGCTCGGGTCGAGCAAAGTCTAAGCTTGGGGGAGTTGTTGACGGTCCTTATAACAGAAAATCCGACCGTCAATAGGCTCAGAAACCAATAAAGATCAATGCATAACTTAGACATTAGTATTCAAATAATAGTATACCATGCATATCTGGAATATATTTAAGTACAGGGACTACGGTGCAGAAGATGGACAAAACTGGGCACAGACCCAGGTCGGCCGACCTGGCTAGGTCGGGCGACCTGGTCTGGATCCCAATCAAGCCCAAACTCCACACAGGTCAAGAAGCACACAATGTAAGGATCTTGAACGTTGATTCATGGTCGGTGGAAGTCAAGGGTGGAGGATGAGCCACATGTCCATCACATGGATTGAAGGGCCCACAACCAGAGACAAATGTACCCAAACCGAGAGTACCCAACTGGAACCGACCTTAGGACCCACATGTAAGCCTCCCAGAGGAAGGTGGGCCCTAATGGTGGTTATGGGGAGTCGGCCGATCCTCCCGTGCGCCCGACTCGGCCCTCCTTTGACCTGAAACCGTAAACCGCCATGGAGATGACATCTGAGCCTTGGAGAGTTGAAGACGGTGGATCCAAGGGTCGGCCGACCTGGGGGATTCGGCCGACCTAGGCCCACCTCCAACCGGCCTCAACCGCCTCTGGCCGGCTCCAACCGCCCTTGTGATGCTATAAATACCTGCAAGGGGCACCGTACTCAACACACACCAGAAGAAGAGCTCTCTTTGCTACACGCTTAGTCTTAGTCTTAGTAGTGATAGTCATAGTGTTAGATCTGCTGAAGGGCTTCTAAAGGAGTCTTGGTAAGTTCTAGAGTTCATCTCTTGTATTCTCTTACTTACTTCTTGTACTCTGATCTTAATGGAAATACCTTCATACTTATGTCATGTGCCTCAGCTATGCTATATTTATTTAGTATATGCTACTTATGTCTTACACCTTAATCAAGTGAATGTATGCAATGTCATTGGCTCAATGTGCCTCTTGGTTGCTCTATTTATTAACGTGATAGTTAGAGTTGTATCTCGTATTGCAAACATGGTGTTTGGGATACGGTATGCTGTTGAGGGTACCGCTGCCCCACGGATTAGTAGAGGTAGGCGGCAGGTGGTGACAGCCCTGTCCGTCCTTTGTAATCCTCCACGTACGGGAGTGGGTATTAGGCCTTTATGATAAGATGTCCTACTGTCGTCCCTTGATGAGGGAACCACTGGATACCTCGATATGTCCTCTTGCATATGATCATTGAATGAGCTTGTATAGGGTATTGTAGTATAACTAAGTCACATTTGTATGATGCTTATGAAACCTTGGTGATCTTCACTAATGTATTATTACTAACTAAGACTACCATAATGATGAGCAATGAACTTCTATGTGTCATTCTACCCATTCATTTCTATATTCTTTACCCCTGTTTAGATTATGGTATATTAATGCTGTTGTAAGTAATTACATGGGATGACATCTCTCTCTTAACTAAACGCTTTCCCTGCGGATAAACAAATAACGATACTCTGGAATACTCCCGGGTGAAATGCTACAACGTACTTCTGTGCGCTTACAGAATATCTGTAACATCTAGATTTACGATGAAGTATCTCTAGTACCATCACTACTCTAAGTGGTGATGCTAAGAAATACCAACAGACCCACAAAAGAATCGAATTCTACTAGGACTCGGAAAAACCGGTTCCACCGATTTTCAAATCCGGTTCCACCAGTTCCTGTTGCCAGAATGGCTACAGAAGGAAACTGGTGCCACCGGTTCCAGAATCCGGTGTCACCGGTTTCTGGTGCCCAACCAGCCTTGTGCCAATTTTGGTCGTCAACAGATACCTACATGGAGGAGGAGAAAGACACGGCGGAGAAAATAGTATCCCGCCTTAAGTTCTAGGATCTCTTACTCATGTAAGAAAACGTTTGTAAAGAACTATGGTCAGATGTAAATACTTAATGTTTTGTCAACGAAAGTATTTTATCTATCTGTTTGTGTGCGCCCGATCCTTCTGTGTGAAACAGAAAGTAGATGACATTTTTGAATGTAGTGTTTCTAGATTGTTTTTGAACAACCCAGCTAGATTCAAGATAAGTGCGCCCGATCCCTCTGTGTGAAACAGAAAGTAGATGGTTTTTTTGAATGCAGCCTTTTCTGGATCATTTTTAAACAACCCGGCATGATTCAAAATTTTACGAATTGTATCTGAATTCCGAGCTTGAAGACAATGGAATATAGACACTTTATTATTGTTTGGCTAAGAAGCCGACATCAGTACATAGAAAGGATTGACTTTTTATTGACTCTTAATAAACTCTAGTAACTTCTTTAAGGGTAAAAACGCCGCAAGTGCTCAATGTTCCATGCATTGGGCACCTCTGTTCCGTCTTCCCGTTGTAGCTGATAAGTACCCGGGCCGATAACCCTGGATACTATGAACGGACCTTCCCAAGGTGAAGATAACTTGTGCTGATCTTTTGTACTCTGAATTCTCCGGAGGACCAGATCACCAATGTTAAATGACCGCATCTGGACGTTTTGGTCATGATACTTCCTGAGTTCTTGCTGGTACTTGGTTGTCCTGATCAGTGCGGCTAGCCTCGCCTCCTTTAGCATGTCCACATCTTCTGCTCTACTTTGTTCTGCTGCTTCCTCCAAGTAGTTTTGAATTCTTGGAGCATTGAATTCGATGTCCACTAGGAGTACTGCTTCTGAGCCGTAGACCAAAAAGAAGGGTGATTGCCCGTCGCGCGGCTGGGCTAGGTTCTGAGCCCCCATACCACGGCTGGCAATTCTTGCACCCACTTGCTGCCGTACTTTTTGAGCGGTTCATAGAGCCTTGGCTTGAGTCCTTGAAGTATGAGGCCGTTAGCTCTCTCAACTTGTCCATTGGCGCGTGGGTGCGCCACCGAAGCGTAGCGGACTTCGATTCCCAGGTTGTCGCAGAAATCAAAGAACTCGCTCCCTGTGAATTCGGAGGCAAGATCAGTGATGATGCAGTTTGGGACGCGAAGCGATGAGCAATGTCTTGGATGAACTCGGCCGCCTTTGCTGCTGTAGCGTTGACTAGCGGCTTGACTTCAATCCACTTGGTAAACTTGTCGATCGCCACATAGAGATATTTAAAACCTCCTGGCACAGTCTTGAGTGGTCCCACCATGTCGAGCCCCCAGCATGCAAAAGGCCAAGAGGGCGGTATGGTGTTGAGGACTGTTGTGGGGACATGAGCTTGCCGGGCAAAGAATTGGCAGCCCTGGCAAGTCTTCACGATTTCTTCTGCATCGGCCACAGCAGATGGCCAATAGTACCGCATCGGATGGCCTTGCCGACGATCGTGCGATGAGCAGCGTGGTTGCCACAGATTCCACCGTGGATTTCTTCAAGGATCTCCCGTCCGACTTGTAGTGCTTGCTTCATCTAATGACTTGCTCCGCTTCCACCTTATCTTCTGATATACTCGATGAAGGGCTTTGTCCACTCGGGTGTAATCACCATGACTTGCTGATGAGGGGGTGTTGTAGTGGACGAAAACGCCACCTGGTACTTGCGCTCGGTGGGAACCCAGCTTTGAAAGTGCATCAGCAGCCATGTTGTTGTCTCTGAGGACGTGATGAAATTCAAGCCCATGGAAGTGCTTCTCGAGTTTGCGCACCTCCATGCAGTATGCGTCCATGTTCTCCTTGGTGCAGTCCCAATCTTTGTTGACCTGATTAATCACCACCGAGGAGTCGCCGTAGAACACCATATGCTTGATGCCAAGGGAAGCAGCCAGGCGTAGCCCGTGCAGTAGAGCTTCGTACTCGGCTTCATTGTTGGTGGCATTCCAGAGGATCTGGAGCACATACTTGAGCTGATCACCTGTCGGAGATATGAATAATACTCCAGCGTCGGCCCCTTCAAGCTTTAATGATCCATCGAAGTACATGATCCAATGCTCGAGTGGTTCTTCTGGCACCGCTTGTTGTATTCTGTCCACTCAGCAACAAAGTCCACTAGGGCTTGTGATTTGATGGCAGCACGCGGGACGAAGTCAATGGCGTGAGAGCCCAGCTCGACCGCCCACTTGGAGATTCGCCCTGTCGCGTCCCGGTTACGGAGGATGTCGCCAATTGGAAAAGAGGTGACTACAACAACCCGATGAGCGTCGAAATAGTGGCGCAACTTGCAAGACGTAATCAAGACAGCATATAATAGCTTCTCGACCTGGGTGTATCGTACTTTTGATTCTGAGAGCACCTTGCTGATGAAGTAGACTGGCCGCTGTACTTTGTATACATGGCTAGGTTCCTCCCGCTCGACCACAATAGCAGTGCTCATGACGTGAGTTGTTGCTGCAATGTAGAGGAGCAGTGGTTCCTGATCAGCTGGTGCGGTAAGTACTTGTGGTGACTGGAGGAATTTCTTGAGATCTTCAAACACCGCGTCAGCTTGTGCAGTCCATACGAATTTGTCTTGCTTCTTGAGGAGCTTGAAGAAGGGCAATCCTCTGTCACCCAGCCTTGAAATAAATCGGTTGAGTGCCGTCATGCATCCAGTCAGCTTCTGGACATCCTTACAGGGATTTTGCAGGCGCCTGCTGGCGTTTGTTAAGTCATGATTATTTTGTAACGCCAACATGATGAAATGAAATAAATTGGTAATAATCAGTAGGATTTTATTTCAAATAACGAAGTTCCACTTGTACATGGAGATTATTTGATTGCAGGAGATATGGGCCAAAAGATGAAGTAAAACAGGGCCAGGCCCAGGTCGCCCGACCCCACTAGGTCGGCCGACCTGGCCTAATGTCCATTCGAGCCCAACTTTGGCCATGCAGAAGAAGCACAAGTTAGTGTCATCCAGAACGTTGAATCAATGACGGTTACATCCAAGGGATGACAAGAAAGACAAGAAGGATTACAAGGATTGATGGGCCCACATGAGAATCAACAGTTACTCCGAGGATCAATACCCATCTTCCACGAGTACCAAGGTCCACATTCCAGCGACTCAGAAGAAGACCAAGGCAAAACGTGCCTGGACCAGGTCGGCCGACCTGGCCAGGTCGGCCGACCCAGTCTTGCGGCCGTTGCGGTCCTCCCTTCTCTGGCGTATCCATACCGTCTTCAGCAGCAAATCCACATCGTGTATGACTTCAGTCGGTTCATCTGATGGTCGGGCGACGTCCAAGGATCGGCCGACTCGGGGGTGGGCCCACTCGCCCTCAACCGCCTTGTACCGACCCTAAACCGTCCCTAAGTACTATAAATAGGTGCCAATGCCTCCTGTACAACACACACCAGAAGGAAGAGCTCCATGTGCTACAAGTCATAGTCTTAGTTAGTAGAGAAGTAGTTCTAGGAGTTGAGCTTCTACGGGTTTCCGAAGGAGTCTTGGTAAGCCTAGAGCTCAGTTATCTTGTATCCTTTGCTTATTTGTAAGACTTAGAGCCTAAATGGAATTACTCTCTTGCTTATGTTACTCGACTTATAGTCTTGTGTGTTCATCATATGAGTTGTATGTCTTACACCTTAGTTTGAATGGTGCATGTTATGGCAATGGCCCAATGAATCTCTATGATTGTTCTTTACCTTTCCGTACAATTGGTAAAGATGTATTTCATATTACAAACATGGTGTTTGGGTTATGGAATACCGTTGGGGATACCCTACTCCACGTATTCAGAGGTAGACGGCAGGTGGTGACAGCCCTGTCCGTCCTTTGTAATCCTTGTCGTTCGGGTTTGGGCGTTTGCAGGCCTTAGTGATAAACATCGTGACAGTACCCTTGGATGAGGGGATCTCACGGCTTCTCGATTTGTCCTCTAACATGTATCAACTACTAAGCTTGTATAGGATACACTTGTAATGAATGTAACCCATTTGTAAGAAGTACATAGAATCCCTAGCTCTCTCTTAGGACCTTCATACTAACTAGACTTATATAATGAGCAGTGAAATCTTCTGTGTGTCAACATACTTAATCTTTCATATCATATTATCCCCTGGCCTAGTCCTGGTATATTAATTATGATATAGTTGAATACATTGGAGAATATATTACTTTGCCATACGCTTTCCCTGAGGAAATAAATACGATACTCTGGAATACTCCCGGGTGAAATGCTACAATGTACTTCTGTGCGCTTGCAGAACTTGTATAACGCTAAGATCTATATTAAGGCATCTCTAGAACCATCACTCCAGGAGTGGTGATGCTAAGAAATGCCAACAAGCATTTCTGGCGCCGTTGCCGGGGAAAGCATTGGTCAAAGAATATGTTAACCTCTGTATTAACCTATGTCACAATTAATTACCATCTCTAGACAGGTTTACCCTTGTCTTGTCTCTGTGTGTGGAACAGAAGGTACATCATCAATTCGCCGAAGAACTCGAAGTGATTCTACAATTCCTGTCAATTGAAATCGAAGTACCTTTGCACCAAGATGGCAACTGAAACTCTCGTGATCGATTCAACGTACATCACCATGGTGCAAGCCAAGCCCTTTAACGGAAAGGCCATAACAGATGCAGCAGAACATCTCCGACATTTCTCAGTAATATGCAGTCGACTAGCAGGAAGGGCAAAGCAATGGTTATTCCCATTCTCATTAACAGGTAGAGCACTGCAGTGGTACTACAACCACCAGGCAAAGATGGAGTCTTGGCAGCAGTGCAGGGATTTATTTCTAGCACATAACTGGGGCCCATCCCAGCAAGGAGGAAGCGTATACACTATACCTGCCAAGAGAAAGGTGAATGATTTAAGTTCTAGATTCCATGCCTTGTCAGTTGCTGTGAAAAACCAGCTGCGCTTAAGCAAAATTTTAGAAACCCAGTCAGCCGAGTTAGCTGCAGTGGTACAAGAGACCAGTCGGGAGATTTTGGCTAACCATGTAGGAAACAAGAAAGAATTGAACAAAAAGCATGATGGACCCGAAATCAAGGTGATTTATGGATGGAAGCCACAGAAACCACCAGTCACCAACAGCGAGCCACTCCTGCCCCTGCCCAAGGAATTCACACAAAGTGTTAAGGCTCTGAAGGCAATAACATCAGCAACACCTTGTATGAAGACAACAGAACCGGAGTGGTGTCGAAAAGCAACTGCATTATCTTCAAATGCGGAGGCCAGATCATCAAGCTAAATCATGACTTGGAGACGTCTGCACTCGATGGACGAAAAACATCGAGTCCTCACCGGTAGGTACATCGGTATGTATCTCATGTTTATTTCACAATGCATATTTATTTCTCGAGCATGTTTAAATTTTTACAAAATTTGTTTTGCATTTGAAATTTAAAACTTTGGAGCCATTTACTTAAATCCTCCTTGGATACCTGGCCATTTCTGCCCACGCACTCAGAACTCATCACACCATTGAACCTTGTGCCATCCTACAAAGGCTAAGCCTGAACCTAGCTAAAGCTTGGTCGGCCGACCAGGCCATGTCGGCCGACTCAAATTTTTGGCCATTGCTGAGCTCTCAATTGCCATGATGCACTACCATAGTCACGGATCACAACATTCAAAGGGGGCATTCAATCATCTCCAAAGACGGTCGGCCGACTAGATCATGTCGCCCGACTCACTCCGCCCTCTTTTGCAAAGTTTTCAACCGGTTCTGCAGCCACCAGGTATCCAATGCGATCGTGATCAAATGTTGGCCAATTTGCCACTGCGGGAGGGTCGGCCGACCCCACCTGGTCGGCCGATCGGTGGTGATCTCCGGCTATAAAAAGCCATGGCCAGAAGCTTGCTCACTTCGCCCCAACTCGAGCTGCGTTTCGCCCTTGGAGTTTCTTCTCTCCCTCTGTTAGATTCTTAAGTGTTTAGCTCCTAAGTTTGAAAAAAAAACCAATTAAAAAATGGACTTCATTTCTGCATAACAGTGCTATTATTTTTCATGCTTAAAATCTTGAACGTATTGTGGAGGTAACCAAAATCCCACAAGAACGCTTATTTGTGGTGTGTCATAACCCACAAGAACGACTTTTGTGGAGGCGTTCACGCCCCGCAAGAACGACTAACTCTTGGACGACTAACTTGCTAACGCTAATCCTTGTGTCTTCCAAGTGTCGTTCTTGTTGCTTGTTGTTCTTTGTGCAGAAATCATGAACATCGTCAGAGGAGTCGTGAAGAAAGCAAAGAAATTGAAGGGGTCAAGTTCAAGGAGAAGCCGACACTCAGGGAGCACTGAGGTGATCTCCTCCAGCACGGAGATCATGGAATCAGCTGGTGGCTCCGAAGAAAGGATGGACAGCCAACACTCCATGGAGATCTCCGAAGACCAGTACTACTACACCGGTGCTGGCGCCACAGGAGGCGGTGGCAGCGGTGGCAATGGAGATGGCAACGGGGACAGCTCCAGCAGCAACCAAAACGACGATGATCCTCGCCCGGCGTTCATCTCCGACAATCAACTTGACATCGAAGAAGGCTACGAAATGGAAGCATATAAAATTCTTCTGGGTCACGCTTTTGATCACACGCGTGTGTTCACAAGCGAACTCATGGAGAAATCAGGTATGGCTACTGATTTTGAAACCGTGTGGGGTGCTGTGGGATGGTCGGATTTTACTCGCATTAATGAGGATGGGTGTCGTTTGTTAACAATTCAATTTCTTGCTACTCTGAGAAAGGGTGAGGAAGGGATTACTTTTCGCTTTTTAAGGGAAGAGTATTTCGTTTCTTGGAGATAGCTTAGTATCTATCTGGGTTTTAGCAAGCGTTGCAGTTTGGAAGTTGATAAAGTTTTGAGGCATTTTGTGAGAGAACCCTTTTGGAGGGATATCTCGGGTATCACCGATGGCACTCCCCCTAGAACTAGTCACATTCATAATCCCACTCTTCGTTTCATGCACCGCTGGATTGCCATGACTCTATTTCCTCGAAATGATCTTCGAACCGTGCGCATTGATGAATTAAAATTGTTATATGCAATGGTTAAGAAGATAAAAGTCTCACCTGTTGTTTTCATGATTGATCAATGGATGGGTGTTTTTAAAAGGCAAGGTCCCATTGAATGCACTTCTTTGGTTACTCGCATTTTTGAGTCGATGGGCCTTTTAGACAATTATCGAGTCGAGTTCCTTCCGCAGCCTCGCCCAACTCTGGACGAGTGTCATTTTGTTCAGAGTCACCTTGTTACTCATGCCATAGACCAAAAGCTTGTTATGGTTTATCATAATAGCACAACCAGAATTTCGTTGCCAGCACCGGAATACTGGTTGTACAGATGCAAAACACTTTTGTTGGAGTTGCAACAGGAAGGCAGGCAAAGCGTGACATGGAGGGTGACAAGAAGCATGTCCCGACGGGGAGAAGCCAGAGTGCCGCAAGCACAATCAGCATGGGAGCCTCCAACTCCGCCGTACATACCTGAAGGATCGAACTGGGAGCAGCCGCAGCCGCCTCCACCATACATGGCAGGAGGTTCGGGATGGCATGAAGCGCCGCACGCACAATGGAATCCCCAAGACCCGCGCTATCATCAGTCGTCCAGCTCAAGTGGTGGCCCTCCTCCGTTCGACGCCCGACGTTCCTTTTCGGCAAGGGACTGGCGCAGCAGCATGGATGGGTTATCCAACCGCATGGGAACCCTTGAGGTAACCACTCACCGTATTGATGATACGTTAACCCAGCATGTGCAGCAGTCGCAAGCTTTGTGGGACCAGTCAACACAGAACTTCAACACCCTCCAGAACAGCATCCAGGCGGGCAACCAGAACCTAACTGCCTACCTTCGGTCCCAAGGCTTCGACCCGAACGACCCTCGTTACCGCCAGCAGTGAAAAGTCCAGCTTGGGGGAGGACCCCCTGTACAGGTAAGTTGTCTGAACCATTCTCCTTGTTTTCTTTTATCTTGTTTAAAAAAAATGATGAAAATGGAAACGAATGAAAAATGAAGCTCTATTTGGAAGTGATGAACATTTGCTATGACTTTCCCAATTTATGCAAGTCTCAATAAGGTAGTCATTTGTGTCTTGAATTTGTTGGCTTAAATTAATGACTTCCTTGGAAACTTAAAACTTGTGGGTAGCAAATGCTAGATCTGATTCTAGGTTGTTGGAGGCTATGAGACAATGAGCTAGAGTTGCTTTATCTTTACCACAGTGAAATCTGATCCCGAAGTTTTTTATTTCAAAAAGAACAAAAGTCTAGACTCCTCAGTGAAGAGTGAAGATCCTACCAGAGCCCCATATTCCAACCACGTACAAAAAGCATGTGTATTTGTTTTGAGTTCTGTCAAGTTCATTGTGATCATTGTAAGATTTACTTCATGCTCTTAACAATTGGAGTCACGTACACGTCACCACTTTTGCAATGCTTCTATCCTGGGAGTAAGCAACATACTTATCACTTGTTCGTTAGAATAAAGTACTCCAAAGAGACTCTTCTCCAAAAATATTTCTAGGAATAAGGCTCAGGCTCCCTATGAAAGTTAAAAAAAAGGACATAAGTCTAGTCCATGAAAAAAAAGAAAGAGAGAAAAAAAAGTTATGGACACTGTATAGTCCATGAAAAAAAAGGGGAGCAAAGCCTTGTAGCAAAATTTCTAAAGAAGAGAAATTCTATAAAAGGAGTTCATTCTTCCAGTGCCACATATCCACACTTGCACACTCCAATTTAAGTGTATGATTTAATTCTTCAATTGATCCTGGATTTGACTCAACAAGATAAATAATGCATGTGTGAAACAATAGTTTCCCATTTATGAATCCAATTTGTCTATGCTTTTCAGGGAAATTTGAGAGGAGTGATGGTAGAGGTATAAACACAAATGAGCGACTTGAGAGTCACTTGAGGAGTCTTGTGTTTTTCTTTGCAAAAGTCTTTTTAAAACCTCCGGTGTGATGGTGGAACAAAGGTTTAGGGAAAAGTGCTCTCGCTAAGTTGTTCTGGCTTTCAACCGCTCAAGATGAAGAAAAAGCTAAAAAGCCCCATGAGTGATAAGGTAAAAAGGGATGATTTAATCTTTGCCAACTTGATCAAGTTATGAATTGCTTTCTTATTGAAAAGTTTCTTTTATGGGTAGTAAGCAATTCTGATCCTAACTCTCCAAGTTTTGCTCGGGACGAGCAAAGGTCTTAGCTTGGGGGAGTTTGTTGGCGTTTGTTAAGTCATGATTATTTTGTGACGCCAACATGATGAAATGAAATAAATTGGTAATAATTAGTAGGATTTTATTTCAAATAATGAAATTCCACTTGTACATGGAGATTATTTGATTGCAGGAGATATGGGCCAAAAGATGAAGTAAAACAGGGCCAGGCCCAGGTCGCCCGACCCTACTAGGTCGGCCGACCTGGCCTAATGTCCATTCGAGCCCAACTTTGGCCATGCAGAAGAAGCACAAGTTAGTGTCATCCAGAATGTTGAATCAATGACGGTTACATCCAAGGGATGACAAGAAAGATAAGGAGGATTACAAGGATTGATGGGCCCACATGAGAATCAACAGTTACTCCGAGGATCAATACCCATCTTCCACGAGTACCAAGGTCTACATTCCAGCGACTCAGAAGAAGACCAAGGCAAAACGTGCCTGGACCAGGTCGGCCGACCTGGCCAGGTCGGCCGACCCAGTCTTGCGGCCGTTGCAGTCCTCCCTTCTCTGGCGTATCCATACCGTCTTCAGCAGCAAATCCACATCGTGTATGACTTTCAGTCGGTTCATCTGGTGGTCGGGCGACGTCCAAGGATCGGCCGACTCGGGGGTGGGCCCACTCGCCCTCAACCGCCTTGTACCGACCCTAAACCGTCCCTAAGTACTATAAATAGGTGCCAATGCCTCCTGTACAACACACACCAGAAGGAAGAGCTCCATGTGCTACAAGTCATAGTCTTAGTTAGTAGAGAAGTAGTTCTAGGAGTTGAGCTTCTACGGGTTTCCGAAGGAGTCTTGGTAAGCCTAGAGCTCAGTTATCTTGTATCCTTTGCTTATTTGTAAGACTTAGAGCCTAAATGGAATTACTCTCTTGCTTATGTTACTCGACTTATAGTCTTGTGTGTTCATCATATGAGTTGTATGTCTTACACCTTAGTTTGGATGGTGCATGTTATGGCAATGGCCCAATGAATCTCTATGATTGTTCTTTACCTTTCCGTACAATTGGTAAAGATGTATTTCATATTACAAACATGGTGTTTGGGTTATGGAATACTGTTGGGGATACCCTACTCCACGTATTCAGAGGTAGGCGGCAGGTGGTGACAGCCCTGTCCGTCCTTTGTAATCCTCGCCGTTCGGGTTTGGGCGTTTGCAGGCCTTAGTGATAAACATCGTGACAGTACCCTTGGATGAGGGGAT
>CM014272.1:36398703-36420413 GCA_004135705.1 Alloteropsis semialata | reverse complement strand
ACCGAAAAGAAGTATTTATGAAACTGCTTCTCCATGTCAGACCATCCTGTGACTGATCCTGCTGGCAACGACGTAAACCAGGTAAACGCCGGCCCTGACAGTGACAGAGGGAAAAATCCAAGCCTGAGTCCCTCCTCTGAAGCAGCCTCACCACATTGAGCCAAGAATCGACTGACATGCTCAATTGTGGTCATATCATCCTGCCCGGAGAATTTGGAGAAATCCGGCACTCTGTAACGCGGAGAAAGTGGCACTGCATCAAAGTAAGACGGGTACGGGTGCCGATACAACCTCGCTTCATCCTTAGGCTTCAAGCCGAATTGATTCTGGATCACCTCGGCTATTTTCTGTGACCAATCGGACTGTTAACTTCCAGTTGGCATCCCATCAGCTATATCCATCATATAATTATTGTAATCACCGACCATACGCTGATGTGAAGGAATCTCTGTACGTAGCCTCGCAGCTGCAGGTTGCTTTTCTTGTTCGTTCAGAGTTCTAGCATATTTTTCTCCATGTGGGCCGACAATAGATCCATCGGCCATCAACAGAAAACCGTTGGCCAGTTCAATAGGAGGTGGTGGAGCAATTGGAACCTGCGGAGCAACGGTCATTACATTATCTTCTTTACCTTTCCCTGATCCTGATGCCCCTGCAGAATCTGCTATAAATACTGGACCTTTCAAGCAAATAGCATCATCCACCGCCTTCTTGATGAGATTATCCAAAGAATTCACCAAGGTGCCTGACTGATTGATCAATGCATGATGAACAGCCTGGTGAATCATCTCTGTCATGTTGACCTGGTACTCCCGAGCTTCAGTTGTCTTCTTGATCAACTCCGGATCTGGGAGAGGACCTTTGAGTATAGGGCCTGAACGATTACGCCCAAACTGGCCAAGACAGAGCTTCTCAAATGCATCAATTTGAGCCTGAACTGCATCCAATTGAGCTTTAGACAGATCGGCCTTCGTAATTGGAATGGCCACCTCAGGCGTCTTGTTTTTGTCATTCTTGGCCTTTTCAGCAGCTTCTTTTTCAGCAGCAAGTCTTGCTGCAGTTTCTTGTTCAGCATCAGACGACGACATCTTGGAATTTGTTTCTCGTGTCCCACTTGGCGTGCCAAAAAATGTGTTGACGCGGAAAATCGGCGATTGTATCCTCCGCGTGCAGCACACGAAGACCAGGGAGATCTGCTTCACTCCAGTGCCAGCCCACACTCCAGTTCAGGTTCGCAGCGTGCCAGTCAATTTGACCTGAAATTGATAAGGGGATAAAACAGTTAAATTGCTCTTTGATTGTGCCGGCTCTATTTCAGACGATGGAATAACGTCGAATTTTAGCCAAGACCCAATCAGACACGTGTCGGCCGATACCAATCGGACTTCATTGATGACGTCAATCGGACCGAATAATCGGACCTCAATCAGACACCAAATCGGACCTCAGAATCGGACCAATCAGGATCGGACCTTGATTGATATAACAGACCAGCCTTTGAATAATAAAGTAAAGCATAAAACAAGGCCAATATGTAAAGTAATGAATCAGCTATGTCCTGAAACAAGATATCAAATAATCAAAGTGTAAGCCGATACATTGTCCATCTTGCCTAATTGCCAGTTTGACTCATCTTGTCGGATCGTCTAACTAGCCAATCGGACCATAACTTTTTCAGAGAAATCTAGCTCCGACGTAGGGAATCTAGATTTCTCCAGCTATGATCAAATCAGATAGCTAGACAGTCAAACTCAACTCATCAACCTGTCAATTAAACAAGATGCTCGCACAGGTGTTGACCAGATTAAGCAAATAAGCAGATAAAACATTAACAGGATCGTTCTGATTCTAAGATATGCTATCAAATAATCAAGCATGACCTAGCTCCGACGTAGGGAATCTAAACCATACTTAACATTCAAATAACAATAAGGCATAACCAAAGCTTCCTTTGACTAATCAAGATGAATCTAGCTCCGACGTAGGGAATCTAAACCAAACATGACAGTCAAAGATTAATCTAAGCATATTACAAAGATCCAGCTCCGACGTAGGGAATCTACATCAATGCAATACTCAAAGAACAACTAGATTAAACCACAAAGCAGGATCGAACCTAGAACGATGCTGTAAGATAAATATTGCTTAAATCGGACCAAGACCAATGCTCAAAGCCGTTGAAGAAGTAGAATTGATTCACATGGCGTAGATCTAAACCAATCTAGCAACTCCAAACAAACCGCAAAAACTGCCTTTAGTAACCAAGATTATTCTAGCTCCGATGTAGGGAATCTAGCCTAATCTTGATACCTAGCTCCGACGTAGGGAATCTAGGCTAAAAGTACAGTCCGATAAACGATAATCTGTTGGATAATCAATATTGATCTAGCTCCGACGTAGAGAATCTATATCAATCTTGCTTATCCAGAGATAAATCGGTTGAACAGTATAAACGAGAAAGGGCGATGCGCCTCAATTCAAAGCCTATACTAGTTCGATAAATTGACTAACTTACTGGTAAGCCGGAGATCAGAACTGATGCAGCCCGTCCACCAATGAGCTTCGTCGATAACTACTACTAGGGTTTTTGGCGTGAAGCCGGGTTGTATTGATTGTGAGAATAATTTTTACAATGGACGAGGGCTCATATTTATACCCTGGTCGTGGAGAGTCCTGATCGGACCAGACTAACTTACGAACTAAGTAAACTAAGCTTAACATAAAACGGGACTCTCATATGCCTTCTGAAAAGGAAATAGTCCCCGCATCTGATACGCCTCCTTCTTAGCCGACGCGCCCTTCTTCTTTTATCCATCATTAGATCGGACTTCTTGCCTCATCAGACTCCTCTCCAGCATCGGCTTCCTTCTCTGTCATCTTCTGTTTGACCATTCAACGGGCCCACTGCGCAGTCTCAACCTCACCACGTCACCATCTGACTCAGCATGTCAGGTGCGAAAATCCGGTGTCAACAAGAGTTTAAGACGAGTCCTCCGAATCACTGAAATGGAGATCAAGTTTCTTAACAAAGGGTTCCACCAGTGGAGCGAGACTATCAAATAGTACCTCAACATCTGCCGCCGAACACTTGAAGCCTTTGGAGTGCAGTGAGGTGTCGTGATCAGGAACGTGGCTTTTCATGGCCCCAACGGTGTGAGTTGCAGCGACGCACGCACCCTCCATGAGCCTGGTCTCCAAGGACGAGCTGTGCTTCTCTGAAGCTTCAAGATGGGTGGTGAGATCAGCAATGTCCTTGTCCCGGACAGCAAGCTTGCCTTCTAGATCCGAGTTTTTCTTCTCGAGCACCTCAATGCACTTGGAGTTGACTACAGAATCAGAGGCAGTGTGTAAACAACAGTTGGCGGGATAAGGACCAAAAACAGACATGGTTACATAAGACAAGTACCTCCTTTCTCAAACTAGAGAATGGCAACTTGGGACTCCAGTCTGGTCATAGACGCTTCCGCAGCAGAGGCACAAGCGTCTAGTGAACGCCATTGCTCCTCGGCTACAGAGAGCGAAGTAATGATCGGGCCCAAGGGCGTCGGGACAGGTCTTGCAACTTCAACAGTTTTCTCCGCACCATCGGGCTGGGCTGCCGAGTCAGGCTCGGGAGTTCTCTTTCTCTGATGGCCTGGTGGGAGGAGAAGCTACAGGCTTGGAAGGCCGAAGTTCCTGAACAAATAAAATAGTTAAAAATATTCTCCTTATGAGAAGCAATTAAGCAAAACCAAACAAGTCAGAGCCCTTACTCGAACGTCGGGAGTGTGACTTTGAACTTCTTGGCACCAGAGGCCAGAGGGGTTTTGACGGAGGTGGGGTCAGACGAATTTCCTGACGAGAAATCTCCCGAACACATTTAGCTTTGGTTATGTGATCAAAGGCTGCAAATAAACGCCCGAATACGACCATGCTTGGTACCTGGTCATCGAGACGAGGTGGATCACGACCGGGCGGCAGCTCACTAGTTTCGGTCACACCAAGAGATCCCAGACTTGGGGTCGTCCTCTCCACGCTCGCGCTGCGAGAGCGCTTGCGGGTTCAGGGAACGATCGCCTTGGTGTTGCTCGGGGTCTTTTTCTCCATAGCAGGTGATGGTTCTGGCAGTTCGACGGTCGGGGTCTTGGCGCCTTTATTGACGGGCGGCTCTACCTCCTCCTCAACATTGATGGCTCCGCTCTGAGCGGGAGCATCAACAATAGGTGGGGCCTGTTCGGGAAAAAAGAATCGTATCATATGAACATTAAGCAAGAAGGAAAATTTTCTGAGAGCCAGTTTACCTCTGGAGGAGGGTTGTCAGCGCCGTAAGGTGCTGGGACGCCTGTCCAGTCCGGGATATCGGCGCCCAACATTTTCTTCAAGCGAGTGGCCACTTCCAATTCTGGACAACTGTTAGTTAAGAGTCATGACATCTCAAATGACCGAACAAACTCAGAAAAATTACCAAACAGAAAGACAAGGGCTTACCATCGGGCCTCATCCTGTTCGGGTCATTGTCACCCCTGAACGTCCAGGCGTAGCGGTCATGAGTCACGAGCGGGATGAACCTCCATCTAATGAAAATCTCTACTACATGAACCACTATCAGGCCGGCGTCACGGAGTGCCAAGATCCGATCAATATGCTTCTGCATCTCAGCTCAGGAGTAACTCTCGGCAGGGCTTTGGTTTCTTCCTTGAGATAGGGCATCAAATGCTTTCCTTTTGCTACTGAGGCTTGGGGAAGGGTGATGTAAAACCAATGACGCTGAAAACCTTTCTAGGAATCTTTCACTGGGAAGGGGATATAGATCTCCTGATCTCTCAAGGAAAATCCAATTGACCCGATCATGAGTAGTTCTTTGTAAAATGCAGAAGCATAAAAATATCTCCACAGAAGCAGTGATGCCTTGATCCCCAACCAGGCTTCACATAGAAAGGTGAAGACACTAAGCATGCTATTGGCGCCTGGCTTAAGGTGGACAAGCTTGATTTGGTAAAAATCGCAGACATTGTGGAAGAAATCTGATGGGTAAACCCGAAACCCGTAGTGGAAGAACTCCAAGAATGCCACCAACTCGAGAGTGTCGGGTGTCGGATAAACCTGACCTTTGGCATGGCGACGAGGAAAGGTGGTAGTGTGTGGGAGCAATCCGAGGTTCTCCAGATGTTGCAGCTGTTTCTCCGTGGTGGTGGACTTGTCCCAGTATTTATCGGTGGTGCAGATCGTGGATCTGCTGCGCAGCTCCCGTCCAGCGGCGGCGCTGCTCTGATCCCCTAATGATTCACCCCCGGATGAAGATTGGTGTGAGGAAGCCATGGCGGTGAAAAGCTGGTTCGATTGATTGGAGGATCAAGAGGATGAAGGACAGAGAATAGATGCGGAATGGCGAGCGTTTGCAGATGCAAGTGAGGAAGACGAAGGCCCAAACAGAGTCCAAGCGGCTGCGCTTGGGGGCTTTATGGTTTCGCGAGGGAGCATGAACCCCGAGAAAACTGGCCTCGATCCGCGCATTCCACAGTCACTGTTGGGTCAAAAAGTTTCTTTCCTTTCTCTGCAGTAGGTGTCATTTCAAAAATTGTGCGAGTCAAATACAATGCATTTGGGATTGATAGCTTACTCAAGAAGCTACCAATTTTAAATGACCGGACACTTGGTATGCCCAGAGGAAATATCCCGATCATCTCTAATTGGGATCAAATTTCCCGAACATGCTAAAATCGTTGATCTGTTCAGAAAGAGGTCTTGTTCGGGGATTTTATTCTCTGGACAAGCAGTTTCATAAATAGACAACGCGAAGGTTTCTGAACACAGAAAAAGGGATTATTGTTACATCTCTCAAGTGAAATTTCTTCATTAATCCAAAAGAGAGTACATTTCACGGGGGATCGATAACTATCCTGAAACTAGAAATTCAAAATAACAATCCTCGCCCGACTAACGTCGTCGGCGAGGATCGGTGCGGTGCAGCATCAGGCGGTGGAGCCTCCTCCACGTCCGCCTCTTCGGAGTCGCTGATGAGGTCCATGAGCACGCCGTCTCCTGGAATCCCCATCAGCTCGCAGTTCAAGGAGACAAAGAGGCGCAAGACGAGTTCCTCGTCGCCGCTGGTGTCGATCGGAGCATAAGATGAAGATGCGCCTGCGCGTGAGGACTTCGGCTTCAGCTGAGCTCCGCTCGGCTCGTCGTCAGAGGAGAGGGAGATGGGAGACGCCAGGGCTGGGGAAGGAGGAGCAGGGCATTTCCCGGTGGCAATGCTCGACCGAGCAGCCTCCGGGCCTGGAGACGCCATCACCGGAGCCTCTTCTTGTGGCTCATCCGCTACACCTTCATCTCCATGCCAGGGGAGAGCTAGGATGGGAGCCTGAGGGGGAGTGGGAGGTGGTGTCATCGCCGGCGGGTCCTCCGGCTTGTCGGACGGTGGTTCAGCAGAGCTGCGGGGAGAGTCTCCGAAAAGGAGGCGAGGCAACTTGAACTTGCGGCTAAGCTTTTTCTTTCCCATGGTGTGGGAAGGGAGAAGGCCTAGAGAGGAAAGTTCAAGTGCAGATCTATCCAAAGGATTCGATATTTACAGACCCTGATGCGACGCTTCGCACGAGAATCGAGGAATCGTAACAGTGCCGTAATTTATGCCGTGTGTGCTGCTAGAGTTTCGGGAGACGTGCGGAGTGGGTTTTAAATGCATGGGGCAGGCTACATCAACCCTTGGCATTTCAGTTTCCAAGATGGAATATTCTTTATTTACTAATATTATGGCTGATATTTTCTCTGACCTTATCATTCAGATGCACGTTTCTCCATTCAAGAGTTCGGGATCTTTTTCCAGCTCTCATTTTAGAGTGATGGTCGAGATATCTGCATATCCTAAAATCACCCGAAGAGCAAAAAAGACCTGAAGGCTACTTGAGGATCAACCTTTTCTAAACAAGATAAGCTCAGAGGCTACTGTTGAGGCCATAATTGACGGTCCAAGATCATGGGAGTCCTCATGGGCTGTGGGCCTGTTAGGAAATTGGGCCGGCAACTCTGACAGATATAAGGAAGAGGCGTACTGCTTAAGGAAACTAGTCGGCTACTGGAAAACAACCCGGCCTACTCATGTTAGGACTCTGTGTTTTGTATCCAACTAGGAGTTTATGTTTCTTGCCTTGTAGACCCTGTCTCCCGAGTATATAAGGTGAGGCAGGGACACCTTGTAAAATCATAACCATCAATACGAGAAGATCCACCATACAGGACGTAGGGTTTTACACTCTCTACTCGATGCAGCCTGAACCTGTCTGAATCGTCTCGTGTTCACCATCGTGCTTCTGGTTCTGGCGAGGCCCTCACGAACAACTCGACTACTTAGGGACCCCCCATAGTAGGCTAGCCGGTATAAAAAACCGACAGCTGGCGCGCCAGGTAGGGGCTCTCGTCGAGAATCGTACAGCAAGCTCGATGGCACCAGTCATCATCAACTGCGGCGGCGACATGGCGTTCAAGAAAGGCGCCACCTTCGTCTTCGGCTCTTGGGTCTGCACGACAGACGGCGCGGGCAACTTCGACCGCTTCCTCAAGTCGCCGACTTTGGAGAAACTCGCCGATAAGCTCGACGAGAACGCGCCCTCGGGTCCGAATTCTACTCGGGCTCGGGGAACCTCGAGTTCAAACTCAGCTCGAACTCAGGGAACTTCGACTCCTAGTTCGACTCCAACTTGGACTGGGAAGATTCCAAAGCGGACCAGGCGATCCGAGTCAGTTTCTAAACCATCGGTTACGCCAAAATCCGCCAATTCAAAAATCCAGAAGAGAAGGAGTCTTGCCACTGCTAAGCGCGAGGCCGACACCCCGAGCCAATTTCCCTTTGGACTCGTGGGCCCCACCTCCGTTTTCCAGGCATCCTCAAAACAACTCCGATCTCTGGTCGAATTCGACGAACTCCCTTTAAACGGGAAACAAGTCAGACTCGTCATCACTTCAACACCTGAAGGACGATTTGTTCATTGGCCGGGACGCAAACCAAAGCTGGGAGCAACACCACAGGAGGACCTGGACATGTCTCGCATCATCGTGTGCATTGATCCACTCCCGTTTCAACACGGGCAGCCCTTGAACTCTTCAAACAGCCGCGGATCAACCGTCCTAGTAACTTCAAGCACAGGAAGCTACTCACCAGGGCGTCAAGCCATGGAGATCATTGGCCAAGAACCAGAAATCTCCAACGACGAGCCAACTGTGGAGAACGAAGCTGAAGCTGACCGCATCCGACGCAGGGAGCGAAACGCTGCTCGTGCAGATCGTCGCCGCCGCGCCGGTCGCAGACTTCCTCCACAGAACCTCAACCCCAAGTTCATACAAGTCACCGGGCAAGACGTCTACACCAGCGCCGCAGCCAACATTATGGCTGTCGTTACAGAACTGGGACAGATGGCCCAAACTCCAGAAATCTTGAGGATGAAGACAATGCTCGAGACAGCGGACGTCCAGCATGACACAATCAACCCGCCGAAGACCATCACCAGAGCACCAAGCCGTCAGGGAAGCAGCCGACTCCCTGAAGTTGGCAATCGCGGCAACCAGTCCCACCACCCGAGCAGAGACCAACGCCAACGCGACAACGAGGGAGGCATGGTACTCGGCAGCGGAGGTCGTAACCACGGCGCCGGACCTAGCCACCGTGATGTTCAGCAAAGCCACATCGGCGGGCGCGACGGCAACAGGAATAGGGATGTACGCCCCGGCAACCACGATAACAACAGGGATCTGTGAGAACAATTGCCGCCCAGAGACGCACGCACCGTCATCTCAGCACGGGCACGCGATCGCGAAGAACAAGAACGTCGCCGGCGCCAGGAGTATGACCAGGTCTACGGGCCACCAGGTCAAGGTTATCACAACCTTAACAAATATGAAGGGTTCCCGGTCTTTTCAGACCGCATCCGCGCTACCTCCTAGCCCAACAAGTTCAAACCAGCCCATATCGAAAGATTTGATGGGAAGCGCGATCCTGAGCAGTGGATTCGTATCTACTACTCGGCAATCAAGGCGGTGAGGGGCAACACCGACACTATGTGCACCTATCTTCCGGTTGTCCTTGACCAGGCCCCCCTGACTTGGTTAGAAGGGCTTGAGCCTGGCTCCATCGACTCCTGGGATGAGCTCTGCAAGGTTTTCATCAACAACTTCCAGGGTTCATGGCAAAAGCCGGGTACTCGTTTTGACCTAGCCCAGTGCAAACAAGGCCAGAACGAGTACCTGCGAAGCTACAATAGACGATTCTGGGAGAAGCACTCAACTTGTGCAGGCCTATCCAACCAAGACATCATTGACTGCTTCCACGGCGGCCTTACAGACCCCGTGTTACACCTCAATTTTGAGAGGAACAGGCCAAAGACCCTGGAGCAGATGCGAGACCTTATCGATCGCTGGGCGGACGCTGAAGACCTACAGCGTGAAAGATTCAACCAAAACAAGTCGGGAGGAGACCGCAACAACAACAATGACCGCCACAAGGGCAAACAAGTTGAGAGCAACAGCAAACGCGACTTCAACGACAAGAAGCGCAAGCCTGAGGATACGGTCAACGTTGCTGAGAAGAATTCTTTCCGCAGGAAGTTTGAAAAACTACTCGACAAGCAATGTCCTTTCCATCCAAAGGACAAACACTCAAGCAGGGACTGCTATGGGCTCAAGAAAGCTTCTGCCGCTGAAGGCGCTCCTAAGCCCAACAACCCTGACGACAAGGGAGACAGGGGTGACAGAGACACTGGCTATCAACAAGCTGACAAGGTGGTCAATGTCATCTTTGGGGGAATTACTCAATCAGAATCAAAGCGCAAGCAAAAGCTTATCCAGCGTGAGATTGCCTGCATTGAGCCTGTCATCCCCACCTTCCTGAAGTGGTCAGAAGTCCTGATCAGCTTTTCTCGCGATGATCAATGGACCAGCGTCAAGAACCCGGGGCGGTACCCTTTGGTACTCGACCCTGTGGTAGCTGGCGCGCGACTCACAAGGACATTGATCGACGGCGGAAGTGGACTCAACATCCTGTTCGCCAAGACTCTGAAAAAGATGGGCTTAGACATCACCAACCTACTCGAGCCCACTGACTAACCCTTCTACGGCATCGTCCCTGGCAACGCTGCCGTGCCCCTCGGCCAGGTATCACTTCCAGTTACATTTGGTACTGAGGCCAACTACAGGACCGAGTACATCACATTCGAGGTCGCCGACTTCGAATCATCGTACCACGTGATCTTGGGAAGACCTGCCCTGGCGAAATTCATGGTGATTCCACACTACATCTACCTCATCTTGAAGATGCCAGACCCTAAGGGGATTCTATCCCTAAAGGGAAACCTGAAGACCTCCTACAATTGTGACACCGAGGCAGTGACGATTGCTGCAAGCATGCAGCAACCGAGCCAGGCAGCAATCGTAGCAGCTATGGCGAAACAACTCGGTGAGGCTGAGTTGGACATCCCAACGAAAAAGCCAGCCGTGTCAACCATGAAGCCCTCACAGGAAGTTCCAATTAAGGAAATTGACCTAGGGATGGGCGACCCCTCCAAGACGGCGCTGATCGGCACTGACCTGCCTACCAAATAGGAAAGTGCGCTCACCAGCTTCTTACGGGACAACCGTGACATCTTTACATGGAAGCCATCTAACATGCCGGGAGTCCCAAGGGAGTTGGCTGAGCACAAACTCAACGTCGATCCTGCTGCCAAGCCGAAGAAACAACATCTACGACGCTTTGCCCAGGACAAGAAGGAAGCCATACGTTCGGAGCTGGCAAAACTATTAGCAGCCGGGTTCATTAAAGAGGTGTTCCACCCTGATTGGCTCGCTAATCCTGTCCTGGTCCGCAAGAAGAACAACAACGAGTGGAGGATGTGTGTCGACTACACCGACCTAAACAAACACTGCCCAAAGGATCCTTTCGGGCTACCCCGCATTGATCAGGTGGTGGATTCTACAGCTGGCTGCTCTCTACTATGTTTCCTCGATTGCTACTCGGGCTATCATCAGATAAGCCTGCATAAAGACGACCAGATCAAGGCGGCGTTCATCACTCCGTTTGGCGCCTACTGCTACACCACAATGTCCTTCGGACTCAAGAACACGGGGGCAACATATCAGCATGCAATCCAGAGTTGTTTAAAGGCTCAGATTGGGCAATGTGGAAGACTACGTTGATGACGTCGTCGTAAAGACAAAGAACCCGGATAGCCTCATTGACGACCTATCCGAGACCTTTGCACATCTCAGGGAATTCCAATGGAAGCTCAATCCTACCAAGTGTGTGTTCGGCGTGCCCACGGGAAAACTGCTGGGCTTCATAGTCAGCCACTGGGGAATTGAAGCCAATCCTGAGAAAGTCACCGCTATTACATCCATGGCGCCTCCAAAATCCCTCAAGGATGTTCAGAAGCTGACTGGATGCATGGCGGCCCTCAACCGATTCATTTCAAGGCTGGGTGACAGAGGATTGCCCTTTTTCAAGCTCCTCAAGATGCAAGACAAGTTCATATGGACTCCAGAAGCTGACGTGGCATTTGAAGATCTCAAGAAATTCCTCCAATCACCACCAGTACTTACCGCACCAGCTGATCGGAACCACTGCTCCTCTACATTGCAGCAACTACTCACGTCATGAGCACTGCTATTGTAGTCGAGCGGAAGGAACCCTGCCATGTATATAAAGTACAGCGGCCAGTCTACTTCATCAGCGAGGTGCTCTCAGAATCAAAAGTTTGATATCCCCAGGTCGAGAAGCTATTATATGCTGTCTTGATCATGTCTCAAAAGCTACGCCACTACTTCGACGCTCACCGGGTTGTTGTAGTCACCTCTTTCCCAATTGGCGACATCCTCCGCAACCGGGACGCGACAGGGCGAATCTCCAAATGGGCGGTCGAGTTGGGCTCTCACGCCATCGACTTCGTCCCACGTGCTGCTATCAAATCTCAAGCCCTGGTGGACTTTGTTGCTGAGTGGACAGAAACACAACACGCGGTGCCAGAAGAACCTCTCGAGCATTGGATCATGTACTTTGACGGATCATTAAAGCTTGAAGGGACCGGTGCAGGAGTACTATTCATATCTCCAAAAGGCGATCAGCTCAAGTATGTGATCCAAATCCTCTGGAAAGCCACCAACAACAAAGCTGAGTACGAAGCTCTACTGCACGGGCTACGCCTAGCTGCTTCAATTGGCATCAAGCATATGGTGGTGTACGATGACTCCTCGATAGTGATCAATCAAGTCAATAAAGATTGGGACTGCACCAAGGAGAACATGGACGCCTACTGCGTGGAGGTGTGCAAACTCGAGAAGAGCTTTCATGGGCTCGAATTTCATCACGTCCTCAGAGACAACAACATGGCTGCTGATGCACTATCAAAGCTGGGTTCCAACCGAGCACAAGTACCGGGCGGCGTTTTTGTCTATGAGCTGTTACAACCATCCATCATGGAGCAGGAAGTACAGCCAACTACAACACCCCCTCATCAGCAAGTCATGGTGATTACACCCAAGTGGACAAAGCCCTTCATCGAGTACATACTACACCAGAGGGAGCCTGAAGATAAGGTGGAGGCTGAGTAAGTCATCAGGCGAAGCAAGCACTACGTAGTAGTCGGTTCCACCCTCTTTCGACGCGGCACATCATCCGGAGTCTTGATGAAGTGTGTCACTCCAGAAGTCAGACGGGAGATCCTTGAACAAATCCATGGTGGAATCTGTGGCAACCACGCTGCTCACCGTATGATCGTTGGCAAGGCCTTCCGGTCCGGGTACTATTGGCCATCCGCTGTGGCTGATGCAGAAGAAATCGTGAAGACTTGCCAGGGCTGCCAATTCTTTGCCTGGCAAGCTCATGTCCCCGCAACGGTCCTCAACACCATACCGCCCTCTTGGCCCTTCGCATGTTGGGGGCTAGATGTGGTTGGACCAATCAAGACTGTGCCAGGAGGTTTCAAATATCTCTATGTGGCGATTGACAAGTTTACCAAGTGGATTGAAGTCAAGCTGCTAGTCAACGCTACGGCAGCAAAGGCGGCCGAGTTCATCCAAGACATTGCTCATCGCTTCGGCGTCCCAAACCGCATCATCACTGATCTTCGCTCCGAATTCACAGGGAGCGAGTTCTTTGATTTTTGCGATAGCCTGGGAATTGAAGTTTGCTATGCATCGGTGGCGCACCCACGTACCATTGGACAAGTTGAGGGAGCTAACGGCCTCATACTTCAAGGACTCAAGCCAAGGCTCTATGAACCACTCAAAAAGTACGGCGGCAAGTGGGTGCAAGAACTGCCAGCCATGGTATGGGGGCTCAGAACCCAACCCAGCCGCGCGACGGGGCAATCACCCTTCTTTCTAGTCTACGGCTCAGAAGCAGTACTCCCGGTGGACATCGAGTACAATGCTCCAAGAATCCAAAACTACACAGAGGAAGCAGCAGAGCAAAGTAGGGCAGAAGATGTGGACATGCTAGAAGAGGCGAGGCTAGCTGCGTTGATCAGGACAACTGACGAGGGTCTAGACCAGGGTCGACCAACCCTCCCCCGGATCAACGACACGGCATCAAACAACCCTTCAAAAGCAAGAGCTAATACCCCAAATTAAACGGACCCACTTCTTTCGGGCGGCTCTGGGCCTGCCCGAGAAGAGCTGCCTCGCTGTCGGGGTTCTTTACCGCCGGCAAGTAATAAAATCGTGGAGCGCGCGTCGGGCCTCGGATGGTAGTGCAAAAGGACACGGGGGTTTATACTGGTTCGGGCCACCCATGGGGTGTAATACCCTACGTCCAGTTCGCTGCTCGTGTTGTTTGCACTGGTTTGTAGTAGGGGGTACAAATGGGCGAGAGAGGGACGAGTTCCCAAGTCTCTGGTGCGTGAATCGAGCTCAGTCCAGTGACCGGCTGGAGGAAGAAGAAGTCGAGGGAGAGTACTCCTCGGGAGAGAAAAGAGGCTCCCTGCCTCCCGTAGGAGGCCCAGGAGAGAGGAGGAAAAGAGTCCATGCCCCTCGCAGGAGGCCCAGACTTCCCTTTTATATTTCAAGGGAAGGCTGTAGAAGAAGTACAGTCAAAGGGTAAAACGGAAAAAAAGGAGGCGTGCCTGCCCATGCTGTGGGGCCCGTCGTCCTTCCGAGCACTGTAGCCATGTCCTGCTGGTGCCAGTGGTGTCAGGAAGTGGTTGGCACAGTGTATCAGCTTGACTTCGGGTGCCACGGTCTTCTCGGAGGTTGCTTCGTTACGAAGGAGCGAACCAGTCGGAGACGGAGATCTCGTCGGGCGAATCGGAGTCCTGTCGGGCGATGGAGCAGCTCGTCGGGCGAATCGGAGAGTACTCGGGCGCTGCCTGCAACTCGTCGGGCGAGACGTGGTTCTTGTCGGGCGAAGGTGCGCAGCTCATCGGGCGTGCATGCAGCTCATCGGGCGAATCGCGGATCCTGTCGGGCGAAGCAGGAAACTAGTCGGGCGATATCTGGGACTAGTTGGGCGAGCTGACTCCTGGGTACGGCGGCGCTAGCGCATGTTCTGTGCATGGCAGGGCCCATGTTCTCTTGCATGTCGCAGTCGCATGCATCGGCTAGCAATGGGTGTGTGAACGCGAGAGGATAAAGTAGCCGAGCGTTGCTGGCTTTTTTCCCTTGTCGTGTGGGAGAGAGACTAGAATGCATGCATGCATGCACCAGTGGAGAGAGGGAGAGAGCATGCATGCACTGATGCACTTGCGCATGCAGGGGTGCTGCTGTGCCCATGGGTAAACACATGCATGTATGCATTCACATGAGTGTGGGGAGAGAGAAAAAAGAAATGATCGTCGCTGCTGATTTGTTCGGGTGGAGGAAGATTAGATAGAGACACCCGGGGCGAGACGAACCTGCCGACCCCTGCGCAGGGGTCTATCTGAGCGGCTGTGTCGGCGGGGATATTAATTCTTAACTCGCTGTCATTGGATACCCCTAGTATTGGTATCCGACAGGAGCCCCCGAGCCTGGGAGCGAGTCGTAGACTCGCTTGCGGGCTGAATTATCGTGATGTCGAGAAAGCGGTGGAGTTTCGGGTGGGGGCGCGCGAGCGCACCCGCCGGGTGTAGCCCCCGAGCCTGTGGGCGAGTGGTACACTCGCTCGCGGGCTTATGGCGTTTGTGTAGTGATTTGTTGCGAATTATGCGACCACGACGTTGGTCTCTGTTTAGCGATTCCGACCCCGTGTGCATCCCGAGACCTGGGTCCAGACGGGGATTCGTTTCGTCTTTTTGCGTTTTTCCCCTCACGCTTCCCGTGCGATAGGAAGGAGGGTAAGAGATGCATCGTACCTTGCCACGCAGGCCGAAGCACGACTCTCGTTGAGCTACAAACGGGTAGGTTCGAGTGAGGCCCAACGCCCCTTCGGTGGGGAGTCGACGGATCAGCTTGTGATCGACCTCAAATTCCTAGTGGCGAGATCATCTAGTTACCAAGTCCGTTCGACCGGACCCAGCGGCTCGTTGCCTTTCCGTCGGAGGAAAAACCATGATCTTTCTTTCCACCAGAACTCGAACGCGGTTCAGGATGCTCGTGGCGCTCGTGCGCCTGAGTACTGGCCGCTGGGACCCATCCTTCACTGCCCCTCGCTCGACAAGGTGCCCGGGGGCGGCTGTCGAACCCTTCGACGGGCCAGCCTTCGAACCCCCGTCGCAATCACCTGTCAGGTCGACTGTCGAAGTCGTCCGTCCCGGTGCCCAGCCCCCGAGCGCAGGGCTGCGAGGGGCTGTTAGGGCCGGCGGGAGCCGCTTAGTTTAGAGAGTTCGAAGAGTGCGTTTCGGAAATCGATCACATGCGTATGCTTGACCCCGCGCGCCGAGGGCGGGCGAGACGAAAGATGTCGTTCCCTGTATGTAGGAGTTGCAGCAAGCTCACCGGAACTTGCCATGCCAAGCTGCAAAAAACAGTGTAATGCAAAAACGTCGCGTAAAGCGAGGAGTCGGGATTTATTCGTTACTGACGAAAGTCGCGCACGCCCTGCCTCTATTGGGCTACGTATTTCCTCGGGCAGTTAGCTTATCACGTTTGAGCTCCTAGTCCCACTGACCACTGCTCGCGGAGAGGACGGCTTACTGCAGACTACACTGCTCATCGGGAGAGGCTTAGGTGTAGGCGGCACGCGGGGCGAGGTTTCACGGATGTGGCCTATGCTACCCGAGTACTTTAGCGACACCCAAAAAAAAGGCATGCGGGACTGTAAAAGGAAATGCATGGAAATACGAAGGATCGTAGTAAAATTTAGCTGTTCGAGCGTTTCGTCGTTGAAGCTGAGTCGAGCGAGCCATCCGAGTCGGGGCAGCACACTCCACGGGTGGCGCGACCGAGTCGGTTGGAGTCGAGGTCGGGGCGGCGCACTCCTTTGGAGGCGCGGCCGAGTCGGTCGGAGTCGAGGTCGGGGCGCGCGCACTCCTTTGGAGGCGCGGCCGAGTCGGTCGGAGTCGAGGTCGGGGCGGCGCACTCCTTTGGAGGCGCGGCCGAGTCGTTCGGAGTCGAGGTCGGGGCCCGCAGCTCGGCCGTTGCGTCTGCTCGGGGCCGTCGTTGGCGTCGCTGCGGCCGCTGATGCCGTCGTCGTCGTTGCTGGCGGAGCTATGGGCATCGTCGTGGCCGTCGGTGTTGGCGGCGCCGTGGTCGTCGTCGGTGACGCCGCAGCCGTCGACGCCACTGCCGTCACCGTCGTCGCACGATCGGCGGTCAGCGTGATATACGTCGTGGTCGTAGGGCCCTTGCTTGCCTCCAAGCGTACCTGCGTGCACAAACATGCAAGCATGTATATACGAATGGCTTGTTAGCATGCATCCATGCACACTCTGTATGCGTCATGCACGTGCATGCATTCGAGCAGCACGTGAGTGCCTGTCCCAGCCGCCAGGGAGATCATGCGGCTGGCCGTGCCCGAGTGGTGCCGGCCCTTGCCCGGGTGATTTCCGTCCGAGTGGTCGTCCGACTCGCTCGAGTAGCTGGTGGCCCGAGGAGTTTTCGTCCGAGTGACTCGCTCGAGTAGTTGCCGCCTCGGTTGGTGTTGGTAGGGCCTTCTCGTCGTACTCGTCGTCGTCGTCGTCGTCGACAGCGTTGTGGTCGTCGTTGCGGCCGTCGGTGCCGCCACCGTTGTCGTCGTCACGGTCGACGGCGTCGTGGTCGTCGTCGCGGCCGTCGATGCCGCCGCCGTCATCGTCGTCGCGGTTGACGGCGTGGTGGTCGTCGTTGCTGGTGTTGCTGCAGCTGTCGGGGTCGCTGCCATCGTCGGTGTCGCCGTCGTTGGCGGCGCTGCAATCACCGCGGGCATTGCAGCTTGTCCGTCGCAGGCGCTCGCTGCTCGCCCGGTTGCAGCTCGCCGCCTCCGGAGCTGACCATGGGGTACTGCTGGCCGGTCGATGGGGGGCGCGCAGCAGGCTGACTCGTCGATTGCTGGGTGGTGGTGTGTGCAGTTTGGATGCTACCGGCCCTTACGGCATGCACACAGGGGCAAAGCTGGGCTTTGTAAAAATCAGCCATGCACCCACACCTTGTACGTGCACGTGCATGCACATGGCAACACAGGGGCAGCCATGTACCCACGCCGCGTACGCGCACAACCATTGCTAGAGACCACCGGCCAGCGTAGTTGTCCTAGTAGTTTTCCATTTAACGTCCAAGTAGACTCCGCCTCGGTTGTTGTTGATGGCGCGTGGGTCACCGTCGGCGTTGCTGCGACCACCGGTGCCGCCGCCTTCGTCGGCCTTTTTCGCTGTTGCCGCCGCCACTGATCATGGTCGGTGCTCCACGGTCGCTTGGTCGGAGATATTGTCGATGTACGCCGCTACTTGCCGGGGTGCCGCTGGCACCGGTCGGGCTGCCGCCGTGCCTGCACCCGTTACTATCAGCAACATGCATACGCAACGTACCTGCCGAGAGGCGTGCGGCCGCAAGGCGCCATGCCGCCGTTCGTCGTCGGTTTCGTTGTCGACGGAGTCACGGTTGCCGTCGGCGCTGCTGCGGCCATCGGCGCCGCGGTCGCCGCTGTCGTCGTGGTTATTCGTGGCTCCAGAGCTGTCGTTGGCGGTGTCATCATTCCACGGTTGCTCCCGTGGCCTGCGACTTGCCCTTTGATAGTCTCGATGGTACGGTGCGGAGGAGCTGGGGGCCGTGCCATGCTGGCTCTCCGCCCGCGGTGATGACGAAGCCCGAGCTGCCGGAGCGCGTGTGCCGTCGGCGCCGGGTTCTTGACGCGGTTGGCCATCCGAGACCTGCAAAGAAAAAGTCGTGACGCGCAAAAGCCCCACCGTGGGCGCCAACTGTCGGGGTCTTCTACCGCCGGCAAGTAATATTTCGGGGATTGCACGTCGGGCCTCGGATGGTTGCGCAAAAGGGGGATACAAGGACTTATACTGGTTCGGGCCTCCGGGGAGTAACACCCTACGTCCAGTTCGTGCTGCTCGTGTTATTTACGCTGGTCTGTAGTAGGGGTACAAATGGGCGAGAGAGGGACGAGTTCCCAAGTCTCTGGTGCGTGAGTGGAGCTCAGTGCGGTGACTGACTAGAGGAAGAAGAAGGCCGAGAGAGAGAGTACTCCTCGGGAGAGAAAAGAGACTCCCTGCCTCCCGCAGGAGGCCCAGGAGAGAGGAGGAAAAGAGTCGATGCCCCTCGCCGGAGGCCCAGGCTTCCCTTTTATATTTCAAGGGAAGGCTGTAGAAGAAGTACATTCAAAGGGTAAAACGGGAAAAAAGGAGGCGTGCCTGCCCATGCTGTGGGGCCCGTCGTCCTTCCGAGCACTGTAGCCATGTCCTGCTGGTGCCAGTGGTGTCAGGAAGTGGTTGGCACAGTGTATCAGCTTGACTTCGGGTGCCACGGTCTTCTCGGAGGTTGCTTCGTTACGAAGGAGCGAACCAGTCGGAGACGGAGATCTCGTCGGGCGAATCGGAGTCCTGTCGGGCGATGGAGCAGCTCGTCGGGCGAATCGGAGAGTACTCGGGCGCTGCCTGCAACTCGTCGGGCGAGACGTGGTTCTTGTCGGGCGAAGGTGCGCAGCTCATCGGGCGTGCATGCAGCTCATCGGGCGAATCGCGGATCCTGTCGGGCGAAGCAGGAAACTAGTCGGGCGATATCTGGGACTAGTTGGGCGAGCTGACTCCTGGGTACGGCGGCGCTAGCGCATGTTCTGTGCATGGCAGGGCCCATGTTCTCTTGCATGTCGCAGTCGCATGCATCGGCTAGCAATGGGTGTGTGAACGCGAGAGGATAAAGTAGCCGAGCGTTGCTGGCTTTTTTCCCTTGTCGCGTGGGAGAGAGACTAGAATGCATGCATGCATGCACCAGTGGAGAGAGGGAGAGAGCATGCATGCACTGATGCACTTGCGCATGCAGGGGTGCTGCTGTGCCCATGGGTAAACACATGCATGTATGCATTCACATGAGTGTGGGGAGAGAGAAAAAAAGAAATGATCGTCGCTGCTGATTTGTTCGGGTGGAGGAAGATTAGATAGAGACACCCGGGGCGAGACGAACCTGCCGACCCCTGCGCAGGGGTCTATCTGAGCGGCTGTGTCGGCGGGGATATTAATTCTTAACTCGCTGTCATTGGATACCCCTAGTATTGGTATCCGACAGCTAGCGTGCGCGGCGGTCATCGTCGGCGCTAGTGATCGCCGGCCGGCAACACCTCCGTCTTCCCCGCCCTCCTCTCCTCCTCCCGCGGTATGGATTTTTTCCCCACGTACCTCCACCTAGCTCATCCCCTTCCCCTGTATTGATGAAATTTGAGCCTTTTTTGTGGAATTTATATATGTGTATTGATGAAATTTGAGCCCTTTTGTTGAATTTATATGTGTAGTGATTAAATTGAGCCTTTATGTTGAATTTGTATGTGTACTGATGAAATTTGAGCCTTATCGTTGAATATATATGTCTAGTGTCTTTAGATTTTGATGATATATTTCGTAACACACATTTATTTATTGAACTTGTAGATGGCGGCTGATCGGGCTTGGATGTACAGACAGCCCAGAGTTTGGGAGTCATTCCTAAGCGGGGTCAATGGTTTTCTTGATCAAGCAGAGGCGGACATGAGAAACCGGGTGGTGCCTACGATGTATTGCCCCTGTTTTGATTGTCTCAACTAGAAGAAGTTCGGACAACGGGACAACATTTTCCATCATCTGATCACACATGGATTCACAAAGAATTACACGTGTTAGAATAGGCATGGTGAGAAAGGCCTTAATGAAGGCGAAGCAGGATGCCTTAATGAAGGTCAAGCGCGACGCCATGCTAAAGTCCTTAACAAAGGTGAAACAAGTGCAGAATGTCTTAACTCCTTGATTTCTCATTTTTATATGGTAAAGCAGCAGAATGTCTTACCTCCTTGATTTATCATTATTACAGGGGAAGAAGAATGCGAAAATAACTTTGAGGAAGATGAAGCATCCCCACCCGTTGTGATGCGACCTGAGGATATGACTGACCAAGAAGTTACGGGTTTCAATGATGATGAGTTGTTGCCTCATGTGAACAATGTTGATCAGATGGTGAGAGATGTTGAGTTTCAAGGTGTGTACAAAACTTCTGAATTAGCAGAGCCGAAACAGTTCGTGGAAGATTCAAAGATACCCCTCTACCTTGGTTGTCGGAAGTACTCTCGCCTTTCTGGTGATCTCAAACTTGTGCAGCTTAAGGCATCTCATAGTTGGACTGACAAAAGTTTCAAACATCTATTGGATCTGCTAAATGACATGCTACCAGACGGAAACCAAGTGGAGTCTGTCTACGAGGATAAGAAGATAATTTGTCCTTTGGGTTTAGAGGTTGAAAAAAATCCATGCATGTATCAACAGCTGTGTGTTGTTCTGTGGAGAATATGAGGACCTTGAAAATTGCCCAAAGTGTGGGTTCAGTTGGTACAAGAGGAAAAAAGATGGCGGAGATAATGCCGATGACGGGAATGAGCCCGTAAAGATCAGAGGCAAGAAGAAGTGTAGTAACAGAGGGGGTCCTGTGAGGGTGGCATGGTATTTCCCCATCATTTTCCGCTTGAAACGCATGTTTGCGACACGAAAGGAGGCCCAACTCTTGCGTTGGCATAGGGAAAGGCGAAAGAAGGCTGATGGCAAGCTTAGACACCCCGCAGATACAGCACAATGGTGTAACATTGATTCCCACTATGATTGGTTTGCCGAAGATTGCAGGAACATTCAGTTTGCTATGAGCACAAACGGCGTCAACCCATTCGGTAACCAGAGTTCAACGCATAGCACGTGGTCTGTCGTACTGTCAGTGTTGAACCTTCCACCATGGCTATGCAAGAAACGGAAATACCTGATGCTGTCAATCTTGGTTTCTGGGCCAAAGCAACCCAGTGACCGTATTGATGTCTACTTGAGGCCATTGGTTGATGACTTGAAGACATTTTGGAAGCCTGGTGTGAAGGAAGTTTGGGATGAGTTCCAGCGTGAGGAGTTTACATTGCACGCCATGTTGTTCACCACCATCAACGACAACCCGGCTCATCGCAACCTCTCTGGGGAGAGTAAAAGAAAAGGTGCAGCTAATATGTAAAGATTATTTGATAACAAACTACCGCCGTATAGCCTGTACTAGGGGACACTGCACTTTCATTATACACCTCCATGATACAAGTTTAATAGTATATATATACAACACAAACTACTGCTGTGATTCGGTGACACTTGACATCGCATTCTTATCTCCCCCTGTTGGGGAGTCATGAATTTGGTTAACTCCTG
>CM014272.1:36375378-36397703 GCA_004135705.1 Alloteropsis semialata | reverse complement strand
CAGAAGCAATTCGAGATGAACCTGGATCAGCAGAAACCGGTTCCACCGGTTCTGATACGGCTGTGGACGGCGAAGGAGGTAGAACCGGTTCCACCGGTTTGGAATCCGGTTCCACCGGATTCTGCTCTGGAGCTTCAGTCTTCTTCCACCCCTTGCCTGGAGGAATCATAGGCCTGTATTTGTTGAAGTGCTCCTCCCTCTGCTTCTCCAGTTCTTTCTCTTTCTGGTCTTAGAAGCGAAGTCGCTGCAACTTTCTCTTTTGCGTGCGTGTCAAACCTGGAGGACACCATCTAGGCATAAGGTATTTAGTTTTATCAATTTCAACCTTCTTACCCACATTAGGCTCTGCAGCTATGTTTTCCTGGACTGATGGCTTAACTTCATTACCAATTATCATAGGCATCTTGTCACCGTCCTTCAAATTTACTTGGAAGTCACCAATCTGAATGATATCAGCAGCAGTAGTTCTCTCCTGGTCGACTCCATCTTCTGGACAACTTCCTCCATCTTCTTAGGCTGATAAACTTGCTTAGGAGGAGAAGGTTGTCTTTTCTGGGGAAACCGATTCCACCGGTTTTGGGAACCGGTTCCACCGGTTTGAGGTGGCACATCCCAACCTGATCGACGAGGAGCCGAACGGTTATCTACCAACCTTTCATGCGCTGGAACTCTATTATTACCCCATCCTGGATGAAAAGGAGGATGCTGCATAGGGTAATAAGGCACATTCATTCTGTTGTGATCCCATGCCGGATATTGATAATTATAATATGGAGGCATCCATGGCATGTTTTGATATTGGTTCTGTTGGGAATAAGAACCTGCACCATCACCCTTCCATCTGTTATTGGCCCTTGGAGGCGAATTTGGCTTCTCTTGACGCATGGGTGACCTTTTCCTCTTTTTTGCCGGCCAATCCTCATCAATTGGCCTTTGATTCGAATATTTGGAAAACAACTGGTCATAGGTCACTTTTGGCTTTGCAACTTTGCCCTGATCCTTGGCCACATTGATTTTCCAGGTTCTAATCTCAGGACGCTTAGGCTTCAACATCTTCGGGCGCCCCTGACTAGAACCCGTTATACCGGTTTCAGGAACCGGTGGAACCGGTTTGTCGTGTACAGGCTCAAACGGTCCTTTTGACGATCCTTGCCCCCCCGAGATCCGCGACTCTTGCAGTAATTTTGAAAGTCTCCCTGCCATTGGGGGTCTTCTCACACACCACTTCCCTGATGATTGATTTTCCCTTCAGATTTTCAGGTTTTGGCTTCTCATCACCCACAACAATATTTTTTCCCTTAGTTGATTCGACTTGATGCGGCCAAATCAGAACTTTAGGAGCTTGCATCTCAAGGGTGTTGATAGGGAAAGGCTCTTTATCCACCTGCATCTCATGTAGTGTCAAACGTCCTTCATTCAAGGCCGATTGCACCTGTCGACGGAAAACATTGCAATCATTAGTAGCATGCGAAAAAGAATTATGCAACTTGCAATATGTCCGCCTTTTGAGTTCTTCAAGTGGAGGAATAGTATGAGACATTTTAATGTTTCCATTCTTTAACAATTCATCAAAAATACGATCACACTTGGAAACATCAAAGGTAAATCGCACTTCTTCTTTCCGATTCTTTTGAATTGGCTTAAGAGATGGACAAGTGTACGATTTATTCTTAGAAGGCCATACAAGTTCAGCAACATACACATCTTCATCATCGTCCGAACTACTAGAATCATAAGTAACAACATGAACATTAGAGCGATGAGTCTTATACGTATCTTTGCTATTTTTAATTCAGTTTTCAGTAGCTAAAGCTCTTACTTGTACTTGATTAACCGAAATGTGTTCAAAGCATTCTATCTTTTCTTTAATAGAGGATCTTAAACCATTAAAGGCAACATCAGCAAGATCCCTTTCAGAAAGTGATAAATTAAAACATCGATTTCTAGTTTCTTTGAATCGTCTAAAATAATCAACAACAGATTCATCTCTTTGTTGCTTAACCGATGTCAAATCTGTCAATTTCAATTGAGTACTCCCACTATAAAAATGATCATAAAATTTTTGCTCTAATTGATTTCATGAATTAATTGAGCCAGGAGTTAATGAAGAAAACCAAGAAAAAGTAGTTCCAGTTAAAGACAATGAAAACAAGCGAACTTTTAAAGCATCATTGGAACTAGCTTCTCCTAGTTGAGCAATATATTGGCTAATGTGTTCCCAAGTGGTTTTGCTATCATCACCATTAAATTTAACGAAATCGGGAACACGCCAATTATTAGGGTAAGGTACAGCATCAAAATTAGCAGAATATGGTTTTTGATATAATCTAGAATTACCCATATCAATGCCAAGCTTATCCTGCATCATAGTAGCTAACTCGTCCTTCATTTTATAAAATTCAGCATATAAATTTGAACGAGCTAGATCAGATTGCCCTGTGGCTGTACTTTGAACTGGAGCAACATGAGGCATGCTAGTAGAACTTTGCCGCAAATATTGGTCATATACATCATTAGGAATCCCGCTAGAACTAGTGTTTTGATTAGGTATAGGGGGTGATGTATAAGCACGTGTTTTAATATAAGCTGATCCATTAGCCACCTCTGGATTTCGGCTAGGGATTACCGAAAGAGAAGGTGTAGTGTGCGGTACAAGCTGCTGTGTAGCCTGAGCAGCAGAACCGGTTCCACCGGTTTCTGGAACCGGTGAAACCGGTTTCGCCGGGGCTGGCGAAACATGTGTAGGCGGCGGCACCTGTCCTGGATAAAAATTAGCTGGCATACCATATAAAGGGTTTTCAGGTGTTTTTCCTGGTGTAGCCGACACACTAGCATGCATATTCTCATGTTGTATAGGTTGCATGTTTTGTGAATAGTAAGACAATTCTAACAACCTATCTTTCTCAATCTTATCTATCCTGTCCATAAGAGTGCTTACTACTTCGTCGGTATGTAAAAGCGCAGCACCAAGATCATTATCAGGATTAGAAGTAGAAGGTTCAAGTGGATGTGCAGTTACCGGAGGGATCTCTTCCACCTTTTGATCCTTCATTGTAAACGCCGGCATCATGAAGTCTTAAGTTCTTGTCACCTTGCCATGGCGATCCTTCTTCAGCCCCATCAGGAATTGACTCTTGAAGAATTCTTGGGCTGCATTGAACTTCTGGCGTTCCTCCTCGCTGATCTCCTCCATGGAGGGAACAACGATGTTATCCTTGTCCAAATCTGAGATAGATCCCATCTGGCTAGGGTTTGATAAATCGGTTATTAAAACCAAGATTTCCAAATTCCCCAGCGGAGTCGCCAAAAATGTGTTGACGTCTTTCGCGGTCAACACACTGAGTTTGCGCTAGAACGCGCGGATCCGCAACGGATCGAGCAACTGCAGCAGGCCCAGGCGAAACCGGTGGAACTGGTTTGTAGATCCGGTGAAACCGGTTCTACGGGAGCTACTGCGTAGACCTAAGATCGCCGGCCCGGGAGGGACCCCGTCAGGGCAGGCGCGCCTAAGGTTTCTCTGAGATCGGCAGGCCACTCAGAGAGCCGTCAAACGCCGTGGAGACGACGAATGAACAGAATTAGGGTTGGAAAAGCTAGGGATTGGAGATGACAAAAAAGTAAAGGTAATAAATGTTTTGATCGATTGGATGATACTCAATCGGCCGTGACCCTTCATATTTATAGGGTGGGGAGGTCGTACCCCGCAAGGAAAGTCCTATTACAATTCGATCCACAAAAAGAGTCCAAACCTACTAGGACTCGGGGAAAACCGGTTCCACCGGTTCCCAAACTGGGTCTACCGGTCTGCTCTGTCAGACGGGCAATAGTGAACAAAATCGTTTCCACCGGTTTGAGAATCCGGTTCCACCGGTTCTTCCTGTCTTGCTGTCCTTGTGCCAATTTTGATCGCCAACAGGTTCGCAAAGATGGATGAAGAGGGAGATTTGGAGGATAGAGTTGGGATTGAGATGAATCAATTCTAACTTATAGAAAGAGAGAAGACCTCGGAGGAAATCATGAGCGGGCAGGGCGAATCCGCGCTCATAGAAGGCAACAAAAACCACGATCTCATGGATCTCTTCAAATGGCCAAGGCTTACCGACATCGGTGCGCCAGCAGGAGACCGATTTCTCCAGGAGGTAGCCTTGATCCAGAAGATTCTGCACCATTTCATCTGACGCCTTGGATGGCCTCCAGACGAGAGTGGGTGCAGGGGCATTCTTGAACACCGGCGTGTCTGTGATTGGGATTTTTGATTTTTTCTTGCTTGCCGCGGACTTGCTTCCTGAAGGTTTGTTGGATGCTGGTTTTCGACCCATCTTGCCAGACGAGATATTGGGAATGATTCTTGGTAGGGGCGGGAGTGGATTGGGGCTTGCACGCGGGTGCGGAAGAATTTGTGGATTTTAGTTGTGAAAGCGATGGCGGCGTGGAGAGGAATACGAACGGTTCACCCTCTGTCTTATAAGATTGAAGTGGTAACCCTAAGTGTATTTCCTAAAACCCGTTTTCCAATATATGCCAGCACTTGTGTATTCGCGGTTACAAACCAGATGCATATTTGTGCGGCAATTTCCTAACGAGCTAAGTCATTTTTCGATGAAATTTTATTCTGGGGGGCTGATGCTTAATGGGATTATTTTTTCCACGTCAAAGAATATACTTATTTCTACAAAAGTTTTTAAGCTTATTATCATCTGCTTTAAGCTTGGGGGCTGGGGGGAAATAGTATATTTCTTTTGGAAAGTTTTTTATTAAAAACCCTGGAATTGTTTTTAATCCTTGAAAACATTTCTAGGCTCGGGGGCTAGACCCATAATGGGTCCATCTTTTTTCAAAAGCTGGACACCATTATAGTAAAAGGGGAAGTTTTTGCATCAACCTTGGTTCATAAACCAAGGCCTGGGGGCTGGCTGCAAAAGAAGTCGGCAAAAGAGCACATCATGCTCACTTCTGGAGGTTTACAACAAACAAGTCGGGTAACGAGGAAACAACCCGGCTGATAGTACAACTTTTGGTAAACAACCCAGCGAACGTGAAGACATGAAGACGCTCGGGGGCTTGACGGTCCAAGATCCATGGGAGTCCTCATGGGCTATAGGCCCGCTAGAAAATTGGGCCGGCAACTCTGACGGGTACAAGGAAGAAGCGTACTGCTTAAGGAAACTAGTCGGCTACTGGGAAACAACCCGGCCTACTCATGTTAGGACTCTGTGTATTGTATCCAACTAGGAGTTTATGTTTCTTGCCTTGTAGACTCTGTCTCCCGAGTATATAAGATGAGGCAGGAACCCCTTGTAAAATCATAACCATTAATATGAGAAGATCCACCATACAGGATGTAGGGTATTACGCTCTCTACTCGAGGCGGCCTGAACCTGTCTAAATCGTCTCGTGTTCACCATTGAGCTTCTGGTTCCGGCGAGGCCCTCACGAACAACTCGACCACTTAGGGACCCCCTATAGTGAGCTAGCCGGTATAAAAACCGACACTAGCATAGAAATCCATTGACTTGAAGAGGGTTGCAAAAAAAAATCTAATCTACTAAACACCAAACACCAGAGGTAGCGAGAGAGAGTTAGAGATAACCAATCTAGATTGCCTAGATCATGCATATGTTGTAGCTCTGAGCCAAATAGAGTGAAGTAAGATAGATGTGAATCTCAATAAGAAGCATATTTAAATCATGACCTCCGGTCAAACTCCCGAAAGCCCCACCTTACACGGGATCACACCCTGTCACGATGCTCCCTATCGGCGTGGGTAACTTAAGGGCACGTTCACAAGTGAACGTGTTGAACCATTTGGTAGATAGCCACCATGGCTACAAGAACACCCCAAGTAATCTATCTCAAGAATAGATTGGAGAATAAGCAAAACCAAGAGAGAACGAAATCATAGAAAGAGGCACTTGATCGCTAAAAATTTGGAAACACAAATAACTTCACCATGAATGATAGTACATCACAAGATCACCACTGGGATCCTACCTTGATCTTAATGATCCTAGCTCCAAAACTCCGACGTGGTCTTCCTCGCAGGGTTCCCACATCAGCTAGGGCAGAACCCTAGACAACTAGCATGACCCTCAGCTCTCCGAAAGGTGTCCCTCTAGCTTCTCTGCTCCTCGACGTCGAATGATGAATTATCTCTCCCGTGGCAGGTGGCACGGGGTCTATTTATAGCCCTGGAAACCCCTACGTCGAAGGGGAGGTCGAAGCGCTGAAGGAAGGGCCTGGGCCGGCCGACCCAAAGAGGTCCAGTGATGTGAATTAGAGTTCCCAATCTTCCAAAAGGTTCTGGTCACTCTCGATTTGGTGGAAACTTGACACACGTCGATCTGGCTTATGAACAATACGTCCTGAACCCCGCAATCGCACCACCACGTCTCCTCAGGTTATCGACCAGCGGTTGACCTTGTCAAGAAGGCTAATCCTTGCCTGCGAATCGAAGAACACAAGCAAGAACAAGAAGAATGCAACCGAATTGCTGATGTTTGATTAAACTCATGAGTTGGGATCTCACAAACAGATGAACGGCAACACTGTTCTCGATAGATTCAATCTAAGAAAAATCCAAACCCTAACTTGGGTGACAGCTACTGAATTATAGAGTCTAGGGTCGTGGTCGACCCCCTGGACGCACCCCTAATGGGCTCTCACATGATACGCGGCCCAAAGGCCAAAATACGGCGATGCAGCGCCGGAACAGATCTTGACGTCCACTTGTTTCAACAATTCCTTTTGACACCGAAGGAGTTTGGATGTGGGACCTGTGCCATTGAAAGCTTTATCCAATTATCTTTCCATCCATATATAGAACGTCAAAATCGGACTCCGTATGCGGCCTAGGCGTCCAATCTATGACAGACTGCTCCTGGACTCTGAGATGGACTCGAAGTCGAGTTGTATTGGGCCTCCACGTGTCTTGGTCGACCCTTTTTGGTCATCCATGCCTCCAAGCTCCTCTCCATGCATCTCCTTGTCCTCTCTTTGGTTCCTAATCACAATATAATCATTAGGTAGCAATCGATTCTCAAATTCATAAAAGAAAGTGCTTAGGAACGAGCTCACCTCGAGAATCAATTGTCGCGCGCGAGCTCTAATGATTGGATCTTGAATGTCCATCGGAGGAGTATTGTGTGCATCTGAAGGAGTGATGTCCTCATTATCCAGGCCGGTTGGCCTGGCCTCTTTCCTAGCCGTCTCGTCCTCATCTTTCTCACCAAGTCTTCTGGAAGCTTCAGAAGTTGTTCCGTTTATGCATGTGGGCCTTTGGATGTCATTTGCTTGGGGATATCTTCGAGATAAGAATGGGAAGTAGATGACCTTCCAAATCCTTCATTTGATTTGCCTTGATCTCGAAGTCACTTGATCTTATCTTGAAGCACTTGCCTTTCAAATATTCTTGGAGGATAGTACACCAAAGATGAGCAGGAACGGGGATTGAAAGACCTTGGGCCGGCCGGCCTAGGCCATGTGGGGCCGGCCATCGTGGCCTCTTCTTCGGGCCTCTGGCCTTCATCTTTCACCGTGTTGTCCTTGGTCACAAGCCTTGTCCATTTATGCTCCAATTTAGCCCAAAAGCCTGCATAAATAGAAATCCTCCAATAACACATGCATATACGAAAACGTCTCTGTTATAGAGTATGATCAATAGTTTAGATATCAAATTCATGCCATTATTGAAGATAAACAAGAGTAAAAAGATGTCGCTAAGGAGCGTCAATAGACGGCGAGCCCCACTAGCTGAAGGTGAGGCAGGGGCAATGTCGGCGCCGTCATCGAAGATGACTGTTAGGCCCTCTAGGCGAACCTGGGGCGAAGAAGATGTCGGTGCCGAGGATGGCAAGCCCCTCAAGGTGAAGGCAGGTCAATTACAGATTGACATTGAGCTGAATAGCTGATGGCCTGCATTTTTCTCCTGCTAGCATGGCTGTTAGCTATTAAAATATCATGATGATTAGAGAATGCATCTTATCTCTTACCCCTTTCATATATATCCATGGCGTTGCTTCCATATAGGGGTGATATGCGTGTGACGACAGCATGCATGCGTATAACCGATGGTGCTGCATACACATGCACTTAGAAATGACATATACTGTGATCATCTTTGTGTACAGTCTTTAAGTAGAGGATTGTGGTGCACGAAGCTGGCACGTGCATGCATGCTTTGCTTGTGCATCTAAGTGGTGGTGGTGGATGGTGGTTGGTGGCGATGAGGATTCAATTGGCTTGACGCTCGCACGGAAGCTTGCTTAGTGTTGATGGTCCTTAAGTACCGTTTTTGACAGTCAATTTCTGCAGAAAATATGTCAAATATAATTACCAAACATAATGATAGGTCCACAAATCTTGGTGTTTTACTTTGTTATGCAGGAAATGACTATAGGAGCTAAAAAATATCAATATCATGAATTGTCTCAAATGCCAAGTTGGAATGCACTATTGTGTAGATCTCATCGAAATGATTCCAATGGATATAATATTTATATTATTTGAAGTTCACATGAATAAAATGAAAATATCACATATTATTGTGCAGCGCTGACGTCAACCGGGCCCACTTCGGCTGGACCAGCAGCCTGCAGTGCTGCACCGCTTACGCGGGCGCACTTGCCAGCGCGGTCAACGGCCAGGTGCGGGCCACCGCTCCGGGTCGTGCGAGCGAGCAGACCGCAGGCAGGGCCCACAGGTCCGGCGGCGGGGCGAGCCAGGAGCCGGGTGGGCGCGAGCCCTTCTACGCGTATGCGTGGGAGCCGGCGGGCCCCAAGGACCTGTGGAGGCCCACGAATGCACAGCAGCCGTGCGTACGCACGTACATGAGCCCCTACGAGCGTGGCTACGTGGCCCAAGGCCAAGGCGCCTCGCTGCAGCGCCCAGGTGCGCGTAGAACAAGTCCAGGGAGACGTGGCCCTCTCCGATTCGCTAGCTAGGTTGTCACAAGGATCAAGGAGAAAAGAACACACGAGATTCACCGGAGGAAGCACAGATGCATGTGTGGCATTTTTTCCTGGCACCAAACCGACCTGCTCATGGCGGTTCGACGGACACATGGCAACAAAGGAAAAGTTGGAGGAGAATATTCCCTAGCATCAAGTGAAGGATCTCCACTCTTTCAAGTCATCTCCTCCACTATAAATAGAGAGGCCCTATCCCTCATTTAACACACAAGGAAGTGGAGCAAAGGTCAAGGCAAATATCCAATGTAGTGTTTGAATAGGTGAGAGGTGAGGCGAGAGTCCGGGAGAAGCCAGGGATGTCGGCTCCTCTCCTCTTCTTGTACCTCGGCGGATGCGACTGAGGTTTGAGTTTCATCCAGGTATTTTCTCTGTATTTCTGGATTAATATTTAATTAAGTTCAAGCTTACTTTATTTACCTGTGGGCTCCTCGCTGTGATAAGTGTCTTAGTATTTGCAAAGCGAAGATATTATTTAATTAAGTAGTTGGATGTCTAGACTTTTGAATACCTTGGAGTGCGCCTAGTGTCACTGATTTGTAGTGGTAGCCCCAGGTGGTGACAGCCCTGACGGCCTACGTAGTCCACCACGTGAGAGGCATTAGAGAGTAGTAGGACCATTGCTTGGCTTGCCTAGCCCCCTTCTCATCCCTTTCTGGCGCTGTTGCCGGGGAACGGTTGCTGTAATAGTGTCAAACCAAGTTCGCCCATATATCCCCAACCATACCATCACATCATTTATGTTTACCATTCATTTTCATCACTACCCATCCATCTTTCACATAAAAAACCTAGCAAGAGCATGTTCTTCGGTTAAGTTCTCCCTCGAGTATTTTTCGTCGTTAACCATTACAAATTGAAACAAAAAAGAACGACGGGTGTACGATGCTTAAGAATATGAGAGCTACATCATCTGCAACACCTTGGTAAGTTTTGGTAATGGAACAAATTCAAAGGAGGCTGACACACACTTGATTTTGTTGCCCCACGACACAAAAGTCCAAGTGTGGGGGAGGTTTGTACTTAACTAATGACAAGTTTCATTAATGCCAAATTTCTATCATTGGTTTATAGATGATGCTAGTTCATGTATCCTTTCTTTCTATAAAAAATAAAATAAAATAAAAAAATCCCAAATGCCTGCCTGGAGGTAACCAGGCATTATCCCTTGCATTTGCAAGCATTCATGTTGCACATCATATTTGATTTGAATCATAAAAGCTCTTGTGCCTTCTTTTTGAATGAGTGGCTCCTCGGCTTTGAACTGTATTCGGGCACTGTGCCTAGTCTAGGTGGAAGGCAAAGTCTTTCATCACCTATCTATTCGGGTTCCTAGTCCAACACATTGCAGCCCTACAGGGTCGGTTAATTGCCAAACGTGGTTGGTAGACTGATCAATAGGGTTAAATGGAATTGACTCCCACCACGTCATTTAGATCAAAAGGTTGATCAGTTTGCGCTTTGAGAAACGCCAGGCCTCGAGTTTCTTACAATTTGCATATCAGGTTTTGATTTTCCTTCATTTGTATTTCCAATCACCCAGCATATTTGTTTTGATCATGCATCTTTAAGTTAGTTTGCATATTTATTTCCCAATCATGATTGCATTTAAAAAACAAAAAAAAACTTTAGCCGGCAAGTCTCAGTGGGATTAAGACATCCGGAGGTACATGCCATTGCAGCATTGCACCTCGGTAGTTCCCATATGCCTCCTGGTTTCACCTTGCCTTGCATCCTTGGTCCTTGTGCATGCTTTCATGAGAAAAGACGATTGTTGCATTCTCATGTTTTGCATATGTGCCACCTACTTGTTGGAAACACCCCAACATTCAGCGCACACATGCTATCCACGGGCAACCACGTCACCGTTAATAATGTCATCAAGATCCAAGGAGGTACCGCAAAGGACATTCTAAACTCATCATCTAACACCAGCGGTGAGTATGCTAAGGTAAGTGGAATGCCTTGCTTTTGACATAAAACAAAGTCCTTCAGGGAGGTAACCCGAAGTTCACCATTTATATACTCATGTTCATCTCCGGTTGAAAATAGCTTGATCAGGTTCTCATGCTTCCTTTATCTATCCTCATATGCTCTGGTTTGAATGTAATCTATAGGTGCATTCATAAACCTTTTAAATTAAGCGTGGTGCTTAAGTTAAAGAGCCTGCTTTAATTAAAGTTGACATAGTGTCAAGTTTGATTAATGAACCTTTGAGCAAATGCATATATAGATATTAGTTGTATCTATGGACTAACCCCTGCATGAACGATTTCAAATTTGAATGGGTAAGTCATCAAGCTTGATTCAAACTTGAGATAAACCAAGGCATTAGATGCACGGCAACAATGTTGCACAATATACAAAGAGGTACATCACCTTTTGAAGGTCCATTGTGAATATACTGGAAAACCCCCTGTGATCATGTTGATGCAATTTAAATTCAGCCTTGTTTGAGTTATGTGGTGAAAATAAAATATGAAAAACTTTTGAAAATAAATAAGAAAATAATGAAACAGGATCTATGCTTAATATGTTAAAGACCAATATGGTTTTAAGCGTGGATGTGAACAACTAACCCGATGGCAACAATGATTTATTCTTTATAATCCTTCTAGTATTTGTTGTCCACTAACTTTGTGCAGGGATGAAGTGATGACTAAAGAACGGCAAGCATAACTCCAACTTCTAGCAGCCTTAGTCACATGGAAAAAATTTGCACACCGAAGCAACATGAACAGCAGACAAAATCTTTTGGCACTCTTAAGCTCAAATCTTGCATTCACTTGCAAGATCAAAAGCTTGGGGGAATTTCGCCAGGGAAGTACCCAAAACACTCTATGCATTTATTTTTCCATAATCTCCCTGCTAAGTTACCTTGAAAGGCTTTTCTTTCCATGAAGAAAAAATAAAGAAAAATGTATAAAAATTTGCATAACATAAAAAACACCAAAAAATATTTTTGAATTTCAAATAAAGATCAGGCTCCCTGGTTTGTAAGGCCAGTAGAGTCGTTGTTTTGTTTCCATCTTGTTTTGAATAACCGCAGATCAAGTTTGGGGATCTCTCAGGCTTCTTTACGTTCACACACTCGAGACCACCCCAACTATGCTTCACAACATCGCATGGACCAACATCAAAAAGATCACGACGGTCAGACACTAGAGGGGTTCGAGCGAACTCTTTCAACCAAAGCCCTCTGGAACACATTATCTTCCACTTCGACCAATGTGTTGGTTTGCATGTCAATCTCTCATCCTCTCTCATTCAAGAGTTTAAAATAATCTTGAGATAATCATCAAAATTAAACTCAAATAAAAACTTGTTGCTCCTTTGGTTTATATGCCCATCCTTGATTGGCTTGCATGTTCTTTTTTTCCTTGCTCTATATCTGTTACTTGTGAACATATATCTCTAGAAGAGCATGCTATCTAAATGGTTGACAAATGAGATATGGTATGATAAGATGAATCTTGCTCTTTCTGTATAAAGTACTTGGGATGTTTTTCTTGCAAAAGTTTAAAGCTTTTAGCTTTACAAAGCTCATCAATGATATTCCATTCCTACCAAAGCCATATGTTGCTCACATTGAAAAGCTAATACATATGCTGCTTGTTATTGCATTGAGCTTTGTCAAATTGTTGTGACCCTTGTAAGATTCTCTTCATGCTTTCTTGATCAAGATCACGTACACTCCACATACATATGCTAAACTTCTACATTGGAAGTTAGTAATATCCATTTATCCACCAAATAAATGCTCCATGTGTTTTATGAATCTCTCTCCGAATATTCTTTGCAAAAGAGACATGGGCTATAGAAAAACATTTTGGACACATGAAGGTCCAAGAAAAAAAGAAGAAGAAAAAAAACAAGCTCATAAAAGCATTGATCATGAAAAAAAAAGAAGAAAAAAGGAAAAAAAGAGAGAGATAGCCATGTTCTCAAAATAAATTTAAAGGGAGAGATCATACAACTTCCATTTTTGTTTTCCACACACGTGCACATCTTGATCAGATTGTATGAATAGTTTCTTCATGGATCCACTCTTTGATTTTGCAATATATGTGATGCAAGTATGCTTTATCCTTACCCCTACTATGAGCTCCACATAAGCCTTTTTAGAAGTAGGATGAAAGATGGCAAGTTAATGCCTTGGTGAGGAATCATACACATTGAGCGATCTAAGAGAATCAATTGAGGAGCTAGGTAAGGTTATGTTTTTGAAAATCTATCAAAACCCAAGTTACTTACCAGAAGAGTGGAGAGTAATCAAATCAAGGCCATTCCATTCCTCAACCATCCAAGATGACATGATATACACTTCAAAATTCACAAGTACAGGTATGTCTTGGAATAGCTTACATGCTAGCATCATATCAAAAGGAGTCATTTTGTTTTACCTTAGTCTTTAAACTTTACTCGAGGACGAGTAAAGGCTAAGTGTGGGGGAGCTTGTTGACGGTCCTTAAGTACCACTTTTGACCGTCAATTCCTGTAGAAAATATGTCAAATATAATCACCAAACATAGTGAGGGTTTATTACTAAGGAATTCCACAAGTGTTGGCGTTTTACTTTGTTATGCGGGAAATTACTATAGGAGCTAAAAAATATCAATATCACGAATTATCTCAAGTGCCAAGTCAGAGTGCACCATTGTGTAGATCTCATCGAAATGATTCCAATGGATATAATATTTAATTTATTTGGACATCAGATGAATAAGATGAAAATATCACATATTATTGTGCAGCGCTGACGTCAACAGGGCCCACTCCGGCCGGACCAGCAGCCGGCTGTGCTGTACCGCTTATGTGGGCGCACTTGCCAGTGCGGTCAACGACCGGGTGCGGGCAACCGCTCCGGGGCATGCGAGCGAGCAGACCGCAGGCAGGGCCCACAGGTCTGGCGGGGGGCGAGCCAGGAGCCGGATGGACGTGAGCCCTTGCACGCGTATGCACGTACATGAGCCCCCTGCGAGCGTGGCTGCATGGCACAAGGCCAAGGCAGATCGGCCAAGGCGCCTCGCTGCAGCGCCCAGGTGCACGTAAAACAAGTCCAGAAGAACGCACGAGATTCGCCGGAGGAAGCTGTTGGCGCTCGTTATTGTCACACTTTTGGTGTCATTTAAGCGGTGTTTTTGGACTAACTCATATACTAACCCACCACTTGGCACAAGAATAACCTTGTTTTTGAATATGTGTTGTATGTTGGAGTATGTTGTGATATGACAGGAAATACAACATATTTGGAGGGGTTGGACATGGACCAAAGTGCACACATGAACAAGCATCGCGGAGGAGGACCTGCACGCAAAAGATGGAGGTGGGAGAAGCCAAAAAGGGCCTAGGCCAGCCGGCCTAGCCCATTTTTGGGCCGAAACGCCCCCATCTTTCTTGAGCGCGAAGTTGGCGCGAAACCCTAGTCGGATGCCCGCCGCCAAGCGCCAGAGCCACCTATATAAGCCCCCGAGGTCGACCACATCAAGGACCGATCATTCTGGAGAATCAACAAAGAGAGGGAGACACATTCGAAGAGAGCGGCGACGCCGGGAAACCCTAGCAAGGTCCCTCCGGCGCCGCCACAAGATCAAGAACAAGGAGGAGATTGGATCTACAAGGGAGCAAGCAAGGCGGAGCTCAAAAGGAGGAAGAACACCCCCTAGCCGCCCCGGCGTAGAGATTCCCCTCCTCCGGTCTGTCTTCTCCGTCGGTCTACATCTACTTCGGAGGATTCTACACCATGTTCAGCGCTACAATGTGTAATATTATGGGTAAAGTCCTTGTTTGTCCTTGGGGTTGAAGGGAGATCTTAAGTTGTAATCGCCGAACCATTATTTTGGATCTTTGCTATCATATTCTTGTCGTTGGTGCTTTTAATCTAATAGTCGGACGACTTTGCTTTGGGGATGCATCGCTCGAAGTCTTGCATACCTAGAATACATCGACAATCTTGTGCTCTTGTTGCTCGATCACGGATTACCCTCGTGTAGTGACAGTATGTGGGAGGGAAAGGGTTGAGTTTGGTGCACCTTTACCTTTGATAGATTAGATCGGTTCGTTCTTGCTCGGTGGTTACATCTTTAAGTGATCCTAGATCCCTTGGACAAGCATTCTACATATCTTGTTCTCTCCATATCATTGCTCTCTACGTTGTTCTCTTTATCTTAGATTAGATTAAGTTCTTTACTCATACACACTATCATTCGATAAAGAGCTTTCAATCAATGAGATTAGTGCTTAGTTAAGCGTAGCAATCCACTTGTTCCACGGATTGATAAAACCTTGTGGGATACTCTAAGGGAAAAAAGCTACAACCAATCCGTGCACTTGTGGTTCGTAATTGGTGCGCTTAAGTGCCGCCAACAAGCTTTTCTGGCGCCGTTGCCAGGGAACAAGCTAGTTTGCTACGTTTATCTTTGCATTAATTTTGTTGGTTACTAACACCTAACCCTTTTCTTTAGAAAAAATCTTTGTTTTTGTTTTTGTTGTCTAGATGGCTCTTGTTGCTCAACCCATGGAGGAAGGAGAAAAATCACTAAGGGATTATGCAAGCCCACGACCGGAGGACTTCGACATGCAAAAATCAGATTCGGCACTCGAAGCCACCGTGTACGAGATCAAGCCTCAAATCATCAAGATGGTGGTGGCAAATCCATTTAGAGGGGTGGAGATGGACAATCCATATAGGCACATTAAGAATTTCACGATGCTATGCAACATGGTACAACAAGATGGAGTTCCATTAGATTGGTTTAGATGGAATCTTTTCCCATACTCACTTGCAGATGAAGCGAAAAGATGGTACGCACTTGCATCCTTCGAGGCAAAAGGAAATTAGAATGAGTTGATGGAGAAGTTTTGTGGACGGTTCTTTTCGATAAGCAAGATTCAATACATTTGGAGGCAAGTGATCACTTTCACGCAAGGAAAGGACGAAGGAATAGATCAAGCTTGGGATAGGTTCAACGGATTAATCGAGCAAAGACCAAAGCTAGGACTCTCCAGTGATGTACTCTTGCATACTAAAATTTAGTTTTCCCTAACCCCCGAATGCATGCAATTTGTTCGGATGTGTGTAGGAGGAGATCTCATGGAGAAAACACTCACGGAAGTGGCCCAAATCCTACAAAGAATAAGCAAAGAGGCAGCCATGCAAAGAGATTGGGAAAATCGTCTTTTGGGAAGAGTTGAGCAAGAAGCTCAAGTGGGAACGCTTGCTGGAATTTTTGGAAAAGAAGCCCCAAAAGCGAAGAAAGAAGAACCGAAGCAAGAAAAGATTGAAGAAGCAACTCATGATGAAGGAGGACCAATCCAAAGCAACAAAAATTGCAAGCCGGAAGAAGTAAAAGGAACAAGTTTGGCGAATGCAAGGTCACTAAAAGAATTTGAGCAAATGGATTGGATCCCGATCGACTTTGGAGAAATATTCGAGAAGAGAAGACCATACCCAAATCAAAAAGGATCGGTGAAAGCCATAGAATCAAGCTTTCTACTGGAGAAACACTCGGGGTATGAGTTGGACAAAGAATCGGCCGGTGACATTATTCAAAAACTTTTCAATGAAGAAGAAGAGATAGACCCGGATCACGTTGCCGAAGTGAAGAAAATTATGGGAGTGAAGCCGAAGGCATCTCCATTCGTGCACCTAGCCGAGGTGTATGCCATAAAAGCCAATCATGTTGAAGGTACCCCACTACCTACACCTCACATAAGTTGCACGATCAATGGAGAAATATTTTGCAAAGCTGTATGCGACATCGGAGCCCATGTAAGTGTTATGTCTTCAAAGTTTTATGATGAGCATTATAGCAAAACTTTGAATCTTGCTCCTACACCAATTAAATTGATCATGAGAGATGGTAGAACAACCAAACCTTTGGGTGTGCTTAGAGATTTAGATGTTGCAATCTCGGGTAAAGCTATTCCAACCGACTTTTTTGTAATTGATGCTTGCCATGACGAACATGATAATATAATACTTGGTAGGCCTTTTATTAAGTTGGTTAATTCTGTTCTTGATGCCGCAAAGGGTAGAGTTACGATTAATCTTGATGGAACTAAATACACATATGATTTCCTACCCGCTTCTCGTATTGCTTTACCTCTACCTCTTGATAACGAAGAGGTAGAGAGCCTTTGTTTTGTTGACAATTTCAGGGATCCTCTCCAACGTGCAATGGAGAATGACACTATTCATAATGATCAAGATGAAGAACTAGTGGAAGCAACCGAGGGATTGAAGGCACAATATCGAAGCATGAAGGAAGAAAAATTCGAAGATATCAGAGATTTGCAATAAGGAGAACCCGAAGCGCCCGAAGTTGAACTAAAGCCATTACCCAAGGGGTTGAAGTATGAATTTTTGGGAGCAAACAAGACGTACCCGGTCATCAAGAGCGATGAATTGAGTCCGAAAGAGATGGATAAATTGCTGAATTTGTTGGGAAGACATAAGAAGGTGATTGGGTACACAATAAATGGCTTGAAGGGTATTAGTCCAGACTTTTGCACTCATCGCATATGACTTGAAGATCAATACAAGCCGGTTGTGGAGCATTGTTGACGGTCCTTAAGTACCACTTTTGACCGTCAAATCCTGCAGAAAACATATGAAATATAAACACCAAACATAGTAATAGGGTTTAATACTAATGAATTCCACAAGTGTTGGTGTTTTGACTTGTCTTGCAGGAAATGTCCAAAATGACGCTAAGACTTTGAGATGGATCCAAATATATCATTATCATACATTATCTCAAATGCCAATTTGGACTACGCCATTGCGAAGAGCTCGTTGAGAAGATCGAAATACATATATTATTTATATTATTTGGAGTTCATGTTGAAAAGATATAAAAGATAGAAGGAAAATATGAGATGCTTGAAAGGACCTTGATGTCGCCTAGAGGGGGGGTGAATAGGCGAGACCTAAAAATATTGCCACTTAAAACAAATTTATTAGTGACAATTGGGTATTCTAAATACCACTTTTAGAAGTTCAGTAAATAAACTTCTAAAAGGATCTTTAGAATCTCCAAATAAAAGAATAGCACGCCTAACGCAGCGGATATAGAGCACTGCCACCAAAACCGGTACCACCGGTTTTGCAAAACCGGTTCCACCGGTTTTGCTCGGGCAGTGAACCCCCAAATTAGATAGAATATGTTAGGAAGCTCGGAATCAAACCAAACTTGGAGATGATGATTGAAATGTCTTTCTAATGTGTATCTCCAAGTCCCTGCACTCAAAAACACAAATACAACGATATCGAGCAATTTCTCCAATTTGCAATATAAACACAAAGAGGCTCAAACCAGCGGGGAGACACAAGATTTGTTTCCCGAAGTTCGGATTCACCGCTTGCACTAAGCAGCCACCACGGCACGGCGAATCCTACTCTCCGTTGAGGAAGCTTATACGACCACACTAGGTCAAGCTATTTCCTCCTTCCACTAGTTTGCTTCTTCCCTTTCGGAGGCGAAACACGACCTGCACAAACTTCCCGCAGCTCACCACACCTTGGTAGCTCACGGGCAACACCTAGCCGTCTAGGAGCGGAGCTCCAAGAGTAACAAATGAATCACACAAGCTTGATGAAGTCCAACAGTGCTCAAGGTGCTTTTGGTGCTCTCAAACAACACACAATGGCTGCTCTCTCTACTACCCAACACAAAGGATATCACAATTGCAAGCTACCTCACAAAGAGGGGTTGGGGAGAGCAAATATGGCTTTGGCTTAGCAAGGAAGAGCAGGGAAGCACTATAGCAACCTCAGGAACAGCAGCCAAGCAATGGGGAGGTCGTGGGGTATAAATACTCCACTCCCCAAAAACTAGCCGTTACAGACTCAGTGAAAACCGGTGCCACCGGTTCCTAAAACCGGTGCCACCGGAATTCAAACCAACTAGCCGTTGGAGAATTCTGACACAAAACCGGTGCCACCGGTTTCCCGAAACCGGTTCCACCGGTTTTGCCCTGGCAAAACCTATAATTGTGTACGTGAGGGTTTTGTGTCTCTCAACAACTCACATGGGTTTCTTGAGCACTTAGACAATTTCAAGACTACATGTGATGCATCCCTCTTGATAGTACGGCATACCTATACTCAAGATCAAATATAAATACTATTGATACACTTGAGCTTCATCACTTTGAACCATGCCATACTTCTTCAATATATCCGCTTGAGAGTTGCATCCAACTTGTCTTCTTTGAATTGAGCACTTCAACCTTGAGCTAGTGACTTGAACCATTGTCTTTGAATGAAATCCACTTCTAGTTCAATTCACCTTTTCACAGCTTACTTCTAGAAAGATTGATACTTGCCAATATGAACACCACATGTGACCAAGATTCATCAAGTTGAAATCCAAAGAAAGTTCGTCACCCTAGCAAAGATACATGACTCAAGTCCGCAACTTGATCACACATTGCTTAGTACCTAGAAACACTATCCCGAATTCCACCTCTTCATCCTTGCATCATATATAGCTTCACACTAGTTTGTATCAACAATAAAAACCAATTCTTGATATGCAATATATTCACTTCATTTTGATCCTTCGTTTCTATCAAAGTCATCTTGTCTTGTTGGTCATTTCTTTGATATGCAATATATCCACTTCAATTTGACCTTTCATTTCTATCAAAGTCATCATGTCTTGTTTGCAAGTCATTCTTCAAATATAGACCAAGAATAAATCATATCACCATGTCTTTTGTCCATTCAACCAAACTTGCTTTATGCAACATTTTAATCTAACATGATCTAAGATATCCCATATCAATATAAACAAGCTTTCATCAATTAAGAGACCAATATATCACATATGTCATTATGTCTCTTTCTTTATTGCACCATAGCTTGCCATCTTTCATATTCATATATAATGGGAACAACCACTTAATTTATGTCAACATGAGCCATTCACATTGAATTCAACCAATGACCAATAGTGAATCATCAATTATACAATTTTAATCCCTGCAAATTATCTTTGACAAACACGTTAGTTCTTTAATCGTTTTGTCATTCAATTCACCAAAACCCACAAGGGAGCCTAGATGCACTTTCAATCTCCCCCTTTTTGGTGATTGATGACAATTCGATTAAAGCTCACAATAGATATATCAATAAAGCTTTTGAATGTTCAGATTTAGTTTGATCTCCCCCTCAATGTGTGCTTTGAATGAAATTCAATAACTTGGCCTAAGATGCCAATTTGCACAAATTCAAGAAACCATGGAGCTCCCCCTAAATCTCAACATCCTTGGGGTGCAAAACATGTGTGTGAACAATTAAAATATGATGCATGCAGCATTAAACAAAAGAATAAAGAAAGTGTGCTTCCCAGACAAAAACCGGTGCCACCGGTTTTGGAAAACCGGTGCCACCGGAAATTTACTGGTCAGCACAAGCAGTCACCAAACAAAGTGACCCGGAATTTCCNCACAAGCAGTCACCAAACAAAGTGACCCGGACTTTCCGACACGACGGATCAGAAATTCCGGCCCCAAACCGAGGCCACCGGAACTTCCCAGCCAGAAATTTCCGGCCCAACCAGAAATTCCCACAAACATAGCATATTATTAAGCAAATGAGTCTAAATAGAATTTAAACAAGTTTCACACACATAACTGAGTTCAACACACAGAATAGCACTCATTACAAATGTTCTCAAGTCCAAAAGAGCTAAGATAGATTTATTACACGGCCTGTTGCATTCAACAGCCAAAACCGGTTCCACCGGTTTTGCCAGACAGCCAGCAGACAGAACTGATCGGCATCGCTTTAATCGCTCCATTTTCTCCCCCTTTGTCATCCATCACCAACAAAGGTCCTGGGGGATCTCCTGCTGTCCCTACTCATCATCTTCCTCATCATCTTCCTCATCATCATCTTGTCCTTGGACTTGAGTTGGTGGAATAAGTGGAGGTTGAGATGCAAATTGAGTTGGAGGAAATGTACCAACATATGGATTGACATGGCCAAAAATCCCTCCAAAAACGTCACCTTGAGCAGATCCTGAACCCCCAGCTGCATAAGGATCAATCTGTGGCATATTAGAAGAACCACCTTGCCCTTGAGTGCCCACAAATGGCACCTCAGAAAAAGAAGCCCCACCACTTTGCATGCCTCCATAGGATGGATTATAGTATGAGTCACCTATGGATCGATCCCAATAATCCTTTTGAGTCACCGGATCCACCTCTTGAGATCTAGTCCAAATTTGATCAAATCCCTCCGGTTCACTTTCCTCATCATCAGACTCTGCACGGGGAATAGGAGGTCTATTGGAAGGATCCTCATACATCTGCCTAATCATCCTCGAGTCCCTCTTCCTCCTTTGCCTTTCTTTGTGAGCAATTGCATTTGTGCTCATACAAGACCCACACATAAAGTTGAACAACTTTCTAAGCGGTGAAGGGGGCTTGTGCACATCTCTTTGCCCACGTCCACGTCCACTACCGGACGTCTCTCTTGCTGCCATAGGAGGGGCAGCAGCTGTAGGAGCATCCTGGGGTGCATCTCCACTCTCTATATTGGCCTCCATGCTTGCCGCTTGGGCTAGGGACGGACCTTTGATATCATTCTTCATATGAAAGGGCTCAATCTCATGATCATAATCAAATGTGCAATTAGTCACGGCCTCAATGACATGCATGAGATAAGAAGCATACCCACAGCTCTTTTGTGGAGATCCAGCAATAGACTTCATTTCTTCCCAAATAAATTCCACCACACTAAACTCCGGCTCACCAGGTGTCATATACCTTAACAAATCACGAAGATAGAAGGATATGTTGCTTTGATCACCTTCCCTAGGAGCAAGTGTCTTCCTAAACATGCGGTTGAGATATGCATAGTAGGGTTGCATGCCATTAACTCTCCCAAAGTAACCCTCCTGACCTGGTAAATACATGTATTTCATATCCTTCTTATCCATATATGGAGCATTATGAATATGAACTCTCTTATCATCCTCTCCATCAAAGCCTAAAAGTGAGGTAAACTGAGTGTAGGTCACTCCATACCAATTGCCCTCTGTCATCCAATGCACAATCCTTTCATCATTTCTAGATGTGAAATAACTAGTGGCATAGAATTGTGCAATTACCTCACTATTCCATGGCTTGGCAAAGCTCATGATCTTGTATATATTTTTCCTCTTGCATTCCCTAATGATTTCATCAATTCTAGGATCCTTGAATGCCCTCATGAACTTCCAATCAATGTATTGAGCCTGAACAATAGGAACATCCTTTGTAAGGATGGCACTCTTATAAAAGTCCTGGTGAAAAGCTGTGCCAAACCTGTAATCAAGATGTTTTTCACCTACTTCCTTAGGATTCTTTGCT
>CM014272.1:36284805-36374378 GCA_004135705.1 Alloteropsis semialata | reverse complement strand
GATCGGGCTCTGTGGCACGTCGGCCGACCTGGTCAGGTCGGCCGACCTGGCCTTGAGCCTGGTCGCCTTTTCCTTTTTTGTACAGTACGTGACAGGTCCACTAAACCCCAAAATGTGTGCATTCAGGCTCTAGGGATTAAGGATTTAGCATAAAGTGTAATTATAAATGGGAATCATCCATGACCAAATTGATCACATCAAATTCCTCATCTACTTTATCAGGTTCAAGGAAAACTTTTAAACGTTGACCGTTTACCTTGAAGAGGTTACCTTCATCATCTTGGAGTGTGATTGCCCAGTGTGACGAAGTCTCCACCACAACGAACGGTCCTTCCCATTTGCTCCAGAGTTTTCCATGTCCAAAGAGTTTCACCCTGGAATTAAAGAGTAATACCTTATCCCTGTGGTGGAACTCCTTCACCTTGATCCTCTTGTCGTGCCATCTTTTGGTTCTGTCCTTGTAGATCCTGGCACTGTGGTACGCTTTGTCTCTCCACTCTTCCAGCTCTGATAGTTGCATTCTTCTCATCTGCTGGGCTGCTGGCAAATCCATGTTCCACTTTCTTATGGCCCAGTGCGCCCGATGCTCTAGCTCAACTGGTAAATGGCAAGTCTTGCCGTAAACCAGCTGATATGGGGACATTCCGATTGGCGTTTTGTATGCCGTTCGGTAAGCCCATAGAGCATCTGGTAACTTACTCTTCCATCCTTTGTCCATTTCTGTCACGGTCTTCTGCAGAATGTTCTTGATCTGCTTGTTCGATGTTTCTGCTTGACCGCTTGTCTGGGGGTGGTACGGTGTAGCTATGTTGTGCTTTGCCCCAGTTCTGCCAGAAACTTCCGGAAGGTCTTGTCGATGAAATGTGACCCTCCATCACTGATCACCATCCTGGGGGTTCCAAAACATGGAAAGATGATCTCATGGAACATCTTTCACGCGTGTTTGGAGTCAGCGGCTCGACATGGCATTGCTTCAACCCACTTCGAGACATAGTCCACTGCCACCAGGATGTACTCACTGTCATAGGATTTGACAAAGGGTCCCATGAAATCAATGCCCCACACATCAAACAGCTCAACTTGTAAGTTGTTTGTGAGTGGCAACAAAAATTTAATAATGTTGGTTAGAGATAGAGTTGAGAAGTCAGTTTTGAGTGTCCCTTACTATACCCCTTCTATATGTTCACACCACGCAAACATTGCTTTAAAGAATACAAGTCATGTTACAAAATGTAAGTAATGGTTTGGAAACAGAATAAAGAAATAGACCTATACCTATAACTTTTCTCAAACAATGGGTATCTCACCCATTCAAGCAATAAAAGTATATAATGGGTCATGGTTTTATAATCTATGTGTGCAATGGTTTATTAGTGCAAGTTTTACATGAAAGTGGAAAGGTAACACTCATTTTTATGAACTTCAAGAGGCATTTATTGAGATTTGTTCATTTGTATGACAATATATAGTTCAAGTTATGCACATACTTTATTCCAGTCATGTGATGTTTTACATTTTTAAAATAGTGACTTTAAATGTAAGAAATATGATTAGGATCTTGGTTTTATGAAAATGGACTAGAGATCATGCAAATGACTTATACAAAACCCAAATCACCTTCCTTGTTTCCATATGTGAAAGGACCTTGATGTCGCCTAGAGGGGGGGTGAATAGGCGAGACCTAAAAAAATTGCCACTTAAAACAAATTTATTAGTGACAATTGGGTATTCTAAATACCACTTTTAGAAGTTCAGTAAATGAACTTCTAAAAGGATCTTTAGAATCTCCAAATAAAAGAATAGCACGCCTAACGCAGCGGATATAGAGCACTGCCACCAAAACCGGTACCACCGGTTTTGCAAAACCGGTTCCACCGGTTTTGCCCGGGCAGTGAACCCCAAATTAGATAGAATATGTTAGGAAGCTCGGAATCAAACCAAACTTGGAGATGATGATTGAAATGTCTTTCTAATGTGTATCTCCAAGTCCCTGCACTCAAAAACACAAATACAACGATATCGAGCAATTTCTCCAATTTGCAATATAAACACAAAGAGGCTCAAACCAGCGGGGAGACACAAGATTTGTTTCCCGAAGTTCGGATTCACCGCTTGCACTAAGCAGCCACCACGGCACGGCGAATCCTACTCTCCGTTGAGGAAGCTTATACGACCACACTAGGTCAAGCTATTTCCTCCTTCCACTAGTTTGCTTCTTCCCTTTCGGAGGCGAAACACGACCTGCACAAACTTCCCGCAGCTCACCACACCTTGGTAGCTCACGGGCAACACCTAGCCGTCTAGGAGCGGAGCTCCAAGAGTAACAAATGAATCACACAAGCTTGATGAAGTCCAACAGTGCTCAAGGTGCTTTTGGTGCTCTCAAACTTCACACAATGGCTGCTCTCTCTACTATCCAACACAAAGGATATCACAATTGCAAGCTACCTCACAAAGAGGGGTTGGGGAGAGCAAATATGGCTTTGGCTTGGCAAGGAAGAGCAGGGAAGCACTATAGCAACCTCAGGAACAGCAGCAAAGCAATGGGGAGGTCGTGGGGTATAAATACTCCACTCCCCAAAAACTAGCCGTTACAGACTCAGTGAAAACCGGTGCCACCGGTTCCTAAAACCGGTGCCACCGGAATTCAAACCAACTAGCCGTTGGAGAATTCTGACACAAAACCGGTGCCACCGGTTTCCCAAACCGGTTCCACCGGTTTTGCCCTGGCAAAACCTATAAGTGTGTACGTGAGGGTTTTGTGTCTCTCAACAACTCACATGGGTTTCTTGAGCACTTAGACAATTTCAAGACTACATGTGATGCATCCCTCTTGATAGTACGGCATACCTATACTCAAGATCAAATATAAATACTATTGATACACTTGAGCTTCATCACTTTGAACCATGCCATACTTCTTCAATATATCCGCTTGAGAGTTGCATCCAACTTGTCTTCTTTGAATTGAGCACTTCAACCTTGAGCTAGTGACTTGAACCATTGTCTTTGAATGAAATCCACTTCTAGTTCAATTCACCTTTTCACAACTTACTTCTAGAAAGATTGATACTTGCCAATATGAACACCACTTGTGACCAAGATTCATCAAGTTGAAATCCAAAGAAAGTTTCGTCACCCTAGCAAAGATACATGACTCAAGTCCGCAACTTGATCACACATTGCTTAGTACCTAGAAACACTATCCCGAATTCCACCTCTTCATCCTTGCATCATATATAGCTTCACACTAGTTTGTATCAACAATAAAAACCAATTCTTGATATGCAATATATTCACTTCACTTTGATCCTTCATTTCTATCAAAGTCATTTTGTCTTGTTGGTCATTTCTTTGATATGCAATATATCCACTTCAATTTGACCTTTCATTTCTATCAAAGTCATCATGTCTTGTTTGCAAGTCATTCTTCAAATATAGACCAAGAATAAATCATATCACCATGTCTCTTGTCCATTCAACCAAACTTGCTTTATGCAACATTTTAATCTAACATGATCTAAGATATCCCATATCAATATAAACAAGCTTTCATCAATTAAGAGACCAATATATCACATATGTCATTATGTCTCTTTCTTTATTGCACCATAGTTTGCCATCTTTCATATTCATATATAATGGGAACAACCACTTAATTTATTTATGTCAACAAGAGCCATTCACATTGAATTCAACCAATGACCAATAGTGAATCATCAATTGTACAATTTTAATCCCTGCAAATTATCTTTGACAAACACGTTAGTTCTTTAATCGTTTTGTCATTCAATTCACCAAAACCCACAAGGGAGCCTAGATGCACTTTCAATCTCCCCCTTTTTGGTGATTGATGACAATTCGATGAAAGCTCACAATAGATATATCAATAAAGCTTTTGAATGTTCAGATTTAGTTTGATCTCCCCCTCAATGTGTGCTTTGAACGAAATTCAATAACTTGGCCTAAGATGCCAATTTGCACAAATTCAAGAAACCATGGAGCTCCCCCTAAATCTCAACATCCTTGGGGTGCAAAACATGTGTGTGAACAATTAAAATATGATGCATGCAGCATTAAACAAAAGAATAAAGAAAGTGTGCTTCCCAGACAAAAACCGGTGCCACCGGTTTTGGAAAACCGGTGCCACCGGAAATTTACTGGTCAGCACAAGCAGTCACCAAACAAAGTGACCGGAATTTCCGACACGACGGATCAGAAATTCCGGCCCCAAACCGAGGCCACCGGAACTTCCCAGCCAGAAATTTCCGGCCCAACTAGAAATTCCCACAAACATAGCATATTATTAAGCAAATGAATCTAAATAGAATTTAAACAAGTTTCACACACATACATGAGTTCAACACACAGAATAGCACTCATTACAAATGTTCTCAAGTCCAAAAGAGCTAAGATAGATTTATTACACGGCCTGTTGCATTCAACAGCCAAAACCGGTTCCACCGGTTTTGGAAAACCGGTTCCACCGGTTTTGCCAGACAGCCAGCAGACAGAACTGATCGGCATCGCTTTAATCGCTCCATTTTCTCCCCCTTTGTCATCCATCACCAACAAAGGTCCTGGGGGATCTCCTGCTGTCCCTATTCATCATCTTCCTCATCATCTTCCTCATCATCATCTTGTCCTTGGACTTGAGTTGGTGGAATAAGTGGAGGTTGAGATGCAAATTGAGTTGGAGGAAATGTACCAACATATGGATTGACATGGCCAAAAATCCCTCCAAAAATATCACCTTGAGCAGATCCTGAACCCCCAGCTGCATGAGGATCAATCTGTGGCATATTAGAAGAACCACCTTGCCCTTGAGTGCCCACAAATGGCACCTCAGAAAAAGAAGCCCCACCACTTTGCATGCCTCCATAGGATGGATTATAGTATGAGTCACCTATGGATCGATCCCAATAATCCTTTTGAGTCACCGGATCCACCTCTTGAGATCTAGTCCAAATTTGATCAAATCCCTCCGGTTCACTTTCCTCATCATCAGACTCTGCACGGGGAATAGGAGGTCTATTAGAAGGATCCTCATACATCTGCCTGATCATCCTCGAGTCCCTCTTCCTCCTTTGCCTTTCTTTGTGAGCAATTGCATTTGTGCTCATACAAGACCCACACATAAAGTTGAACAACTTTCTAAGCAGTGAAGGGGGCTTGTGCACATCTCTTTGCCCACGTCCACGTCCACTACGGGACGTCTCTCTTGCTGCCATAGGAGGGGCAGCAGCTGTAGGAGCATCCTGGGGTGCATCTCCACTCTCTATATTGGCCTCCATGCTTGCCGCTTGGGCTAGGGACGGACCTTTGATATCATTCTTCATGTGAAAGGGCTCAATCTCATGATCATAATCAAATGTGCAATTAGTCACGGCCTCAATGACATGCATGAGATAAGGAGCATACCCACAGCTCTTTTGTGGAGATCCAGCAATAGACTTCATTTCTTCCCAAATAAATTCCACCACACTAAACTCCGGCTCACCAGGTGTCATATACCTTAACAAATCACGAAGATAGAAGATATGTTGCTTTGATCACCTTCCCTAGGAGCAAGTGTCTTCCTAAACATGCGGTTGAGATATGCATAGTAGGGTTGCATGCCATTAACTCTCCCAAAGTAACCCTCCTGTCCTGGTAAATACATGTATTTCATATCCTTCTTATCTATATATGGAGCATTATGAATATGAACTCTCTTATCATCCTCTCCATCAAAGCCCAAAAGTGAGGTAAACTGAGTGTAGGTCACTCCATACCAATTTCCCTCTGTCATCCAATGCACAATCCTTTCATCATTTCTAGATGTGAAATAACTAGTGGCATAGAATTGTGCAATTACCTCACTATTCTATGACTTGGCAAAGCTCATGATCTTGTATATATTTTTCCTCTTGCATTCCCTAATGATTTCATCAATTCTAGGATCCTTGAATGCCCTCATGAACTTCCAATCAATGTATTGAGCCTGAGCAATAGGAACATCCTTTGTAAGGATGGCACTCTCATAGAAGTCCTGGTGAAAAGCTGTGCCAAACCTGTAATCAAGATGTTTTCCACCTACTTCCTTAGGATTCTTTGCTCTATCAATTCTGGCCTTTTCTGTCATGCCCTTCACCTTATAGTTGACCTTGGCGCGGTTTGGGGGCGCCATGGGAGCTCTAAAAGTCACATCACTAACATGTGTGGGAGGAGCACTATGTGAAGGCATTGGCCCAAATGCTGAAATGATATCCTCCTCATCATCACCATTACCGCTGCCTGTTCCCTGACTATGCTCATGGCTATGTGTGCGAATGGATTTGCCCTTTCTCTTGCGCTGACTAGCCGAGGGAGAGTCTGCTGCAATAGACTCGGAAGGAGTGCGATCCCTCTCATAAGGACTCTCCTCATCATCATCACTAGAGGTGTCCTCGGGCTCAGAATCTGCAATGCGAATATCACCCCTAGGAAGTCTCACTCTCCCTGCTGTCCTCGTGGATCTTCTAGGCTGTGCTTGTTCAGCTGGTTGGATTTCTTGCTTGCTACTTCCAACATCTCTTGCCCGAAACTCAAATTGGGCATTTTTTGAGCGAGTTGGCCTTCTTTGATAAGAAACATATTTGCTTGGATCTGTAACAAACACATGGAGAAAAAACTTCTGAGAAACAGACCATTGACATGGATATTTATTTTGAGCATTTAGAACCGAGCAGAACCATTGACCAGGGTGTCTGTGCACAAACCGGTGCCACCGGTTTTGAAAAACCGGTGCCACCGGTTTCTGCCCAGAAACCCTAGGTCATGGCCCCCATCAATGCCACCAAGGAAACTTTGATTTCTTGCACTGAGATGATTCTAGGGTCTAAAACAAGATGTTCTACCAAGGGAATCCGAGAGGAAACATCTAGAGAAATAGATCGGGCAAAAACTTGATTTGAGTACCTCCCGACATGGTGGGTGAGTTGCTGCAGCCCTAGAACCGAGGGGAATCCGGTCACACCGAATGGGAGACTCCAAATCTTGCCTCAACACTTGAATCCCACGGTGGAAAGTTGAAATCGCCTCAAAATCGCCCCAAAACGCCCTCTCCTTTCTGTTCTTGGTCGTGGGTGAAAGAGGGGGGTAAATGTAAGAGTGAAGGGGTAAGTCACGGGTAAATAGTACCCAGCCGACAGAAACCGGTGCCACCGGTTTTGTAAAACCGGTGCCACCGGAATTTCTTGGCCCAGTGACTTTTGTCCATTTTTGCACTCGTGTCCTTTCCCTTTTCTCCTCTGCTCCATTTTTGAATCCATTTATCCATATTTCACTGCTCTTTGACTCAGATGGAGAATTTTGATAGATAGGGATAAGATAAGGAAATCCAATAAGCATAGCCCTTGAGATGAGATTGGGTAGATCTAATGGACTTGAGAGTGTTTCACCATTTGTAGTTAGCCAGCAATCAAGCAAGGATAACAATAACCACAAATGGATCAACTTGGCCACAAGGACCAACACCAAAAGGTTTTCCAAAAAGCACACTTCCTACACATGCTAGTTAATTTTGAAAAACTATCCTATGTCACACAAGGCATGCATCCATCTCAAGTCAATGACCATTTTTAGTATATTTAGCTCATATCTTGCAAGAAATGACACCAAGTCAATTCTAGGTGAAGACATCAACTAAATATCTAGATTTGAAGCTCAAAAAGACTTAAAACAATTACATGCAAACAACACATACTAGCATGGATTATGAGACCTAGAAGCTCAAAGTAAAAACATGAGTCAAAGAAACATACCTTGGCCTCTAGCTAATCCTTTCTTCACATTGGTGAAGATTCATATCAAAAAGCTTGTGCATTGTCAATATAATCCGAATGCCTTTTCTCTTTATGTCTTTCCCTTTTTATGCATCATAGAAGAGAAATGCATTAAATAGCACAAGACCTATTTTCATCATTCAGTGACCTTTGAATTGGAGAGGCATAATGGATCACTAAAAGATGAAACTCCACAATATAGGTTAAATTCCTTTTTCTTGATGCACATGTGTATATGGATGGAACGACAAGTTCATATGCATCAATCTTGTCACAAAGCCAAGCAAAGGGGTTTAATCTATATTATGGCAAGCAGCTATTTATTGAGAATAATTCATTGCCCAAGTAAGAAATAGATACAATTTTACCATTCTTGGACAAAAGGCATAGCTTGCTTCAAAGAGAGACAAACTCTCACAAATGAGACTTCAAGATCACTAAAAGAAATTGTTAGTCTCAAAGACACAAATTGTAGAATTGTCGGGGTTCTCTACCGCCAACAAGTAAATTTCCTACGATCGCGTGTCAGGATCCGGATGGTGACTCGAGAGACAGGGGGTTTATACTGGTTCGGGCCTCCGGAGAGTAATACCCTACGTCCAGTGAGCGTCGCTGTTCTCAAGTCCAAGTCTGTAGTAGGGGTGTACAAACCGGTCGGGAGAGGGAGAGGGTCCCAAGTCCCTGTGTGGAGCGAGTGAGCTGTGTGTGCAGTGTCCGAGTGTTCGTGAATGGTGTTCGATCGCCCCGCGCTGACGTCCCCTCGTCCCCTTTTATAGCTCCAAGGAGAGAAGGGAGCGGGGGGTAAGAAAGGAGAAAATTACAACGAGAGTTACTGCCCCCGAGAGCTTCGTCCAGTGTCGTCTGCCGAGCCGTACAGGGAGCAGGTGTTGACGGAGTGGGCGCCCCGCCGGACCCGGGATCGTACATCCGGGTGGTTGACGCCGATGCCTTCTTGGGTAAGCTCCCGGGTAGTTCCAGGTCGTGGTTGACTTGCTCGTGGTCCTTGGGTGCTCCAGGTGTCCTGCTCGGGTTCCAGATGTCGTCCGGGGGCGCCTGGAATGGTACTGGAGTGCCGGGTGTAGCGCATGCATCCTTCTCCGGACTGTAGCGCTCCTGTTCGGACGAGACGGGCGCCACTGTGGCTGCCGTGGCGAAGGACGGACGCCCATCCTGTTCTGACACAGCGGGTACCAAGTGGGTTCGGCGCCGGATGGGCCGGGGCGCGACCGGGTACTTTCACCCGGGGCGTCGGAGACCACTCGGGAGCGGAGAACCCCTCGGGCGAACCGGGAGGCCACTCGGGAGCGGAAAACCTCTCGGGCGAACCGGGTGGCCACTCGGGGGCGGAGAACCTCTCGGGCGAATCGGGGAACCACTCGGGCGACCCAAGTAGTCAGGGTACGGGGTGTTCGCCTTGCTTTGGGTCTCTGATTTTTGTTTTTTGAGGGGTGGATTATTGCGAGCTCCTAGGTTAAGAGGTTGGATTGGGCACCCCTAATTCGGATCCTCGTCAGTAGCCCCCGAGCCTGGGGGGGAGATGAAAGCTCGCGCCCAGGCTGAGTGATGGCGTGGATATGGTATACTGCAATCTTTCCGGTGGGGGCGCGCGAGCGCACCCGCCGGGTGTAGCCCCCGAGCCTTGAGAAGAGCTGGTGCTCTTGTTGAGGCTTTAGGTCCGGGTGGTCTGCTTTGAATGCAGTCGGGATCGGAAAGTTTGTCGGGGATGAAGAGCTTGTCGGGGCCGGAAAACTTGTCGAGGACGCTCCGCTGGTGGACCGGGTAACTGTTCAGCAGTTTGACGGGCCGGGCGCGGAAGTATCGGCCCGTCCGCCGCGTGGAAAGGTGGGCGCGCCTTTTGAGGAAACCAGACGAAGCGACGTGCGCACGTCGCCGCGGCGCCAGTGGTGGGCCCGCGCAATTAAGGCCGCGGTCGTTCCGTCCCGTCCCTATTTATAGCGGCGTGCGGCGGCGGCCTGGGGTTTCGTCCCTGCCAGAGTTTTCCAATTCCAACGCGCGCTTCGTCTTCTCCGTCGCCGCCGCTCGTCCTCTCGCGTTCCCCGCGGCCGTCGCACCGCCGCTGCGGAGAGCAAACAACCGAGCAACCCATCTCGTCGGCGCTTCTTCTTCGGCCTGCTGCAGGATGTCGACCTGGGAGCGCTCCCGCGTCTCACGCCGGGTGTTGGAGAGCCTCGCGGCGGAAGGCCTGCTCCCGCCGCTGACGAAGGCCGCGGAGTGGAAGGTGCCCGGCGCTGAGGACTACCCCCAGCCGCCGGAGGGGTACGTCGTTTCTTTCGTTGCTTTTCACGAGCGCGGGTTTTCCGTCCCCGCCGGAAGATTCATTCGCGCCGTACTCAACGAGTACGGACTGGAGCTCCATCACCTCACCCCGAACGGAGTCCAGCAGATGGCGGTGTTCGAGGCCCTCTGCGAGGGGTACCTGGGGATAGGGGCCCATTGGGACCTCTTCAGGTACTTCTTCAAGTTTTCTCTGCAGACCGTGGAGGGCGGAGCTCCCGCGACGATAGGTTGCGCGGTGCTGAAGGGCAAGCAGGGACGGATGAAGGCCTACATCTCGGGGACCTTGACCAGTTCGAACAAGGGCTGGCACCCGATGTGGTTCTACTTGAAGAACGACGGCCGCAATCCCCTCCCGGCGTACACCGGGAAGACCTTCGGGGAGCTGCCCGCGGCGTGGTCGTACGGGCCCGAGAAGGAGAAGCAGGACAAAGTCCTCGGGGCCATCTGGGAGGCCCTCTCTCGGCTCCGTGACGCGGGGGTGACCACGGCGGAAGTCCTCGGCGGATACCTCTCGAGAGGTATCGTGCCGCTGAGACGGCGCCCCCTCCGGATCTGGGAGATGGTCCGGGAGAATGCCCCCTTTGAGGGGACTGTGACGATGATCCCCCTGCCATCGGGGGACGAGGTGAACCGCCGAGTGACGGCGGCGATGGGGAGGGGCCACGGAGCATATCCTCCGCCGGGCCTCCTCCCGATGCTTCCGAGCGAGCGCACCGAGGATCTGGTAAGTCTCCGTGTACCTCTTCAATCCGAGTGATTTTCCGTTGGCTGAATCCTGCGATTTTTCAGATGGAGGGCCTCACCTGCACCCTTTCCCGGCCGCCGCTCCCCGAGGACAAGGCGAGGAACCGGGCCGCGGCCGCGCACGCCAAGGCGAAGAAGGATCGCCGGGACGTGTGGAAGAAGCAGGAGATCGCCAAGCGTGAGCGGAACGCCGAGCGATCCAGGAGGCGGAGGAAGGGGGAGGATGACGTCTCCGAGGATGAGGACCCCGAGGAGTTCGTGGAGGTCGTCACGGAGAGCGAAGATGACGAGGAGAGCGACGACGACTCGCCTCCTCAGAGGCTGAAGTCGGTCGTGGTGTCGTCCGCCGATGCCTCGTCCTCGGCACCGCATTCGGGGAGAGGCGGGAGAGGAGCGCCGCCGCCACCGCCGGACTCGGGCAGAGGCGAGGGCTCTCGGTCGGACCGGCATCGGCGGTCCTCCGAGGAGCACCGGCACGAGAGGCGCAGCCGCACGCCTCCGCCCTCCCGTCATGAGCCCGAGAAGGGGAAGGCTTCCCGGCGGGAGCCGATCTCCTCTCGTCGGGAGAGGAGCCGGAGCCGGGACTTATCGGAGCGCGCCCACCGAGGGGGCTCGTCCTCGGGGGCGTCGCGCTCCCCCCAGAGGCCCGTGCCGCAGGACGACAGGCGGCCGCCGTCGGCCCCTCCAACAACGCGGGCGCGGAGCGAAGGGCGGGACGCGTCCCGCACGCCCGCGGTGGAGACGCAAGCCCCTCCCATCCCGGTGAAGGTCGCAACAAGGCGGCCGGACCCGGTTCAGGTGGAGGGAGGAGGCTCATCAAGTCGGGCGGCGTCCCCGTCGGGCAGGGACGCCGCAATCCCGCACGCGGCCCCTCCTCCGACGACGCTCGTGGGGTCCAAGAGGCCCGCATCCCCGAAGGCCCAAGCGCCGACGGGGTGCAAGCGGATTCGGTATGTCGCGTCGGGGTGAGTGATGGCCTGACTTTCTCGAGTAGTTTCGATTTCTCCTGTGGTTACTGTTTTTCCCGGTCGGGCCTTGCTGACATGTAATGAACCAGCCGGGTCGATACTCCGCTTATGGTGGCGCCGAGGAAGACGCTGCGCCTGGAGGCGCAGCAGCCCGGGCCTGTGGCGGAGCAAGCCAGGGGTGCAACGGAGGAGCCCGTGGCGGAGCCGGCCGGGGAGGCGGCGGCAGACCCCGTGGTGGAGCGGGCTGAGGCGACTCCACCGGTGCCTTTGGTGGAGCGGGCCGAAGAGAGGGCGCCGGTGCCCCCGACGGAGCCAGCCGAGGAGGGGACTCGGAGGATGGCGCCCTCCGTGGAGGAACGGGTGCCGGAGGGGGACGGTGACAGCCCGGGGGACACATTCCCGACGGGCCTAGCCTTTACACAAGCCGTTCCCCCGGAGGCGGTCGTGATGGCGCTCCAAGCGGAGCTGGCCGAGGCGTTGGCGGAGGTGGTCCCGCCTGCTCCTGAGGAGGAGCCGGCTCACCCCGTCGTGGGGGAAGTCGCCGGAGAAGATGGCCTCGGGGGCGCGGCCGAGGACGATGGCCGCGATGTTGCTGCCTCGCCAAGGGCTGCGGCCGGCCCTCATGAAGCGGAGACGGGGGCCTCGGACGCTCGTCCAGACGCCCCCATGCCGGTGGCCGCTGCAGCCCCCGAGTCCTCCGGGATGGCTTCCCCGGAGATCGTCGAGGTCGAGGACTCGCCGGAGGGTAGCTCGCGGCTGGTTGTGGGCCCGCGACATTCCTTTCGCCCTATATGCGAGGGCCCGCGTTATCTCCGGGAGACGCCGGGAATGAGGGCGGTGGACCGTCGAATTGCTGCCCTTGTACCCGTCGAGGACGACCCGAACCTTCCGTGCGAGGGTCGGTACTTGTGGTACGACCGCCAGAACCCGGCGGCGGGTCCCATCTTCGAGCTGGACGACGCGGCGGAGAGGGATCAGCGCGAGCGTCTCCGTGACGGCCTCGAGGAGATGAAGGAGGTCTTCAATAGGCTGATCATCGATCCTTCCCGGGTGAGTCTCCGGATTTCGTTCTTCTGATCTAACGCCGTTTTGGGGCATGCCTCACCACTCTTCTTTTCGTTTTTGTTCAGGAGATTATAAAGCGCAGTGCCGAGAAGTCGGCATTCCTCCGTCGGGAGTCCGGGCTTTGGCACGCTGTACAGCAGCTCCAGGCCGAGAAGGAGCAGCTGAAAGCCGAGAAGGAACAGCTCGAGGCTCAGCTGGCCGAGGCCCGGCAGGCCAAGGAGGAGGCGATCACCGACGCCGAGGAGGAGAAGGCCGCGCTCGAGGCCAAGGTGGACGAGGCCGAGAGGACCGTGAGGGAGGCGTTGGTGGCCGCCGACGTCTCCAATCGGGAGAAGGCCGCCGTCCTACAGGAGGTCGAGGATCTGAGGGCGAAAGTGGCGGACCTCCAAACAGATGTCCAGCGCCGCGACCTCGACCTCAAGACGGTCACCAGCCATCTGGTCGAGCATGCCGGCAAGCTGGCGGCCGCAGAGGAAGAGGGGGCCCGCTTCAAGGAGATCGCCGCGAAGCGGGAGGAGGAGATCCTTGGTAAGTCATTCCTCTTATCAGTTGTCGGGTGGTTCCTTTCTGTTCTCCTTGCGTGGCGGCAGGTTTGCTTAAGCTTGAGTGGTGATGCAGCCCTGCGGAGGGTGAGAGTGGACTTGGCGGCCCAACTCGAAGCCGGGAAACGTGAGAGGGCCAGGGCTATTGCTGTCAACCAAAACCTGGTGCAGCTTAGCCATGATCTTAGGGCGCGGATGGGCAGTAAGTATCGTGTATCGATTGGCTCTTCTTTTTGCAGAGTGATGCTGATAAAGTGCTGTCTGCAGGGGTCGTCGAAGACCTTCGGGTGTCCCGGGAGGCGGGCGAGCAGAGCCAGAGGGCCCTCGAGGAGAAGTCCGAGGTCCATCAGGCTTTGGTCCAGGCGGTCGAGCATCTGCTCGAGGAGCTCGGCGTCGATGGCGGCCCGTCCTTGGTGGATCGCCTCGCCCTTGTCACGGGAAGAACTCGGGCGCAGGCCTCGGATCTCGCTCGGGGTGTGGCACGCAAGATCATTGCCATGTTCTTGTCGCACTACCCGACCATGGATCGGAAGGTTCTGCGGGAGGGATGGGCTCCCGGCTACGAGGATACCGAGTACGACGAGATCGAAGCCGAATCCTCCTCGTTTGCCGACGAAGTGGCATCCGTCGCCCTGAAAGAACTTGAGTCGGAGCAGCCATAAGGAACTTGGTTACTTTTTGTTATGTAATGAACAAAGTTCCTAGGATAACTGTTATTGCTCCGGAGGGCTCGTGTTTTACTTGCTGTTTGTCATTTTCGCTTTCTTCCGAATACTTTTCTGGGGGTTGTGGGCCGAGATAGAGAGGCGCGGGGCCTTGCCCATCAGACTCTGTTCCGTAGCCGCCGGGGCGTAGGGACTCGGGAGGTTGGGCACTCGGACTTACAGCCCCCGAGTAGTTTTGGGAAGGTTCGAACGATGACAAGCAACAAACCGGATAAGCCAGAGCTGCAATTATTCGAGGCGGTTCCTTTATCGCTTCCCGGAAAAAGGACGTCGGCCCGAGGGCTTGGACTTTGCTCGCAAGCTAGCGCCGTAGCCGCGGGGGCGTAAGCACTCGGAACTTGGACAAGCGTGGTCGCCAAGCCCTTTGAGCTGACGTTCCCTTTTCGCAAGCGCAAAAGTATACCGCTTGATCGCGCGCGAGAGCGATCTCTTGTTGAGTTTTTGCGAAAAAACAGAGTGTAAAAACAGAGGGGCACCGGGCCCCGGGTGGAGCCCCCGAGCGGTGGGCGATCCTGCACGGGGAAAGGGTCGCCCGCCGCTAAGTTTTGGGAACTCGGGTGCGAGTGAAGTGCTCGGAATGGTGCAGTACCTCGATTATGATCGCGAATTGAAAAGTACAGGTACTTTTAAGAGTAGAGAGACGTATCTGTGCGAGCTCGTTGGAGAATGTGAGGCTCTTCGGGAGAGTCGGAGACTCGCGGGGCGAGGTGCCGCCGGGGCGCGCGTAGCCCCCGAGCCTGCAGGGGAACGGCGGTTCGCTTCAGACGGTTCGCTTTCCGGAGTAGTGGGGAGCTCGACGGTTCGCTTCCCAGCCAGTTACTCCAGACGGTTCGCTTCCCGGAGTAGTGGGGAGCCCGACGGTTCGCTTCCCAGCCAGTTACCGGGGAGCCCGACGGTTCGCTTCCAGAGGAGCCAGACGGTTCGCTTCCCTCCGGCACTATAAATTTGGCATTGTCCTCGCCCGGTCCTGCCATCAGCCAATCCTGCCATCACCCAGTCCAGCACACAGCCCGGCGGCAAAGGCGAGCGGGGAGAGCAGGCCAAGAAGAGCGGTAGCGGCATGGCATCGTCGGGCGACCGTTCGTCGATGAAGCGGGGGAGAGAGGAGGACGACGACGACAGCCGCCGGAAAAAGGCCAGGGCGGAGCAGGAGGCCAAGGCGGCGGAGCAACGGGAGGCCAGGGCGGCGGAGATCGTCGCCGACAACGCCTGGAGCGGTGACATACTCCGTGAAGCGTTCGCGAAGCTTCGCGGGGTGGCCACCGCGTTCGGCATCAGGGCACCGGATTATCCGAAGGACTGGACCGTCAAGGACTTCGCCTTCAAGATCTACGGCCTGGTTGAAGAGCTTGAGAAGCTCCCCATGGTCCGGGATGCCTGCAGCGACGACGACGACGATGGCGGCGACGGCGATGACGCGGGCGGCGACGACGTTGGCGGAACCAGCGGTGGGACTCCTGGGGGTGCCGGGTGCGTCCTCCCCGGGGAGCACCAAGCTCCTGGAGAAGCGCAGCGTTGAGGACCTCATCCTCTCCGTCGGATCTGGTGCTGCTGGGGCGACTGCGGCTTAGCTTGTTCCTCTGTAATAATGTCTTGTCAAGACCTGCTTGTTTTGTGTTTGTAGAACTGCTGGTTTGTTCGTCAGTTCGTAAGGCTTGTCGTCTTCGCGCGGTCCTTGCTAGATGACGCCGCGTTTTTTCCGACGGATCGGGACATGATCCGCTTCCTTCAGGGGCACGGTTTTCGGCCGAGGTGGGCAAGGGTCGGCCGAGGCGGAAGAGGGTCGGCCGAGGCGGACGAGGGTCGGCCGAAGCGGACGGGAGTCGTTCGAGGCGGAGGAGGGTCGGCCGAGGCGGACGTGGGTCGGCCGAGGGCTATTGCGATTTCAGCCCCCCCCAGGCGCCCTCGAGTTGGTCGGGCGGGGCACCGTTTCGTCTTTTTGCCGCTTTCCCTCGCGCACTCCCTCCGGGCTCGTCCTCGGCTGCGCTTTGTCGCGACGAGATTTCTCACAGGTCTTGTTTCGTGACCTGGGACCCTACGCGCTGCAGGGTTCGAGCGGAGAGGCCTTTTTCTCCTTACGTCGTAACCCCTCATGCATCTTTCTTTCGCCAAAGATGGAGGGGCCGGACCGAGCCGCGTTTTTGCCACGTTGGCCGAAAATGCGGTGTCCGTGTGAGCTAATAACGGGCCAGTTCGAGTGAAGCCACGGCATCCCGTTCGATGGGTTCCGATCGGACCAGCTGGTGGCCAGCTTCAGATTCTTGGAGGCGAGATCATCTAGTTACCAAGTCCGTTCGATGGGACTTGGCGGCCCGTTGCCTTTCCGTTCGGGGGAAAAACCATGATCTTTCTAGCCATCAAGACTCGAACGCAGTTTGGAATGCCCGCGACACTCGTGCGCCCGGGTACTGGCCGCTGGTGGACCCATCCCTTGCTGCCCCTCACTCGGGGTGCTCGGGGGCGGCTGTAGAACCCTTCGGCGGGCCAGCCTTTGAACCCCCGGCGTTTGACAGGCCATCGTAGATACTTACCGCGTCGTTTGTCGAGAGCATTCGACCCTACGAGGGGAAAGGGCCACTTGCCTCTCGTTTCGGAGGACTCGGGGAGCGTCTCGGGAAACGATTGTAAGCTCATAGGGTACTCGGAACAGAAGTGCATTCTTATTATCGTAAGCGAAAGACAAAATGATTCTTAGGGATAGAAGCGACGTAGCTGCTCTATGTTCCAAGCGTTCGTGAGGACTTGGCCGTCCTCGTCCTTGAGCTTGTAAGTCCCCGGGCGGAGGACTTGGTCGACGATGTAGGGGCCTTCCCATGGCGGTGAAAGCTTGTGGCGGCCGCGATTGTCATGAACTCGTCGGAGGACGAGGTCGCCGACTTGAAAGGCCCGGCTTCGGATGTTGCGGTCGTGGTATCGTCGTAGGGCCTGCTGGTACTTGGCCGAGTGGAGTAGTGCGACGCTGCGTGCCTCGTCCAGCTGGTCGATGGCGTCTTCCAGGGAGGCTTGGTTTCCTTCGTCGTCGTAGGCGCGGATCCGTGGGCTTCCGTAGTCGAGGTCAGTAGGGAGGACCGCCTCAGACCCGTGCACCATGAAGAAGGGCGTGCATCCCGTGGCTCGACTTGGGGTGGTTCGCAGGCTCCAGAGGACCGACGGGAGCTCCGCGACCCATCTTGCCTTGAACTTCTCGAGGCGTTTGAAGATTCGCGGCTTCAGTCCTTGCAAGATCATGCCGTTGGCTCTCTCCACTTGTCCGTTGGTTTTGGGGTGGCTGACGGCGGCCCAGTCCACTCGGATGTTGTTGTCGTCGCAGAAGTTGAGAAACTTTTTACCCGTGAACTGGGTGCCGTTGTCGGTGATGATCACGTTCGGGACCCCGAAGCGGTAGATGATGTCGGTGAAGAACTGGACAGCTTCTTGCGAGCGAACGCGCCGGATGGGTCTCGCCTCGATCCATTTGGTGAACTTGTCGATGGCGACGAGGAGGTGCGTGAAGCCCCCGGGTGCTTTCTTCAGCGGCCCGACTAGATCCAAACCCCACACGGCGAAAGGCCAGGTGATAGGGATGGTCTGCAGGGCTTGCGCCGGGAGGTGGGTTTGCCTTGCGTAGAATTGACAGCCTTCGCATCTACGCACGATATCCTTGGCGTTGGCCACCGCGGTTGGCCAGTAGAACCCTTGCCGAAAAGCTTTCCCGACGAGCGTCTTTGGCGCGGCGTGATGCCCACATGCTCCTGCATGGATGTCCCTCAGCAATTCCTTACCTTGGTCGATCGGAATGCAGCGCATAAGGATGCCAAAGGAGCCTCGTCGATAGAGCTCTCCCTCGATGAGCGTGAAAGTTTTGGCCCAGCGCGCGATCCGCCGGGCCTCGGTCGGGTCGGATGGGAGCTTGCCTTCCACAATCCACTCGAGTAGGGGGACTCTCCAGTCGGGATCCTCGAGGTTGAGCTCAGCGACCGCGTCTATCTCCATCACTTCTGCTTCCTCCCGTGCTGGAGGCTCGGGTGGCTCGTCGTCGAGTCGGATGGAGGGGGCGTGCTGGTCCCTGGCGAACACCCCATGGGGAACGGGCTTCCGGTTGGATGCTGCCTTGGCGAGGGTGTCGGCCGCCTCGTTGTATCGTCGCTGGACGTGCTTGAGCTCGAGGCCGAGGAACTTGTCTTCCAGCTCGCGCACCGCCCGGCAGTAGGCGACCATCTTGGGGCTGATGCAGCTCGACTCCTTCATTACCTGATCGACGACTAACTCCGAGTCTCCCCGGATCTCGAGACGTCGTATGCCGAGCTCGAGGGCAATACGAAGTCCGTTGAGGAGGGCCTCGTATTCGGCGGCGTTGTTGGAGGCCGAGAAGTGCAGTCGAACCATGTACTCCATGCGTACGCCGAGGGGCGAGACGAAGACCAGGCCAACGCCTGCCCCTTCCTTCATCAGCGACCCGTCAAAGTACATGACCCAGGTCTCGTGTTCGACGGAGGTCGGGGGAGTCTGGGCCTCGGTCCACTCGGCGACGAAGTCGACTAGTGCTTGTGACTTGATGGCGTCCCGTGGCGCGTAGGTGATGTTCTTCCCCATCAACTCGAGCGCCCACTTGGCTATTCTCCCGTCAGCCTCGGGGTTCTGGATCACTTCACCGAGTGGATACCTCGACACCACCGTGACGGGGTGGGCGTCGAAGTAGTGCCGGAGCTTCCGCCTAGTGATGAGGACAGCATAGACGAGTTTCTGGATCTGAGGATATCGTACCTTGGTGTCAGACAGGACCTCGCTGATGAAGTAGACTGGACGCTGCACCTTCTGGATCTTCTCGGGCTCGTCTCGTTCGACGACGAGGGCGGTGCTTACCACATGGGTGGTTGCCGCAATGTAGAGCAGCATGGGTTCCCCTTCCATCGGAGCGGTCAGGATTGGTGGGCTCTTGAGCGTAACTTTGAGCGAGTCGAGGGCCTGCTGCGCTTCATCATTCCAGACGAAGTGGTTCGACTTCTTAAGCAGTCGGTATAGGGGCAGGCTTCGTTCCCCGAGTCGGGCGATGAAGCGGCTGAGTGCGGCCAAGCACCCCGTGACACGCTGGACCCCTTTCACGTTCTGGATTGGCCCCATGTCGGTGATGGCCGTTATCTTCTCGGGGTTGGCCTCGATGCCTCGTTCCGAGACGATAAAGCCAAGGAGCATGCCTCTCGGGACCCCGAAAACGCATTTCTCAGGGTTCAGCTTTACTTTGTTCAGCCGGAGCTTCTCAAAGACAGCTGCGAGGTCAGAAACCAAGTTGCCCGCGCGCTTGGACTTCACTACTATGTCGTCAACGTACGCCTCGACCAGTCGGCCGATTAAGTCACCAAAGACGCGTCGCATGCATCTTTGGAACGTGGCGCCCGCGTTCTTCAGCCCGAAGGGCATAGACGAATAGCAGTAAGTGCCGTATGGCGTGATAAACGAGGTTGCGAGCTGGTCGGCCAAGCTCATCGCGATCTGATGGTACCCGGAGTACGCATCGAGAAAGCAAAGGGTTTCGCACCCTGCGGTGGAGTCGACCACTTGATCTATACGCGGAAGGGGGAAGGAGTCTTTGGGACATGCCTTGTTCAGGCCAGTATAATCGACACACATCCTCCATTTCCCATTTTTCTTTTTTACAAGGACGGGGTTGGCTAACCATTCGGGGTGGTATACCTCCCTGATGAAGCCGGCACTGAGGAGCTTCTTGAGCTCCTCGCCGATGGCCTTGTACTTCTCATCGTCGTAGCGTCGGAGCTTTTGCTTGACGGGACGTGCGCCAGTTTTGATGTCGAGTTTGTGCTCGGCGACTTCCCTTGGAATCCCCGGCATGTCCGAGGGCTTCCATGCAAACACGTCGAGGTTTGCGCGGAGAAAGTCGACGAGCGCGCTTTCCTATTTAGGATCGAGCGCCGTCCCGATGCGGAGGGTGCGACCATCGTCGGTCACGACAACCTCTTTGACGTCCTTGGCCGGCTCAAAAGAGCACGCGGCACGCTTGGAGGTCTCGGGGATATCCAAGTCCCTGGGTGAAGGCTCAGCGGCGAGCCTCTTGGACTGGACGAGCGCCTCTGCGAACTGGAAGCACTCGGTTTCGCAAGCGAACGCATGCTCAAATGAAGTCCCCACGGTGATGACACCCTTGGGTCCGGGGATCTTCAGTTTGAGGTACGTGTAGTTCGGGACAGCCATGAACTTTGCGTATGCGGGCCTCCCGAGGATGGCATGATACGCCCCGGGGAATCCCACCACTTCGAAAGTGAGGGTTTCCCTGCGGAAGTTGCGTGAAGTCCCGAACGTGACGGGCAGGTCGATTTGCCCGAGTGGTATGGCGTCCACCCCGGGGACGATCCCGTGGAATGGCACCGGGGATGGGCGAAGCTGGGAACGCGGGATCCCCATTTCATCAAGAGTGTCGACGTAGAGGATGTTGAGGCCGCTCCCGCCGTCCATCAACACCTTGTGGACGCGTTTCGTCCCGAAGAGAGGAGCAACCACAAGCGGGTACCTTCCGGGTTGTGAGACGTAGTCGGGATGATCGGAGCGATCGAAAGTGATCGGGGCCTCGGACCATTTCAGGTAGGAGGGCACCGCGGGCTCGGTGTGGCAGACTTCTCGCCGGATCAGCTTTTCTTCACGCCTCGGGGGGCAGGCCGCCGTCCCCCCGACGATCATCATGATCGCGCCGTCCTCCCTGGGATAACCGTCGTCGTTGTTGGAGCCACCGGCCCCGTCTCGGCCCTCGTATGACTTCTTCTTCTGGGCGCCGGCGAGGAAGCTTCTCATGAGTCTGCAATCCTTCAAGGCATGCTTGACGGGGCCCTCGTGGTGGGTGCAGGGCGCCTCGAGGAGCTTCTCGAAGTGATCCCTTGGCGCTGGGTTCCCCTTGGGCTTGGTGGCCTTCTGCTCGGCCGTCGCTACCACGCGGCCATCGCGCCTCTGCTTATCCTTTCTTTTCCTTTTGTCGGGTCGGGCGGAGGTGCCCTCGGCGGCCGACTCCGGCTGCTTGCCCTTGCTCTGAGGCCGGTCGAGAGTTGCAGCGACGGCGTCCTCCCCATCGGCGTAGTCGGTGGCGATGTCAAGGAGTTCCCGGATGGTCCGAGGCTTCCGGCGTCCCAACTCATGGATGAGGGTCGCGCAGGTGGTTCCAAACCGGAATGCGGAGACGACGTCGGTGTCGGCGGTGTTCGGCAGCTCGGTGCAGCGCTTGGAGAAGCGCTTGATGTAGTCGCGCAGAGTCTCGCCCTCTGCCTGGAGGCAGTTGCGGAGATCCCAGGGATTCCCAGGACGAGTGTAAGTGCCCTGGAAGTTGCCGATGAAGGCGTCACGCAGCTGCGCCCAGCTGTCGATTTTTCCTGCGGGGAGATGCTCTAGCCAGGTCCGTGCTGAGTCGGCAAGGTAGAGGGGGAGGCTCTTGATGATGAAATAGTCGTCTTGCGCTCCCCCCGCATGACACGCGAGCCGGTAGTCCTCCAGCCAGACGCTGGGGTTGGTGTCCCCGTCGTACTTGGGCACCGTTGTGGGAGCTCGGAAGCGCGGAGGGACCTGAGCGCCAAGGACACGGGGTCCAAAGGCGCGCGGCCCCCTGGGGTCGGGCGACGCGCTCCTGCTCCGGTCCTCACCGCTGTCATAGCGGCCCCCACGCCGCTTGTTGTAGGCTCGGCGCGGGCGACGCTGATGGTGTCCGTCCCGTTGCCTGGCACCTTCGTCAGCCGGGGCCGCACGATGGTGCACGGAATGCTCATGCTCGGGTTCTCGAGGAGCTCGCTGGCGTGAGGCAGAGCTTTCCGCCTGTTGGACCGCCGCGGTTTCCAAGAGCGCACGAAGCTGCTGATGGAACCTCCTATCTTCGGGTGCCGCTGGTTCGGGATGCTCGCGGAGCAGGACAGCAGCCGCAGCAAGGTTCTGGGACGCCCGGTTGAAGACCTGCGCGTCGTTGGCGTTGCCACCGTCGTTGACGATGCGCTGTTGCACCTCGCGGGCCCGTGCGCGGGCGGCTCCCCCGTCCGCGTTTCTCCGGAGCTCGCGGTTGAGCTGCTGTCGTTCTGCCTCGATCTGACGCCGCGCCTCATCCAGCTCCTGCAGCCTGACCCGCCGAGCATCGTCCGCCGGAGCGTTGGGTGGTGGCGCCGCAGGAGCATTGCCAGGAGGAGCTGCCGGTCCCTGGGCAGGTGGAGCCGCTGCGGCGTTGCCATGTGGCGCTGCAGGGGCGCCGTCCCCCGTGGAGCTGCTCGCAGAGTGCACATCTCCGTCGGGGGTGTGACACATGAAGCACTCCCGGTATGGGTCGAAGTTCGGCGGAGCCCACGTCAACCGCGGGCGCGAGCTGTTCACCGCGCTTCTGGCGGTTGGCGAAACGCGGGGATCGATTTCCGCCGGTGTCGGGGTGGCCACCGGGTCGCTCGGCAAGCCTGGCTGTCCCTCTGGGTACACGGCGTTGTAGCAGTCGATGAACTCGTCCCAAAGGAGCTGCTCCTGCCCTCCAGCCTGGAGGGCGAGGTTTGTGACCATGTAGGTGATGTTGCGGAAGCATCCCTGGGACGGGCTCCGCCCCAGGGCGGCCGCCAAGTCTTCTCCAAGTAGGTCGAAGACGTAGGCGGTAGCTCCCGCCGTGGCGTAGGAGGGCTTGGGCCCCTCGTCGTGGAACATCTTGCCGTCGTCGTGACCAAGCTTGGGGCGCACGAAAGTCGCCCCGACGATGGGTTCCACCGACTTGTCGATGACGAAGTCGAGGGAGCCGAATCGCAGGTGGTCGCCGGGCGCCAGCGAGGCGCCGCCGTGGGCCATCCGGACCCTGGTGAAGCGTCGCGACACGCGAAATGCCCCTACCTGGCGCGCCAACTGTCGGGGTTCTCTACCGCCAACAAGTAAATTTCCTACGATCGCGTGTCAGGATCCGGATGGTGACTCGAGAGACAGGGGATTTATACTGGTTCGGGCCTCCGGAGAGTAATACCCTACGTCCAGTGAGCGTCGCTGTTCTCAAGTCCAAGTCTGTAGTAGGGGTGTACAAACCGGTCGGGAGAGGGAGAGGGTCCCAAGTCCCTGTGTGGAGCGAGTGAGCTGTGTGTGCAGTGTCCGAGTGTTCGTGAATGGTGTTCGATTGCCCCGCGCTGACGTCCCCTCGTCCCCTTTTATAGCTCCAAGGAGAGAAGGGAGCGGGGGGTAAGAAAGGAGAAAATTACAACGAGAGTTACTGCCCCCGAGAGCTTCGTCCAGTGTCGTCTGCCGAGCCGTACAGGGAGCAGGTGTTGACGGAGTGGGCGCCCCGCCGGACCCGGGATCGTACATCCGGGTGGTTGACGCCGATGCCTTCTTGGGTAAGCTCCCGGGTAGTTCCAGGTCGTGGTTGACTTGCTCGTGGTCCTTGGGTGCTCCAGGTGTCCTGCTCGGGTTCCAGATGTCGTCCGGGGGCGCCTGGAATGGTACTGGAGTGCCGGGTGTAGCGCATGCATCCTTCTCCGGACTGTAGCGCTCCTGTTCGGACGAGACGGGCGCCACTGTGGCTGCCGTGGCGAAGGACGGACGCCCATCCTGTTCTGACACAGCGGGTACCAAGTGGGTTCGGCGCCGGATGGGCCGGGGCGCGACCGGGTACTTTCACCCGGGGCGTCGGAGACCACTCGGGAGCGGAGAACCCCTCGGGCGAACCGGGAGGCCACTCGGGAGCGGAAAACCTCTCGGGCGAACCGGGTGGCCACTCGGGGGCGGAGAACCTCTCGGGCGAATCGGGGAACCACTCGGGCGACCCAAGTAGTCAGGGTACGGGGTGTTCGCCTTGCTTTGGGTCTCTGATTTTTGTTTTTTGAGGGGTGGATTATTGCGAGCTCCTGGGTTAAGAGGTTGGATTGGGCACCCCTAATTCGGATCCTCGTCAAAGGGTTAGTAGCCTTGTTCTTGGTTGCCAGACAATCAACGGATGCGCCGCGAGGTGCGTCCATTGGCCGTAGCCCCCGAGCCTTGAAGCGATTCCGTAGGAATCGGTCCAAGGGTTAGTCGAAGAGCACCTGACTAAATCATCCGGCGTTAATTTCGGTGTCCAGTTCCCGAGCGTGAGGTCCGGCGGAGCCCTGCAGGGCACGCCGAGTAGTCGTACCGGCGCCTAGCCCCCGAGTGCAAGGACTCGTCGGGCGAGCGCGATGTGTAGCTGCCTCAGCGCCAGCCCCCGAGCGTGAGGGCTGAGCTCGCCGAGTGGTCGTCTCGGCGCCAGCCCCCGAGCGTGAGGGCTGAGCACGCCGAGTGGTCGTCCCGGCGCCAGCCCCCGAGCGTGAGGGCCGAGCACGCCGAGTGGTCGTCCCGGCGCCAGCCCCCGAGCGTGAGGGCCGAGCACGCCGAGTGGTCGTCCCGGCGCCAGCCCCCGAGCGTGAGGGCCGAGCACGCCGAGTGGTCGTCCATACCCTGCAACAAAGCACGAATTCGAGAGGAGAAAGTACTTGGCGATACAAATATTAATGAACTCCGCTTCCTGCTTTTAAGTCTTTTAATTTCTCCAGGCAGTTAGCCTGTTACGTTTATGCACCCAATCCCCGATAGCCATAGTCCATAGCGCAGGGAGCTAGGCCGCGTGCACGCGTAGGAGCGTAGGCGTACGGAAGAGTCGAGGTTTCACGGATTAAGGCGTGTGCTCCCCGAGTACTTTAGCAACTCGTTTTAAAGCTCACGGAATTGACAAAGTTAATTGATTAATACTTAGCTTGGCGAACGATTCGGATCCTGGAGGAATCCTTCTTTGTCAGATGTGCCAAAGAGAAAGCGGGCAGAGGGGTGTCGTTTCTAAGACGCGGCGTCAGGAACAGTCTTCTCGTGATTGCACAGGACGCTCCCGTGGGCAAGCAAAGCCAGAGGCGATAAGGATGACCTGTGCAGCTTGGGCAAAAGGAGGGACGCGTGGCCCGGAGCTCATGCGCCTGTCGATGTGGAAAAGTCCCTCGTCCTCCGGCAATCCGAGGCTATAAATACCCGCCGTGGAGCCAGAGCTGCCACCCAGGAGCGAGTAGGTATAGGATCCTTGCAGTCAATATGCCGGAGGCTCACTGCTGGGTTCATCCACCGGGGAAAGTTCATGGAGTCTCCAGGGTATGGTGCTAGAAGAGTGCTTGCGAAGATTTGGAGGTGTTGATTAGCGTCTGAGTGCTGTCCCATTCACCCCTACATTTCCATGTAACGGGGGCCATGTGGGATGAAATGCTTTGTAGAGCAAGGGATTCCCAGAGGCATTCGCTAACAACCCTATGTTGGTGCTGTCCCATCGACGGCTGCAGTGGTGCTACAAGAGAGCTTGCGAGGAGCTCATGTGGGCCAAGCTTGCTTCGGATGTAGCACTAGGCGCAGGGACGAGTGCTCCAGGCCATCATCTTGGCGGTTGATGTGTTTGGTCTTTGTAACCGGCGCATGACCGGCTTCATTGTAATTGTATAACCTGCAAAAGGATTTCACTGCATAATAGTCTTGAGGAGGAAGCTTCTCGGCAGCGCCAGCCCCGAATTGTCGGGGGTTGGCCGCGCTTCTCCAACTGTTGTAACTTGTTCGCAGCGTCAGCCCTCGAGCGCTTCGGGGGTGATCGAGCCTGAGAGGCACGCTGTTTCTGATGTGGCGCCAGCCCCCGAGTTCGAGTGCCGGTCGAACCTTAGCGGTATGCCGTTTTTCCTGCAGTGTCGGCTTCCGAGTAGCTCGGAGCCAATCGAGCCCGAGAGGCACACTGATTTTGATGCGGCGCCAGCCCCCGTGTGCGAGTGCTGGTCGAGCCTTAGCGGCGCACCACTTGATTTGCAGCGTTGGCTCCCGAGTGGTTCGGGGCCAATCGAGCCCGAGAGGCACGCTGACTTTAATGCGGCGCCAGCCCCCGAGTCCGAGTGCTGGTCGAGCCTCAGCGGCACACCACTTGATTTGCAGCGTTGGCTCCCGAGTGGTTCGGGGCCAATCGAGCCCGAGGGGCACACTGACTTCAATGCGGCGCCAGCCCCCGAGTCCGAGTGCTGGTCGAGCCTTAGCGGCACGCCGACTTCTTCGTCCCGCCCGAGTGCTTGGGGTCATTTTTTACCGTTGACGCGCCGGGCGTAACGGTTCGCGCGAGCATCCAACGGCTCTTTCTACCATTGCGCCCGCTCCCGTTAATCGCGCCATCTCGTGGTAATTTCGGCGTTGTGGAGCGCCATAAAAGGCTAGGGTTAGGTTTCACTGTTGCGAGATCCATTCCCCCTTCTCTTCATTCCTCAGCCAGCCGCCACCAGAGCATTCCCTCTTGCTTCTAGATCCGCCCGCGGATTTAGCCACTACGGGGAGCGTAGTCTCGTTGATGCGGACGAAGTCCCCTGCGTGCAGATCCATGGCACCGAAGAGGAGGTTCACCGGCGTCCCCAAGTCTGACAAGATCCTCTCCCCTGCCGTCGCGTGGGCGCGGGGGAAGGTAACCACGGAGATGTTGGAGGAAATGGTGGAGCGGAGCATCCTCCCCTCCCAGGCCGTGGCGGAGTGGCGGCCGAGCGCCGGGGAGGCATTCCCGTTGGAGAACTCCGGCGAGCTGGTCCTGTTCAAGCCGTTCTTCGAGGCGGGACTCGGCTTGCCGACGGGGGCCTTCTTCCGAGGTTTGCTCCACTACTACGGGATCGAGGCCATCAACCTCAACCCCAACTCCATCATGGCGATCTCCATCTTCATTCACCTCTGTGAGGCCTATCTGGGGATCACTCCCCACTTCGACCTGTGGAGGTATTTGTATTGGCTGAAGCCTCAGCCAAGCGAGGAGAAGATGGTGGTCGTGGGAGGTGCCGGATTCATGCTGCGCCAAGGGCAGAAGGACGAATACTTCGACATCGCCCTCAACACCTCCAACAAGGGCTGGAAAGCCGAGTGGTTCTACGTCGGGAACCACGCACCGGCGATCCCCTGCCACACCGGAGAGCGGCCGAAGGTGAAGGACTGCTGGAATGATCTTCCCAGCGGTTCTCAGATGCGGGAAGTGGAGGAGCTCCTTGCGATGATCAAGGAACTCAAGGAGGTTGGACGCTTGACGGCGATCGGCGTTGCCTGCAATTTTAGCAGGCGGCTGATTCAGCCGATCCAGGAGCGGAAGCACCCGGGCTACGAGTACTCGGGCCGGGAGGATCCCACCCGGGGAGCCCGCCGGACGGTGAGCAAGGAGGAGATGAAGGCTCGCGTAGGCGTGTTCTTCCTCGGGCACGTGTCGGAGAAGGGCCAGCCGCGCCCATTTTCCTTGAAGAGGCCTGCTCCACCGGTAAGCTTCCGTTCTGAGTGCTTTTGAGTGTTCTTCTTGATGTAATTTTTGGTTTTTGATGTAACCGTCCGTTGGCCGTCTGATTTTGCGAATACTTTGGCACAGGATCTGGTCTTCGATTATTTCTCTGCTGCCCCGCTTCCGGAGGATCTCCCTAGGAAGGTGTTCCTGGATGAAGCGCCCCCAGTTGACCAGGTCNGTCCAAATGCGATATGCATCTCTTTGGATTTCTTCATCAAGAGAGATGGCATACCATATATGTTTACACACAGATCTTTGCAAGAAGTTAGTAACACAAGTATTGAGTTGTACGCAAGCTAACTCCTCTAGTGTGATATTTGATTGATCAATATTGTTAGTATCACACTTAGGAGGTAGAATGCTTTCAACTAAAATATGTTCAACAACTGGATCTAATTTTCTAAGAGCATGATGAACATTACCAACCCACGACACATAGTTTGAGTAGTCAACCTTAAGAGGCTCAAAGTTTACCTCAATCGACATCTTCTCTTCACGGCGGTTAAGCTTAGATGTGAAGCCAAGCTCTGATACCAATTGAAAGGACCTTGATGTCGCCTAGAGGGGGGGGTGAATAGGCGAGACCTAAAAATATTGCCACTTAAAACAAATTTATTAGTGACAATTGGGTATTCTAAATACCACTTTTAGAAGTTCAATAAATAAACTTCTAAAAGGATCTTTAGAATCTCCAAATAAAAGAATAGCACGCCTAACGCAGCGGATATAGAGCACTGCCACCAAAACCGGTACCACCGGTTTTGCAAAACCGGTTCCACCGGTTTTGCTCGGGCAGTGAACCCCCAAATTAGATAGAATAGGTTAGGAAGCTCGGAATCAAACCAAACTTGGAGATGATGATTGAAATGTCTTTCTAATGTGTATCTCCAAGTCCCTGCACTCAAAAACACAAATACAACGATATCGAGCAATTTCTCCAATTTGCAATATAATCACAAAGAAGCTCAAACCAGCGGGGAGACACAAGATTTGTTTCCCGAAGTTCGGATTCACCGCTTGCACTAAGCAGCCACCACGGCACGGCGAATCCTACTCTCCGTTGAGGAAGCTCATACGACCACACTAGGTCAAGCTATTTCCTCCTTCCACTAGTTTGCTTCTTCCCTTTCGGAGGCGAAACACGACCTGCACAAACTTCCCGCAGCTCACCACACCTTGGTAGCTCACGGGCAACACCTAGCCGTCTAGGAGCGGAGCTCCAAGAGTAACAAATGAATCACACAAGCTTGATGAAGTCCAACAGTGCTCAAGGTGCTTTTGGTGCTCTCAAACTTCACACAATGGCTGCTCTCTCTACTACCCAACACAAAGGATATCACAATTGCAAGCTACCTCACAAAGAGGGGTTGGGGAGAGCAAATATGGCTTTGGCTTAGCAAGGAAGAGCAGGGAAGCACTATAGCAACCTCAGGAACAGCAGCCAAGCAATGGGGAGGTCGTGGGGTATAAATACTCCACTCCCCAAAAACTAGCCGTTACAGACTCAGTGAAAACCGGTGCCACCGGTTCCTAAAACCGGTGCCACCGGAATTCAAACCAACTAGCCGTTGGAGAATTCTGACACAAAACCGGTGCCACCGGTTTCCCAAACCGGTTCCACCGGTTTTGCCCTGGCAAAACCTATAAGTGTGTACGTGAGGGTTTTGTGTCTCTCAACAACTCACATGGGTTTCTTGAGCACTTAGACAATTTCAAAACTACATGTGATGCATCCCTCTTGATAGTACGGCATACCTATACTCAAGATCAAATATAAATACTATTGATACACTTGAGCTTCATCACTTTGAACCATGCCATACTTCTTCAATATATCCGATTGAGAGTTGCATCCAACTTGTCTTCTTTGAATTGAGCACTTCAACCTTGAGCTAGTGACTTGAACCATTGTCTTTGAATGAAATCCACTTCTAGTTCAATTCACCTTTTCACAACTTACTTCTAGAAAGATTGATACTTGCCAATATGAACACCACTTGTGACCAAGATTCATCAAGTTGAAATCCAAAGAAAGTTTCGTCACCCTAGCAAAGATACATGACTCAAGTCCGCAACTTGATCACACATTGCTTAGTACCTAGAAACACTATCCCGAATTCCACCTCTTCATCCTTGCATCATATATAGCTTCACACTAGTTTGTATCAACAATAAAAACCAATTCTTGATATGCAATATATTCACTTCACTTTGATCCTTCGTTTCTATCAAAGTCATTTTGTCTTGTTGGTCATTTCTTTGATATGCAATATATCCACTTCAATTTGACCTTTCATTTCTATCAAAGTCATCATGTCTTGTTTGCAAGTCATTCTTCAAATATAGACCAAGAATAAATCATATCACCATGTCTCTTGTCCATTCAACCAAACTTGCTTTATGCAACATTTTAATCTAACATGATCTAAGATATCCCATATCAATATAAACAAGCTTTCATCAATTAAGAGACCAATATATCACATATGTCATTATGTCTCTTTCTTTATTGCACCATAGCTTGCCATCTTTCATATTCATATATAATGGGAACAACCACTTAATTTATTTATGTCAACATGAGCCATTCACATTGAATTCAACCAATGACCAATAGTGAATCATCAATTATACAATTTTAATCCCTGCAAATTATCTTTGACAAACACGTTAGTTCTTTAATCGTTTTGTCATTCAATTCACCAAAACCCACAAGGGAGCCTAGATGCACTTTCAATGCTGACGTCATCCGACGTCAGCATCCCTGCTGATGCAGGCGGCCCAGGCCAGCTGCTAGGCCAGCTGCCGGCAGCGGCCCACGTGCAGCCCGGCCTGCTTGCGTGCCGACCGCACGCACGCGCGGGAGGGCGCAGGAGCCCCAGGGCCACATGGCACGCTGCCATACGCGCGGCCCAGGGAGCAGGAGCGCGTGCGCGCTCTGCCCGCACGGCGGGGACAGGGCCACATGGCACGCTGCCATACGCGCGGCCCAGGGAGCAGGAGCGCGTGCGCGCTCTGCCCGCACGGCAGCCGGGGACAGGTGGCAGCGATGGGTTGGCCGCTGGCCGGTTATGCGCGGGTCGGACGCGGGAAAGCCGCTGGACCGGCCGGTTTTGCTGGTTTTCTTCCGGAGTTTGCTCCACCGACTTGCGTAGCAGAGACAGATGCCTGGTTTTCCCTCGGTTCTCCACGGTTCATGATCGGTTCACGCCCCTAGGGTCCGGTTCTTGACCGGTTTTGCGGACCTGGGCTGGGAAACGTCGCCAGGGGGGTTTGGCGCGAGTCTTCGGCGCCCACCGACATCCAGAAGTCGGTTCTGGCCAGGTGGAAGGAGGAGAGGAGTTAGAGGAAGAATATTCCTTTGATCCAAAGAGCATCTTCACTCTCCCAAGGCACCTTCCCCACTATAAATAGAGGGCACCACCCTCTCATTCAACACACATAAGGAAGTGAAGCAAAGCTCAAGATCCAAATCCAATGTAGTGTTAGAATAGGTGAGAGGTGAGGCGAGAGTCCGGGAGAAGCCGGGATGTCGGCTCCTCTCCTCTTCTTGTACCTCGGCGGATGTGGCTCAGGTTCGAGTAACATCCGGGTATTTTCTCATGTATTTCTGGATTAATATTTATTATAGTTTAAGCTTTACTTTATACTTGTGGGCTCCTTGCTGTGATAAGTGTCTTAGTACTTGCAATGCTAAGATAGTATTTAATTGAGTATACGTGGTGTATAGTCTTTTGAATACCTTGGAGTGCGCCTAGTGCCACGGATTTGTAGTGGTAGCCCCAGGTGGTGACAGCCCTGACGGCCTACGTAGTCCACCACGTGAGAAGTACTAGAGTCAGTAGGACCATTGCTTGGCTTGCTTAGTCCCCTTCGCATCCCTTTCCGGATTTTGACGGTTGAGCGTCCCGAAGCAAGTAATATCGTAAACACCTTGAGCTAATCCTTAATTATCCAGAATACATAGAAATAACCCTCTCTACCTTCTACACAAGTATCACTTCTTTTGTCCTTGGTCGATCTTAAATCGTCACTAGTACACACACGTTCCCTGTGGATTCGATACCCTGGAATACTCTCGGGTGAAGGCTACAACGGTATCTGTACGCTTGCAGATTTATCTGTGATCGTTAAAAATACCAACAAGCTTTCTGGCGCCGTTGCCGGGGACCGGTTGCTGTACTAGTGTCGAACCGAGTTCGACCATGTATCCCCATCCATACCATCACATCATTTCATGTATTTTTACCTTTCATTTTCATCACTACCCATCCGTCATTCACATGAAAATTTTTTTTTGCAAGAGCATGTTCTTCGGTTGAGTTGTCCTTCGGGTATTTTTGGTCGCTAACCAATACAGGTTGAAACTGAAAAGAACGGCGGGTATACTATGCTTAAGAACATGAGAGCTGCATCATTTGCAACACCTTGGTAAATTCTGGGTGATGGAACAAAACTCGAAGGAGGCCGACACACACTTGAATTTGTTGTCCAGTGACACAAATCCAAGTGTGGGGGAGGTTTGTACTTATCTCATGACAAGTTCCATCAATGCCAAATTTTTTTATCTTTGGTTTATAGATGATGCTAGTTCATGTATCCTTTCTTGCTATTAAAAAAAATTAAAAAAATCCCAAAGGCCTGCCTGGAGGTAACCAGGCGTTATCCCTTGCATTTGCATGCATTCATGTTGCAGATCATATTTGTTTCAAATCATTCATGTTGCACATCATTTGCAAGCAAACTCTTGTGCCTTCTTTATGAATGGGTGGCTCCTCGGCTTTGAACTGTATTCGGGCACTATGCCTAGTCTAGGTGGGTGGCGAAATTTTTCATTACCTATCTATTCGGATTCCTAGTCCAACTCATGCAGTCCCTATAGGGTCGGTTAATTGCCAGCACGTGGTTGGTAGACCGGTCGAATAGGGTTAAAGGGATTTGGCTCCCACCACATCATTTAGAGATAAGGGTTGATCAGTCGCGCTTGAGAAACGCCAGGCCTCGAGTTTCTTACAAATTGCATATCATGTTTTAATTCTCCCTCTTTTGGATTTTCCAATCGCCCAGCATGTTTGTTTTGTTCATGCATTTTTAATTTAGTTGGCATATTTATTTTCCAATCATGATTGCATTCAAAAAAAAACTTTAGCCAGCGAGTCTCAGTGGGATTAAGACATCCGGGGTACATGCCATTGCGGCATTACACCTCGGCTGTCCCCATACGCCTTCTGGTTTCACCTTGCCTTGGATCCTGGTTCTTGTACGCGTTTTCATGAAAAAGGTGTTTGTTGCATGCTCGTGTCTTGCATTTGCGTCAACTACTTGTTGGGAGCTTCCCAACATTTAGTGCGCTCTTGTAATCCACAAGCGACCACGTCAACATTAATAATGTCATCAAGATCCAAGGAGCGACCGCGATAGAAATTCTAAACTCATCATCTAACGCTAGCGGTAAGTATACCAAGGTAAGTGTCATGTCTCGCTTTTGACATAAAACAATGTCCTTCCGGAAGGTAACCCGAAGTTCACCATTCATATACTCATGTTTTTCGCCATTTGAAAAATGCTTGGGCATGTTCTTATGCTTCCTTTATTTATCCTCATATGCTCTGGTTTGAATGTAATCTATAGGTGCATTCATAGGCCTTTTTAATTAAGCGTGGTGCTTAAGCTAAACAGCCTGCTTTAATTAAAGTTGACATGGTGTCAAGTTTGATTAATGAACCTTTGAGCAAATGCATGTATAGACATTGGTTGTATCTATGGACTAACCCCTGCAGGAAAGATTTCAAATTCGAACGGGTAAGTCATCAAGCTTGATTCAAACTGGAGATAAACCAAGGCATTAGATGCACTGCAACAATGTTGCACAACATACAAGGAGGTACATCACCTTTTGAAGGTCCACTGTGAGTATATTGCAGAACCCCCTTTGATCATGTTGATGCATTTCAGCCTTGTTTGAGTTGTGCTTAAAAGAAAATGGTGAAATTAAAATTTGAAAAAAAGAGAACATTTGAAAATAAATGTAAAAAAACAAATGGCAAATAGGATCTACGCTTAATATGTTAAAGACCAATCTGTTTTTAAGTGTGGATGTGAACAACTAACCCTATGGCAGTAATGATATCTACTCAAATGGTCTTTTGGGTATTTGTTGTCCACTAACATTTTACAGGGATGAAGTAATGACTAAAGGGTGGTGAGCATGACTCCAACATCTGAAACCCTTAGTAACATGGAAGAAATTTGCACAATGAAGTAGGATGAACAGTGGACAAATCTTCTAGCACTCTTAAGCTCAAATCTCGCATTCACCTGTGAGATTTCAGTTTGGGGAATGTCGCCAGGGAGATATCCAAAACATTTTGTGCATTTCTTCTCCTTTAATCCCCCTGCTAAGTTACCTTGCAAGCTTTGTTTGCCATGAAAAAAATAAAATCAATAAAAATTTGTATAACATAAAAACACCAAAAACATTCGAATTCGAATAAAGATCAGGCTCCCTGGTTTGTAACGCCAGTAGATCCGTTGTTTTGTTTCCACCTTGTTTTGAATAAACGCAGGTACAAGATCAAGTGTGGGGGTCTCTCAGGCTTCTCACGTTCACACATTCGAGACCACCCACAACTACAACTCTCAACATCGCATGGACCGACATCAAAAAGATCACGACGGCCGGGTACCAGAGGGGTTCGAACGAATTCTTTCAACCCAAGGCCCTCTAGCACACCTCGTCTTCCACTTCGTCCAATGCGATGGTTTGCATGCCAATCCTTCACTCTCTCTCATTCATGAGTTTAAAGTAATCTTGAGATAATCATTAAAATTAAACTCAAATGAAATTTGTCGCTCCATTGGCTTATATGCTCATCCTTGATTGGCTAGCATATTCTTTATTCCTTGCACAATTACCTGTTGCTTGTGAACATATATCTTTAGGAATGCATGCTATCTAAATGGTTGACGAATGAGATATGGTATGATAAGAGAAATCTTGCTCTTTCTGTACAAAGTACTTGGGATGTTTTCTTGCAAAAATTAAAATCAGTGGCCTTACAAAGCTCCTCAAGTGATGCCTTATTCCTACCAAAGCCATATGTTGCTCATATTGAAAACCTTATACATATGCTGCTTGTTATTGCGTTGAGCTTTGTCAAATTATTGTGACCCTTGTAAGATACTCTTCATGCTTTCTTGATCAAGATCACGTACACTCCACATACATATGCTAAACTTCTACTCTGGAAGTTAGCAATTTTCATTTATCCACCAAATAAATGCTCCATATGTTTCATGAATCTCTCTCTAAATATCTTTTGCAAAAGAGACATGGGCTATAAAAAAACATTTTGGACACATGACGGTCCAAGAAAAAAAAAGAAAGAAAAAATATATACATGCTCATAAAAGCATTGAGCATAAGAAAAAAAAAGAGATAGCCATGTTCTCAAAATAAATTCAAAGGAGAGAGATCATAAAAAAGAGCTCGCATACACCTTCCATTTTCCCACACACATGCACATCTTGATCAGATTGTATGAATAGTTTTCTTCTTGGATCCACTTTTTGACTTTGCAAAATATGTGATACAAGTATGCTTTATCGTTACCCCTACCATGAGCTCCACATAAGCCTTTTTAGAAATAGGGTGAAAGGAGGCAAATTAATGCATTGGTGAGGAATCATACACATTGAGCGATCTGAGAGAAATCAATTGTGGAGCTAGGTAAGGTTTTATTTTGAAAATTTATCAAAACCCAAGTTACTTACCAGAAGAGTGGAGATTAATCGAATCAAGACTGTTCCGTTCTTCATCCATCCAAGATGACATGATAGACACTTCAAAATTCACAAGTACAGGTATGTCTTGGAATAACTTTTATGGGAGTTTTGTTGTTCCACCTTAGTCTTTAAACTTTACTTGAGGACGAGTAAAGGCTAAGTGTGGGGGAGCTTGTTGACGGTCCTTAAGTACCACTTTTGACCGTCAAATCCTGCAGAAAACATATGAAATATAAACACCAAACATAGTAATAGGGTTTAATACTAATGAATTCCACGAGTGTTGGTGTTTTGACTTGTCTTGCTGGAAATGTCCAAAATGACGCTAAGACTTTGAGATGGATCCAAATATATCATTATCATACATTATCTCAAATGCCAATTTGGACTACGCCATTGCGAAGAGCTCGTTGAGAAGATCGAAATACATATATTATTTATATTATTTGGAGTTCATATTGAAAAGATATAAAAGATAGAAGGAAAATATGAGATGCTGACGTCATCCGACGTCAGCATCCCTGCTGATGCAGGCGGCCCAGGCCAGCTGCCGGCAGCGGCCCACGTGCAGCCCGGCCTGCTTGCGTGCCGACCGCACGCACGCGCGGGAGGGCGCAGGAGCCCCAGGGCCACATGGCACGCTGCCATACGCGCGGCCCAGGGAGCAGGAGCGCGTGCGCGCTCTGCCCGCACGGCAGCCGGGGACAGGTGGCAGCGATGGGTTGGCCGCTGGCCGGTTATGCGCGGGTCGGACGCGGGAAAGCCGCTGGACCGGCCGGTTTTGCTGGTTTTCTTCCGGAGTTTGCTCCACCGACTTGCGTAGCAGAGACAGACACCTGGTTTTCCCTCGGTTCTCCGCGGTTCATGATCGGTTCATGCCCCTAGGGTCCGGTTCTTGACCGGTTTTGCGGACCTGGGCATGGGAAACGTCGCTAGGGGGGTTTGGCGCGAGTCTTCGGCGCCCACCGACATCCAGAAGTCGGTTCTGGCCAGGTGGAAGGAGGAGAGGAGTTAGAGGAAGAATATTCCTTTGATCCAAAGAGCATCTTCACTCTCCCAAGGCACCTTCCCCACTATAAATAGAGGGCACCACCCTCTCATTCAACACACATAAGGAAGTGAAGCAAAGCTCAAGATCCAAATCCAATGTAGTGTTAGAATAGGTGAGAGGTGAGGCGAGAGTCCGGGAGAAGCCGGGATGTCGGCTCCTCTCCTCTTCTTGTACCTCGGCGGATGTGGCTCAGGTTCGAGTAACATCCGGGTATTTTCTCTTGTATTTCTGGATTAATATTTATTATAGTTTAAGCTTTACTTTATACTTGTGGGCTCCTTGCTGTGATAAGTGTCTTAGTACTTGCAATGCTAAGATAGTATTTAATTGAGTATACGTGGTGTATAGTCTTTTGAATACCTTGGAGTGCGCCTAGTGCCACGGATTTGTAGTGGTAGCCCCAGGTGGTGACAGCCCTGACGGCCTACGTAGTCCACCACGTGAGAAGTACTAGAGTGAGTAGGACCATTGCTTGGCTTGCTTAGTCCCCTTCGCATCCCTTTCCAGATTTTGACGGTTGAGCGTCCCGAAGCAAGTAATATCGTAAACACCTTGAGCTAATCCTTAATTATCCAGAATACATAGAAATAACCCTCTCTACCTTCTACACAAGTATCACTTCTTTTGTCCTTGGTCGATCTTAAATCGTCACTAGTACACACACGTTCCCTGTGGATTCGATACCCTGGAATACTCTCGGGTGAAGGCTACAACGGTATCTGTACGCTTGCGGATTTATCTGTGATCGTTAAAAATACCAACAAGCATCAAAGAAGATTGAGTCATGCCATGCGCGATGTGGTGAAGAAGGAGGTGATTAAATTGTTGAATGCCGGAATAATATACCCCGTTCCACATAGTGAATGGGTGAGCCCGGTGCATTGTGTGCCAAAGAAAGGAGGATTAACGGTTGTGAGAAATGAGAAGAATGAATTGATACCACAAAGGACCGTGACCGGATGGAGAATGTGTGTCGATTATAGGAAATTGAACACGGTGACGAGGAAGGATCATTTTTCACTACCATTCATCGATGAGATGCTTGAAATGTTAGCAAAGCATTCACATTTTTGCTATCTTGATGGATACTCGGTATTCTTTCAAATACCTATTCATCCGAAAGATCAACACATGACCACATTTACATGCCCATATGGAACTTTTGCATATAGAAGAATGCACTTTGGTTTAAGCAATGCACCGGCGTCCTTCCAACGTTGCATGATGGCTATATTCTTGGATTTTATTGAAGAAATTATGGAGGTATTCATGGATGACTTCTCGGTCCACAGGACAAGTTTTGAAAGTTGCTTGGAAAATTTGGATAAAGTTCTAAAAAGATGTGGAGAAGTCGATCTAGTGCTTAATTGGGAGAAGTGTCACTTCATGGTGAAACAAGGGATAATCTTGGGGCATGTCATCTCCGAGAGAGGTATAGAAGTGGATAAGGCTAAAATTGAGACCGTTGAGAAATTGCCACCTCCAACGGATATCAAATCATTGAGAAACTTTCTCGGACATGCCGGATTCTATAGAAGATTTATAAAGGATTTCTCAAAGATCGCAAAGCCATTGACGCAACTTCTCGAAAAGGATGTAGCATACGACTTCGACGAAAATTGCTTGCAAGCATTTTGGAAATTGAAGCAATCTCTCATTAGTGCACTGATTATCCAACCGCCGGATTGGAATCTTCCATTTGAGATAATGTGTCTTGGACAAAGGAAAGAAGGGAAGGTACACGCAATTTATTATGAAAGCAAGACTCTTAATGAAGCTCAAGTTATTTATGCAACAACGGAGAAGGAATTGCTCGCCGTAGTATTCGCCTTTGAAAAATTCAGATCCTACATTGTGAACTCGAAGGTAATTGTGTACACCGACCATGCCGCGATCAAGTACCTTTTGTCCAAGAAAGATGCCAAGCCACGTTTGATTCAGTGGATTCTATTATTACAAGAGTTTGACGTGGAGATTCGGGACAAGAAAGGGGCAGAAAATGTTGTAGCCGATCACCTATCTAGAATGAATCATGGAGATGATGGGATGGAGCCTATTAAAGACAAAATGAGAGATGATCATCTATATTGGGTGCTTGATAAGGATGGATGGATGGATGATATTATAAGGTGCATACGGAGGATGCCCTTGGATCACTTGGATAGATACACAAAAAGAAGGGTGATCGCCGAGAGTAAAAAGTTCTATTGGCATACACCATACCTTTATAGATATGGAGATGATGGAGTGCTAAGAAGATGCATACCGCGGGAAGAGAGACAAGAAATTCTAAGAAAATGCCATTCATCAGAACATGGAGGACATTATTGGCATTTTAGAAGCATGCTAAGGTATGGGGAAGCGGATTTTATTGGCCGGAGATGCACGAAGATGTGAAGAGGTATGTTGCAACTTGCCCGGAGTGCCAAAGGACGGGAAACGTGTCACAAAGGAATGCCATGCCGCTGAATTATAACTTACAAATTGATATGTTTGATGTTTGGGGAATCGACTTCATAGGACCGTTCGTGAACTCACATGGATATGAACACATCTTGGTCATGGTTGATTATGTATCGAAGTGGGTTGAAGCGATTCCATGTCGGAAAGCGTCTACGGAAGAATCTATTCAAATGATCAAGATGGTAATATTCCCTAGATATGGTGTTCCTAGAGTTTTAATAAGTGATGGAGGCACATATTTTATGGGCAAAGATTTTGGCAAATGCTCGTCGAAGTTGGGAATTGAGCATAGAGTGTCTACCGCCTATCACCCACAAACAAATAGCCAAGCGGAGACTTCAAACAAGCAATTCAAAGACATCCTCAAGAAGATGGTGACTAAGGGAGGAAAAGATAGGTCAAAGAAGCCAGACAGAGCATTATGGGCATACCAAACCGCGCATAAAACATCGATAGGTATGACTTTGTATCAATTCGTCTATGGAAAAACATGTCACTTGCTGGTAGAGTTAGAGCATAAGGCTTATTGGGCAATAAAAGAGATGAATTTTGATGTTGATGCGGCACAATTAAAATGAAGGATTCAAATAAGTGAACTTGAAGAGCTAAGATTGAAGGCATATCATAGCGCAAGCATCTACAAAGAAAGGATGAAGAGATGGTACGACAAAAGATTGCAAAAGAAGGAATTCAAGGAAGGAGACAAGGTCCTACTATACAACTCTAGGTACAAAGTCTTTGGCAAAGGAAAATTGCAAAGCAAATGGGATGGACCATATGTCGTGCACTCAGTGTCGCCTTCGGGAGCGGTAACAATCATGGACGTCAAGGGAGATCAATATGTTGTGAATGGACAATGACTCAAGGTGTTCTTGGAACCGGACGTCGTGCCCATTAAATACATCAACGTCTATATCTTGGAGGGTGACTCGGATCGTCAAGCCTAACGATGAAAGACAAGGTAAGTTTGTAAATAATTTTATCTTTATTTTTTTATGAGCGTCTCTCCGTTCCCCTTGCATTTATTTTATGACGAGGACATCGTATGTTTTAAGCGTGGGAGGAAGGTGTTATTGCTCATGTTCTTTTGCTTGGTTTAAGGGTCTTAATTTAGTGTGCGTGAATAGTCTTAAATTAGTGTGAGTCAAGAAAATCAAATAAAGAGTCTTTTCTTTTCATTTGAATAAATCCTTGGATCGTGCGAGTTTTATTTTTATCTACCTATGCATGCTTGTCTTTCTTTGTTCTTTTTAAGCATTTGATCATGAGCTATGTCTTGAATTAAAATCTTGGTTATGGAGCTTAGTAGATAATTTGTTCTTGCAATACCCATGCTTCATCTTGATCTAGGGCTTTTTGTTTCAACTTTGCTAATGAGTAAGGCTTGAATTGGAGGTGATTGTTTTATTGCCTATCCAAAAACCCCTGCAAAACAAGGTTGACTAATTCTTTTCCAAGTTGAGAGCTATGCCTATCCTATCCAAAGCCTAAATTGTTAATCATGCCACCATAAGCATTGGAGGTGCAATGAGTTGAGTTGGGATTTCTTTCTCTTGGAAGTTTTAATTTTGAGTAATGATCATGTCCTTGATTATCTTATCTCTTATTTGCTAGCCTCATCAATATTCGGGAATGAGAGTTCTTCATTAGAACAACTCATATGATCTACCAGATTCCAAAACCCGAACCCAAATTCATCTTGTTTTATTATCTTTTCCTTGAACACAACCCACTATTGCAAGATTTGTTCTCTTTCTGGGCGAAGTTTGAACAAAATATAATTTATGGAGAAAGCAAGGAAGGAGTACAGAAAAAATGACCCGGAACCGAGCTGGGAGAGCCCCAGGCTGGCCGGCCTGGACTCTTTGTGCCAGCCTCCCAGCCCCTTCAAGCTGCGGCTTGGGCTCCGAAAAATTGTGAAGTTGCCTCGGTATTTTGTTTGCCTATCTTCACGAGGAATTGTTCAAGGGAGATTCGAAGAATAGAAGGAAAATTCAGGAAAGAAAGAAAAAGAAAGAAGGAAAGAAAGAATAAAAAGAAAAAATATATATAAATATGAAAAGAAAATAAAAAGGAAGAAAGGATAAAAATGTAATAAAAGAGGGAGAATTCTATAGTTGGAAGAATAGAAGAAGTGCAAAAGGAGATCGCCTTGTTGTTGAGAACAAATCTTCTTTTCCAACCATGTGCAATCCGACAACGAGGACGTCGCTTGTGCCTTGAAGTCAATTTTTATATGCCCTTGCACATGTCCACCATTCTAAATCTTCTTATCCTTGAAACCCCTCGCATTATGGTAATATTCTCATGATCATTGGCTCGGAAGGTAAGCAACAGTTAGAGAGTTTTCTTAATTTGACAATATGTGTATTTATACTTGAGAGAGTTATGTTGTGAGTTGAGAGCTTGCAAAAATATTAGATAGCCACTTTATATTGAGCGACATGTGAATACTTGGAAGAGAACTTGGTTTAATTCTTGTTGCAGGGAGATTGTTTTCACGAAAGAAAAAAAAACCCTCCAAGGAAAGCAAGAAAGTAAGTACCGTTGATCCATGAAGTTACTTAGCTAAAGGTGAGAAGTTGTGGGGGTAATTTTTGCTTGGATAAATCTTTGAATGCCCATGCCTTAATTATCTTTGCTGCTCCTCTGATATTTGCTTGAAGGACTCGGTATTTGACTCGTTTGCCTAGGTATGATTTGCAAACAAGATCTTTGTTTAACCCCGAAGGAAGTTTGTGGTAACTTGAATTGCTCGAGGACAAGCAAGAGCTAAGCGTGAGGGGATTGTTGGCGTTTGTTGTTGGCATACTTTTGGTGTCATTTAAGCGGTGTTTTTGGACTAACTCATATACTAACCTGCCACTTGGCACAAGAATAACCCTGTTTTCGAATATGTGTTGTATTTTGGAGTATGTTGTGATGGACAGGAAATACGACATATTTGGAGGGGTTGGACATGGACCAAAGTGCACACATGAACAAGCATCGCGGAGAAGGACCTGCACGCAAAAGATGGAGGCGAGAGGGGCCAAAAAGGGCCTAGGCCGACCGACCTAAGGCCTATGGGGCCGGCCGGCCTAGCCCATTTTTGGGCCCAAACGCCCCCATCTTTCTTGAGCGCGAAGTTGGTGCGAAACCCTAGTCGGATGCCCGCCGCCAAGCGCCAGAGACGCCTATATAAGCCCCCGAGGTCGTTCACATCAAGGACCGATCATTCTGGAGAATCAACAAAGAGAGGGAGACACATTCGGAGAAAGGGGTGACGCCGGGAAACCCTAACAAGGTCCCTCCGGTGCCGCCACAAGATCAAGAACAAGAAGGAGATTGGATCTACAAGGGAGCAAGCAAGGCGGAGCTCAAGAGGAGGAAGAACACCCCCTAGCCGCCCCGGCGTAGGGATTCCCCTCCTCCGGACTGTCTTCCCCATCGGTCTACATCTACTTCGGAGGATTCGACACCATGTTCAGCGCTACAGTTGACCTAGTCGGTCGTCATGGTGTCATTGCGGGCAGCTTGGTTGCCGAGCGAATGCGGCTCACTCCTTCCTCCGTAGCTTCGTTAAGCATGAGCTGAGCACTGGCCGGAACGAAGGTATGTGGTGATGGCCATTACTTGATGGGGCCTATTGCAGCTTTGCTTGATGTCTGTTTGCGCGTAGTGGACAGGACGGTGTTGGCGTACGTGGTGGTGCTCAACTTTTGTCCTTCGCTGTGGGCCGAGCTTGATTGCCCAAGCCATTTTGCAGGAGACGCGCTCGCTACTCAGCTTTGATCTTGTTTTGAGTTTCATATTTGCATAACCAGAGCACTGGTAGATAACCCAGCATGCCTGCACGGCTTCGGGGCAGTAGGAGAGCCAATAGACTGTTGTTTTAGCAACTTTGTGTTGTTGCCTTGCAGAATGGGGTGATGTGTGGTGGGTGCTGCCTCACTGAGAACGAAGGTTACTTAGCTTCACGATGGTGAACGAGGTTCTATTAGCTTCTTGTGGTCACGGTGGTGAAATCGTCGCCGGATAAGTGACGAGTCAGGCGGCCTGCTTGGGTACCAAGTGCGAGCCAAGCTAACGGCTTCGTTGTTGACTCCCTGTGCAATATGCAAGCCTGCTTTGCACACCAGTGAGCTGCTTAGTGGCGTGGTGCTGCATGAGCTTAGGTAAATATAGTAAGTTGCCTAACGGCTTCGGTGCTTGCCTGCTTGTATGCTCAAGTCGGCATGGTTAGGGAATGATGAATCAATGAAGCAGCTGGTGACCAGCTGCCTTGTTCCAATGTACGTGATCGAACTTGTGCTCATGCGATGTTGCCGAGCAGGACAAAGATGATGTTATGGCGATATTAGTGCATGCGATATTGCCGACACCTTCGTTTCATGATTTTCTTTTATGACGTCCATGTTTGCTCGGCTTAGTTGAGCTTGTGACTTGATGAATTTTAATACATAGACCACTAGGTCTGTGTGCGTCAGAATTACGTGGGGGTGCACATAGTCCTGGCATCGAAAGAATCATGTCGAATGTATCAGCTTGTGACAAGCTGTTTCGACTTAAACATTTGTTGAGGTCACTACCTTTTACTTTGAAGGTGTGCCTTCGTTGATCCCATGGGTACTTTTTTTTGGTTTTTGTTATCCATATTGAGATACACATCTTCATTTCTTCTTTTGAGAAAGTGAAGGCGCGTTATAGAGGTCACGTGCTTCTTTGCCCATCTTGTGGGTCTTCGTTTATTCATTCATGACAATAACACGTTCATGCTATGAAATGCATTGTTGCAAATGAATGAGATGGATGTTTTTGCATAGTTGTAATTCAGAAAGTTTACCAAAAAACCTCCATCTATTAGAGATGGAAACTCTTTATTTACAATTACCTTCGTTTGTGGATTGAACCAGCAGGTTGCCTTCGGCACATCAAGGATTAAAGGGCTCGCATGTTGCTTCGAAGGTAAATACCGGAGGGATCAACATGAAAGAGGTAGATGTTACCTTCCTCTGGTATTATCATGACTTAGCAGGTTCAGGGCTGATTACGAAGCCCCTTTTACTCGTCTTGAGAGTAAGCATTTTAAGGTTTTGAGCTTGTGTTTTGAAAATGAAGCACCTTTTGCTCTTCTTGAGAGTAAGCATTTTAGTGATGAAAACTGGCCGGAGTATCTGGGCTTGTTACAGATAGCTAGCTTCGATCTTCTCCTGTTACCAGTCTATTTGATGGAGCACGAAGTTTGATGCCATAGCTTGTTTAGAGCAGGCACAACTCTTTCCATTCTCGGCAGCTTCGCTTGTCATGAGCCTCTAGCGCAGGTGACCATCGACATGAAACCAAGCTTCATGCGTATGGTGATTAGTGGCTTCGTTGAGCATATTTAATGAGCAAAATAATTAGAAGGAGTATATTTTTCCTTCGCAAATGCAATGGACGATAGAGTATTAGAGTATTTCATTTCGAGAAGTGGAACATGACCTTCGTTTGTTGATTAGGTAACATGCACCGTAGCAGAGATATATAGAAGCTGATCGGCTTCATGTATCAATCGTCAAGTAGTAGACATTCATGCATGCTAAGGTGGCGTGTGCATGTTTTATGCTTGAACAAAACTGCCATTAGCTTCGGTCTGTTTGGTGTGGTGCGAGGCTGATAGCTTCGGTGTTGTACCCCGAAAGGTGACATGGTGGGCCCATCAGTGGCCAGAGTGAAACTTAGTTGACATGGTTGGCCACCTCACTGACTCGCTAGCAGCTCGATTGCCGGGATATATGTGGTTCGTTCCTCCCCTGGCGGTGGAGTCAATTGGCTTTCCTGGCAGCTTTGCTTCACGTGACTTTCTGATAAGATGAGCTTAAGCTCAACATGTGACGGGTTGCTTCTTGGCAGCTTTGCTACCTTGCGGTTGACGCGCTAGCTTCTCAGCTTTGCTCGAATCAATAGGGCAAAAACACTTGAATAGTGCCAGTGACATGAAATTGGAACGAAGGTAACCTCGTGATGATATTATTCCAGGATCTTGCCTGGTACCTTCGTTAGAGATTTTCTTCTCTAAAATCCATGTTTTGATGCCGTTGGACTTGGCTTACGTGAGCCTTCGCAGCTGCTTCCCTGTTGGCTTTGATTGGCAGCTTTACTGTGTTCTCTAGTCTGTGCTCTTGCTTTGCTACTGCATGACTTGGAATATTCTATGTTGTCCGGTGATGCTATGCAGATTCGCTTATGCCTATTTGGGAGCCTTTTTTGCCTGGATGAGTGAAACACGCAGGCTACTTGGGTGACAAGCGCCACAAGGCTGACGGCTTCATTCTTGCGTGGTAATGACATGGTCGCTGGAGGAGCGAAGCTGGCAGACTGCTTGGTTGCCTAGCGTGATGAGGCTAACAGCTTCGTTCTGGCGTGGTGACGATATTTTCGCCAGGGAGCGAAGCTGTATTGCAGGTTCGTGAGCACATCGTGGATGACATCATCACCAACTGGAGCTTAATTTTCGAGCGGATGCATTCTCAATCTTTAGAGCGAAGGTGTGTAGAACTGACAGAGATTTCCAAAGCTTCATTGGCACAACAGGCTAGTATACAGAGGTTTTTGCATGGCCACTCTACACGGTGTTTCATGCTATCGTGTAGAGGACTGATGGTGATAAGCGAGTGGCGCTGGAGCGAGAGCATGCCCCATGACTTGCAGAGGCGACTTATGCATGGCGTTGGAGAGGCTGGTTTGGTTCCTTGATTATATTGCTATGCACATGGCTGTAGCTTGAAAAAGATGTCGAAACGAAGACAACTGGGGTTTGTTGTCTCAATTTTGTGAGCTCATGGATCTTCGTTTGTGATTTTGCTGAGTAGTTTCATTGCGCGTGGCCTTTTTGTTTGACTAGCTTCTCTGCTCATTATGGATGTGGGCTTATATGAAATAAGTAATGAAGGTAATGGGGTGAAACTCCCACATGCAATAAGGTTGGTATTACCTTCCTTCTCTTGTTCCTTTTATTCTCATCTCTCTAGAATGAAAAATTAACATGCCCAACACACGGTGGGCGCCAGCTGTTGGGATTCGGCCTGGAGGTTGAATCCCAAACAAGCGAGAGATGAGAGAAAGGAGAGATATATAGAGAGGAAGCCAACAAGAGAGCATACATGAGAGAGCAAATGAGCCCGAGCCAAAAGTCCTCTCCCCCAAGCCGTAGGGCTCTATTAATAGGGATGTGGTGATGATTGTTTACGTTTATTCCATTGGTGGGGATAAATATTACAGTCGGGTCCCTAGATGTCACAAATGGACCACTAGACCCTAGTTCGGGCCTCTTTTACATACAAGGGTGGGCCTCGGCCCATGGCCACCCATGGCCCAACCCCAACAAGGGTTTAGAGTTTAGTTTTAGGTTTATAGTTAGGGTTTTATGTTTGAGATTAGGGTTAGCATTTGGGTTTAGGGTTATGTGATAGTGATAAGGGGTTTTAGTGTTTAGGGTTTAGAGTTTAGTGTTTAGGTTTAGGGTTTAGGGTTTAGAATTTGTGCTTAGGGTTTAGGGTTAGAGTTTAGTGTTTAGGGTTAGGGTTTTATGTTTGAGATTAGGGTTAGGGTTTGGGTTTAGGGTTATGTGATGGTGATAAGGGTTTTTAGTGTTTAGGGTTTAGTGTTTAGTGTTTAGGTTTAGGGTTTAGGGTTTAGTATTTAGGGTTTAGATTTTGTGCTTAGGTTTAGGGTTAGGGTTTATGTTTTTGGATTAGAGTTGGGGTTTAGTGTTCATGGTTAGGGTTTAGGGTTGAGGGTTAGGGTTTTAAGTTTGAGATTAGGATTAGCGTTTGGGTTTAGGGTTATGAGATGGTGATAAGGGATTTTAGTGTTTAGGGTTTAGGTTTAGTGTTTAGGTTTAGGGTTTAGGGTTTAGGTTTAGTGTTTAGGGTTTAGAATTTGTTCTTAGGTTCAGGGTTAGGGTTTATGTTTTGGATTGGAGTTGGGGTTTAGTGTTTAGGGTTATGTCATGGTGATAAGGGTTTTTATTGTTTGGGATTTAGAGTTTAGAATTTAGGTTTACGGTTAGGGTTTTATGTTTGAGATTAGGGTTGGCGTTTGGGTTTAGGGTTATGTGATGGTGATAAGGGTTTTTAGTGTTTAGGATTTAGAGTTTAGTGTTTAGGTTTACAATTAGGGTTTTATGTTTGAGATTAGGGTTATGGTTTGGGTTTAGGGTTATGTGATGGCGATAAGGGTTTTTGTGTTTAGGGTTTAGAGTTTAGTGTTTAGGTTTAGGGTTTAGTGTTTGGTGTTTAGGGTTTAGGTTCTAGGTTTAGTGTTTAGGGTTTAGAATTTGTGCTTAGGTTTAGGGTTAGGGTTTATGTTTTTGGATTAGAGTTGGGGTTTAGTGTTCAAGGTTAGGGTTTAGGGTTTAGGGATAGGGTTTTATGTTTGAGATTAGGGTTAGCGTTTTGGTTTAAGGTTATGTGATGGTGATAAGGGTTTTTAGTGTTAAGGGTTTAGAGTTTAGTGTTTAGGTTTATGATTAGGGTTTTACATTTGATATTAGGGTTAGGGTAGGGGCTTAGGGTTATGTGATCGTGATATGGGTTTTAGTGTTTAGGGTTTAAAGTTTAGTGTTTAGGTTTAGGGCTTAGGGTTTAGTTTTAGTGTTTAGGGTTTAGAATTTGTGCTTCGGTTTCGGGTTGGGGTTTATGTTTTTGGGTTAGAATTGGGGTTTAGTGTTTAGGGTTATGTCATGGTGATAAGGGTTTTTAGTGTTAAGGGTTTAGAGTTTAGTGTTTAGGTTTAAGATTAGGGTTTTACATTTGAGATTAGGGTTAGGGTAGGGGCTTAGGGTTATGTGATCGTGATAAGGGTTTTAGTGTTTAGGGTTTAGAGTTTAGTGTTTAGGTTTAGGGCTTAGGGTTTAGTTTTAGTGTTTAGGGTTTAGAATTTGTGCTTCGGTTTCGGGTTGGGGTTTATGTTTTTGGGTTAGAGTTGGGGTTTAGTGTTTAGGGTTATGTCATGGTGATAAGGGTTTTAGTTTTTAGGGTTTAGAGTTTAGTATTTAGGTTTACAGTTAGGGTTTTATGTTTGAGATTAGGGTTAGCATTTGGGTTTAAGGTTATGTGATGGTGATAAGGGTTTTTAGTGTTTAGGGTTTAGAGTTTAGTGTTTAGGTTTACAATTAGGGTTTTACGTTTGAGATTAGGGTTAGGGTTTGGGTTTAGGGTTATGTGATGGTGATAAGGGTTTTTAGTGTTTTGGGTTTAGAGTTTAGTGTTTAAATTTAGGGTTTAGGGTTTAGGATTTAGGGTCTAGGTTTAGTGTTTAGGGTTTAGATTATGTGCTTATGTTTAGGGTTAGGGTTTATGTTTTTGGATTAGAGTTGGGGATTTACTGTTCAAGGTTTGGGTTTAGGGTTTGGGGTTTTTTGTTTGAGATTAGGGTTAGCGTATGGGTTCAGGGTTATGTGGAACTATATGGCTCTGGTCTTGACTAAGTAAAATGTACAACTCTAACTAGTTGGGGGTTACCGAAAGGCGCAAGGGAGGAACCACAGTTTAAGTATGAGCTTGATCTGCTTGTGGACGGACTCACATTGCGCCCTGATGTCCATAGGCATTTTGTTCACGTTGTGCCCTGAACGCAATCAACCCACTCACATTGCGCCCTGGGTGTTTAGTTGATCCCGGGAGTTGGGTTCATGCGCCCATGTTGAAACCTCAGCTACCCTTAGCTTGTTAGAGGGACTTTTGAAAGGTCTCATAGTGAAACCCAACCACACACCTAAGGAACTGTGAAATGGGTCTAGCTAACCTGAACTTAGCGACACTGAGTTTCTCATTGAGCTTAAACCTGGAACTGCACCTACAGCTAAAAGACCATATAGAATGGGGGTAAATGAATTAGAAGAACTAAATAAACAATTAAAGGAATTATTAGACAAAGGTTATATCCATCCTAGCTCTTCACCTTGGGGAGCGCCGGTATTGTTTGTTGAGAAGAAGGATGGCACCCAGAGGATGTGTGTGGACTACCGAGCCCTAAATGATGTTGGGGATTTGGCCCGCCGATAAACGCCACCTGTTTGTTTTGCTCTGTTTTCACACATAAAGACGACAACTGACAAAGGAGAAGAAGCCAATCGGTTTCGGCTACTTGATGAATCCCTAATTCGGCTTCGTTCGGAGAAATAAACCAAAGCCAATTGGCTTCAGTCAACATACCAAGCAACGTACCAAAGCGACGTTATCCAAACTAAGTTAGAAGCCAATATAGTGAAGAAATGATACTATTGAGTGCCAAAAGCTATGATTGAGTCATTGGCTAGCTTTAGTTCGCTCTATATTGCAGGTCCTTGGAGGAGCCATTGGCTTTTGGACGCCGAGAGACGGCTTCGGATTGTCCTGACTCGGAAGAAGCCAAATCGAGGAGCTGCATAGCTCTTTCCAGCGAGCAAAGCAGGCTTGGACCAAGTCCAAGCCAAGTCAAACACGGGATTGCAAGTCTACGCATTCACATTGGGAGGAGTAAATGTACCAAAGTGTCCCTGGGCTATTTGTATTGTATAGTCTAGAGGATGATGCCTGATTTCCAGGGGTACAATGGGGATGTAAAGACCCTTGGCCTCCCTATAAAAGGAGGCCCGTCTCCCACATGTAAAGGTTGTTGATTCCCGAGAACACTGTTGATAAGTAATATTTTATTGCTTGTCCCTGTTACTCAGTTTCTTCCGTTGCTTGGGCTCATTGGCTTCGGCCACTATCCCAACAACTAGCGCCCACCGTTTGTGCTGTGCACGAACAAAACCCACAATAACCACCATGCCACCAAGAAAAGCAACCAAGTCAACCACTACTGTGGCAAATGCAACCCCCAGCAACGAAGCCGCTCCCCAACCCCCAATTCCACCAACAAGCCTACCACCAATAACCGAAGCCGTTATCGACGACCAAGAGGTCGATAACGAAACCCTTACCACTGAAGAGAGAATGCATCGACTTGAAGAAAAGCTTCGTCTTCGACGCCTCGAGCAGCAGAGAGAGCTGGAGGCTACACAGCTCGAACTAGAGCAACAAATGCAAGAGGAGGAAGAGGAGCAGCAGCATCAATTGCTGCAAGTCAAGAAGCAGCTGGAGGAGCTGAGGCAAGCGAAACAGAGGAGGCTGAACAATACAAGCTCAAGAGCTGAAAAGCTGCGTCAAGAACTCGAGAAAGCCAAAAAACAAGTTGCTGAGCTCCAAGCAGAGCTTAATGAGCCAAACACCATCACCAATCCACCAAACCATAACTCTTCATCCCAAACTGGCTTCCACACACTCCACACCCTTCCTATTGACCATACTTGTCCACTCTCACAAAGCCTCTAACTGGCAAGATGGCCACCTTCCTATAAACCCATTTTTCTACCAAGATACAATGGCCTCACCGACCCAAAGCAGTTTCTCATGAGCTATGAAGCTGCAATAGCTTCGGCCGGGGGAGACGATGTAGTACTAGCAAAATCTTTCATCATTGTCTGCGATGGCACGGCAATGAACTGGTACACGAAGCTGCCAGGCCTATCAATCAATAGCTGGTATGATCTGAAGAGGGAGCTCATAAAAAATTTTAGCATTATGGGAGACCAATCACTCTCATATGCTGAACTTACACTACACCAACAGCCGAAGGAGCCCCTAGAGGACTACTTCCGCAGATTTGTTACTCTACGTGCTCAAGCTCCACACATCCTCGACGAAGCAGCGAAATTCGCAGCAATACAAGGGCTTCGCACTGGATTGTTTGCACAGCATATCGCAAGAGAGACACCAGCTACTCTGGCAGACCTATATGAGGAGTTCAAAAAATACTGTCGGCCTGACAATGACAACCGAATGAGATTGGCTAGAGAAGCCATCATGAGAAATCAATATGAGTCACAAGCCAAAAACCACCACCACAGCCACAACTACCAAAACTACTCCCACCAAACAATCATGAAGGTAGACAATCCACCTTCTTCCTACGAAACCAAACCATCTTACCAAGAAAGCCAATACCACAACCAGAGAAATGAGCCCACTCAAAGGGGTGGAAAAGCCGGCAGAGGCCGAGGGAGAGGAAGAGGTCCACCATCGGGACCTGAGCTGTTTTGCCAATACCACGGCAAAAACCACACCCATGGCACAGAACAGTGCCGAGACATCAAGAAAACAATAGAAAAGCTAAGAGCAGAGAAGATTCAAGCAGCCCAAACGAAGCCAATATCGGCTTCGCAGCCAAACACCCAAAAACCCTTCCCAAGCTATCCAACCATACTGCCTAGTATATCCCTCGCTAAACTCAAACACTGTACACCCATCAACAGCGATAGCAACTCAATATTTGTCTTCACCACAAACCCTTCAGCATTATTACCCACAAGCCATATATCCTCACTTATACCCTCAAACCTCTCAGCAAGCGGCTTCGCAAAACATAAAGGTTGAGGAGCTGCCGCCACCACCACCACTTCCACAACAAAAAGACAATCAAAAAGAAGCTCCAAGCCCACTCCCAAGCTATGGACACATCATGCCCATTTCTGGAGGATCATCGCTTGCTTTTGAGAACAAAAAGCAAAGGAAAAGCTATTTTCGTCAAGTTAACAACATCTCTGTTGATGGTCCGTACAAAAAGTCAGAATGGTCTCATATGCCCATCACCTTTACTGAGGAAGATCTCAAACTCCACAATTTCCCACACAATGACGCAATGTCGATCGAAGCCAATATTGCCGGCTGGACGATCGGAAAGGTGCTAGTAGACACAGGAAGCTCCGCTGACATCATCCTAGCAAAAACACTCAGAAACATGACCAATATCAACCCAAACAACCTGGAGCCATCAGACACTCTATTGGTCGTCTTCGGGGGGAAGCGAACCCAAACACTCGGGAAAATTTCATTACAAGTATCCTTCGGTGACACATCCAATGCAAGAACCAAGTACATCACCTTCGATGTCGTAGACATGATCTTTGACTACAATGTCATTTTCGGAAGAGGAGTTATAAACGCCTTCGATATCATCATAAGGCAATCATTCTTATGCATGAAGATGCCAGCTCTAAAAGGAGTCATCACTGTATACGGTGACCAAAGGGAAGCCAGAAACATTGAGAAAGCTAGAGCACCTGGTCAACAAAATGTGCATTTGCTTCAAGAAAAAGATCCTTGCTTCAAGAAAAAGATCCATTTTACCCAGAAGAAAAGCCAAATGCTGAGAAAGATAGCAAAAAGATACAAGAAGCTACAGAGATGAAGCAGGTGCAGCTACAGCCTGACGTTTTTGACAGAAAAGTGATTATCGGCTCAGACTTGGAGCCGGATGAAGAAGATAGGCTCATTGAATTCCTAAGGAATAACAAGGATGTGTTCGCTTGGTCAAGCAAGGACTTACCAGGTGTTGACAGAAGCATAATTGAGCACAAGCTGGCAATCAGTTCTGATATGAAGCCAAAAAAGCAAAAGCTGAGAAAGATGTCAGAGGAAAAAGCTGATGCTGTGAAAGCTGAAGTGCAAAGGCTGCTAGATGCCAATGTCATACGCGAAGTCAAATATCCAACATGGCTAGCCAACACTGTGCCAGTTCAGAAGAAGAATGGCAAATGGCGAATGTGCATCGACTTCACAGATCTCAACAAGGCTTGCCCAAAAGATGATTTCCCACTGCCAAGGATTGACAAGATTGTTGATCAAGCAGCAGCAAGCGAGATGATGTCCCTCTTAGATTGCTTTTCTGGCTACCATCAAATCTGGATGAAGAGAGAGGATGAGGAAAAAACCAGCTTCATCACACCAGTTGGCACCTTTTGCTTCGTCAGGATGCCCAAGGGACTCCAGAATGCAGGAACCACTTTTTGCCAAATGTCAAGCACAGTGTTCAAAGATGAACTGTTCAAGACAATATTGGCATATGTTGACGACATCTTGGTCAAAAGTGTCAAAAGGCAAGACCACATATCAGATCTGGCAATCTCCTTCGCTCGCATGAGACAAGCTGGTCTCAAGCTAAATCCAGAGAAGTGTGTATTCGGAGTGACAAAAGGAAAGATCCTTGGTTGTCTGGTATCAGCTCACGAGATAGAAGCTAATCCAGACAAGATAAAGGCAATCCTTGACGTGGAAGAGCCAAAGTGTATGAGAGCTGTGCAGAAGCTGTCGGGCAGAATCGCTGCACTCAACAGATTCATCGCAAAAGCAGCAGAGCGAAGCTTACCATTCTTTGCAACACTCAGAAATGCAGCTAAGTTCCAATGGGGGCCAGAGCAATCAAAAGCGTTCTACGAGCTAAGGCAATACTTGATGCAGCTCACGAAGCTAACAGTACCCAACCCAAAGGCACCACTACTACTATACACAGCAGCATCACAATCAGCAGTAAGCGCAGCGCTTATCACAGAAAAGCTGATAGACTGCAGAAGCATTCAGCAGCCAGTATACTTTGTGTCGGAGGCATTGGCCGCGTCGAAGCTGTTTTACATAGAGATTGAGAAGATGATCTATGCAGTGATAATGGCTTCCAAAAAACTCAGACACTATTTTGAGGGCCATAACATCAAAGTCCTCACGGATCAGCCTCTAAAAGAGCTTTTGAACAACAAAGAGGCTTCCGTCAGAATACGCAAGTGGGCTGCGGAGCTTTCAGAGTATGTCATGGACTTTGAAAGAAGAACAGCAATCAAATCACAAGTCTTGGCTGATTTCATAGCGGAGTGGACATCGCCTTCGCCACAAAACATTATCAGAAAAGAAAACTGGCTGATACATTGTGACGATGCTTGGGGGGACAAAGGAGCTGGCATCGCGGTAGTTGTGCAATCGCCTTCGGGTATGAAAATGAGATATGCAGCAAATTTAGAGTTCTGCAAAAACAGCGACAGAAGCACAAACAACATTGCTGAATACGAAGCTGTGTTACTGGGGCTCAGAAAAGCCAGGGCTTTGGGAGCTCAGAGATTCACTGTCAAAACAGATTCAAAGGTGGTAGCAGACCACATTGAAAAAGAAAGCATCGCGAAGCAACCAGAACTCATCAAATACTTGGTCACTGTACGCTCAATGGAGAAAAAATTCAAAGGTTTCACTGTGGAGTACATCCCAAGAGCAAAAAATGAAGAGGCAGATGCGTTGGCTAAGGCAGCTGCAAAGGGGGACAAACTTCCACCAGACGTATTCTTTCAAACACTAACAACACCATCGATAAAGGACTCAGATGATCTGCCGAAGCTGATCAATGCAATAAGCTCAGAGGATTGGCGATCCCCAATAATAGCTTATCTTCGGGGATACTATGAGCCAATCGACGATGATGATCTAAAAGCCATGCAACAAAGGGCAAGATGCTATCAGATGATAGATGATGTCCTTTACAAAAAAGGAGTTGTGGCTCCTTGGCTTCGTTGCATCTCTCACAACGAAGGGAAAGAGCTGATTCAAGAGATACACAGTGGCTTATGTGGAGCACACTTTGGGGCAAGAGCTCTAGTTGGGAAGGCAATGAGGCAAGGATTTTATTGGCCTGCAATCATCATCGATGCAACAAACATGGTCAAGACATGTGATCAGTGTCAAAAGTGTGCAGCAAACAGAAAATCTCCTTCGGAGCAGTCACAGCTGATAACTCCAACATGGCCTCTGCAAAGATGGGGCATTGATCTAGTTGGCCCACTTCCAACAGCTCAAGGAAATCTCAAATATGCCATAGTAGCAGTTGAGTATTTCACCAAGTGGATCGAAGCCAGACCATTGGCTAACATCACAGCAAAAACAGTGATCAAGTTCTTCTGGCAGCAAATTGTGTGCCAATTTGGAGTGCCAAGGGAAATAACAGTGGACAATGGGAAGCAGTTTGACTGCGATGAATTCAGGCAATATTGCATGTCGATTGGAATGAAGGCGAAATTCGCTTCGGTCTATCACCCGCAAACAAATGGAGCAGTTGAAAGAGCCAATGGCTTAATCTTTACAGCCATTTGGAAGTGCCTTGCAAATTGTAAGAAAAAAGGCAAGTGGGTAGAAGAGATGCCGAAGGTGATTTGGGCTCACAACACCACCACATCAAGGGCAACACAGTTTACTCCATTCAAACTGCTTTATGATGAAGAAGCAGTATGCCCAGAGGAAATACTGCACAAAGGGCTTCGCACCCAACAAGAAGCTCCCAAAGATAGCGAAGCCATCGACAAGGATCTCATTGAGGTATACAGGCTGCAAGCAGCAAAAAATATTTCCAAGTATCAAGCTGAGACAAGGAAATGGCGAGACAAGAAGGTAGTCAGGAAAGATATCAAGGTAGGGGACTGGGTCCTAAGGAAAAACCCAAGCATGCCCGCTGGAAAGCTGCAACAGAAATGGGAAGGCCCATTTTTGGTCATCAAAAGCAACAGGCCTGGCTCATTTCGCTTAGGCGACGACAAAGGCAATGAGCTACCGCATTCATGGAATGCAGATAGCTTACGCAAATATTATTGATAAAAAGATGTAAAATGGCTTCGTGTTCTATAAACAAAGTCATTAAGTAGAATAGCATTTTTACTCTTTCCAAAAGCCCGTACTCTTTTCCTCACAAGGGGACCCTGACCAAGGGGTGAGGTTTTTAACGAGGCGGCGCTTACTGTAACTCGTCAAACCATATATGAACGAGGTATTCCCCACAAAAGCAGCATCGAAAGCGATTGGCTTCGACCAAGTCGCTGGTATTCGATAATTCAAATAGAACTGAATTGACCCTACCAAGAGTAAGGCCAATTCAGATCTATGGAAAAGCTTACTCCAAAAAGGAGTAAAAGGGGCTTGGGTCCAGAAACGCTTACTCTAAACAGAGTAAAAGGGGCTTTGGCTCAGACAACTATTTTAAATCAAAAACAGTTTCGGCTAACAGTATTCTAAACGCTTATAAACAAACATAGGAAACTTATGCAAGCATAAGTAATAGGAGCTTCGGCAACCTATCAGAACTCACGCACAACATATTCTCATACATTCTCATATTTACGCACAAGTACAAAGCTCAAAAGAGCTAAAGTGGCTTCAAACCACAGGTACCCGCAAGTACAAAACACTTGAATGAATAAACCTCGCTTCGGGGGGGAGGAGGCGTTTCTCTCGCAACGAAGCCAAATTGAGCTTACATTCATTCAAGTGTTTCAAATCAAAACAATGACCAAGCGAATTACAAAGTGTTTTACAAAGAGATGACTCAAAACATCTCAAAAATATAGCCATCAAATTGCTGGCCAGATCTCCTAAATCTTGGAGCATTAAACACATAAGAAAAATCCCTAACACCATCTAAATCTTCTGGCTCGACCTTAACTGGAAGCAGACGAGCAGTTTCAGCGTTTCTTGCACGAGCAAGTTCGACACGAGAAGAACGTTGAACGATGAAAGAGTTAAAAAAGTCAAACACACCAAATTCGCAATGACGAAAGAACTCGTGACAAAATTCCCAAAAATCATCAAGTCTTTGACTTGGATAACGTTGTTGATACTGTTCCCATGCGAAGCCGGACACACACAAGGGGCCATCCCGCATGGTGATTGGCATGAGTTCAAGAACCCCCTCGCCAGGGATCTGAGTATATACAAATATTACATCACTTAGTATTACTTTACAGCAAAAGCTAAACAAGGTGATAGCCTCAACAAATCTACACCTTCGGCTCTCCATCATGTGTCTCATCAACACCAGCACGAGATGAAGAAGGGCCAGCAGTTGCAGCTTTGGATTCGGCTTTCTGCTGCTGCTCGAGGGCAAGCGCCTCATTGTACTAAAAATAAACAAAACAATCAATACTAAAAGCAAAATAAACAGGATAAAAACGAAAGCAAAAATAACCAAAAGGGTAAAAGAAGCTAACCTTAACAAGACGGTCATACGCAGTGCTTCGGGCACACTCTCTCCCTGTGGCAGACCAGAATTTCTTGAGAAAAGTGGCACGAGTTGCCAAAACAGCTTCGTTGAAAAATTCCTTCTTGTCAGGATCCAAAGCCGAAGGAAAATGAAAGTCCCTTCTCAAGAAGCTCTTATAGTGAGAGCACCCTTCATCTGCTAGCATCTTAAAGTCCGGTAGGGACTTGAACTCATCATCCAGCCATCCGAAAAGCTTCCCAAGGTTAAAATCATCAGAAGGGAAGGGCAGCGGCTCGGCCCCATATTGCTTCAGAGCAGCTTTGTATTCAGTGTAGATGCCAGAGCTGCGGCTGAGTATCTCAGAATCTAAGCTCTCTTTATCAGCCCTAAGCTGCCCCACTTGAGACCTGAGTTGACTGGCCTCAGATATGAGCGAGTTCTTCTAGTCAACAGCAACAAGAAGCTCCTTCTTGTATTTTTCAACATCTAATGTCGCCTTTTCCTTATCAGCTTTGAGAGATTTTACTTGATTTTTCAATTTATGCTCTAAAGTGGAACCCTCGACCAATTTGTTACGAAGCCCCTCGATAGTCTGAACATTGAGCTCACGAGCAGACTCCAGCGAAGAGACTTTGCTTTTGAGTGAAGCAATCTCTGATGTGGCGGACTCTCGCACAAGACGAAGCTGCTCTTTTTCATTCTCCAAAGATTTCTTAAGCTGAAGGAAGCTATCGCGTTCTTTCCTTAAAGTTTCAAGCTCAGCCCGCTCGTTCTCAACATCGTTGAGACAAAGTGGAAGGCGAGCGAAAAGCTCCTGCATGGACATCATAGACTAAAACAAGAAGAGTATAAGTATCAAAAAAGTAAAACAACAAACTCGAAAATGAAGCAGAAGGAACAAACCTGGATATTGCCACTAGGCTGGAGATTGAAAGTGTGTCCAAATCCAAAGGTTTGACATGAGTCTCAAGCTCTAAAAAAGCAAAAGCAAAATTAAGACAAAAAGTAGCACTCAATCAGCTTCATGCGAAACAACAGACAAAAATGTAACCTTTTGGAGCAATAATTGGAATGTCATTGGGAGGGCGAAAACCACTCTGCCGAAGGCGATCTGCGATGGGGCCATAACCAGTATAACTTGCTCCTGAGGTAAAAGAATAAACAAATAAAAAAAGCACCTTCAGATTCAGGAGCTGGCTTCGCAGGAGCCGATTCAACGCCCATAATAGGGGCAGAAAGTCCGGCATCAGCTGGATGAGCCAAATCAACTGGCGAAGCAGTTGCTGGAGTCACCAAATCGCCAGAACCCTGCCCAGTCTCAAGAGCAGAAGCCATCTGCGGAAGCTCCTCAATGTTAGGAAGTAAAGAAGCAGAAGCCATCTGCATAAGCCCCTCAGAAATCTGAAGGGACTTGGCCGCTGCACCAGCCAACAAGTCCAAGGACGTTGGCTGGAACAGAGCGGATGATACTTCAGGATCAGCGAGAGCAAAATCTTTCGTCTCATCCTCCCTCAGAAGACGGCTGTAACTCACTTCTTCCTCTTCGTCGTCAATGCATCCAGGTAGGCGCTCACGACGAAGAGGTGCAACAACGGCCTTAACTGTAATAAGACAAAAATAAATAAGCAAAGCGAAGCTAAAAACAAAAAGACAAGATATACAAGAAACAAACCTCCAGAAGAAGGTACATCAACTGCAGCGGAAGCTGCAGGATCAACTTGCATAGGTGCGGCAGTGGCAGGCACTTCTACAGCCGAAGCAACGGGACGAGGAGGAGCACTGGAAAGCGGAACGACGGGAAGAGCCTTCACAAGCTTTTGACGCTTGGAAGCCTCCAAGGAAGAAGTAGTAATCCGTTTTTTCGTGGCCACCACCTTTGAGGCGCATCCTCGGCTTTAGCTCCCGCCCCGGCTAGAGGGGGCTCCGGTTTTGCTGCCCCCAGCTTCGTCGCCGCCCTCGTCTGATTGACCGCTTCCACGGCCTCCGCCACGACCCTTCCTCCCACGACCTCGACCCGGCTTCGTGGGAGGAACCAAGCTGGGGTAATCTTCAGCAGAAAATTTCTTAGATGGCTTGGATGGAGCCGTGCACTGAGGGTAGCTAACCTTCATCTCGTCAAAAACTCTGTTAAGCCGGACTCCATCCACCAAAGCCAAACAGCTTTCATGCTCTTTGGAAGTATACTTCCCACAAATAATTTCAGCCATCAACTCGATAGACTAAACGAAAACAAAATCAGACATGTTCTCTAGCTTCTTCACCCCAAACTTAGAAAAACAAACGTGAGGAATCCCTCTATAGAGCCTCGTCTCAACTGTAAATGGCTTCCAATCCGCAGACAAAATGTTAAGCCCAACAGCGAGTCCCTCCTCGACNACTCTGTTAAGCCGGACTCCATCCACCAAAGCCAAACAGCTTTCATGCTCTTTGGAAGTATACTTCCCACAAATAATTTCAGCCATCAACTCGATAGACTGAACGAAAACAAAATCAGACATGTTCTCTAGCTTCTTCACCCCAAACTTAGAAAAACAAACGTGAGGAATCCCTCTGTAGAGCCTCGTCTCAACTGCAAATGGCTTCCAATCCGCAGATAAAATGTTAAGCCCAACAGCGAGTCCTCGACCAAGTCTCGGCTGCTAGAGACTCGGCTGGCTTTGTAAAAGGCGCTTTCGCAGCGGTCATAGCCGGGCGCATTTTTGTTGAACGGAGGGCAAGCAACAAAATCACAAGGCCCAATAGAACTGTGCAGAGGAAATGATATCTGCTTCGCTCCATCGTCTAACATAGTCTCCAGCGCTGGCACCTTGACATAAAGCCAATAGCTTTTCCAATTCTTGTCCCAGGTGTTTTTCTGGCAAAAGGTAAGTTCTACCTTCTGCAATTCAGTCTGCCTCCATCACGCGCAGAAGGTAACGCTGCCATAGTCCGGCTCGTATTCAAAGCCGTCATCTTAACACTTTTTGTTTGGCGATGCCCTTCAAAGTAGCGGACGAAGCAGTCTGCATTAACATCTGATGCATTCGTCTTCACGGCCCAAAAGAAACGAAGCAGATGAGTGATAGCATTGGGGGTGCGGTGATGGAATTGCAAGCCAAACCTCCCAAGAATATCAGCAATTATATTGTCAACGGGCATCCGAAGCCCAGCGCAGAAGAACTCCTTGAACACCACAGCTTCGTCCTCAAGGGGTGTTGGGGTAATCTCTGTACCTGGGGCTCGTCCGTGACCAGCTGGGAAGTATCCCTTTTCCTCGTAAAAGCAGATCAACTCAGGGGTAACAAAGGATTCACCAAAGACAGTGGTCTTTAGCTTCTTCCGATAATCCAAAAGATCTGACACATCGACTTCTACATCCTCGAGGACATCACCTGCCACAGACTCGGCATCCTCTGTGTCATCGCCTCCGGCAGCCTCACCCTCCTCGGTGGGACCCTTGCCCCTATCATCAATTTCCATAGCAATTTCAGCTTCTGGGGCCACGGCCACGTTGACCTCAAGCTCCTGAGCAAAGGATTCAGCTTCGGCAGCATCCATATCAACAGCGTCCAAATCGTCTCCTTCAGAATCGGAGTCAATCAAATGAGCGGTTTGCTTCGTGCGAGCCGCTAGAACAAACAAAAAAACAATAAGCAAACGAAACAGCAAAAAACAGAAAAGCAAAAATGAAGGAAATCATAGAGTACAAAAAGCAAAAAACTTACTTGCGACGAGAAGAAAAAGCCAAAACTTGAGTTCAAGAGCTTCCAAAGCAAGCGTAAGCGTGAAACACAAGCTAAGTGAAAAAATCGCCAAGCGAAGCAAGTAAAATTCGACCCCCCTTCGGTCCTATTTATAGGGCAGTAAAATCTGACCGTTAAAAATCTCAAAAAATGAGCCACTGCTTCAAATTCAAAAAAAACCAAAGCAAAAGTTACAACAACAGTTAAAATAATTAACTAATTCCAAGCAAGTGAAGCCAAATGACACCACACCAGTTAGACAAACGAAGGAAAACAAAACAATCAACATGACAAAACAACTTAGGGGCTTTCTCCAACAAGGAGGAGGCGTTTCTCGGGCTGGCAAGCAATCCAAAGTTCGTGGAGCTCGGCCTGTTGAAGAAAGCCCTCGTCCTCGAGGGGCTACTGTTGGGGATTTGGCCCGCCGATAAACGCCACATGTTTGTTTTGCTCTGTTTTCACGCATAAAGACGGCAACTGACAAAGGAGAAGAAGCCAATCGGTTTCGGCTACTTGATGAATCCCTAATTTGGCTTCGTTCGGAGAAATAAACCAAAGCCAATTGGCTTCGGTCAGCATACCAAGCAACGTACCAAAGCGACGTTATCCAAACTAAGTTAGAAGCCAATATAGTGAAGAAATGATACTATTGAGTGCCAAAAGCTATGATTGAGTCATTGGCTAGCTTCAGTTCGCTCTATATTGCTGGTCCTTGGAGGATCCATTGGCTTTTGGACGCCGAGAGACGGCTTCGGATCGTCCTGACTCGGAAGAAGCCAAATCGAGGAGCTGCATAGCTCTTTCCAGCGAGCGAAGCAGGCTTGGAAGTCCAAGCCAAGTCAAACACGGGATTGCAAGTCTATGCATTCACATTGGGAGGAGTAAATGTACCAAAGTGTCCCTGGGCTATTTGTATTGTATAGTCTAGAGGATGATGCCTGATTTCCAGGGGTACAATGGGGATGTAAAGACCCTTGGCCTCCCTATAAAAGGAGGCCCGTCTCCCACATGTAAAGGTTGTTGATTCCCGAGAACACTGTTGATAAGTAATATTTTATTGCTTGTCCCTGTTACTCAGTTTCTTCCATTGATTGGGCTCATTGGCTTCGGCCACTATCCCAACAAATGATGTTACCATCAAGAACAAGTATCCTTTGCCTAGAATTGATGACTCATTTTATCAGCTGAGAGGAGCTTATGTGTTCTCACGGATTGACCTGCGATCAGGATATAACCAACAGAGGATTCGTCCATCTGACATACCGAAGACAGCCTTCACTACTCGGTATGGCTTGTATCAGTTTACTGTGATGTCTTTTGGACTAACCAATGCACCTGCATACTTCATGTATCTGATGAATAAGGTGTTCATGGATTATTTGGCTAAGTTCATGGTGGTATTCATCGACGATATCTTGGTTTTCTCCAAGAATGAGGAGGAGCACGAGGAACATCCGAGATTGGTGCTATTGAAATTTAGGGAACAACAGTTATATGCTAAGTTTAGTAAGTGTGATTTCTGGCTTAAGGAAGTGATGTTCCTTGGACATGTGCTTTCTAATGGAGGAGTGGCGGTTGATCCTAAAAAGTTAAAGGATATTCTTAGTTGGAACCCACCAAAGGACGTTAGTGAGATACGGAGCTTCTTGGGAATGGCATGCTACTACCGGAGATTCATCGAAGGATTCTCTAGGATTGCCAAACCCTTTACAGTGTTGCTAGAGAAGAATGCGAAGTTCATGTGGTCCGAGCAGTGTCAGAAGAGCTTCGAGGAACTCAAGAAGAGGTTGACTGCTGCACCAGTGTTGATTCTGCCAGATTTGAATAAGAGCTTCTCAATCTACTGTGACGCTGCTAGACAGGGATTGGGATGTGTATTAATACAAGAGGGCAGAGTTGTTTCATATGCCTCCCGGCAACTCAGGAAACATGAGGTCAACTACCCGACTCAAGACCTAGAGTTGGCAGCCATGGTACACGGACCACAAAAGCGTAAGTGCATAAGTGCATAAGTGCGACATATACACGGACCACAAAAGCCTGAAGTATGTGTTCACCCAGTTTGACCTGAACCCGAGGCAGAGAAGATGATTAGAGCTAATCAAGGACTATGACCTGAAGATTCATTATCACCCAGGGAAGGCAAATCTTGTCGCTGATGCACTAAGTAGGAGGAGCTACACCAATGAGATGGTGGTAACCCAGATGCCAAACGAGTTAGCTAAGGAGTTTGAATGGCTGAACTTCAGATTTGTGGCCAATTTGGTGGAGTTAGAAGTTGAACCTATTCTAGAACAGGATATCCAGAACAGACAGCTAGAGGATAAGAAACTACAAGAAATTGCAGAACTAGTTCCACTAGGACATGCACCGGGTTTCAGAGTCGATGAGCAAGGGACTTTGTGGTATGATAAGAGGATATGTGTGCTAGAAGTGAAGCATATCAGAGAGACTATACTGAGAGAAGCTCATGATTTCGCTTACTCGATTCACCCCGGCAGTACCAAGATGTATCTGGATATCAAGGAGAGATACTGGTGGTACGGATTGAAGAGAGGAGTTGCAGAGTACGTCGCTCTGTGTGACACTTGCCAAAGAGTCAAGGCAGAGCATCAGAGACCCGCTGGGTTACTGCGACCACTTCGGATACCTAAATGGAAATGGGAAGATGTTGGTATGGACTTCATCACAGGATTGCCTTGCACGCAGAGAGGTTATGACTCCATGTGGGTGATCATTGATCGTTTGACCAAAGCGGCACATTTTCTCCCTATAAAGACTACTTATACAGGAGCCAAGCCAGCAAAACTGTACATGGAAAGGATAGTGTGTCTACACAGAGTACCTCAGAGGATAGTGTCTGACAGAGGGACGCAGTTCACGTCGCATTTCTGGCAGAAGCTTCATGAGGCTATGGATACTGAGTTAAAGTTCAGTTCGGCGTATCACCCGTAGACAGATGGACAGACAGAAAGGACTAATCAAATACTCGAGGATATGTTGAGAGCATGTGCTCTACAGTATGTGACTAGTTGGGATATGAGTTTACCCTATGTAGAGTTCTCCTACAACAACAGCTACCAGCAGAGTATCAAGATGGCGCCGTTTGAGGCACTATATGGCAAAAAATGCAGAACACAGTTGTTCTAGAATCAGATAGGGGAAAGTCAAGTGTTTGGACCAGAGGTTCTCAGAATAGCATAGCAATAAGTTCAGACCATTCAGCAGAATCTAAAGGCAGCCCAGTCCAGGCAGAAAAGTTATGCAGATGTCCGCCGAAGGGAACTTAGCTTTGAGGTTGGTGACTACGTGTATCTCAAGGTGTCACCCATGAAAGGAGTTTGCAGGTTCAATATGAAGGGTAAATTAGCGCCCCAATATATTGGACCATTCAAGGTGCTAGAAACAAAAGGAGAAGTGGCATATCAGTTAGAGTTACCAGAAAGACTCTTGGGAATTCATAATGTGTTCCACGTGTCACAACTAAAGAAGTGCTTGAGGTATGTGCAGGAAGATCTCACGTACTCTGAATATCCAATCAGAATATTAGAGGAAGTAGAAAAAGTTACCCGAAACAAGGTGATATGAATGTGCAAAGTATAGTGGAGTCAACACTCAGAGGATGAGGCAACATGGGAAAGAGAGGAAGATTTGAGGGTAGAATTTCCCAATCTATTCCAATCTGCAGCTGAATCTTGAGGACGAGATTCATCTTAAGAGGGGTAGGTCTGTAACACCCTGAAAATAGGCCTTAATAATAATAAGGATTTACTTTATTTAATTGTTGGTTTGCTCATGGCCACATAGGAATTTGTGCAATTATGCCAAACTTAAAAGCAAAGGTAAGAGTAGAAACCATGTATGTGCATTCATGCCGATGCATATTTTTTTTGATAGCAATTCATTTGGTGGATATGAATTTGTATTTGAAATCCTCACTGAATTTGCTTTTGTTTGAGTGCTGATTTGCCTTTTGTGATTAAGTCCTTTTTAGGCCCTGAACTTTTGCCCCGGTTTGATTTTGCCCCTTTAACTTTCTAGGCAGCCCGCTTAACCTCCCTTCCCTTCTCCCCTCTCCCCGCGGCTTGCTTCAGTTTCGGCCCAGCAAGGCCCCCATCACACCCTACCTCCTCGTTCCCGCTTTCCCCCTTCTTAAGGCGCCTCCGCCCCCTTTACGTCTTCGGCTGCGCCGCCGACAGGCGGGCCCCGCATATCGAGGGTCCCCGCGTCGGACTCGGTCCCCAGTCCCGGCCGTGCTTGCCCCGCCGCCACGCCAACGATCCCATCGGATTCAGCGCGCACCGCCCTCGCCTTCTTCGTGGATTGTTTATGGTCTTATCCGCCGCTCTCCCCTCTATATAAAGCCCAGCCCGACCCTTCCCCCCCGCGCTCTCTTTCCGCGCTCGCTAGCTCGCCGCCTTTGTTGACGGTAAAGCCGCCGCCGCCGCCGCTGTGGGGGCTCCGTTCTCACCTCTAACCTCTCCCTCGCGCACGCAGGAACACCAAGAGATGACCTGGCGTTCGAAGGCCGGACCATCTGCTCGAAGCGCCGCCGCACCGCACATCCCCGCCCGAGACCACCCCTCGCAGCCGCGAGCCTGCTGTGGAAGCACTACAAGAAATTCATGGCTTTTTGACATTCAATTACGTCATAATATATGGAATTTATGTCATAGATTAGGATTTATGACATCCAGGTGACAAAAATCGAAACGTCAAAAAGCCACCGTCATAAAATCATTTTGTGACGTCTGTATATATAATGTCACAAGTTTATGACATTAGTTTTTGTGTCATATAATTGTATGACATTAGTTATTGTGTCACAAAATTCTAGCCCTTGCCACATGCTCAAATGCCACGTCGGATCAAGAGCTGACGTGGCGCTGACATGGCAGAGGTTAAAAAATGTCAAAAAATGAAATTTGGCCTGCTAAGTTTCTGCTTATGGCCCAATTAAGTTTGAGCTCATTAAAAAACAGGGCATAGTTTGAGCCCATTTATCATAATACTCATTTCAGCCCATTTATCACAACAGCCATTTCAGCCCAAAGAACATACTCAATTTTCAGCCCATTCACCAGAATTATAATACATTCAGGACATCAAAATTGCAAGGTACATTCATGTTTTCATCTTGCATCAAAAGAAAAGCACTAGAAACAGAAAATGTTGCAGCACAACCATCCAGCTACAGTTTGGTTGCACAGCACCAGCTTGCTTTTGGTTCAATTTTGGTCCATCTCAACCTGACAAGCACATCACCAAATATTTATATCAGTTGGCAATATTAATTTGCAGTAGAAATTACTACAATGATCTCTAACAAAGGTATCATAAACATTCAATACAATGTGCTTGGTAACTGATAAGTATAATTATCTAGGAAAGATATCTTGAGCCATCACACCCATTCTAGGAGAACAGCAAAATCAATGGTCTCCGTGATGCAAAATCAGCAAAAACAGCAAAATCTGTTCAGATCAACTCCATGACATAATTTATATTTCTCAAAAATCAGAACCATATGTAATATTTTAAGTTTTAAATTGTATGATAATTAAAAGGTTAATTGATCCATAGACTATGCAAAAATCACAAAAGATAGTGTGAAAAAAGAGAGTCACAAAAGGTGCAACAGGATCTGGCATAGTCAATTAGCAATTATTCATCAGCATAAGCCACAACAGTCTAATTCTGTCTAGTAAGCTACTGTAGTTATCTATGTTGCAACCAACCATGTATCTTTCATAAGAAAATGAGGTTCTGCTATAGTAAAAAAAATGATTATGAATTGGACCCTTGGTCTGAACTATTAAGAAAATGAGCATTGATCATTACATGATTTCATGGATACAAATGGTTTAACCAACAGGAAAAGATAACACAGTCATTATTAATTTAACTATGCCAACAAATGATGGAGACTTAGTTTAACCAACAAGATACAACCATGATTTTCATGAACTATTAGCTGGCGTGTATGCAAACAATAATCATACATGCATGTTAATTATGCATATGTACCCACGCAGCTAGCATTGGCGGCGAACCATCGCCAGCTCACACTGCAGTGCTGCTGGTGATATTTTACTAAGTGTATTAGCAATCAATCAGACTAGTGCTACCTGCGCAAAAAAAATGGGCATAATCAGACTACTGCAGTGCCACTTGAATTTTAAGCTAACATGCAGTGCCACTTGAATTTTAAACTAACATGGTACAGTTAAATTCAAACCTAACATGCAGATTATATCACACATGAATTTTACATTCCTTTGACTAATTTATTTTACAGTCTCGCGCTTTCTTTGCTCCATCCAGCTTCAAGTCTTTAGCCATAATGCTTCAGCAATCAGCAGGATGACACTACAAGAAACAAAAATGAAAAATAATTACAGCATGAACATAACCACAAAAAACTAGCCAAAACAAGTCATCAAATGCTGTTATTCAGGGGAAATCAACTTTTCTACCATTGCGGCATTGCCTGTTGATATTTTTGTTTGATTATTTCTACAGCCGTCAGCAAGATGAAATTCTGTAAGGCATACAAATCAGATAGACCAACAAGACATTGTTTCCATCCAGGTTAGATGTTTCTAACGAAATAAACAACGCACGGCAAGCAAGCTTGAGCTGCAACAGGGTGAAGCAAGGAGAACGATTTGGTGGGGAGAACCAGGATGAAGAACTGGGTCATGAGCTCACCTTGTGTCCGTCACTGGAGTCGTCCCATGCCTCACCTGTCCTTGCTGGCCTTGCCTCGACCCCAGATCCGATGGGGAGACGGTGCGCGCTGACGGAGGGGAGCAGGCCGCAAGCGGAGACGCATCTACTCCTGCGATGGATGGGTCGGCGTCCTCGGACCTCCGCCCATGACGCTGGATCTGGGTCCGCCCAGTGAGAATGGAAGACGCGTCAGGGGAGGACCTACGGCTTGCTGTAGAGGTAGAAGGGGCTCCGCGCCGCCGGCGCCATCGCGCCCTGCACCCGCACCTGTCGGCACCGTGGCCGCCGTCGGCGCCGGCTTTGGCAGTGGGGATCGGGATGCTGCGGCTCGGGTGGATGGATGGGGAGGCAGCTGAGGGAGGTGGTGGATCTGAGGAGGGGCAGAGGGTGGGAGGGAGGTAGAGAGAGAGGTGAATGGCGCGAGGAGGCCAGCCACCATGGCGCCATGTCGGATCCGAGCGCGAGCCCCGCGGGCTCGGCCGCCGCCTCTGGCGCCGCATCGGGGGGTGGCGGCGGAGGAGGGACCGGGGTTAGGGTTTGGGTGGAGAAGGGGAGGCGGCGGGGAAGCGAGTGGTGGGGAGGCGGTGGGGGGAGCGGCGGGAGCGGCGCCATCGCCGGCGGAGGGGAGATGAGCGGCGCGCGGGAGGAGGCTGAGGGAGGGGAGGGATGGCGGAGGAGTTAGGGTTGGAAGGTATATTTATGTGACGCTTGGATCATCTGAGCCGTCCAAAGCTCGATCTAACGGTTAAAAATTGTATCATCTGATGTGCCAAATGTTTATTGGGCCGAAACAGCCTTGTTGCAGCAGACTTTTTACTGCTTAAGATTTTTCTTTTTCTTTTTCTTTTTCAAAGCCCCCTTTGAAGTAACTTGCAAACACAAAAATCTTAGATACCCTAATACATTTTTAAATTCAGAGTAATATGTATAAGTTGTTGTGTAGGAGTTTCAAAAAATTTTGAAGACATTTGATACTTTCTATCATTTAAATGATTTTCTACATGTTTATTGAAAGTAATTCCAAGTTGAACTATATGTACTCCCAATAAAATTCTAAAAATTACACAAAAATTATTTTTAGGCTTATATGTTCCATACTACTCCATATCTAGGAGATAGATGAAAAATTCAATTGTCTTCTAGGGACAATTCAAACTTCTATCTCCAAATTACCACATAATAATTACAATAATATTTGAGTTTGGTCAAAAAATTCTACAAATTGGCATAACAACATGTTTTTGGTCCACGATCTTGTCATAAAAAACTTAAGTAGTTTTAATAAAGTGATAACATACATTGCTCACAAATAGTTAGATCTCTCACATTGTTTCATACAACTCTAAGTCAAACTTTGAGATTTCAATACCTCATAACATGTTCCAACTCATATGCACCTCAAGTTTGGACACTACTTTATTTTGACCATAACATTGGCAAATATCAAGTTACATGAGCAACTCTTTTGCAAAAGCATGTTTTTTCTATGTCGTACTTCGGTGGAAAAAGACAAGGTATATAACAAATTCTATAAAATAGTAGTCTACATGCAAGTAAATGTCATCAAGTGACAGAGCGTGATTTTACAAAAAATTAGAAACAAGAATCATTAAATTCAGAGTTTTTATGAGGAAGAAATACTAATTACAAGTTTTAATTCCGAATTATAAAGAAAAAATGAATCATCTGTGTGTTCTTCATCTTCTCCTCGGCGATGTGCCACATGGCGGAATGGGATTAGTCGCGCAGCCAATCGCCCACTCCCACGCAATAATGGACAAAATGAAAAAAATTGTCAAAGCTGGACACAAATGGGCAAGTAGCTCAGTGGTAGTGCGCTCTCTTGTTGACTGGGACGTGGTGGGTTCGATCCCTGGCAGGGCCCTCTATTTTTGCTTCTATTTTCTACTGATAGATAGGCCATGCTGACTGGACTCGAGACGTGGGCGCGCAAGTGGAGCGCGTGGCCAGGTAGGTGACGAGGCGGTGGCGGCTGGGTGACGTGGAGCTCGCGGCCAGGTGACGAGGTGGTGGCGGCCGGGTGACCTGGCTCCCGTGGCCGGGTGATGTGGCTGTGGCCCGACGGGATTGGTCCGACAGGTTGCACTCCATGACTAGTATATGAGATGTAAACTTCATAGTCCCCCGCAGCCACACAACTAGCTCAATGGTAAGGCAGTTTCCTGCAGGGCTGCAGACCCAGGTTCAAGCCCTATTGCTTGCACATTTTTTAGCATTATCAGAGGAAGCTTTAAATAAATTACGTCTCTAGTACTTCTACAATCAGACTAATGGTGTAGTGGTAGGGCGCATGCTTGGTGGGCTTTAGACCTAGTTTCGAACCCCCCTTGCGGCGCTTATTTTATTTATGCTTCACGTAATTTTTTGGTTTATGCTTCACGTAGGTTCGAAACCTGCATGCACCGCTTTTTTTTTATGCTTCACGTAAGCAACAGGGGAAGATATAGTATTAAAAAAAGCTAAATGCCAATACCAGGTTCAAAGCTTCTTCTTTGAGAGGGTCCAAGTTCAAAACCAGGTTTAAATGCCAATACATGGCAGTAGGGATGCCAACGTAGCCAAAAAGAATTAAAATAACTTAATAAATAAATTTGTGACATACAACTTTTGTCATATATTTTATGACATTAACAAATACGTCTTATGACATAACAATTTTCGTCATTGGGTGACATTGGAGTACATATATGACATATGTTATGACATTCGATTTTTTATTGTCATAAAATCAAAATTGCTAATACATAATGTCATAAAATGAATGATATAATGACATTATGCTCTATTGTCATACTAAATACGTCATAAAGCCACACATTTCTTGTAGTGAAGCTGACCGATGCTGAGGCCCCAACGAATAGGTTCGCGCCGTTCTCCTCTTGCTCCTAGTCCAGGTTGCGTGCGAAACCGAGCCCTACATCGCTCGCTCTGATTTCTCCGGCGAGCTTTGCCGCCCGCTGCCGTAGCAATTGCCTAGCGCCGCCGTCGGGAGAGCCGAGCCGATCCAGCCGTTCGATTCAAGATGCACCGCCGGATCTGAGTCAACAGATCGGGATACCGGTCAGCTCGGCAAGTTTTTCTAAAGAGCCCCCTAACTTTTTAGATAATCAACCTGTGGACCTAGGCCTGTAGGAAATAATTCCATATAGGTCCTGTTTTCTTTTATTTAGGACGCTAGGTTTTCATAAATTAGAACCCGCCGTCCTACCCTAGCTTTTTTCCTGTTAGACCCTGAGTTTTATCTATATTTACATAAATGCCCTTGGTTTCTTACTGTTTAGCCTTAGGAAGTTTTGTTAATTACAGATAAGCCCCTGGAACCTTGTTTAGGCCATATCTCATCCTTTCACTCGTGTTCGTAATAATGCGTAGAATAGTTTTATTAGCCTTTTAGCATCTGTTTGTATTGTTTGGTGTACTGTTCTAATTTATTTCTTTTGATATGCATGTACTGGCTTGTCTGGAATGTATGTTTGGTGATTGTTGATCATGTCCAGATGGTGAGCTGTTCGAGACGTCCGTTGACCAGCGCTTTGAAGAGAAAGAGCAGTAGCAGCAGTACCTAGAGAAAGGCAAGTATAACACAAGAAATTCCTTGCAACCTATTCACCATTAATACTCATTTACATTCATGCATGGGTTAATTTGTTTAAGGTTTTCCCTAGAAATTTTATACCCTGATTACCTTGATCAACCTGGTTTTATGCATCTTTTGGGTAGCAAAATTTCTAGGCTTTGCAACTTGAGATCACTGAATCAATGATACTATACTTCGGTACTTATTAATGATGAATAATGAAGAATGGTTAGAACTTGCTTTTTAGCAACATGGTTGGGGAGCTGGAACGTGTGATGTGTGCTTTGTTCTAGGCGTCTCTTGAGCTGGAACATGTGCTGTGTGCTTTGTTCTAGGCATCTCTTGTTATGGTTTCTATCTTAAAGTGGCAACCTAGGAAAACAGTACAACCACGGGAACTATATGGCTCTAGTCTTGACTAAGTAAAATGCAAAACTCTAACTAGTTGGGGGTTACCAAAAGGCGCAAGGGGGGAACCACGGTTTAAGTATGAGCTTGGTCTACTTGGGGACGGACTCACGTTGCGCCCTGATGTCTGTAGGCATTTTTGTTCACGTTGCGCCCTGAACGCCATCAACCCACTCACGTTGCGCCCTAGGTGTTTAGTTGATCCCGGGAGTTGGGTTCATGCGCCCATGTTGAAACCTCAGCGGTCCTTAGCTTGTTAGAGGGACTTTCGAAAGGTCTTGTAGTGAAACCCAGCCACACACCTAAGGAAGTGTGAAATGGATCAAGCTAACCCGGGCACAATGGGAATCACGACAAGTGGGGGAAGTGTACAACCTCTGCAGAGTGAAAACTGATATATCGGCCGTACTCAAGGTTACGAATGGCCTGGATCCTTTTTGAATAGTGACTCTTACCCTAGTGATGATGGAACGATGATGGAATGATGATGAACGTGATAATACTTCTTTATATACTTAATTTGGGTTACAACTGGGTTTTTCCTATTACATTATAGTAATTTGGTTAATGCTAAAATTGAACAATTAAAAGTGCTTACCGCAGTTAAACCGTGTCTAGCCTTTTAAGCCTTCATGCCTCGTGTTATATTTGTTAAGTAAAGTTGGTTACTTACACTTGCATGATTCAACAAAATCTCGGATGGGTAATCAGATGAACCAGAGGGTGTTGTGGAGTTCCCTGAAGATTTCCCTGACTACTAGGCAGCTGTCAACCAGTCGGTGTCCTTGTGGAGTTTATGGCGCCATGAGAGTTTATTTCATTCGTAATGCATAAACTTTGATTAAAGACTTGAGTCTTATTGTAATAATTCTGAGATGCTATTCTTTTATAATCAAGCACTGGTTTTACTTTGATATTCTGTTATTCTAAAGCTATATGTGTGTTTTGCACTTCCTGGGTACACATATAGTAGCATTCGGGTTTCTTCGTAAATCCGGGTGTGACATCTGACCAGTATGGCCCAGTGAGCACCTCATAAGTTAGAATATTTCAAGAAATTCTCTCTGCACTTCCATGGCATATAATTTCATATACTATCTTTGTGGTAGTAAGTATTCTTGGCGCCATTTGAATAAATGCAATTTATTTATGTGCCGGGACCAAATTGTGAGATAAACTCCTCAAACTCATTGAACTGACCAAGTGCATGTAACATGAAATTCAAATACATGATGCACCTGTTAAGGGAGAGATTATCCTATAATTTGTGTCCTAGAGACTAACATTTTCTTTTAGTGATCTTGTAGTCTCAATTGTGGGAGTTTGTCTCTCTATGAAGAAAGCTATGCCTCTTGTTCAAAATTGGTAAAATTGTATCTATCTCTATTTTGGACAATGATTTTTCTTAGTAAATAGCTACTTGTCATAATATAGATTAAATCCCTTTGCTTGGCTTTGTGACAAGATTGATGCATGTGAGCTTGCCATTCATCCATATACACATGTGCATCAAGAAAAAGGAATTTAACCTACATTGTGGTGTTTCATCTTTTAGTGATCCACCTTGCCTTTCCCATCTAATGATCACTAAATGATGGAACTAGTTCTTGTTCTATTTAATGCATTTCTCTGCTATGCTACATAAAAAGGGAAAATCACAAAGAGAAAAGGCATTTGGATTACATGGACAATGCACAAGCTTTGTGAAATGAATCTTCACCAATGTGAATAAAGATTAACAAGAGGCCAAGGTATGTTTCTTTGACACATGTTTTTACATTGAGCATCTATGCCTCATATCTTTGCTAGTGTGTGCATTCTTGCATGTAACACTCTCAAGTCCCTTTCTTTGTACCTATTAAATGTTTAGTAAATTCCTTCTTCAAAATTGACTAGGTGTCAAATGTTCCATAAAATGGTGTAAGGAATGTGCTAAACATTCTAAATATGGTTCTTGGCTTGATTTGTTGCATGCTTGTGTGACATAGGATAGAGTTTGAAAAATCCAACTAGCATGATAGGACTTGTGTGTTTTTTGAAAATATTTGGTTCTTGGTCTTTGTGACCCAATTGATCTGTTTGCGACTATAGTTAACCTTGCTTGACTGATGGCTAGTCACAAATGGTGAAATTTCTGTCAAGTCCATATACTATCTATTTTCTGAACTCTCTTGGAGAATCAAGGAGTTCGAATAAAATTGGAAATTCCTGTACCTGATCAAGATCTAGTACCCAAATCTATCCAGTGCAAAATTATCTTAGTTTGGATCAAATCTAAGTATGTGAAGGTGAATCTACTGGACAAGTGGCTAGTCACCTGGGGGAAACCGGTCTGACTGGTTCCCAGACCGGTCTGCCCGGTCTGCCCTAGGGCCACCCACATTTTTACCCCTTCACCTCTAGAAGTTACCCTATCCACTCACATTTACCCCTCTCACCCAGACCAAGCCCGTGACCCTCTCTCCCATGCGCACCCTTGCCTGAGCACTCTTCCCCCATCTTTTTTTGAAAAGTCAACCAAGGAAGTGCTCGGCCCCTTGGAGTTCTGGAGGATTGAAGTGCTTCTCATCGGTCTGACCGGATCCAACACTGGTTTTTGGATTCAAATCTTCAAGTTCTTCCCTCTCAAGGTACTCATATGTTCCCCATCTCCGATCTATGTGCTCAGTGAATATCTCTAGGATTCCTTCATATCACCTACTAGTATACCCAGGAAGCTATCCCTATGAGATCAAGTGATTTGGTGGGCTGCATTTTGAGTTACCTTGATCTAGGGTTCCACTGCAGGACCCGGTCTGACCGGTTCCAGGGACCGGTCTGACTGGTTCTTGTGGTGAAAACCTATTTATGTTGTTTTCTGGATCTGTGACCTATCTAAAATATCTAGGAATGTTCTGCATAATCTTTCAAATCTCTATTTCTATCAGTACATTCATCATGTGCCTATCCAAATTCATGCTCTTGGGCTGTTCTGTGTAGAACCGGTCCGACCGGTTCCTGTGACCGGTCTGACCGGTTGTGCACAGAAAAGCCATACCCCATCCTGTCCAGCCCGTAAATTCAAATCTATTCTTTTTAATCTTTCTTTATTCCTGTGACCTGATCCTACTGTTTCTACACTCTATGTGTCTAGGAATCAGTGCAGATGGCTCCACAAAAGAGAGTGGCAAAAAGACCTAAGAAAGGGCAAGGTGTTGATGATGAGACCGCCGGGGCATCCAGTCAGGTTTCGGTGGTCACTAGGCCCGGTCTTAGGCCCAGAAGAAAGAAAAGAGCAGCATCTAGGGATGCGGAGGACAGTGAGGAGACACAGTCTTGTGCTAGCAGTGATGATGAGGATATTGAGGATAAAGAATATGTCATGCAGCCTCGTCATGGTAAAGGGCCTACAAGGGAGGGCAGCAACAGTGATGATGAGGAGGAGGATGAGGAAGAGGAGGAAGAAGTTCCTAGGGGTAGAGGGCCTACACCTAGTCAGAGTGGCAGCTCTTCTGTTGCCATGCCTATTGTGATGACACCCACAGGTCCATCTGATAGAGTGATTGTTGACTATCATGGGACGAGGACCACAGAGATGGTAAATAAGATGAGATGGCAAAATACACTCAATGCACCTTGGACTGCTTCAGATTCTGTTGGCATTTTATACGACCATAGATAAATCCGCAAGTGTACGGATACCGATATAGCTTTCACCCGAGATTATTCTAGGGTATCGAATCCATAGGGAACGTGTGTGTACTAGTGAAGAGTTAAGAACGACCAAGAACAAGAGAAGAAATACAAGTGCAGAGGATAGAGAGGGTAGCTCAGGGATCTTGATAGCAAAAGGATAGATCAGACTTATGTTATAGTGCTTGCTTCATGACGGCCAACCGTCCTAGCCACGGAAAGGGATGAGAAGGGGACTAGGCAAGCCAACCAATGGTCCTATTGTACTCTAGTGCTGCTCATGTGGTGGACTACGTAGGCCGTTAGGGCTGTCACCATCTGGGGCTACCACTACAAATCCATGGCACTAGGCGCACTCCAAGGTATTTAAAAGACTAGACATCCTTCTACTCAAATAAATACTATCCTAGTTTCATGACGACTAGGACACCTATCACAGCAAGGAGTCCACAAGCAGAATATAATAAAGCTGGACTTTATTCAATAAAAGTCATGCCAGAATTTCCTAAGCAGACCCGGATGTACTCGAGGAGAGCACACCCGCCGAGGTACAAGAAGAAGAGAGGAAGCCGACATCTCCGTCTTCTCCCGGACTCTCGCCTCACCCCTCACTATTTCCCTAAGCACTACAATGGATATGGCTTCGAGCTCTGCTTCTCTGTGTGTTCAATGAGGGGGTGAGGCCTTCTATTTATTATGGAGGAAGTGACTTGGAGATGTGGAGATGCTCCATGGATTCTAGGAGAATATTCTCCTCCAATCTCTCCTCTCCATCCACCTGTCCACCCAACCGACCCAGGACGTTGGTTCCACGCCTAATACTCACGCCACAGAGTCTCCAGAGGTGGTGGGACAAAGAACCGCATAGAACCAGACAAAAACCAGGCGCACTCGGTCAAAAACCAGAGAAAACCGCACCCTTTCTCTCTGCTGTGCAGGTCGGTGGAGCAAAACCGAATAAAACCGTCGTCCTAAGGAAAACCATAGGCAAACCGGAGGAAAACCTAGCAGACCAGCAAAACCGAGGCCAAAACTGGCCTGCAGCCTCTCCCCGCGTGCCACCTGGCCCGCCTGCCCCGCGCTTCACGCGTGAGCGCCACAACGCCGGCTGCCAGCTGGGCCCTGCCCAAGACTGAGCCGCCTCCTGTGCGCGCACGCGAGCGCGGTAGCGCGCCAATTGTCGTACGCCGCGTGGCCTCTGCTAGGCCACCTGCAGCCGGGCCGCTCTGATGCGAAAGCGTGGTCGAGCTAGCTTGTGGGCCCTGGCTGCTGGTCCGATGGGCCCCAATTGCTAGGCTATGACGTGAGTTGAGGTGCTGATGTCAGTACCTCACAATAAACTGGAATCTTTATATCTTTTTATTTCGAGCTCCAAATAATATGGATAATATATCCATCGGAATCGTCTCGATGAGCTCTCCACGATGGTGCAATCCAAGTAGGCTTTTGAGATAGTTTGCGATAACGATATATTTGGATCCTTCTCAGGTTAATAATATCAAATCCTGCACATCATGTTGAAACACCAGAACTCGTTGGAAATAGTTAGTAATAAACCCTACCACTATGTTTGATGTTTATATTTGATATATTTTCTACAGGAATTGATGTCAAAACTGGTACTTAAGGATCATCAATAAGCTCCCCCACACTTAGCCTTTACTCGTCCTTGAGTAAAGTTCAAAGACTAAGGTGGAACAACATAACTCCTTTTGATATGATGCAAGCATATAAGTTATTCCAAGACATACTTGTACTTGTGAATTTTGAAGTGTCTATCATGTTATCTTGGATGGTTGAGGAATGGAATGACCTTGATCCAAGTCATCTCTACTCCTCTGTTAAGTAACTTGGGTTTTTGATAAAATTTTCAAAACAAAACCTTACATAGCTCCTCAGTGGATTCTCTCGAATCGCTCAATGTGTATGATTCCTCACCAAGGCATTAACTTGCCACCTTTTCACCCTACTTCTAAGAGGCTTATGTGGAGCTCACGGTAGGGGTAAAGATAAAGCATACTTGCATCACATATATTGCAAAATCAAAGAGTGGATCCATGAAGAAAACTATTCATACAATCTGATCAAGATGTGCATGTGTATGGGAAGATGGAGAGTGTATGAGAACTCCCTTTTTTATGATCTCTCTCCTTTGAATTTATTTTGAGAACATGGCTATTTCTCTTTTTTTTTCATGCTCAATTCTTTTATGAGCATGAATTTTTCTTTCTTTCTTTTTTCTTGGACCTTCATGTGTCCAAAATGTTTTTCTATAGCCCAGATCTCTTTTGCCAAGGATATTTGGAGAGAGATTCATAAAACCTATGGAGCATTTATTTGGTTGACAAATGGATATTTCTAACTTCTAGTGTAGAAGTTTAGCATGTGTATGTGGAGTGTACGTGATCTTGATCAATAAAGCATGAAGAGCATCTTACAAGGGTCACAACAATTAGACAAAGCTCAATGCGACAACAAGTAGCATATGTATGAGGTTTTCAGTGTAAACAAACATATGGCTTTGGTAGGAATGGAATATCACTGAGGACCTTTGTAAGGTCATAGGTTTTAAACTTTTGCAAGAAAAACATCCCAAGTACTTTATACAGAAAGAGCAAGATTCATCTTGTCATACCATATCTCATTTGTCAAGCATTTAGATAGCATGCTTTCCTAAAGATATATTTTCACAAGCAACAGGTAAATGTGCAAGGAATAAAGAATGTGCAAGCGAATCAAGGATGAGCATTTGAACCAAAGGAGCATCAAATTTAATTTGAGTTTAATTTTATTGATCAACTCAAGATTATTTTAAACTCATGAATGAGAGAGTTAGGGATTGGCATGCAAACCATTGCATTGGACGAAGTGGAAGACGAGGTGTGCCAGAGGGCCTTGGGTTGAAGGAATTCGTTCGAACCCATCTAGTGCCTTACCGTTGTGATCTTTTTCATGTTGGTCCATGCGATATTGTGAGGCGTAGTCGTGGGTGGTCCTGAATGTGTGAAAATGGAGAAGCTTGAGAGACCCCCACACTTGATCTTATACCTGCAGTTATTCAAAACAAGGTGGAAACAAAACAATGACTCTACTAGCCTTGCGAACCAGGAAGCCTGATCTTTATTAAACTTCAAATATTTTTTGTGTTTTTAGGTTGTGCAAATTTTTATTGATTTTTTATTTTTTTTCATGGCAAACAAATCTTTCATGATAACATAGTAGGGAGATTAAGGGAAAGAATGCACAAAGTATTTTGGATACTTCCCTGGCGAACCTTCCCCAAACTAAAATCTTGCAGGTGCATGCGAGATTTGAGCTTAAGGGTGCTAGAAGATTTTTCCATTCTTTATCTTGCTTTATCATGCACGTTTCTTCCATGTGACTAAAGGTTTGAATGTCGAAGTTGTGCTCGCCATCCTTTAGTCATCACTTCATCCCTGCAAAAAGTTAGTGGACAACAAATACCCGAAGGACTATTTGAGAAGATATCATTATTGCACTCCGGTCAGTTGTTCACATCCACACTTAAAAACAGATTGGTCCTTAACATCGTTAAGCGTAGATCCTGATTGCCATTATTTTAGTATTTCTTTTCAAGTTGTCTTTTTTTTAAATTTATTTTCACCACTTTCTTTTAAGCACCACTCAAACAAGGCTGAATTGCATCGACATGATCATAAGGAGGTTTTGCCATTTACTCACAGTGAACATTGAAAAGGTGATGTACCTCCTTGTATGTTGTGCAACATTGTTGCAGTGCATCCCATGCCTTGGGTTATCTCCAATTTGAATCAAGCTTCGAAAACTTACCCATTTAGTTTTGAAAATCTTTTTTGCAGGGGTTAGTCCATACATGCAACCAATATCTATACATGCATTAACTCAAAGGTTCATTAATCAAACTTGACACCATGTCTAATTTGATCAAGGTAGGCTACTTAACATAAGCACCATGCTTAATTTAAAAAGCCTATGAATGTACCTCGAGAATACATTCAAACAAGAGCACATGAACTTAGATAAAGGAGGCATGAGAACATGACCAATCATTTTTCAAATGGAGATAACATTAGTATATAAATGGTGAACTTCGGGTTACCTCCCAGAAGAGCTTTGTTTAAAGTCAAAAGACATTCCACTTACCTTAGTATGCTTACCGCTGGCGTTGGATGATGAGTTTAGAATTGCCATCACAGTAGTTCCTTGGCTCTTGGTGACATCGTGAATGGTGACGTGGTTGCACGTGGATAGCATGTGTGTGCTAAATGTTGGGATGCCCCAAGCATGCAACAAACGCCTTTTCTCACGAAAGCAAGTACAAGAACCGAAGATGCAAGGTAAGGTGGAGCAAGGAGGCATATGGGGACTATCGAGGTGCAAAGGCTCTATGGCTTGCACGTTCAGATGTCTTAATCCCACTGAGCCTCACTGACTAATTTTTTTTGTTCTTTTTTAAATGCAATCATGATTGGGAAACAAATATGCCAACTAATTTAAAATGCATGAACAAAACAAATATGATGCGACGTTGGAAATCCAAATGAAGGCAAATCAAAACATGATATGCAAATTGTAAGAAACTCGAGGCCTGGAGTTTCTCAAAGTGCAAACTGATCAACCTTTTGATCTGAATGATGTGGTGGGAGTCAGTTCCATTTAACCCTATTGATCGGTCTACCAACCACGTTTGGCAATTAACCGACCCTGTAGGGGCTGCAATGAGTTGGACTAGGAACCCAAATAGATAGGTGATGAAAGACTTCGCCACCCACCTAGACTAGGCACAGTGCCCGAATACAGTTCAAAGCCGAGGAGCCACCCATTCAAAAAGAAGGCATAAGAGATTGCTTGCAAATGATGTGCAATATGAATGCTTCGAAATGCAAGGGATAATGCCTGGTTACCTCCAGGTAGACATTTGGGATATATTTTTTTATTTTTTTATAGCAAGAAAGGATATATGAACTAGCATCATCTATGAACCAAAGATAAAATTTGGCATTAATGGAACTTGTCATGAGATACGTACAAACCTCCCCAACACTTGGATTTTTGTGTCACTGGACAACAAAATCAAGTGTGTGTCGGCCTCCTTCAAGTTTTGTTCCATTACCAAAACTTAGCATGGTGTTGCAGATGATATAGCTCTCATGTTCTTAAGCATCATACACCCGTCGTTCTTTTTAGTTTCAACCAGTAATGGTTAGCGACGAAAAATACCCGAGGGAGAACTTAACCGAAGAACATGTTCTTGCTAGTTTTTTTATAAAGCGGATGGTAGTGATGATGAATATGGATTGATAAAGATAAAAGGAATGATGCGATGGTATGGAATGGGGATACATGGGCGAACTCGGTTCAACACTAGTATATCAACCGTTCCCTGGCAACAGCGCCAGAAAGCTTGTTGGCATTTTATACGACCATAGATAAATCCGCAAGCGTACGGATACCGATGTAGCTTTCACCCGAGAGTATTCCAGGGTATCGAATCTACAGGGAATGTGTGTGTACTAGTGAAGACTTAAGAACAACCAAGGACAAGAGAAGAAATACAAGTGCAGAGGATAGAGAGGGTAGCTCAGGGTTGTGGATAGCAAAAAGATAGATCAGACTTATATTATAGTGCTTGCTTCGGGACGGCCAACCATCCTAGCCTCAAAAAGGGATGAGAAGGGGACTAGGCAAGCCAACCAATGGTCCTACTGTCTGAGGGTAGCATACTTTTGATCCTCGTAAAATCCTACGCTACTTTCCTCTTACTCCTAGGCTGCAAAGAATTTATATGTCTGAGATGACATCGTCAGAAATGCGATGGCATAAGAAAGGTTTGGTCAACGATGGAAAGATGCGTCATCCTGCTGACTCGAAGGCATGGAAGCATGTGGATAGGAAGTATGATTGGTTTGCAAAGGATGCTCGTAACATTAGGCTGGGTCTTGCTTCTGATGGCTTCAATCCCTTTGGGATGCAAAATGTGACATACACCACATGGCCTATCATCCTAATCCCGTACAATTTACCTCCTTGGTTGTGTCAGAAACAACCTTACTGGATCATGTTAATGTTGATACCTGGTCCGAAATCTCCAGGAATGAATACTGATGTTTATTTGAGGCCCCTCATCGACGAGCTGAAGGAGCTTTGGGATAAGGGTGTCGAAACATGAGATGCAAAGGTTAAGAAGAATTTTAAATTACATGCTATTCTACTTTGGACAATTAATGATTTTCCTCGAGTTTACAGACCTCCATGCAGTATGTGTCCATGTTCTCCTTGGTGCAGTCCCAATCTTTGTTAACCTGGTTGATGACCACCGAGGAGTCGCCGTAGACCACCATGTGCTTGATGCCATGGGAAGCAGCCATGTGTAGCCCATGCAGTAGAGCTTCGTACTTGGCTTCATTGTTGGTGACTTTCCAGAGGATCTGGAGCACGTACTTGAGTTGATTGCCTTTTGGGGATATGAATAGTACTCCTGCACCGGCTCCTTCAAGCTTCATTGACCCGTCGAAGTACATGATCCAATGCTCGAGTGGTTCTTCTGGCACCGCTTGTTGTATCTCTGTCCACTCGGCAATGAAGTCCACCAGGGCTTGTGACTTGATGGCTGCATGTGGGATGAAATCAACGGCGTGAGAGCCCAACTCGACCGCCCATTTGGAAATTCACCCTGTCGTGTCCCGGTTGTGGAGAATGTCGCCAATTGGGAAGGAGGTGACTACAACAACCCGGTGAGCGTCGAAGTAGTGGCGCAGCTTGCGAGACGTGATCAAGACAGCATATAATAGCTTCTCAACCTGGGGGTAGCGTACTTTTGATTCTGTAAGCACCTCGCTGATGAAGTAGATTGGCCGTTGTACTTTATATACATGGTTGGGTTCCTCTCACTCGACTACAATGGCAATGCTCACCACATGGGTTGTGGCTGCAATGTAGAGGAGCAGTGGTTCCTGATCAGCTGGTGCAGTAAGTACTGGTGGTGTCTGGAGGAATTTTTTGAGGTCTTCAAACACCGCATCAGCTTCTGCAGTCCATACGAATTTGTCTTGCTTCTTGAGGAGCTTGAAGAAATGTAGTCCCCTGTCACCCAGTCTTGAGATGAATTTGTTGAGGGCCGCCATGCATCCGGTCAGCTTCTGGACATCCTTGAGGGATTTAGGAGGCGCCATGGATGTGATGGCAGCGATCTTCTCGGGATTGGCCTCGATTCCCTGGTGGCTGACTATGAAGCCCAGCAGTTTCCCTGCAGGCACGCCAAACACACACTTTGTAGGGTTGAGCTTCCATTGAAATTCCCTAAGATGTGCGAAGGTCTTGGATAGGTCATCAATGAGCCTGTTCGGGTTCTTTGTCTTCACGACGACGTCATCAACGTAGGCTTCATCATTGCGGCCGATCGGAGCCTTCAAACAACTCTGAATCGCATGCTGGTATGTTGCCCCCGTGTTCTTGAGTCCAAAGGACATTGTGGTGTAGCAGTAGGTGCCAAATGGGGTGATGAACGCCGTCTTGATCTAGTCATCTTCATGCAGGCTTATCTGATGGTAGCCCGAGTAGCAGTCGAGGAAGCAAAGCAGAGAGCAGCCGACTGTGGAATCCACCACTTGATCAATGCGTGGTAGCCCGAAAGGATCCTTTGGGCAATGCTTGTTCAAGTCGGTGTAGTTGACACACATCCTCCACTAATTTCACCAGCTCCGATCGGATGGCTTCTTTCTTGTTCTGGGTGAAGCGTCGTAGGCGTTGTTTCTTCGGTTTGGCGACTGGATCAACATTGAGTTTGTGCTCAGCCAACTCCCTTGAGACTCCCGGCATGTCAGATGACTTCCATGCGAAGATGTCGCGGCTGTCCTGTAAGAAGCTGGTGAGCGCGCTTCCCTATTTGGTAGGTAGGTCAGCGCCGATCAGCGCCGTCTTGGAGGGGTCACCCGTCGCTAGGTCGATTGCCTTGATTGGTACTTCCTGGGAGGGCTTCATGGTTTACACGGCTGGCTTTTTGGTTGGGATGTCCAACTCAGCCTTGCCAAGTTGTCTCGCCATAGCTGCTACGATTGCTGCATGCTTGCAGCAATCGTCACTGCATCGGTGTCGCAATCGCAGGAGGTCTTCAGGTCGCCCTTTAGGGATATGATCCCTTTAGGGCCTGGCATCTTCAAGATGAGGTAGATGTAGTGTGGAATCGCCATGAATTTCGCCAGAGCAGGTCTTCCCAGGATCGCGTGGTACGAAGACTCGAAGTCGGCGACCTCGAATGTGATGTACTCGGTCCTGTAGTTTGCCTTGGTACCAAATGTAACTGGAAGTGATACCTGGCCGAGGGGTACAGCAGCGTTGCGTAGGACGATGCCATAGAATGGTGAATCAATGGGCTTGAGCAAATTGGTAATGTCCAAACCCGTCTTCTTCAGAGTCTTGGCGAATAGGATGTTGAGTCCGCTTCCACCATCAATCAGTGTCCTCGTGAGTCGTGCACCTGCCACCACCGGTTCTAGTATCAGAGGGTACCTTCCCGGGTTCTTGATGGTGGTCCACTGGTCGTCCCACGAGAAGTTGATCGGCACCTCCAACCACTTCAGGAAAGTGGGGATGGCAGGCTCGATGCATCCAATCTTGTGATAGATCAGCTTTTGCTTGCGCTTCGAGTCGGCTTGTTGGTAGCCGGTGTTGTTGGTAGCCAGTGTTGCTTGCGCTTCGAGCAATCCCGCCAAAGATGACATTGACAACCTTGTCGGCTTGTTGGTAGCCGGTGTCTTTGTCACCCTTGCCTCCATTGTTGTCGGGTTCGTCGGGCTTGGGGCCACCTCCGGTGCCGAAAGCTTTCCTAAGCCCGATGCAATCCCTGCTGGAGTGCTTGTCCTTTGGGTGAAAAGGGCACTGCTTGTCGAGTAGTTTCTCAAATCTTTTGCGGGAGGGGCCTTTCTCAGCAATGTTGACCGAATCCTCAGGCTTGCATTTTTTGTAATTGAAGTCGTGTTTGCCACTGATCTCAACTTGCTTCCCCTTGTTGTGATCGTTGTTGTTGTTGCGGTCACGTCCCTTCCTGTTTTGGTTGAACCTTTCACGCTGCAGGTCCTCGGCATCGGTCCAGCGATCGATGAGTTCCAGCGTGGCCTCGAGAGTCTTTGGCATGTTTCTCCTGAAGTCGAGGTGCAACGTCAGATCAGTGAGACCGCTGTGGAAGCAGTTGATGATGTCTTGGTCGGAGAGGCCAGCACATGTTGAACGCTTCTCCTAGAACCGGCGGTTGTAGCTTCGGAGGTACTCGTTTTGGCCCTGTTTGCACTGGGCTAGGTCAAATCGAGTACCTGGCTTCTGCCATGAACCCTGGAAGTTGTTGATGAACGCCTTGCAGAGTGCATCCCACGAGTCGATGGAGCCCGGTTTTAGTCCTTCCAGCCAAGTCAGTGGAGCTTGCTCGAGGACTACTGGGAAGTATGTGCACATGGTGTCGGTGTCGCCCCGTGCCGCATTGATCGCCGAGTAGTAGATGCGGAGCCACTGCTCGGGATCGCGCTTTCCGTCATATCTTTCGATATGAGCCGGCTTGAACATCTCGGGCCAGGAAGTGGCGCGGATGCGGTCAGAGAAGACCGGAAACCCTTCGTAGTTGCCCAGGTTGTGATAGCCTTGGCCTGGGGGCCCATAGATCTGGTCGTACTCTTGGCGCCGCCTGCGTTCTTCTTCTTCCCGGTCGTGAACTTGCGCGGAGATGACGGTGCATGCGTCCTTGCTCCGCAGCCGGTGTCGCAAATCCCTGTCATCATCGCGGTTGTTCCGGCGTGCGTCTTTGTCCCTGTTGCGGTCGCGTCCACCGTTGTGACTCTGTTGAGCAACGTGGTGGCTAGGCCCGACGCCGTGGTTTCTACCTCCAGCGCCGACTACCATGCCTCCCTCGTTGCCGGGTTCTTGGCGAACTCTGCTTGGGTGATGGGACTGATTTCCACGGTTGCCGCATTCATCACGTCGGCTACTTGCTTGGCGGCTTGTTGCTTTGGACTTGCTGATGGTCTTGGCAGTGTTGATCACGTCATGCTAGATGGCCACTGTCTCGAGCATCGTCTTCATCCTTTGGATCTCCGAAGTTTGGGCCATTTGCCCGAGCTCCATTATGATAGCCAATATGGTGGCTGCGGCGTTGTTGTAGACGTCGTGCCCGGCAACTTCCACGAATTTCTCATTCAGGTTCTGCGAGGGAAGTCTGCGACCAGCGCGGCGACGACGATCTGCGCGGGCAGCGTTTCATTCCCTGCGCCAGTCACGGTCGGCTTCGGCTTCATTCTCCATTGTTGGTTCATCGTTGGAGATTTCTTCTTCTTGGCCGATGATCACCATGGCTTGACGCCCTGGAGAATAGCTCCCCGTGCTAAAAATTGCTGGGACAGCTGAGCCACGCTCGCTTGAAGAGTCCAATGGTTGCCCGTGTTGAAACAGGAGTGGATCAATGCACGTGATGATGCGAGACATGTCCAAGTCTTCTTGCGTTGTTGCTCCGAGTTTTGGCTTGCGTCCAGGCCAATGGACGAATCTTCCCTCTGGAGTTGAGGTGATGACGAGTGCGACTTGTTTCCCGCTTAGGGGGAGTTCGTCGAATTCGACCAAAGATCGGAGTTGTTTTGAAGATGCTGCCTGGAAAACGGAGGTGGGGCCCATGAGTCCAAAAGGAAAATTGCCTCGGGGTTTCAGCCTCACGCTTAGCAGTGGCTGAGCTCTTTTTCTTCTGGGTTTTTGAATTGTTGGATTTCGGCGCGACCGATGGTTCAGAAACCGACTCGGACTGCCTAGTCCGCTTTGGAATCTTCTCAGTCTGAGTTGGAATCGAACTGGGACTTGAGGTTTCCCGAGCCCGAGTTGAATTCGGACCTGGGGACGCGATCTCGTCGAGCTTGTCAGCGAGTTGCTCCGGAGCCGGTGACTTGAGGACACGATCGAAGTTGCCCGCGCCGTCCACCGTGCAGACCCAAGAGCCGAAGACGAAGGTGGCACCTTTCTTGAAAGCCATGTCGCCGTCGCAGTTGATGATGACTGGTGCCATCGAGCTTGCTTTACGATTCTCGATGAGATCCCCTACCTGGCGCGCCAGCTGTCGGTTTATACCGGCTAGCCTACTATAGGGGGTCCCTAAGTAGTCGAGTTGTTCGTAAGGGCCTTGCCGAAACCAGATGCACGATGGTGAACACGAGACGATTTAGACAGGTTCAGGCCGCCTCAAGTAGAGAGCGTAATACGCTATGTCCTGTATGGTGGATCGCTTCGTATTGATGGTTATGTTTTTACAAGGGGTCCCTGCCTCACTTTATATACTCAGGAGACAGGGCCTACAAGGCAAGAAATACAAACTCCTAGTCAGATACTAAACATAGAGTCCTAACATGAGTAGGCCGGGTTGTTTTCTAGTAGCTGACTAGTTTTCTTAAGCTGTACACCTCTTCCTTGTATCTGTCAGAGTTGCCGGCCCAATTTTCTAGCGGGCCTACAGCCCATAAGGACTTCCATGGATCTTGGTCCCTCACTACCCTCGCCAATCTTTCTCTTGTTGTCCTTGGACGATCTAGTTAGAAGATTAGTACACACGTCCCTTTTGGTATTCGATACCCTGAATACTTCCGGGTGAAACTACAACGGTATCCGTGCATTGGCGGATTTATCTGCGACCGTAAGAAATACCAACAAGCAGTTGGATCCAGCAGCGGGGCTTTGAGATCCGGGTGCGGGTGCGGCGGCAGGGCTCGGCCAGCGGGACGCAGGGTGGTGTGGGCGCGGCTGCAGCCGGTGGCGAGCTGGGTGGTGTGGGTGCGGCTGGCGGCATGCTGGGGATGCGGCGGTGGACGGCAACGCGCGCTGGATGGTGCGGCTAGGTGTCGGCACGGCCGGCGGCAAGCTGGGGGGTTGCAGGGAACATGGTGGCGGCGGCGGCGACGGCGTACGTGGTGGCGGCCGCGGCGGCGACGGGAGCCATGGCCAAACGGTGTTTTTTTATATTTTTCCATAAAATTTTGCCAAGTGTCAGATCTAGCACTCGGCAAAGTCTTTACTGAGTGCGCGCCAAAAAACTTTCGGCAAAGATAGCTTTGCCGCAACTGCCTTCACCGAGTGATGTTTGCCTAGTGTAACCCTCGGCAAATATTTTGCCGAGTGTTTTTCGCGTTTCGCCGAGTGCCCAGGTCACTGGGCACACCTTCTGTTTCCTATAGTGATGGCCGGGTATGTGGACAATCAACTACCCCTACCTGCTAGGCATGTTCCGAAGAAGAATTTCGGTCGTACTCATCTCAAAAAGAATCAGCATAGCATGTAAAGCCAAAAGGACTCGTCGGGATTGTTGTTGCGATAAGTTTTACCCTCATCCGATCCGACGTGACGAGCCGCCGGTGATGACCAAAACTGAAAAGGAAAATTCCTTCTCTCGATCGTCAAAACGGAAATCGCTCCTACCTGCTGTTGTAATCAGATTGATCCACGTCCACCACGAACCTACAGTACTACTCTACCTGCCGGGGCTGATGATGATGCTCGATTAATTCAACGCAAGTTAAAAAATTGATGGCCGCCTCCACACCGAAGTGTCAACTAATTAATCATGCATGCATTCATCCAGCCATGTGGTGACGCCGACGCGTCGCCGACCGTGCCGAGCTGGTAGGATCGTTTCCTTTCTGTATGCATCATGGCAGATTCTTCTTGAACACGTACGAGACAACGTAACCCCCGGAAGCCACCTCTGTCTCTCTTGTGTATCCGTCTCCTCGACATTGCTACTACGTTCTCCTCTCCTTCCTCTGTCGTCACCATATAAGCGACATTGCTTTTGGTGATTGGTTGTGACTTGTGAGATCATCAGGTCGCAAAGAGAAGAGACCTACCTTGCGAAGAATGGCGATGCCGGTGGAGACGGCGGTGTCCATCGCCCAGAACGTATTCGTGCTACTCGACGGCTGGGTCTGCACGTGCGTCCTCGCCGCCGACGAGGCCGCGCGCCTCCTCCGGTCGGCAACTCACTGACCGCGTGTTCAACAGTATATTAAGGTACGTCTGGAGTTCTAGTTGCTGTCTCCCTCTGTTGATTCTATCTACTATCTTCCAAACCATGCCTGTTCTTTCGTTCTTGAGTTTTTCAGTTCCATTTTTTTCTGTTGAATTTCATACTTAGTCCATTGTATTCGGGTTAGGGATGGCAATCGGACGGATTCGGATGGTATCGAATTCGGATAGCACTTTTTACCACATAATAAGTCGAATTCGAATACGAATTCGGATGTTGTCGAATTCGGATGGTAAACGAATACTTCAAATTCGAATAATATTCGGATATCCATTTAACTTAAATGATTGCATTTAGCAAGTTTTTTTTGCTTATTTTATGATTTTGAAAGATTGGAATCATCGTAAAATATACAAGCATGCATCAAATACAACATATGCACACAAGATTATTAGTTAAAAATATTTTTTGTTGTAAATATTTTTAAAAAATAAAAATTAAATGATAATAAATATATAAAATAATATAAATATATTTTACAATAATTAAAATAAATTATTTTGAGTAAATTAAATCTATATCTGTATTGGTTTTAAAGTAAATTAATATAATATGTTTATTGCATGGTTTAGATAAGTTCTTATGCTAAACGAATACGGATAATAATCGGATATCCATCCATATCCATGTTTTATTTCGAATTCGAATGTATCCATTTAAGTTACCACATTGCAATCGAATGCGAATACGGATATCCATATATCACTTTTCACGGATACGAATTCGGATATTTCATCCGTCCGCTTACCATTTGCCATCCCTAATTCGGGTCGAATTAACAATTAGGCCTGTTGCTGGTATCCATAACTCATATACAAATTCACACCCACCTCAAATGGCAGGTATGGACAAAAAATTGCTTAATCCATTAGAAATGAGGAGGACAGGGTATGGGGACAAAACTATTTATCTATTAGATATGTATAATATCTAGTACAAAAGGAATTATCCATTTGATATGTGTGAGAGTGATGAGGGCGAGGATTGGATAATATATATTTAGATTTGGGTATGAACAAGAGTGGGTTTGCCTATACACTCCTCAATGGCGGGTCTACTAACAATGCGGTGGCCATTATATTCTTTTGATCAAAAGCATTAGAGCTCATGAGTCATGATCACATAGTCCAAATTTGAATCAATAAGTTTGTAATTTTGGCATTTCTCCTTTTTGGAAAACATGGACGTAAACTATGTTGGCATCTCTCGGCTCCTGATCCATCACAAAGTTGCAACGCATACACGTAAATTTTAAGTTGGACGGCCGGACAGCCTCAGAGCTATTATATATAAGCCTGAAACTGTGGCCACTTGTACAAACAGGTGGCGCAACATACAAGAGATCACATGGGCAGATGGGCTTGTCTTCTGTTAGGTAGCTTCGATTTCAGTGTTTAGTGTAATATGCTTCTACTAAATTCGAGAATCTGTTGTGACACGATAGTTGAGAATTGGACTAATATAGGTAAGGTTGATACAGTAGGCGCTAAATAATGAGCAAGATTAGTATGAGTGATGTCCATATATTATTTCCTTAAAGTTAAGTTAAAATGCTTTTAAGAATATTATATGATACTTTTCGTAATACTGATTGGGTTTCTTCCATTCCAGGGCTTGTCAAGCATGTGGATGGCAGCAGTACAGACTGAAGTACAGTAGATGTTTTCTATTTTTCTGAGACGTGTAAATTCTGAAATTTCTTATAGTACATCTTTTCCCTTCATTTTTCCACCGAAAAGATGGGAAATACTGTGAAGTTTGGGAATGGAAAATTTTCACTGTCAATATCGTGCATGCTTTCACTGTCCGCACCATGTATACCACTAGTTTTTTTCTCTATAATATGAGTTGACTGACATGTTTTTGTGCAACAAA
>CM014272.1:36208456-36284154 GCA_004135705.1 Alloteropsis semialata | reverse complement strand
AGCAGGAGTCCACGGGGCCCACCTGGCAGCTGCTGATGGCGCCGGCGCAGAAGACCGAGTGCGGGCCGGTTTTGCGGGAAGACAGGGACACGTGGCGCGAGGAGATAGGGCGCGGGCGTGGACACGTGGCTGGCACCCCAGAACGTCGGTGGGAGCTATTCTCCCGTGACTACCGACCCTGGAGACATTTTCTCTTTTTAATCCGAAAATAAAACTTCTATCTAGTATTTACCCCTCATATGAACATCAAATTTGATGGTTCTTTTTTCTAAGTTTTTCTAAAATGACACTCTATCAAGTTATATAACTTATTAATGCTATTATTTTGAAAAATCTTCTCGTGTGAGTTTATTTGAACAATCCATTTTTTGAATTTCAAAAAATGACAACTACAAGCACGGTTTTTTTACACTAAATGATGTCAAATGGAAAAGTGATGAATACCAAAGTTTCATATCTCATCAAGATCTACAATCTTTATTTAGGTCATTTTGTCATTTTTAAAAGTGATAATAACATGTAGTACAAATTTGACAAGTCTCTAACATAGTTTCTTAAACTATGTGAGTGAATCTAGGATTAATGGACAATGTATACTACCACTTTCTCAAATGAAAAAATAACCTAAATAAAGATTGTAGATCTTGATGAGTTATGAAACTTTGATATTCATGACTTTTTCAGCTGAAATCATTTAGTGTTCCAAAATCTTGCTTTTAGTTATCAAATTTTGAAATTCAAAATTTGAATTATTCAAACTTTGTCACATGGATTAATGAACTAAATAAAGTATGTAGATCTCGATGAGTTGTACAACTTTGGTATTCATAACTTTTTCATTTGAAATCATTTATTACCCTAAAAAAATATGTGAATTTCTCAACTTTTGAAATTTCAAATTTAAATAGTTCAATCTAACTCGGATGGGGAAGTGACCAAAACAATAGTTATAGATCTCGAATAGTTCTACAACTATTGTATTGACAACTTTCTCATTTGAAATCATTTTTGATGTCTTAGAATTTAATATATTGTATTGACAACTTTCTCATTTGAAATCATTTTTGATGTCTTAGAATTTAATATATTTCTACTATCAAAATAAAAAAGAAAAAAAAACGTTTGGCAGAGAAAAAAATGATAAAAGGCCCATTCAGCAGGTTTGATTTGAATTCAAAGTTTGGTTTGAATTCTACAACTCAAACAAAAACCAAATCTTTTTTCAATCTTTAAACCCTATATCTGGGCCAAAAGCTGAGTCGGCCCGCCTCTCTTTCCTTCTCCTATCAGCCCACCAGGCCACCGGGCCTCTCTCCCTCCCTCCCTGGGCCGGCCCAAGACTGAGCAAGATGGTTTCTCTTTTTAATCTGTAATTAAAACTTGTATTTGATATTTCTCCCTCATATGAACTCCAAATTTGATGATTTTTTTTCCTAAAAATTTCTAAAATCATGCTCTATCAAGTTATGAAACTTATTAATGCTATTATTTTGAAAAATCTTATCGTGTGAGTCTGTTTGAACAATTCAATTTTTGAATTTCAAAAAATGACAACTACAAGCACGATTTTTTACACTAAATGATGTCAAATGGAAAAGTGATGAATACCAAAGTTTCATATCTCATCAAGATCTACAATCTTTATTACATTTAGAAAATGTATTTGTGTAGTTAAGAAAATAAGGGAAGAGATCGACTTACCACTGAGCTGTGAGATGGTTTATGAGTTTTTTGTTTGTGTGGTTTTCTTTATTCAAAAACGTTAAGCAGTGAAGAAATGAAATAAGGCCCGTTCGGCCCAAACGGCCCAATTGTTTTCAGCCGTCCATTGCCAATTCAACGGCTCTGATCGCATTGACATGGTATATAATCTACCCAGACCAAACCCTAGCTCTCCCTCGCGCACACCCTCATGCCGCGCCTCCCTCTGCCCTCCGCCTCCACCGCCCCCCTCAACTCCCCCACCGCATGCCGCCCTCCTCGCCTCCCCCGAGCCGTCCCGGCGGCGCGGAGCCCCGGCCGAGGCGGCACGCGTGCGTCCTTTCTCCCGCACGCCCGGGCGCCCGGCCTCCGACTCCACCCTCCGGCCGCGCCCCCCGCATGGCCGCATCCACCTCCGGCCGCTCCCTCCCGCCTCCGCCTCCCCCCTCAACACTCAGCGCGCTGCCGGTGCCGTCCTCGACGGCGTCGCCGCCGACGCCGTCCTCCTCGACCTTCCTCGCCTCCCCTCCCCCCTCAACACCTCCACCGCCCCCGAGCCACTACGGCTGGCGGCGCTCAGATCCGCCGGCCAGACGCCTCTCCTGGTCGCCCCTTTCGTCTTCGTGGCTGGCCCCGCCCCCTTCCTCTTCATGGCCAGTCCCGACCTCGGCGTGGAGGCCTCAGGGACTCGGTCCGGGGACCCCGCGGCGCGCACGGCCGGCACGCTCAGATCTGGCGCGTCGCAGGCCAGGGTGCCGCCGGCGGCGCCCGGATCCGGCATGGCGTGAAGAGAGAGCGCGTGGAGGAGGCGGACGCCAGTGACCCAAGCTCGCAAGTGCCAAGCACCGCTCGCTGCTAGTGCCAGCGCCTCCTCCTCCCAGGCGACGACGACTGCAGAAGCCTCCTCTGCCCCACGCAATGCAAGCCTCGAGCCATCCTCTGCCCCCATACGACACCAGCGCCAAAGCTCCTCCACCTGCCAGCCCTGATCTGCCCCATGGTGAGAATTTTTCTCTCCTTTTTTCCCTGTTTTCCAATATAGCATGGATGAAAAATAATTTGGATTATGAGCTTCTGAATGTGAATGCGATTAGGATTAGCTGCAGAAATAATTTGGCTTGAATGCGAATGCAATTTTGCCATCAATTTTTTGCGATGCTCCCAATCTTTTCTGCAATAAGACACATGATAACTAACATTGTATGAGAATATACAGCTATTCAATCGTAATATAGTCAAATGCTTCTCATCACTATTAAGATTTGTGTTTTTCTGAGTCTATCACTATTATAATATATGATTGGATGCTTTCTATTGTATCATGGCATCAGTAAAAGTTGATACACTTTTCTTGTTTAGGACTAGTGTATGCTTGTTACTACATCTAATGTGTAATGTCTCGAATGCTCTTCATGTTGCCATTGCCTGTTGTGTGGTGTTCAGAAAAATATTATGATGCCCAGCTGATGTGAAAAGGTCAGGTTCTAGAGCTGATAGGGAGTTATTTTAGGACCAGCTGCAACATTGTCAAATTTTTGACTTGTACATCTTAGCATTTTACAAGCACTGAATTCTGATGCAGTTTCATTAATCTCAAAATACAGAATTTTAGCTGAAGGCATTCATAGGCGACTACAATCAGCCTAGCAGCCTGGCCTTGCTAGCCTGAAAATCCTTACACGTAAATCTGATGCATATCTGCCCCTTCTGTGGCCATAATTAGATCACTTTACTATTCATTTGTTGCACTACATTGCAATTCAGACTTCGCTGTATACCTATTGATTTCATACAATTACTAGTCTGCCATATGTGTTTGAACTTGGCTTCCTTTATTACTTGTTCAAATTCGCAGAGGCAAAAACAGAAATGAGTGATGAATGTGACTAGCCTAAGTTTTTTTTATGTTAAAGCATACAATTCATTTGAAGCAGGAGCATTGCAATATTCTAGTGGCTTCTTCTGTTCATGCCAGAAAATATGGATTTCAGTTTAATACGCCAGACATATTTTAGCAGATTTCACTAGTGCATTTTATTCCTATATAGCACAATGCCAGAAAATATGTTTAGTTTATGTATAATGTAAATATGTTTCTGTTTTTGCTTTCAAATAATAAGCATGGCTAAGTGTTCATGACTAACAGTAAATATGTTTCTGTTTCTGTTTATGTATAATGTAAATGAGCTGAGCTGAGATCTGTGCTGGATTTTCCTTTTTTTTAATTTTCTGGTTGGCCTTTCTTGCAAGATAGTGTGCTCCAGTAACTTATGTATTAACTGTGATGCAGCAACCATTTATTGTGCCTTGATTTTTTGAATATTAAAATCTCATAGCAGCTAGAGTAGTATATTAAAATCTCATAGCAGCTAAAATCTCATAGCAGCTAGAGTACTATATATATTTGTGTTGATGCATATTTTTATTTTGGTTGCAGATTATTGATGAGAAGGTCCACTGGATGCAAGATGGAAACATAAATGTAACTAGTTATTTTGAATATAACCTGATATATTAAATCTAATATGTTGTAATTCTGAAAACATGGTATGTCTTTTGGGCTGAAATAACTGTTGTGTGATACTGATTGATTTTTGCTAGGCTGAAATGTTTATGAGGATTTTTGGTGAGCTGAAATGTTATGGGTATTTTTTGTTGCCCGAAATGTTCATGGGTTGAAATGGTTGTGGGCCAAATTGTTTATGGGCTGAAATTTTGGTCCAAAAGTGGTCCACTTTCAAAATGGGCCCATGAATAAATGGTCAAAAAGTCAATGTCCATGTCATCAAGCGTGCCATGTCAGCAGCCACGTCATTGTCAATGTGGACAGCCACGTCATTGTCCCTGTAGGCAGCCATGTCATCGTCTACGTTGGCAGCCACATCATCGTCCGTGTTGGCAGCCACGTCAGCGTCCATGTTGGCAGCCACGTCAGCAGCAACCGTGACGGTTATTTTCGTCGCTAAAACTGGGCTTTGGGCTGGGCTGAGTGGGCCTCGGGCTATTCTGCGACGGTCAAAATCCGTCACGGATTGTTCAATCCGTGACGGTTTGTTAAGAACCGTCGAGCGATTTAATCAATGACGCTCAATCAATAACGAAATCTGAAACCGTCACGAAAATTAATTTGCGACGGAAAATCGACAATCCGCGACAGATTCATTCTGTCACGGATTAAATAGTGTGTTGTAGTGTAAATATGCGCGACAAGACACGCATAGAGATACATATATTTCATAATTCAAGAGAATACAAAATAATATGAATAGATTGGATAACATGATTCAAACAAATCATCAATAATTCAAAATAGTTTAAAATAATAAAATAGCTAAACATATCAGTTTTCAATCTTAGTCACTGGAGTAATCACAGTTGCATCGTCTTCCATGTGGCAGTATTCATCGATCCGCACAATGAACAGTGAGCCAAGTTGCATCTGCTTGAAATCATAAAAAATAAGAACACTCTTGAAATGGTCCTTTAACATACCTAAAAATCTAAAACTTTTACAAAAGAAACTAAACATATTCTCTGCCATGTTTTCTAACCAATTAATAAAGCAGTGGAAATCAGAAACAATGTATGTACCATAATGACTTCAAATAGTCATAAACATGAAATTTTGCTCAGACGCTGGCATAAGTGTAAGATGCATCCAAACAGATAGAATCATTGCAATTTACAAATTTATATCACATGGTTCGGTAAAAAATTTGCACTACTAAATAAGTACTAATAACCTATATGTGCGCTTAATAAACATATGTCCTCAAAGTTGACCAGATGATTGTGCCATTCAAGAAGGTGACCTTGGTGGTCTTAGTAAGGTTAAATTCAGCAATATATGCCAAAATTAATATAAAGTGACATTAAACAAACATTGCATGCCAACTGGTTCACCATTTGCACAGTAAACAATGTAACATAAATATCGATCATGATAGACAATCTACCTACAGGAGCAGAGTAAGACCCCTGCAGGTTAGCCATTTGCACATACCATCCCTTCTCACCTCATTTCTTATGTTTTGTGGGATCTGCAAGTCCTTGTTGCTCACCAATGTTGCTTCTATTTGTGCCATCAAAAATACAACTTATGTATTAGTTAGTCAACTTTACTTGTGCTAGTGGTGCTTTTTAGTCTTTGAACTGAAGAAGACCCAAAATAATTAAGGCTATTTGCAAGGAAGACAGATAAGATATATATGCAGACATACAAGCTACGCTGAACTATCGCTCAAGAAATTGAAGAAACAAAATGTGCATATTTGTTTATGTGCGCAGCATTGCAATCCTACTATACTCTAGGATTTGCTTTACGGTATATATATATCATATGAAATAGCATTTCTTTTTCCCTAAACCACAAGCAATGAAAGTTTGTAGGTGCTAATCAGACTAACTAATTATATACAAACTATCTGCAAAGGCAAATACATTTAAAGTGATGTCCTATTTGAACAAATTCAGATTATGGTGACTCTGGTGGCAAGGAACAGAGTTTTTTTGGATGGAATAACAATACAGGGAATTTTTTATCTTCAGAAAACTGAAATGAAACCTTCAGTGGTCTTCCGTGGTGCTTTTTCTCACCAATAGTCTGCCACCCTTCTCATCTCTCCTTCCTAGAAACTTTCCAAATCATGAGCTCAACAAAATAGGCTACTGAAAGATATGGAGGTAGGAGCAGAAACAATGCTAATACAGTGGAGGTAGGAGCAGCTCAGTAGTAGGAGACAGTAGGCAGGGCCAATTTGGTGCCCACCACATTGATCCAGCCAGTGTCTGTGTTGAACAAAGTGAGTCAATAATTCAGAGCTGCAATAGCTGTTACAGGTGAAAAGATAATGGCATGGACTCATGGCTGAATCCATGAATGTATCTGGACGGATAACACCTCCTTCACTGTCGGATTTATTGACCGGCAGTCCACCCGGGGTACCCAGATAGTTGATTTGTAGGCAAAAGGCAATCGCAGGATTAGGGAGCTCGAGGTAACATAGGGACACAGGGATTATACAGGTTCGGGCTACCCGGAGGTATAATAGCCTACATCCTGTGCTCGGGGGTCTTGTATTGCTTTGCTCGGCAATGCTCCAGAGAACAATGGCGAGTTTTGTGGTTACAACGAGGGTGGAAGAATGGCGTAGAACCAGATGACCTAAAGGGTCGACCTAGGCCGCCTTATATAGGCTGACGACCTAGGGTTTACAAGTTGGTTATCTCTAATTATCGTCCGGCTCAGATCAGGAAACTAATCCAAGTCGGTTACAATATAATCCCCGTAGTATCCGGGCGGGATCTGGGCATATCGCCGAGTGCCTTGTGGGCTAAGTCTTCTCCAATCTTGTCCATCAAGCCAGGGATCCTCGTCGGCCGGCCTGGAGTCAGCCCACATCCTTGTCAGACATGGGACCAGGCCGACTAGCTACCCGATCGGTGGTGGGCCTAGGGGTACCCATATCCCACAAGTCCCCGAGCAACGTGCAGACGCGTGTCAGAGTGCTAATGAAGAAGCGAAGCCTTTGCAGTCGGCTGAAGCATCTTGGTCAGCAGGCCGACACAAGGGTGGGCGGTGCTCAAAAAAGAAAACCGCAGGCCATCGAGGATGACCCTGGACAGACCCGAGGCGAAGCCCCGAGTGGCATAGCGCCGAGTCGTTGCCAAGTCGGGCGCCGAGGAGCTGCACCACTTGGGAAAAGTGACACATCCTGATGGGGATATGGAGGGCGACGCAAGGAGCCCTCCATATGGAGTAGTCCCCGAGCATTAGGCCGACTAGAAAAGTCAGGATAATGGTCAAGAAAGAAGAATTTCCAAGCTTCGGGGCAGTCAGGCCGCCCAAAGGATAAGCTCGCCACACACGTACACATACATCATGACAAAAACAGTATTCACGTGAATGCACAGAGCGCTCCCGTGGTCGGATGAAGCCGAAATCGATAAGGGCGGTCTGAGCGCCTCGAAGGAAGCAGCTACTATGTGGCACAGAGCTCACGCGCCGAATAATGCAACCGGGGTCACATGTGAACATCTAGCACAGGGCTATAAATATGCGCCAAGGCTCGGAGCGATGCGCTCATCAGGAGATAGGCATATCACCTGCCAAGTTTGAACATGTTGAGGACTAGTTGCTGGGTTCATCCTCCAGGGAGGATTAATTGGGACTTGAGAGCTTGGTGCTAGAAGAGTGCTTGCGAAGATCTTGAGGCGTTAGTCAGCATTCGGGTGCTGCCCCATTGACTCACTGCATGGCTTTGAGCCGAGGGCCATGTAGGGTGAAATGCTTTGTAGAACCAAGGGATACTCGGAGGCATTCGTAGACAACCCTCAAGTGGGGTTAACTCATCGTTGGTCGCCATGGTGCTACAAGAGAGCTTGTGATGAGCTCATGTGGACAAAGCTTGCTACGGATGTAGCACTGAGCGCACCAGAGAGTGCCCCAAGCCGTTATCTTGACGGTTAATGCTTTTTGTCCTTGTAACCAGCCCATGACCAGCTCTTCTTGTAACTGTATAGTTTTCCAATGAATCCTTCGGCGCGGTGTAGTTGAAGATGAAATTTATCTATTCCCTGGCCCAAAGGCCATCTTGCTAGCATAGGTCCACAAGTAGGTTCGCAGTGTCGAGTCCCTGAGCGTCGGGGCTGTCCTAGTCACGGAGACCCGTTGACCATAGTCAGAGCGCTGAGTCCCCGAGCGTCGGGGCTGGCCGAGTCCGGAGACCCGTTGACCGGAGTCAAAATGCCGAGTCCCCGAGGGTCGGGGCTGGCCGAGTCCAGAGACCCGTTGACCGGAGTCAAAACGCCGAGTACCCGAGGGTTGGGGCTGGCCGAGTTCGAAGACCTATTGACCGGAGTCAAAGCAACGAGTCCCCGAGCGTCGGGGCTGGCCGAGTCCGGAGACTCGTTGACCGGAGTCAAAACACCGAGTCCCCGAGCGTCGGGGCTAGCCGAGTCCGGAGACCCGTTGACCGGAGCTAAAGCACCGAGTCCCCGAGGGTCGGGGCTGGCCAAGTTCGGAGACCCGTTGACCAGAGTCAAAGCGCCGAGTCCCTGAGGGTCGGGGCTGGCCGAGTCCGGAGACCCGTTGACCAGAGTCAAAGCGCCGAGCCCCCGAGGGTCGGGGCTGGCCGAGTACTTTAGGCAAAGAGTCGTTGGCGCGCGGAGAGCTGTTGTCTCGCAGTTAACGGGATTTCCGCAGATTCCGTCAGTGAGTTACGGCGCCGTTAGGGTAATTTGGATCGGCGGAAAGGGGATAAATCAGATCTGTTCACCGGTGGTTTTTACCACGGTCATTTGCAAATCGAAAACCATCCCACGCCTGCACCACCACCTAGCGCCGCTGTAAGTGCGATTCACCCACCGCACACTCACCGCCGCCAGAGTTCGAGCGCCGCCGTTGCCGCTGCACATCTGCATCACGCCTGTGCAGTTTGGCAGAGATGGCGGACCCGAGGGAGTCGATGAGGACACCGTCGTCGGGTGAGGAGGTGCCGCCGCCGACGAGGACGGTGGACGCGGGCCTTTCCATGGGCCCCAGTGGTGTTGACGCGGAGAAGGGGGTGGCGTCCTCCATGGGCCAGTCCAGGGCCGCGGGTGACGCTGCCGCCAGCAAGGGCGGCAATACTGAAGATCCGGCGACCGCCGCCAGGGTGGACGCCAAGGGGAAGGCAATTCCATCATCTGACGAGGTCGTGGAGCTGACCTCAGTGCCTGGAGGAGTGCCGCCCCAAGAACCGGCTTGGGGTCAATCCTCCGTGACAGAGGAGAGGCTCTAGGACATGGTGCGGCGAGGCGTGCTCGGGCCGCAGGAGGTGCTGCAGTGGCGCCCCGCTGGGGATGACACCCGACCGTGGGAGCGCTTGGAGACTGAGATGGCTGTCTTCGCGCCCTTCTTCGAGCGTGGGTTCGAACTGCCCACAGGGGACTTCTTCCGAGGTCTTCTGCATTTCTATGGTGTGAAGATGAGTCATCTGAATCCCACCTCCATCTTGTCCATTTCTGTCTTCATACACCTTTGCAAGGCTTTTCTTGGAATTCCGCCACATTTTGGTCTGTGGCACTGCCTTTATCGGATGAAGCCAGTTGGTGAAGGTGCTAGCAAGGGCCCGGCCCGGATCACCGGAGGGGCCGGGTTCTCTTTGAGGGTGGGCATGTCCAAGAGGTATTTTGTCTTGGACATGAATGACTCCAACAAGAACTGGAGGTCTGAGTGGTTTTATGTTGTGAACCACCCCCCTTGTCTGCCTGCCCGGACTAGACACCGGCCGGAGAAGAAGGACTAATGGGACTCGATGCCAGAGGGACAGGAGCTGCAGGAGGCCGAAAAGTTGCTTCAGATGGTTGCCGAGGTGAAGGAGAGGAAGCTGACAGCCGTGGCGGTGATGATCTCCTTCGTCCGGCATCTGACGCAACCGATCAAGGACCGGGTGCATCCCAGGTATGACTTCTCGGGTGGCAAGGATCCGACCCGAGAGCAGGTCCGGATGGTGTCCATCCCGAAGATGATGGAGAGAATTTCTGGCTTCATGCGGGGCAAAATCTTCAACGAGGGAATGCCTATCCTGTTTTCTCTGCAGAATCCGCTTCCACTGGTGTTGGCGGTTCTTAATGATGAATTATTATTGCCAATAAAAACATGAAAAATGATAAAACAAATAGACATAGGGTTAATTACTAATGAATTCCACGAGTTTTGGTGCATATGTGATCACAGAAACAAAGTGGCAAAAGAAGAGATAAAGTGGGCCCAGGGCCACGTCGCCCGACCTCCCATGGTCAGCCGACCTGGGCCCAGGCCCAGTGAGGTCCATCTGAAGCCCATCAACAGAAGCACACTCAGGAGTGATCAGAAACGTTGAGATCAAGTCGGTGGGAATAAAGAGATGGGATTGGGCCATGTGGCAATCACTTGGATCCATGGGCCACATCCCTGTCTTAACTTACACATCTTTGACATTACCCACCGGAAACCGACTACGGGGCCCACAGGAGAGTGACCCTGACAGAGTGGGGCCGAGGGGCCACAGCCCTGGGTCGGCCGACCTGGCAGGTCGGCCGACCTGGCCGCGCGACCATTTCGCCACCGCCTTCACGAGCAACTGTCAACCGCCTCCAGGAGCCCATCTGTACCGTGGATCATCTACGTCGGTGAATCTGACGGTCGGCCGATCCCCCCTAGTCGGCCGACCTGGGCCCACCTCCGGACCGCCTCAACCTCTGCAAACCGACTCCAAACTGCCTCTTCAAGCTATAAATAGCTAGACTCGGGGCAGGACTAAGCATCATCGAGATGAAGTGAAGATCCAAGGCGAAGCCCTCCTCATATCCAGAGTAGAAATAGGGAGAGAGTGAGGGAGAGTCTGGAGGAGTCCCGGCCTGTCGGCGACCCTCCGCCTGTACCTCGACGGATGCGAGCTACTCAGTAAGTATCCGGGATTCAACTAGTATTCAAGTCTGAGTTATAGAAAAGCTGAGTTCTCTATTGTGCTTGTGGGTTCGTTGCTTTATTCATAAAGTATTCTAATCTCTGATCAAGGTTAGGATAGCTGATATTATCTTAGGCATGGTGCTTAGGTGTATATCTGCCCTCGTTTGCCTCGTAGCCCCACGGATTAGAAGAGGTAGGCGGCAGGTGGTGACAGCCCTGTCCGTCCTTTATAATCCTCCACGTTCGGGTACGGCGTAGAGCTGTTGGCCGGCAATTTCTTAGAGGTCTAGGATACCCCAGTGCCCAAAGCAAGCATAGGAGAATTCCCTTCGATATAATCAGCCTTAGTGCTAAGTTATCCTCTCTACCCAGCCTTTATATACACTCGATCGATCTGGTTCAGCTTTAGTGATTAGACAGTCCTTTACGTTCCCCGTGGATTCGATACCTGGTTTACTCACGGGTGAAAGCTACTATGACAGCCGTGCGCTTGCGGACTTTCTGTTTGCCACCGCTGGTGTCAACAAGCTTTCTGGCGCCGTTGCCGGGGAACGGTAGCTGTTGTCCGGCAACGGTAGCTGTTGTCTAAGATCTAAGGTTGCCTGTATATCCTTTATTTTATACTTCTTTTATTTTTGTTTTCAACCATGACTTCCACCCAAATTCATGAGTTCTCTGCTCCAAAGGGCGAACTATTGGAGCCGCACCCCCCATCAAATCCTATTTTAACCGATAGCTATGAACTTCGCCCTGCCTTCATAGCTATGGTCCAGGACATATCCTTCTCTGGAGGTGATGGTGAAAACCCGTACCATCACTTGAACGAATTCGAGTTGCTTTGCTCGTGTTGTGTTATATCAGGCATGACACAGCGCGACGATTAGATGGAAGCTCTTCCCATTCTCTCTCAAAGAGAGAGCAAGGAAGTCGTATGACCATACCGTTGGGCTAACGAACGGTGAATGGGAAAAGTTACGGGACAAGTTTTGTCTTGGTCTTGAATACTTTCCTGTTCACCGGATTTGTGCACTTCGGAAGGAGATCATTAACTTCCAGCAACGAGAGAAGGAAACAATCGCCAAAACATGGGACCGATTCCAGGACTCATGTCTAACCGGAACGGATCTAGGCTTCCTAGACTATATGCTCATGCAGCACTTTCGGTCTGGGTTGAATAGTGAAGATGCCCGGTACATAGACATAGCAGCCGGGGGCTCATTCCTACACATAACCCCGGCCAGAGCAAAAGAAGTCCTAGCGGCCATTCGAGAGAACTCTCCTGCTAACGCGACCGAGACTGAGCAAGAAGACTCCCAGATAGAACCCATAGACTTGCCAGTCCAGCTCCTGAGACCCCATCCGTTGAGGAAGAGGAAACTCAACCTCTCGGATTACCGTTTGAGTTCGAGGAAGATCTTTTTGAAGATTTTGGGAATACCTTGAACTACTCAATAAAGAAAAAGCCTACAGTAAAGACCCCCTCCATTTACATGGAGAAAGAAATTCTGAATGAAATCGTGAGGGAACTTTTGTCCATCCTAAACACGGAATGGTCAAACGAGTCTGAGTTTTCTTCCGAAGTCATTCGGATTGACTCACCTTCGCAGATCATTCGAGGTTTCGTAAGCAAGGTAGCCGTAGACATCCTGTATAACCCGACTGTTGGGGCAAACATCATGTCCAGTTCTTTCTCGTATATCCTTGGACGTCGTAAAAAGCTGGCCCCAACATCAAAACTTCTTAGAACACCCTTAGGTCGTATTCTCAAGAGTCTCGGCCTAGTACGAGATTTTCTCCTCCTTTACCACGGGATTGAGATGGCTCTGGACTTTTACGTCTTTGAGACATCAGATTTCGACCTCCTTATAGGACATCCTATCGAGGGCCTTCTATAGGATGTAACCTCAGAAGGAAACCTCCTAGCCAAAGTAGGAAGGAATCTTCTCACTATACCGTTAGCTAGGGTTAAGAACTCCATAGTTGAACCTTTGGTAGAACCTAACCCAGCTGAGGAAGTGAAATCCCAACAGCCTAGTGACCCATTTGAGTCATTCCTCGAAGAGAATGTTCACGACTTTATAGAGGAAGAGGATGACGCTTCTGAGCCACTTGAAACTGAGGAGCTACCTAAGACGCACGTAGAACTAAAACCCTTGCCCGCTGGCTTTCGCTATGTATTTCTAAATGAGGACAGGGATGCCCCTGTCATCATTAGCGACAAGCTATCGTAGGACAAGAGTGATAGACTCATAAAGGTGCTTGAGAAACACCGCTCGGCATTCGGGTGCTCGCTTAAGGACTTGAAGGGAGTAAGCCCTGCACTCTGTACCCATCGCATTCCCATAGATCCAGCTTCTACACCTTCTAGGGAGTCTCAGCGTAGGCTAAACAATGCGATGAGGGAAGTTGTGAAGAAGGAAGTTCTTAAACTTCTGCACGTCGGGATCATCTATCCCGTCCCTCATAGTGAATGGGTCATCCCTGTCCAAGTAGTACCCAAGAAGGGAGGCATGACTGTCATAAGTAACGAGAAAAATGAGCTGATCCCGCAGCGTACCGTTACTGGGTGGCGGATGTGCATTGATTACCGCCGACTCAACAAGGCGACAAAGAAGGATCACTTCCCGCTCCCCTTCATCGATGAGATGTTGGAGAGACTCGCGAACCACTCCTTCTTTTGTTTTCTTGATGGGTATTCCAGCTATCACCAGATTCCCATCCACCCCGATGATCAAGAAAAGACCACTTTCACTTGCCCCTATGGAACATATGCATATCGTAGGATGTCATTCGGGTTATGCAATGCGCCAGCATCGTTTCAAAGGTGCATGATGTCTATTTTCTCAGACATGATTGAAGAGATCATGGAAGTTTTCATGGATGATTTTTCAGTATATGGAAAGACTTTCGACCATTGTCTGCAGAACTTAGACAAGGTACTACAAAGATGCCGAGACAAGGACCTGGTGCTAAACTGGGAAATGTGCCATTTCATGGTCTGAGAGGGAATAGTGTTGGGACACTTGGTGTCCTAACGGGGAATAGAGGTGGATAGAGCAAAAATTGAAGTCATAGAAAAGCTTCCACCTCCTACTAATGTTAAGGGGATCCGTAGCTTCCTTGGCCATGTGGGGTTTTACCGACGTTTTATCAGAGATTTTTCTCAGATAGCCAGGCCCTCACTAGCCTTTTAGCCAAGGATGTACCTTTCGATTTTGATGATGAGTGTTTACATGCTTTCACCATTTTAAAGAATGCTCTCATCTCAGCGCCAGTCATTCAACCCCCTGACTGGACGCTACCTTTTGAGATTATATGTGATGCCAGTGATTATGCTGTTGGTGCTGTCCTTGGGCAAACCAAAAATAAGAACCATCATGCTATCTCGTATGCTAGTAAAACTTTGACAGGAGCTCAACTTAACTATGCTACCACTGAAAAAGAGCTCTTGGCAGTAGTTTTTGCTATAGACAAGTTTAGATCTGGTAGGAGCTAAGGTGATTGTCTACACCGATCATGCTGCCTTGAAATATCTGCTTACCAAGAAAGATGCTAAACCACGCCTTATCCGATGGATTCTCTTACTCCAAGAATTTGATTTGGAAATTAAGGATAAAAAGGGAGTAGAGAATTCAGTAGCAGATCATTTGTCGCGTATGCAGTTTACTGACATGCAGGATGTACCGATAAATGATTTCCTACGCGACGACACCCTACTCAAGGTGACTGCCTCCGACCCCTGGTATGCAAATATTGTGAACTTTATGGTTGCAGGATATGTACCGCCAGGGGAGAACAAGAGAAGGCTGATCTACGAGAGTAGACTCCATCTATGGGATGAACCATACCTGTACAGAGTATGTTCAGATGGCATGCTCAGGCGATGTGTACCAACAAATGAAGCAAGAAAGATCCTTGAGCAGTGCCATGCAGCCCAATATGGAGGTCACTACGGGGCGTTCAAGACAAGATCGAAGATCTGGCAGAGTGTATTCTACTAGCCCACAATGTACGAGGATACAAAGGAATTCATTCGACGATGCCAGTAGTGCCAGAAACATGGAGGGATCACCGCAAGAGATGCAATGCCACTCACAAACAACTTACAAGTTGAGCAGTTTGATGTGTGGGGCATTGATTTCATGGGACCCTTTGTCAAATCCTATGACAGTGAGTACATCCTGGTGGCAGTGGACTATGTCTCGAAGTGGGTTGAAGCAATGCCATGTCGAGCCGCTGACTCCAAACACGCGCGAAAGATGTTCCATGAGATCATCTTTCCATGTTTTGGAACCCCCAGGATGGTGATCAGTGATGGAGGGTCACATTTCATCGACAAGACCTTCCGAAAGTTTCTAGCAGAACTGAGGGCAAAGCACAACATAGCTACGCCATACCACCCCCAGACAAGCGGTCAAGTAGAAACATCGAACAAGCAGATCAAGAACATTCTGCAGAAGACCGTGACAGAAATGGGCAAAGGATGGAAGAGCAAGTTACCAGATGCTCTGAAATGGGCAAAGGATGGAAGAGCAAGTTACCAGATGCTCTATGGGCTTACCGAACGGCATACAAAACGCCAATCGGAATGTCCCCATATCAGCTGGTTTACGGCAAGACTTGTCATCTACCGGTTGAGCTAGAGCATCGGGCGCATGGGCCATAAGAAAGTGGAACATGGATTTGCCAGCAGCCCAGCAGATGAGAAGAATGCAACTATCAGAGCTAGAAGAGTGGAGAGACAAAGCGTACCACAGTGCCAGAATCTACAAGGACAGAACCAAGAGATGGCACGACAAGAGGATCAAGGTGAAGGAGTTCCACCCCGGGGATAAGGTATTACTCTTTAATTCCAGGGTGAAGCTCTTTGGACATGGAAAACTTCGGAGCAAATGGGAAGGACCGTTCATTGTGGTGGAGACTTCGTCGCACGGGACAATCACACTCCAAGATGACGAAGGTAACCTCTTCATGGTAAATGGTCAACGTTTAAAAGTTTTCCTTGAACCTGATAAAGTAGATGAGAAATTTGATGTGATCAATTTGGTCATGGATGATTCCCATTTATAATTACACCTTATGCTAAATCCTTAACCCCTAGAGCCTGAATGCACACATTTTGGGGTTTAGTGGACCTGTCACGTAGTGCACAAAGAAGGAAAAGGCGACCGGGCAGGTCGTCCGACATGCCACTGAGCCCGATCAGCCCTATCTTTTGCCAACGTTCTACTCTAACGTCTCTAAAGCCGTTCTGCGGTGGATGAGCGATTCAACCTCTGATGGATCCGAGAAGAGGGTTATCCTTTCTTTAAATTTTCACCCATCCTCTTCTTCCCTCTCATCTGAGTTCTTTCTCGCCCCCATTCTGAAATCACCAAGCCACACCTTCCAAATCCCCAACAATGGCCGGAAAGAGCCACTCCAAATCCCGATCGACCTTCGATCTGGAAGGAGAGCCCACTCCGGCCAATCAACTGGTGCCCATCAACCTGGAGCAGCCCATGGCTGAGGTCGTCTCCCCACTGGCTAGCCTCCCACCAGAGGAGGACACGAGAGGGCGCACCAGGGGGTCGACCGACGGCCTTGGTTGACCGATCGGCCCTGGTGGCCCCTCGCGGTCTTGCTCAGCGGCGTGTCTCAGTCTCCGAGGAGGACCCAGAGGCGTGATGCACGGGCATCAAGCCCGTACAGAAGGCCAACGACGGGGCAATTAACTCCAAAGAAGACGCCGGCGGCCGCTCCGATCAAGGGGGATGGACTCCCCATGCTTCAACTAGAGGAGAAGTTGAAGGAAGTGGTCAGGAACAAGTGGGAGGACGTCGTGGCGTATCATTATACGACCGATGTGTCCATCTACTCGCCTGCTAGCACCCCGGAGCCACGTTTCCGGATCTTCGGGGAAAGGAAACCCGGAGGTGGCTACGGGAAGGGGCTGTTCCTTCCCCTCACACCTGAGGAGAGGAAGGAGTTGAAGGAGTCGGTGGAATCATCACCCACCGGCAAGATCAAGAGGCACATCAAGCCTCCTCCAGTTCGCAGGCCTGGGGGCCATTATGAGAGTGATGATGAGAAGGCTCCCAAGGCTCCCTCCAACGCTGAGTTGCTAGAGTTGATTAATCAACTCGGTCGCGACTATGCAAAGTTGGAGAAGAAGTTCGCCGAAGAGCGACTTGAGCGCATTAACCTTCAAGATGACTTTGATATGTTGCGTAGATCAACAGTCGTGAAGCTTAAGCGCTATGCTAAAGCTGCAGGGGATGAGAATCTCTATAATGCACCATAGGCACCCTAGGCTTTGGTTTAGGATAGGCACATTAGTCTTTTTCCCTTCATTCAATTGTTTCATTTATTTCATTTGTTTATCATGTAATGTGCCTCTGAGTTGTGAATAAAATAAAATGTTTAGTGTATTAGGATTGTGTCTTTTTGTTTCCACTTGTTTTGAATAAAAAGGTACAAGTGTGGGGGAGACTCGCAACGGGAAACAGAGTGATCCAACGCGAAACAGAGCATATCAGAACGCAACAGAACAGCACACGAAAGGGATTGTAACACCACAGGTGTTAGTGAAGTACTAAGAGCATCATTAAGCACTAATGAGGAGAAATATCAAGATTTAGTGTTTAAAGTGCTTTTAGTTGAGCTAAGTTAGTCCTAAGGGCATTTTGGTCATTTTGTCACCCTGGAGGGGTTGACCAAGTCAAACTTGGATAAGTGACTCTAAATAGTAGACATTTATCCAATGTGATTAAATTGAAGAAGTTTGAGATGAATTCAAATTTAAACATTTGGATTTGGTTAAGTCTAAACTCAATGTGATGAGAGTTTTGGTCCAAAATCAATGGCTTGTAACTTCCAAACCAGAAGGATTTAGCCCAAGGTCCAATTGAGAGAAATGTAACCCTATGTTAGGACTACAACTTTGGTATTTTGAGATTCAAAAGTTTATGTTTGGAATTTGGAGAAAATTTGACCTTAAGGTGGCAGCTTTGAAAAGAGAAACTGAAATTTGCTGAATTTCCTTCATTTTGGCCAAGATCAGTGCAATATAACTCAAAATCTAGGAAGAATCAGCCCCAATGCATATAAGGAGAAATGTAGACCTATATACCATCTACAAGTTTTGTATTTGGAGATTTTGAAGTTTGCATACGAATTTGAGAGAATTAAGGACCTTAAGATGGCGGTTTTAAAAGAGATTCAGAGTTTCAGCAAAAGCTCAGTTAAATGGGTCCGAGTTCTTGGTCCTGTATCTTTCAAATCTTTGAGAATTAGACTTTGATGCTTATAAGAGATTTGAAGCCCTTTAGTCCAGCTTTAATTCCTACATTCGGAGTTTGATGAGTTTGTATGTGAAATTTGGAGCAAATGGACGTTGAACTTGTCGGGTTTTAAGTGGTTTCGGACTTTCAGCAGAGCAGATGCAGAGGGCGCGCGCGGCCGGTCGTCGCCACGCAGCAGCTCGCCGCCCCACCGCTTTGCCGCCGGCCAAGCCACGCGCCGCCGTGGCCGAAAGCCAGCTAGTGCGCGTGCAGCTTGAGGTGTCCGGGCGGTGGTCTCGCGCAATAAAACCCCGGCCGGTCCTTCATCGTCTCTTTTCTTCCGTTTCTGCTCGCCGTCGACCGCCAGCTCCGCCGCCAGCTTTCGTCGCCGTTGAACCACCTCCGGCTTTTCCTTCTGTCCATGGTTTTCTCCAGTTCGTGAGCTTTGCAATCCATCCACCCGTGCTCGAAACCGCCCATCCTAACCACCATATCGCGGTCTTCTTCTCCGACGCCGCCGCCGGCCGTTTTTGGGTCGCACGGTGAGATCGACTTCTGAGCCGTCCTCGTCCTCTACTGATGGCGCGGGCGTATGTTCCTTGCTCTCGCGCAGCTCACCTAGGTTTCCATAGTTCGGTTAGCTCGTTTGACCGGAACGCCTTAGCGCCGCCGCGAAGCTCGGTCCTCCATGGCCGCCGCCGCTGTGAGCTCTGTTCCGGCTGCGTAGGGTTAGGGTTTGGGTGGGCCGCGGGTTAGCGCTCGTGCACGGAGTCTTCCCGTGCCATTTGTTGGCGTGGAGGTGCACGGTAGGGCTGATTCCGAGCGCGCCGTTGTGTTTCCATCGCCGCCGCCGCTGCTGCTTGCCGCAGCCGCCGTTGCGTGTAGGGTTAGGGGGCTAAGCCCGTAGGTGTGAGCGCGGGGTTGCAGGACGTCGAGCCGTGGAGTCCTTGGCGCCCTTGGGCCACGCCGCCGGCGAATTCGCCGGGCGGTCAGCGCCGCCGCCGCTCTGGTCTTTCCGACCGAGCGCGCGCAAGTGCGGGGGAGGAAGGAAGAGTGGGCCGGGCCCACCGGCCAGTGGCTGAGAGAGAGAGGGAGAGAGACGGGGCCCGCTTGTCAGTGTTAGTAAAGGGAGAAGGACGGCGGGTTAGTTAGCCGGTAGTTCAGGGGGTTTTTGTAAAGCTGTTTTGGTTTTTGGTTTTTAGATTTAGATTTAGTTTATAAATAGGTTTTAATTTAGAATAAATGTTAGATTATTTATTTAAATACCTTTTCTTTTTGGTATTTAAATAAATAATTAGGATAAACATAAATAGAATTATGGATAATGATTTACAATAAGAAATTAATAATACTAATTAGGATAATTCTTTTATGTGTATAGAATAATTCATTAATGCTCTTAAAAATTACTAAAAATTCTAGAAAAATAGAAATAAATAGGAAATAAATTGTTTAGGGCTTTGCAATGCTGTCTAGCTCTATTTTAGGTTTGGTTGTGCTAACTTTTGCATCATAACGTTAAATAGGAGAAGCTTCAGGAGTCGAGTACGTTGAGCTTCCACCTGAGGAATCCCAGGAGCCTGAAGAAGTGGAGTGGGAGCTAGAGCCTGAACCAGTTGCTGCTGCTGTTGATACTAACCCTGCTTTTGATCAAGGCAAGCACCGGAGCATCCAAACCTTATTTTGAGTACTATTTCATGTATTACTATGGTATTGCATGCATTACGTGCTAGGAATTGTGTGAACTGTTGATTGCATAATCCTTCCTTGATTAGGGCAATACTAGATGTCAACCTGATCTTAGTGAAGCTTAGTATGCTTAGATTCCTCATAGTTCCATCATAGCATTAGTGAGCTCAATCTTATGCTCTATCATCTGTACTTGAGGTCATAAAGATGAAATGGAGGTCGGGTGTGAGGGTGAAGGTTGGGAAAGGTGTCTCAAGCCAACACATCACCTCGACCGTTTTAGGATTTAATGTTGTTTACCTGGGATCAAGCTTTGAACGTACTAGTCATATACCAGAGATTCCATCCGGTGAGCTGATGTAGCTGTGGTTGCTCCTAGACTTGAATTGTGGCTCTTTCTTCTCGCAGTGGTAGGTGGCAGGGACGTGGCCGCAAACTCACACGTCGGGTTGCTGCCAGACGTGGAGCCGGTGTGGGGGGCGTCCCTGGGTTTGAGCGAGGGCAGTTCAGGTCTTGGAAAGACTATAGTGAAAGGGTGCTTTGTGTGGACCACCCTGGGGACCACACAACGCGTATGACTAGGTTTTCCCCTGCAGGGATAAAAATTGGTCCGGATCGCCGCACTTCTCGGTATGAATACCGCTTGATCGCTACTAGACAGCTTAGAACAAGTTAATGTTGATGATACTTATGAAACCTGAGGCTTGCTTAAGTAATACATGAGTGATTTAATTCTGCTACTAATCTAGTCTTCAGGTAATCACTTAATTGGTTTAACTCTAAAAGTTTAGGATTTAAGTTTAGTAAGCTTTTATGCAAAAAGTGTTTCCTATCCACAGCCTCAAAGCTTTGCATGCCCTTGTGTGTCTGTATTTATAAGTTAATGTAGACGGGTCAGACTTGCTGAGTACTTTTGTACTCAAGATACTACAATTGTTGCAGAGCCGCCAGAAGATGCCCAGTAAGCAGAGAAGGACTCCAGAAGAAGAAGAGGCATGTTGATGAGCCCAACATGTCCTCTTGACTTATTTTGTCTTGCTTAGATCCAGTGGGGTCATTAATCTATCCTTGTTAAGTCCCACCTTTGTTTCTTTTGGAACTCTGTAGTTGACTTATACTTAAGTTTGTTCTTATGTGTGTAATAACTCTACTCCTTGTATAATTAAGTGTGTTGTGAATTCATCTGTTGTGCTCCTATGTGGCGCAGTTCTATGTATGTGAATTGTGCCTGAGTTTGTGGAGGTTTCAGATGTCCTGTGGACATCTGACGGACTACCGGGTTTATACCGTCTGAAGTGCATAAGCGGTGATTGTCAGTAAAATGACGATCCAACGCACTTGAGCCGGTTTAAGCTGGACGGTTCCGCCACAGCTGGTATCAGAGCACATACATGGGATAACAACAGAGGAATTGCCTAGAAGACCTTTCCTTGGCTCTAGTTTGATAAAAACTTAGTCTTGTTTAGTAAGGTGGCCATAAGACTAACTGTTACTATGGTATTTCATACTGCTAAACTTATGATTCAGCAACGACGCACCTTCGCTTAGGTGAGTAGGTAAGATGTTTTACGATTCATATAATATTATGACTCTGACTTGCGCAAGCTTGCTTGTGTGAGGAGGCCCGTTCAATGATTGTTCGAGGGCGACCTGTCCATTGGCTAGCCCGTTGGGCTTGTCTTTGAGGCTTGTCGACATCTGCCGCCTGATGTGGAGTGCGGAGTTCCCACCGTGTGATCTTATTAATCACGGACGCTTTACCCTGAGGAGCGGCTTACTCAGGGGCATCCCATATGGCAATGATATGGGACATGCAAACGCCGACCATACGGTGGTGAGTATGGGAAAAGTAAATACGTGTCAACGTATGAAGCGCTGTCCATGCAGCGTTGAACGCATGGGTGCCATTTCTATAGTGAATGGTAATGAATGGTTTTCTGCAGGTACGCTAATATAACCGCGAATCCAGTAGATACGATTAGCCCTATATTGGGATGAGAGTCGTACGATGCCACCAGTTTTAAAACTCTGCGTATGTCTTCGTCTTGCAAGAAACGTAGGTAAACGTCTGCATCCTAGTTGCATTGCATGTCTAGCTGTTTTTGGGTTTCTTTTGGGGAGTGACGTTAGAGTCTTACCTTTCTTTTGAACAGATGGACAGTGCCTCTAGCTGGGTTGATGTAGAAGGTTGGACCTATGGTTACTTTGTGGACAGGCAAGGTTTTCCAAAGCTGTTATGGGACACGCTTCAGGAGTTGGGTTACACCGTGTACCCTGAATATGTGGGCAAGGAGTTTGTAACAGAGCATAGTTATGAGTGTTCCATGACGGTCTATATTCCGGCTTGCACCTCTCACCCTGAGTGGGAGCCCTTTTCCATTTATGTGAAGGGAGCTCAGTATTCTGATTCCGTGGAGACTGCTGCTCACAGGGCCTTAACAGCCATTTATGAGAGGCATAAACATGATGTCAGTAATACTAGGGCCAAATTTTTCCCTGTGGCACATCAAGAGGATGGTGTTGGGAGACGTTATGGGAAGGCTGTAGTCAAAGGTTGTGAAGCATCCAACCCTGTTCTTGCCGCCGCTTCCCAATACATGAGCTCAATGTATAATCTTCACCAAGATTATGAAGCGGAGTATTGGAAGAGGCAACAAGAACTCATTAGTGCCCAGAACAGAGAGCAGGCTCTAGCCACAGATTTGAGGGTAAGCCAAGATTCTCGAGCGTCCCTGGAGAATGCCTATGCCAGAGACGTGACCGCCAAGACTAGTGTCATTGAGCAACTTGGGGAACAGTTGAGGGGAGCTTATGATAGAATAAATCAAAGCGAACAAGCTGCAATGAACACTAGGCAGGAATTAGGGGCAACAATCACTAACCTTGAAGCTGAAAGGTTAGAGCAAATGCATATGATCATGGCTCTTCAGCAACAGGTTGAAGATTATCAGAACATGGTGATGCCCATGGGGATTGAAGCTCAAGAGGAGGCTCCAGCTCCAGAATTTCCACCTCCCATACCTGCAGAGCAGAATGTTGAAGCTGTTGGTGTTGATGAGAATGAAGTTCAGCTCCCTGGAGGAGAAGTCCCTGACTTGTTTGCCCATGAAAACATAAATGATATTATCAACTTTGATATGGAGAATAACGTTGATGGTGTGCATCCAGGTTGGGTGATTGAAGCCAGAAATATTGGTAATGAAGATCACAGTCAGGTTAGCCATGCCTCAGTTTCAGTAAACATGGGAATGCCGGGGTCACCAGTTGCATATGTTGGTGAAAACTCTGCTTATCATTACCAGCATGATGAGTCAGAGGAAGTAACATCCAGGCCTTGGTTACCCGCAGGACATACTGTAATGGCAGTGAATCCTGAGCAGTTGAATGTGGCAATGGCTAAGACAGGACTGGATACTATAGATCTGGGGTTGTATCCTTACCCCGGAAGTTTTTAAGAGTTGTACTTTTGCTTGTTTAGGATGTTTGAATAATGGCACTTGTATGATAGGCAGTAGACGCCTGTTGGAGAGGCGTAATGTGCCAAGGTTTGTTTTAATGTAATCTTTGGACAAGTTGTACTTTAATGTGTTGTACTCCCTGTTTTGTAATATACTGCCTGTATTGTAATGATAAATCAGGTTGCTTGTTGTGCTTTTTGGATGCCTTTACAATCCTGTGTGATTGTTATTCTACTTATCTGCATAGATGAAGTTCCGTTAGATAGCCTTGGTTACTGACGGAAGCTTTGTCATTTTGTAGAATGGCGCCACCAGTTGACGAGACCCCAGAGCGGTCCGGTGCTCGCCAAGAGCCTCCGCATGGCCCAATGAGTGTGGCCGAGGCATTGGCCTACGTTCTGAACGCCAATCAGGAGCACACAGACTTGTTGACACGTCTGGTGGAGAATACGGCACCGTTGCTTCGAGGGCATCGTGAGGCAGATCCTACGGTGAGGTACAGTCACTTCACCGAAACCCACCTGCCTGTCTTCACCAAGCCCGAGCACCCTTTGGAGGCAGACGAGTGGCTGAACACCATTGAGCAGAAGTTTCGGGCAGTTCCAAGCTGCACAGAAGTATAGAAGGCAGAGTTCGTAGGACTGCAGCTTCAGGGTCCAGCTGGAATGTGGTGGGCAAGTTATCTTGCCAGACTGCCTGCTGGCACTGAAGTAACATGGAGGGAATTCAAGGAGGCATTCCATGCCCATTTTGTCCCAGAGGGCATCATGGACATGAAGTTAGAGGAGTTCCTGCAGCTGCGACAGAAGGACAAGAGTGTACTTCAGTACACTAGTGAGTTTGAGCATCTGGCTCAGTATGCACAGGATCAGGTGAGCACGGATCGCAAGAAGATCCGGTGCTACTTGAGGGGTCTGAACCCCAGGATGCAGGACAAGTTGTCGGTCAGCACCTTTGCTGATTATAACACAGCGGTGAGTATGGCCATCACTGCCGAAAGCAAGATGTTGGCACTTGATGAATCATTGAAGAGGAAGGCCCCACCCACGGGAAGCTCCAGCAATGCTCCACCTCCACAGCGTATGAGGGTGGTGTTCCGTGGGTCTGCCAGGCCTAACTACTAGGCGCCACAGAGGCAGCAGGCACAGAGGTGGGTGGTCAAAAATCCCACCAATTCCCAGCGCTCCAATACTACTCAAGGCCCCAGTGCCCGTACTGGCAATGCCCCAGCCAACAATCAGCCATGCTACAATTGTGGTAGGCCGGGACATTTTGCCAGGGACTGTCGTCTTCCCAAGGCAGGAGCCGCACCATCTACACCAGCTCAAGGCCAGAATGCGAACCCTAGGCTCGTGAAGAAGAGGTTCTTGAACACCAGGACTGGACGCGTTCATTTCATGAACGTGGAGGAGATTCCAGAAGGAGAACCTGTGATGGCTGGTATGTTCTCTATCGACCAACACCCTGCAGTTATACTCTTTGATTCGGGTGCATCGCATACCTTTATTAGTAAAACTTTTGTGGAGAAACATCAGATAGAAACAAGTCCTTCTTCCACACAGTTCATGCACCGGGTGCTACCCAATCTGCTAGTCATATAGCTTGGGGTGTTACCATAAACCTAGGAGACCATAGAGTCTTTGCTAATCCTATAGTACTGGAGAATCAAGATATTGATCTGATCCTTGGTATGAACTGGTTGAAGCAACATAAGGCTTCTATTGATGTGGAAAGTAGAACTTTGCATTTATTGGATAATGAAGGCAATGCTATCCAAGTTCAGTTGAACTCTCAGCCTGACCTCAGTGCAACAGTGAACAAAGTGGGTGCAATTGATCTCAAAGCTATACCAGTGGTGTGTGACTATCCAGATGTATTTCTGGATGATCTACCGGGAATGCCTCCGGATAGAGCTGTGGAGTTTGCCATTGAGTTAGAACCAGGCACAGCACCAATTTCCAGAAGGCCATACAGAATGTCACCCAAAGAACTAGAAGAATTGAAGAAACAGTTGCAAGAGCTGTTAGACAAGGGTTTTATCAGGCCCAGTTCATCTCCCTGGGGGTGTCCTGCTTTATTTGTGAAGAAGAAAGACAAGAGTTTGAGGCTCTGTGTAGATTACAGACCTCTCAATGCTGTGACCATCAAGAACAAGTATCCGCTTCCTCAGATTGACTTGTTGTTTGATCAGTTAGCAGGAGCTAAAGTGTTTTCCAAGATAGATTTGAGGTCTGGATATCACCAAATCAAGATTAAGCCCGAAGATATACCAAAGACAGCGTTCTCAACCCGATATGGACTGTATGAGTATCTAGTTATGTCTTTTGGGTTAACAAATGCTCCAGCACATTTCATGTATCTGATGAACTCTGTATTCATGCCTGAGCTTGATAAATTTGTGGTGGTATTCATTGATGATATTTTGATTTACTCAAAGAATGAAGAAGAACAAGCTCAACACCTGCGTATAGTCCTGGAGAGACTTAGGGAGCATCAGTTATATGCCAAGTTGAGTAATTGTGAATTCTGGTTGAATAAAGTACCTTTTCTTGGGCACATTTTATCAGCTGAAGGAGTGGCAGTTGATCCAAGTAAGGTGCAAGATGTCCTGAATTGGAAGCCACCAACCAGTGTGCATAAAGTGCGGAGTTTTCTGGGATTAGCTGGCTATTATCGCCGGTTTATTCCAAATTTCTCCAAACTAGTTAAACCAATCACTGAACTATTGAAGAAAGACACTAAGTTCAAATGGACTCCTGAGTGCAATGAGGCATTTCTGAAGTTGAAGTCTCTATGAACCACTGCTCCAGTCTTAGCTTAGCCAGATGTTGAAAAGCCCTTTGATGTATATTGTGACGCTTCAGGTATTGGATTGGGGTGTGTACTAATGCAGGAGGGAAAGGTAATTGCTTATGCCTCTAGACAACTCAAACGACATGAAGAGCATTACCCTACCCATGATTTGGAACTAGCTGCCGTGGTGCATGCCCTCAAAATATGGAGACATTACCTACTTGGAGGTTTGTGTCATATTTACACTGATCATAAGAGTCTTAAATACATATTCACTCAATCTGACCTGAATATGAGGCAGAGGAGATGGCTAGAGCTCATTAAGGATTATAACTTAGAAGTGCATTATCATCCTGGAAAAGCCAATGTGGTTGCCGATGCTTTGAGTCGGAAATCACAATGTGCTTGTATTTCAGCCCATCCATATGACCAGACGCTTTGTGAAGAGATGGAGAAGCTGAATATCCAGATGGTAACACATGGTGAAGTTGCAAATCTAAGTGTTGACTCAACTCTTCAACAACATATTGTTGAAGCTCAGAAGGAAGATTTGGGCATGAAACACCTTAGAAGAAGGATAGCCAATGGTGAAAAGTTGTGCTTTACCCAGGATGATCAAGGTGTATTGTTCTTTAAGAATCGGATAGTTGTGCCTAAAAACTTCGAGTTAGGAAAGAAAATTCTAGATGAGGCACATCTGTCTAGATTTTCTATTCATCCGGGTAGTACCAAGATGTACCATGACTTGAAACAAAGATTTTGGTGGACTCGGATGAAGCGGGAAATTGCTAAGTATGTAGCAGAATGTGATACATGCCAGAGAGTTAAAGCATTTCATCAGAAATCGCCAGGGTTGTTGCAGCCTTTGACTATTCCTAGTTGGAAGTGGGAGGATATATCCATGGATTTCATTGTGGGCTTACCCACAACGTCCCAGGGGTATAATTCAATCTGGGTAATAGTAGACCGCTTGACAAAGTCTGCACATTTTATTTCAGTTAAGGTCAAGTACCCTATGCGAACATATGCTGAATTGTTCATATCTCGGATTGTGGCTTTGCATGGAGTACCCAAGACCATAGTGTCTAACAGAGGTTCTCAGTTCACTTCTAGATTCTGGGAGCATATGCATGAGTTGATGGGTACTACTCTGATTAGAAGTTCTGCTTATCATCCGCAAACTGGAGGACAGACGGAGAGGGTGAATCAAATACTTGAGGATATGCTAAGGGCATGTGTTCTAACCTTTTCTATGAAATGGGATGAATGCTTACCCTTAGCAGAGTTCTCTTATAACAATAGCTACCAAGCCAGTATTGGTATGGCTCCATTTGAAGCATTATCTGGCAGAAGATGCAGAACCTGGCAGAAGATGCAGAACTCCACTTAATTGGTCAGAGTCTGGACAAAGAACTGCTCTTGGACCAGATCTTGTGAATGAAGCTGAAGAGAAAGTAAGAACGATTCAGGCTCATCTTAAGACAGCTCAATCCAGGCAGAAGAACTATGCGGATAAGAGAAGACAACCTCTAGCTTTTGAAGTAGGCAGTTATGTTTATCTGAAGGTGTCACCAATGAAAGGGATCCATCGCTTTGGAGTTAAGGGCAAGTTAGCTCCAAGGTATATTGGTCCTTATCAGATTTTGGAACAAAGAGGTCCTGTTGCCTACAGGTTAGCTTTACCTGACCAGTTATCATCTTTGCATGATGTATTCCATGTGTCCCAACTCAAGAAATGCCTACGAGTTCCGGAAGAGGTGATTGAAGATCCAAAAATAGAACTAGGAATCAGATTTGACCTATGAGGAGAAACCTATCAGGATTCTGGATCAGAAAGAGCGGAGTACTCGTAGGAAGAGCATCAAGTTTTACAAGGTTCAATGGAGCAATCACTCTGTTGATGAGGCTACTTGGGAGCAGGAAGAGTACCTTGTAGCTAAATATCTAGAGTTGTTTAAATAGTGTAAAAGTTTGTAATAAATCAGTCTTTGAAAGTGTTGGGTAGAACTTGGTTGTACTTGGCTATGCAGCTACACCGTGTTCTTAATGAAGATGTTGTGTTCTTAAGTTTATGACACATTTTCCTTGCCGCTGCATAAGCCGGATGTTTGCCCGCCTTAACCAAATCTCGGGACGAGATTTCTTTAAGGGGGGAGGGCTGTAACACCACAGGTGTTAGTGAAGTACTAAGAGCATCATTAAGCACTAATGAGGAGAAATATCAAGATTTAGTGTTTAAAGTGCTTTTAGTTGAGCTAAGTTAGTCCTAAGGGCATTTTGGTCATTTTGTCACCCTGGAGGGGTTGACCAAGTCAAACTTGGATAAGTGACTCTAAATAGTAGACATTTATCCAATGTGATTAAATTGAAGAAGTTTGAGATGAATTCAAATTTAAACATTTGGATTTGGTTAAGTTTAAACTCAATGTGATGAGAGTTTTGGTCCAAAATCAATGGCTTGTAACTTCCAAACCAGAAGGATTTAGCCCAAGGTCCAATTGAGAGAAATGTAGCCCTATGTTAGGACTACAACTTTGGTATTTGGAGATTCAAAAGTTTATGTTTGGAATTTGGAGAAAATTTGACCTTAAGGTGGCAGCTTTGAAAAGAGAAACTGAAATTTGCTGAATTTCCTTCATTTTGGCCAAGATCAGTGCAATATAACTCAAAATCTAGGAAGAATCAGCCCCAATGCATATAAGGAGAAATGTAGACCTATATACCATATACAAGTTTTGTATTTGGAGATTTTGAAGTTTGCATACGAATTTGAGAGAATTAAGGACCTTAAGATGGCGGTTTTAAAAGAGATTCAGAGTTTCAGCAAAAGTTCAGTTAAATGGGTCCGAGTTCTTGGTCCTGTATCTTTCAAATCTTTGAGAATTAGACTTTGATGCTTATAAGAGATTTGAAGCCCTTTAGTCCAGCTTTAATTCCTACATTCGGAGTTTGATGAGTTTGTATGTGAAATTTGGAGCAAATGGACGTTGAACTTGTCGGGTTTTAAGTGGTTTCGGACTTTCAGCAGAGCAGATGCAGAGGGCGCGCGCGGCCGGTCGTCGCCACGCAGCAGCTCGCCGCCCCACCGCTTTGCCGCCGGCCAAGCCACGCGCCGCCGTGGCCGAAAGCCAGCTAGTGCGCGTGCAGCTTGAGGTGTCCGGGCGGTGGTCTCGCGCAATAAAACCCCGGCCGGTCCTTCATCGTCTCTTTTCTTCCGTTTCTGCTCGCCGTCGACCGCCAGCTCCGCCGCCAGCTTTCGTCGCCGTTGAACCACCTCCGGCTTTTCCTTCTGTCCATGGTTTTCTCCAGTTCGTGAGCTTTGCAATCCATCCACCCGTGCTCGAAACCGCCCATCCTAACCACCATATCGCGGTCTTCTTCTCCGACGCCGCCGCCGGCCGTTTTTGGGTCGCACGGTGAGATCGACTTCCGAGCCGTCCTCGTCCTCTACTGATGGCGCGGGCGTATGTTCCTTGCTCTCGCGCAGCTCACCTAGGTTTCCATAGTTCGGTTTTGTAGCTCGTTTGACCGGAACGCCTTAGCGCCGCCGCGAAGCTCGGTCCTCCATGGCCGCCGCCGCTGTGAGCTCTGTTCTGGCTGCGTAGGGTTAGGGTTTGGGTGCGCCGCGGGTTAGCGCTCGTGCACGGAGTCTTCCCGTGCCATTTGTTGGCGTGGAGGTGCACGGTAGGGCTGATTCCGAGCGCGCCGCCGTGTTTCCATCGCCGCCGCCGCTGCTGCTTGCCGCAGCCGCCGTTGCGTGTAGGGTTAGGGGGCTAAGCCCGTAGGTGTGAGCGCGGGGTTGCAGGATGTCGAGCCGTGGAGTCCTTGGCGCCCTTGGGCCTCGCCGCCGGCGAATTTGCCGGGTGGTCAGCGCCACCGCCGGTCTGGTCTTTCCGACCGAGCACGCGCGAGTGCGGGGGAGGAAGGAAGAGTGGGCCGGGCCCACCGGCCAGTGGCTGAGAGAGAGAGGGAGAGAGACGGGGCCCGCTTGTCAGTGTTAGTAAAGGGAGAAGGACGGCGGGTTAGTTAGCCGGTAGTTCAGGGGGGTTTTTGTAAAGCTGTTTTGGTTTTTGGTTTTTAGATTTAGATTTAGTTTATAAATAGGTTTTAATTTAGAATAAATGTTAGATTATTTATTTAAATACCTTTTCTTTTTGGTATTTAAATAAATAATTAGGATAAACATAAATAGAATTATGGATAATGATTTACAATAAGAAATTAATAATACTAATTAGGATAATTCTTTTGAGTACTATTTCATGTATTACTATGGTATTGCATGCATTACGTGCTAGGAATTGTGTGAACTGTTGATTGCATAATCCTTCCTTGATTAGGGCAATACTAGATGTCAACCTGATCTTAGTGAAGCTTAGTATGCTTAGATTCCTCACAGTTCCATCATAGCATTAGTGAGCTCAGGCTTATGCTCTATCATCTGTACTTGAGGTCATAAAGCTGAAATGGAGGTCGGGTGTGAGGGTGAAGGTTGGGAAAGGTGTCTCAAGCCAACACATCACCTCGACCGTTTTAGGATTTAATGTTGTTTACCTGGGATCAAGCTTTGAACGTACTAGTCATATACCGAAGATTCCATCCGGTGAGCTGATGTAGCTGTGGTTGCTCCTAGACTTGAATTGTGGCTCGCTCTTCTCGCAGTGGTAGGTGGCAGGGACGTGGCCGCAAACTCACACGTCGGGTTGCTGCCAGACGTGGAGCCGGTGTGGGGGGGCGTCCCTGGGTTCGAGCGAGGGCAGTTCAGGTCTTGGAAAGACTATAGTGAAAGGGTGCTTTGTGTGGACCACCCTGGGGAGCACACAACGCGTATGACTAGGTTTTCCCCTGCAGGGATAAAAATTGGTCCGGATCGCCGCACTTCTCGGTATGAATACCGCTTGATCGCTGCTAGACAGCTTAGAACAAGTTAATGTTGATGATGCTTATGAAACCTGAGGCTTGCTTAAGTAATACATGAGTGATTTAATTCTGCTACTAATCTAGTCTTCAGGTAATCACTTAATTGGTTTAACTCTAAAAGTTTATGATTTAAGTTTAGTAAGCTTTTATGCAAAAAGTGTTTCCTATCCACAGCCTCAAAGCTTTGCATGCCCTTGTGTGTCTGTATTTATAAGTTATTGTAGACGGGTCAGACTTGCTGAGTACTTTTGTACTCAAGATACTACAATGTTGCAGAGCCGCCAGAAGATGCCCAGTAAGCAGAGAAGGACTCCAGAAGAAGAAGAGGCATGTTGATGAGCCCAACATGTCCTCTTGACTTATTTTGTCTTGTTTAGATCCAGTGGGGTCATTAATCTATCCTTGTTAAGTCCCACCTTTGTTTCTTTTGGAACTCTGTAGTTGACTTATACTTAAGTTTGTTCTTATGTGTGTAATAACTCTACTCCTTGTATAATTAAGTGTGTTGTGAATTCGTCTGTTGTGCTCCTATGTGGCGCAGTTCTATGTATGTGAATTGTGCCTGAGTTTGTGGAGGTTTCAGATGTCCTGTGGACATCTGACGGACTACCGGGTTTATCCCGTCTGAAGTGCGTAAGCGGTGATTGTCAGTAAAATGACAATCCAACGCACTTGAGCCGGTTTAAGCTAGACGGTTCCGCCACAGGGATGAACCAGAGAGGTCGCCCCCAGGTCGCCCGACCTGTCTAGATCGGTCGACCTGGTCGGGGTCCCACCTGGCCTCTGTTTCTTCCTGCACGCTGGTTTGATCATCTTATACTCTGTTTCAGCGGAATACTTGCAGAATTTGATTATGAAATTTTTTTAACTCAATAAAATTAACCCTTTTTGCATCTCCAAATCACATGGAAAATATTAAACTTACATATATTTTATTCCCTGTACCTTTTGGCTTGTGGAAATCTTCATTCTTATAGGAACTCATGTCATCTAAGTTATTGCATTTAGAGATATGGCTTTAATATGAAAGATGCTTTTACTTACTTGAGTACTTGGAATTTATGAAAAAGTTTTTAAAACTTTTAACCATGCTATGCTCCTCATGGGTTTGAGAGACAACCAATCACATATATCGTGCATACCCTTTGAGCTTTGAGTTGTTCCAAGTTTTGTGACCCTTAGTAGAGATACTTCATGTTTTTAAAGTCAAGATCACGTACACTCCACCATAGAGAGCTAAACCCTTACACTGAGGGTGAAGCAAAACATGCCTTTGTTCTATGTTCATGAATAAATACTCCTAAAATGGCTTTCTTCCCAAAGAATTAAGATGGAAAGAAGGTATGGGCTATATGTGCTAAAAAAGAGAGAGACTCATGCTAAGAAGCATAGAGCTGAAAAAAAAGAAAAAAAAAGGGGGAAGAAAGGTCAAGATAAAGGAGTACTACTTATATCATACACTTGCACATCTTGACTTGATTACATGATTTGTCTCTGACTTGGATCCAATCCTTGGAATGACAACACAAGTGAATTAAGGTATGTATCTTGAGAGCTCCACATATAAAGTTCTATTTTGGAGAGTATGAGTGTTGTCCAACCATTATGAATCAGAGAGACAACTCTTTGAGGAGTAAGGCATTGGTTTTTCTTTTGCAAAATTCTGAAAACCCAAGTACTTGAGATGTAAAATGTATCATGTCATATAAGAAGCTGTTCCTTCCTGCAATAACCCAAGAAGACATGTTAGCCACTTATATAATTCCATTAAGCTAAATGTTTGGGAATAACCTATATGTTTGTTTATGATTTCCATGATGAAGCTTAGACTTTACTCGAGGGCGAGTAAAGGATAAGTGTGGGGGAGCTTGTTGGCGGTTCTTAATGATGAATTATTATTGCCAATAAAAACATGAAAAATGATAAAACAAATAGACATAGGGTTAATTACTAATGAATTCCATGAGTTTTGGTGCATATGTGATCACAGAAACAAAGTGGCAAAAGAAGAGATAAAGTGGGCCCAGGGCCAGGTCGCCCGACCTCCCATGGTCGGGCGACCTGGGCCCAGGCCCAGTGAGGTCCATTTGAAGCCCATCAATAGAAGCACAATCAGGAGTGATCAGAAATGTTGAGATCAAGTCGGTGGGAATAAAGAGATGGGATTGGGCCATGTGGCAATCACTTGGATCCATGGGCCACATCCCTGTCTTAACTTACACATCTTTGACATTACCCACCGGAAACCGACTACGGGGCCCACAGGAGAGTGACCCTGACAGAGTGGGGCCGAGGGGCCACAGCCCTGGGTCAGCTGACCTGGCCAGGTCGGCCGACCTGGCCGCGCGACCATTTCGCCACCGCCTTCACGAGCAACTGTCAACCGCCTCCAGGAGCCCATCTGTACCGTGGATCATTTACGTCGGTGAATCTGACGGTCGGCCGATCCCCCTAGTCGGCCGACCTGGGCCCACCTCCGGACCGCCTCAACCGACTCCAAACCGCCTCTCCAAGCTATAAATAGCTGGACTCGGGGCAGGGCTAAGCATCATCGAGATGAAGTGAAGATCCAAGGCGAAGCCCTCCTCATATCCAGAGTAGAAATAGGGAGAGAGTGAGGGAGAGTCTGGAGGAGTCCCGGCGTGTCGGCGACCCTCCACCTGTACCTCGACGGATGCGAGCTACTCAGTAAGTATCCGGGATTCAACTATTATTCAAGACTGAGTTATAGAAAAGCTGAGTTGTCTATTGTGCTTGTGGGTTCGTTGCTTTATTCATAAAGTATTCTAATCTTTGATCAAGGCTAGGATAGCGATATTATCTTAGACGTGGTGCTTAGGTGTATATCTGCACTTGTTTGCCTCGTAGCCCCACGGATTAGAAGAGGTAGGCGGCAGGTGGTGACAGCCCTGTCCGTCCTTTGTAATCCTCCACGTTCGGGTACGGTGTAGAGCTGTTGGCCGGCAATTTTCTAGAGGTCTAGGATACCCCGGTGCCCAAAGCAAGCATAGGAGAATTACCTTCGATATAATCAGCCTTAGTGCTAAGTTATCCTCTATACCCAGCCTTTATATACACTCGATCGATCCGGTTCAGCTTTAATGATTAGATAGTCATTTATGTTCCCCGTGGATTCGATACCTGGTTTACTCAAGGGTGAAAGCTACTACGACAGCCGTGCGCTTGCGGTCTTTCTGTTTGCCACCGCTGGTGTCAACAACCGGTCAGTACCCTTTGTGCTTGTATGCTATGTACTGGATTGCTGATCTGTTGAATCTCTGACATATCCTCATTTATTTGTCTTGTCGGAGCGGGCTGTAAAATATTTCTGCCCTGTCCCACTGCCCAAGGGCAATGTCCGGCCGGAGAAGTGTATGTTGGTGGAGGAAGCATCTCGGGCTCCTCGTGTCATAGACGAGGGGCAAGCCGAGTGGGAAGTGGCCGACTTCATCTCGACTTATATAGAGGAGTCGGATGACGACCAGGCGGCCGGGGTGGCTGCTGCTGGCTCAGGGAGGCCAACGCGCCTAGGCTGTGCCCAAGATGACCCACTCCCAGAGGGCAGCTCGAGGGGTGTCCACCAAGCCACCTCCGAAGTTGGGGCAATCCGCACGGGTCGAGGCCGAGGCGCGGAGGAAGAGAAAGGCGTCGTCCCTGACGAGCGAGGCGGGGGATGGCGCTTATGGGTCTCCCTCTGGACCTGATCCCGCGCGTCCGTCCCAGGAGACTGTGGGGGGCCAGGGGAGTATCTTCGCCCAGCCAGAGCTACGGCCAGACTCGACTCTGCTGCCGAGCCAGGTGCTTCCACTACTACTGAAGCGGGTGGAGTTCAAGCGCCCACACAAGATAGGGTAAGTTATCTTGATGTTCCTTGAGCCGTACTTAGGACTTGTAGAGTTCCAATTGCTGATGCATTTGTTGTAGGCTCGGGAGCCAAGGAGGTGGTGCCGGCGTGTCGCCGCACCAGAGGGCTGGTGGCAAGACGCCGCCAAGTCAGCCTGCCGCCATGGAGACGGGGTCGGGGTCCGGCGCTGCTTCGAGCTTGCCGGAGCAGGTGTCAAGTCAGAATTCTTATGCAGATGCCTATGCAGGGCTTCGAGCCGAGCTATTGGAGCTGAAGCAAGCGATCGAGTTCAACGCCAACTCGTTGGTGCCTGCTGGGTTGGGCCCGACGACTTTGACGCTGGGTCAGCGGCTCCGGGCCGGGCCGACTCAGGCGGCGCAGCTTGTTCAGGAGACTGCAGTCGGCTTCGGTAGTCAGATCCTGGCACTCCTCCGGGTGCACTTCCCGGCGCAAGAGCTTGCTCCAATCGCTGACGGCCTTCCAAGGGTGTCTCCGACGACCAGTTTGACGGGCTGGTGACGAGTGTGCACATCTGGCGGAGGCTGTAGTGAGAGAGCTTGGCCTGTAAGAGCAGTGGTAAATGTAAACTCTGTATCGTACATATATGTGGAAAGTTCTAAGTTGAATTGAAGCATTGATTTGCAATGATGTGTTGTTGGCCCCTTTTCCCTGCCGACTAGGACTTTGCATCACCCGACTGGCCACTACCGTGTGCCGTTTAAGCACCTTTTTTGACACGCTGACCACTGCTCATAGAGAGGATGGCTTACCCAGATTACACTGCTCAGCAGGGAGGCTTAGGTGTAGGGGGCACGCGGGTTGAGCACGGAGCTCAGTGTTTCACGGTGGGGGACTCGGACCTGCCGGGTTAGCTTAGCTGTCACCGGGGGGAACATGGGGTTGGGCAGTCTAGGCAGCCTGTTCTCATGAGGCTTTCTTTGTAGAGGCGAAGAGGAAGGAGGACGCCCTCCAGGGGAGATTAGATGAGTTGGCCGGGGCCAAGCGAAAACTTGAGGAGGAGGTGCAGGCGCTCAAGGCGGCCAACCAGCGCTTGAAGGATTAGCACGACCAGGCGATGCATGGTAGGTATCTTCTGGCAAGTCTTCCGTAGCTTTGATCAAGTCAGAATTCTTATGCAGATGCCTATGCAGGGCTTCGAGCCGAGCTATTGGAGCTGAAGCAAGCGACCGAGTTCAACGCCAACTCGTTGGTGCCTGCTGGGTTGGGCCCGACGACTTTGACGCTGGGTCAGCGGCTCCGGGCCGGGCCGACTCAGGCGGCGCAGCTTGTTCAGGAGACTGCAGTCGGCTTCGGTAGTCAGATCCTGGCACTCCTCCGGGTGCACTTCCGGGCGCAAGAGCTTGCTCCAATCGCTGACGGCCTTCCAAGGGTGTCTCCGACGACCAGTTTGACGGGCTGGTGACGAGTGTGCACATCTGGCGGAGGCTGTAGTGAGAGAGCTTGGCCTGTAAGAGCAGTGGTAAATGTAAACTCTGTATCGTACATATATGTGGAAAGTTCTAAGTTGAATTGAAGCATTGATGTGCAATGATGTGTTGTTGGCCCCTTTTCCCTGCCGACTAGGACTTTGCATCACCCGACTGGCCACTACCGTGTGCCGTTTAAGCACCTTTTTTGACACGCTGACCACTGCTCATAGAGAGGATGGCTTACCCAGATTACACTGCTCAGCAGGGAGGCTTAGGTGTAGGGGGCGCGCGGGTTGAGCACGGAGCTCAGTGTTTCACGGTGGAGGACTCGGACCTGCCGGGTTAGCTTAGCTGTCACCGGGGGGAACATGGGGTTGGGCAAGGACTCGGAAGTCGGAGTAAGCAGGTACTCCCCCAATGATCGTGATGAGTAAAACGTTGTTTGGGTCGGGCCCAAGCCCCGGGCATTAGCATTAATGTCGGGTGAGAAGATAGCATCAAGCCATATAGCAAGGCAAAGACATTTTCATTATTATGAGACAAGGGATACATAGCTTTTGCATTTTTCTACGGATAGAATTTGACGAGGTGCTCGATGTTCCACACGTTCGGGACGGGGTCACCATTGGCCCACTGAAGGCTATATGTTCCTGGCGAGATGACTTCCTTGACAATGAAAGGGCCCTCCCAGCAGCCCGACAGCTTGTGTTTGTCCTTGGAGGACATGACTCGGCGCAGGGCCAAGTCGCCAACGTTGAGGGAGCGTTCCCAGACGTTCTTGTCGTGATATCGCCGTACTTGCTGCTCGTGCCTGGCATGCCGGACCAGTGCAGCAAGTCGGTGTTCTTATAGGCAGTCCATGTCGACCTGGCGGTCGATTTCTGCTTCACCTTCCTGGTAGTGTTGGATGCGCGGGGCACCATGGGCGACGTCGATTGGGAGGACGGCTTCGGAGCCATATACCAGGAAGAAGGGAGTGTATCCCGTTGCTCTGCTCTTCTGCGTCCGGAGGCCCCATATGACATGGGGTACCTCTTTGGACCACCGTCCAGCATGCTTGTTGAGTTCGTCGTACATGGCTTTCTTGAGCGAGTCCTAGACCATGCCATTAGCCTGCTCAACCTGGCCATTGCACCTAGCGTGTGCTATGGAGGAGTAGTAGACGTCGATGCAGTTGTCCTGGCATAAGTCCCAGAACTCGTGTCCTGTGCACTCAGATCCGAGGTCAGTGATGATGCAGTTCGGGACGCCGAACCGGTGGGTGAGCTCCGCGATGAACTTGGCCGCCGTAGCCGACTTGGTGTCAGTCAGAACCTTGTACTCGATCCACTTGGTGAACTTGTCGACTGCCACCAAGAGGTGCTTGAATCCGCCCGGAGCGGTTTTGAAGAGCCCGACGTTGTCGAGTCCCCATATGGCGAATGGCCAAGATGGGGGAATGGTTCGTAGCGCCTGAGCCGGCAGGTGCTTTTGTTTCTGGAAGAACTGGCAGCCGGTGCAGCAGCGCACCAACTCTTTTGCGTCGGACAGGGCTGTTGGCAAGTAGAACCCTGCTCTGTAAGCTTTGCCGACTAAGGTCCCTGCAGCGGCATGGTTGCTGCATGTGCCCGAGTGGATGTCCTATAGGAGGCTGATGCCTTCGCCACGGAGGACACACTTCATGAGTATGCCTATGGAAGCTGCCTTTTTGTACATGGCGTCGCCAATAACGACGTAGTTTGTCATGCCCCGAGTCAGCTTCTCAATTTCTTCCTTCGTACCCGATGACCAGTTCTCTGTGAGGAAAGCGATAAAAGGGCGCGCCAGTTTGCTTCCACCAGGAGAACTTCATTGGTCGGAGGGCCACCCAGGGGTGGCTCTGAGTCGGGCATGGGGCTGCTGACCTCAAGCATCTTGATGGACAGGGTGCGCAGGTCTTGGACGAAGACGCCGACTGGCACCTGGGCTCTGGTAGACCCTAACTTGGATAAGACATCGGCGACGACGTTGTCCTCTCAGAGGACATGGTGGAGCTCGAGCCCATAGAAGTGGGCCTCGAGTTTGCGTACCTCTGCGCAGTATGCGCTCATGGTTTCCTTGGTTGCGTCTCAATTCTTGTTGACTTGTTCGACGACTAGCTTGGAGTCACCATAGCACATTAGCCTCTTGATGCCAAGTGACACCGTGATCCGGAGACCGTGGATAAATGCCGCGTACTCGACCCCATTGTTGGTGGCCTGGTAGTGTATCTAGAGAACGTATTTCAGGTCCTGCCCCTCTGGGGAGATAAACAGCACTCCTGCGCCGGCTCCCTCAAGGTTGAGGGCACCGTTAAAGTACATCTTCCAGTGCTCCGGCCATTCTGCAGGGGTCGGAGTCTGGATCTCCGTCCACTCGGTCATGAAGTCGGCGAGTATCTGGGACTTGATGGCCTCCCGTGGCTCGAAGTTGATGGTATGCTCGCCAAGTTCAACGGACCACTTGACTATGCGGCCGTTGGCGTCCCTATTGTGGAGGATAGCTCCAAGGGGGAAATTCGAGATGACTCGAATGACGTGGGGCTGGAAGTAGTGACGTAGCTTCCTGGCGGTGATCAGGAGTGCGTAGAGCAGCTTTTGAGGATGGGGGTACCGGACCTTGGACTCGCTGAGTACCTTGCTGACGAAATATACAGGGCGCTAGACCTTGTATGGGTGGCCTTCTTCTGGTCGCTCGACGACCAGGGCCGTGCTGACTACATGAGTAGTAGCCGAGATGTATAGTAATAGCTCTTCCTTGGGGTCAGACCTGTGAGTACCGGGAGTGTGACTAGGAACTCCTTGAGGTCGGCCAGGGCCTTGCTAGCCTCAGGTGTCCATTCGAACTTGTCCGCCTTCTTGAGGATCTTAAAGAACAGGAGTCCCTTCTCGCCAAGCTTGCTGATGAACCAGCTCAGGGCCGCCATCATTCCCGTGAGCTTCATGATGTCTTTCTTACACTTGGGTTCCTTGAGGTTGCGTATGGCGTCCAGCTTGACTGGGTTCGCCTCGATGCCACGCTGGCTGACCAGGAAGCCCAGGAGCTTTCCTGATGGCACCCCGAATACGCACTTTGTAGGGTTGAGCTTCCATGTGAAACGACGCAAGTTGTTGAAGGTTTCCTAGAGGTCGGCGATCGGGGAGTCAGCGTCGTATGTCTTGACGACAACATCATCCATGTAAACCTCCATGTTGCGGCCGATTTGGCTTTGCAGGCAACCTTGGATGGTCTTCTGGTACGTGGCACCGGCGTTCTTCAACCCGAACATCATCGTCTTGTAGCAGTAGATGCCATGCGGGGTGATAAACGCTGTATTGTCCTGGTCGGACGTCTTCAAGGCTATCTGGTAGTAACCCGAGTAGCAATCTAGGAAGCATAGTAGCACGCAGCCGGACGTAGAGTCGACGACTTGATCAATTCGCGGAAGAGGGAAGGGGTCTTTAGGGCAGTAGCGGTTGAGATCTGTGTAGTCAATGCACATTCTCCATTCACCGGATTGCTTCTTTACAAGTACAGGATTTGCAAGCCACTCAGGGTGTTTGCATTCTCTAATGAAACCGGCAGCGAGGAGCTTATTCAGTTCTACCCTAATGGCCTCCTTACGATCTTGAGCGAATCGGTGCAGCTTCTGTTTTGCGGGCTTCGCGTTCTTGCTCAAATCCAAGGAGTGCTCAGCCTTCTCCCTTGGAACACCCGGCATGTCTGATGGCTTCCATGCGAAGATGTCCCAGTTGTTCCAGAGGAAGGAGGTGAGCGCATCTTCCTATTTAGGAGTGAGCCCTGGCCCTATGAGGGCCGTCTTGGAGGGGTCGTCGAGTCCCAAGCTAATCGCTTTGGGGGTTTCTGCAGGTGTCAGCTCTGTGGGCTGCTGCTTCTGCTCCGGGAGGACAAGCTCGCCAGCTGCCGCCTTGGGGGCTTCTTATGCCAGCAAGGTGGCGTTGCCGAGTTGCTGAGATAACTCGGCTATCTTGATGGCCTCCCCATCGCACTCGAAGGAGGTCTTGATGTCTCCACAGATGGAGAGGACGCCATTGGGCGCTGGCATTTTCAGGACCAAGTATGTGTGGTTTGGAATAGCCATGAATCGGGCCAGCATGGGCCTACCAAATATGGCATGGTAGGAGCTCTTGAAGTCGGCTACCTTGAAGTATAGGAACTCCGTATGGTAGTTGTCGGCCGTGCCAAACATGACTGGCAAGGCGACCCTTCCTATCGGGTAGGAAGCTTTTTCTGGCACAATGCCAAAGAACGGATCTTCGGCACTCAGGAGCCTGCTGTTGACGGCCCTTAGACGCGTCAATTGTGAACCGCAAGTGCACAGATCAGTTGTAGCTCTTCCCTTAGAGTACTCCCCCAAGGTTTATCAATCCGTGGAACTAAAGACATAAGAAACAATCTAACTAGCATTAAAAGCTTTTTGTCTTGAAGAGGGGTTGTAAAACCAAATAGATCTAATCTAATAAAACCCAAACACCGGAGGTAGCAAGAGGAAGTTAGAGATAACCAATCTAGATTGCCTAGATCATGCATATGTTGTAGCTATGAGCCAAATAGAGTGAAAAAAGATAGATGTGTATCTCAATGAAAAGCATCTTAAATCATGACCTCCGATCAAACTCCCGAAAGTACCCACCGTACACGAGATCAAACCCTATCATGATACTCTCTTTCGGTGTGAGTAACTTAAGGGCACGTTCACAAGTGAACGTGTCGAACCACTTGGTAGATCCGGTATGAACCCCTAGCCACCATGGCTACAAGAACACCCCGAGCAATCTATCTCGAGAATAGATTGAAGAAGAAACAAACCCAAGCAAGAACGAAATCATAGAAGAGGCACTTGATCGCTAAAAATTCGGAAACACATATAACTTCACCATGAATGTAAGTACATCACAAGATCACCACCGGGATCCTACCTTGATCTTGATGGTCCTAGCTCCAGAACTCTGACATGGTCTTCATCGCAGGGTTCCCACATCGGCTAGGGATGAACCCTAGACAACTAGCATGACCCTCAGCTCTCCGAAAGGTGTCCCTCTAGCTTCTCTACTCCCCGGCGGCGAATGACGAATTGATTGATGCGTGGCACGAAGGTACAGGGGTATAAATACCATGAGGAAACCCTAGGTAGAAGGGGGGAGGTGAGCCAGCGCAGAAAGGGCCAGGGCCGGCCGGCCCAGGAGGTCCAGGCCGGCCGGCCTGGGGCCTTCCCTGGCCGCTTCGCCCTCTTCTTTCTCCTCAAGTCTTCTGGAAGCTTTTGTAGATGTTCCACCTATACATGTGGGCCTTTGGACGTCGTTTGCTTCGGGATATCTTCGAGATAAGAATGGGAAGTGATAAACTTCCATATCCTCCGATTGAGTTGACTTGACCCTGAAGTCTCTTGACCTTATCTTGAAGCACTTGCCTTTAATACTCTTGGAGGTTGGTTCACCAAAGTTGAGCACGAACGAAGGTTGGAACCACCTAGGCCGGCCGGCCTAGCCATGTGGGTCCGGCCGGCCAGCCCTATTCTTCGGGCCGCTGGCCTTCATCTTTCACCGTGTCGTCCTTGGTTCCATGCCTTGTCCATATGTGCTCTATTTTAGCCCAAAAACCTGCATAAACACAATTCCTCCAAAAACACATGCATATGCGAAAACGTCCCGGTTATAGAGTATGATCATTAGTTTAGATATCAAATTCCTGCCATTATTGAAGATAAACAGGGGTAAAAGTGTGCCACTAAGGAGCGTCAACAATCCCCCCATGCTTAAACCTTGCTCGTCCTTGAGTAAGTCTTCAATAATAACTCGAACAAGTCTTCAATAAAAATCAGCGTTGCCTTTCGGTGTCCAATCCCTGCACTTGATCATACACGAGAAAACATAATGCCCTCAAAATATTTTGCAATTAATTCTTCAAATTGTAACCAACTCTTTCCAATATGGAGGGTAGATATGAATTAAGTGTTCCCCACAAAAAGTTAAACACATGCTCTCTAATTTAAACAAGTCTCAGGAATTAAGAAGTAAGTTTCAAAAGTATTACTGAACCAAAGTCAATAATTTAAACCTCATTGCAATTGCTCATGGAAACTCTCAGCTCTTCTTGTCTCTCGAACTTTGCTAGAACTCTCTTTACCTTCCTTTCTCTCATGTATGTGTAAGGCTTTATCTGGAGCTATGGAAAGATTAGTCATAACAAAAAATATTATGATCAAGATATTATCAAAATAAGAAGTACTTCTCATGGGTTTACCAAGACTAGTCAAAAAGTCCATGGAAAATATTCGATTTTGTGGAGAGGGGGAAAATGGAACACACGCTTTTTAGATAGTGGACATGTGCAAATGGCAAAGGTTGATCCCAAGGCACAAGTGAAGTCCTCATTATTGGATTGCACATGGTTGGAATATTTGAGTATGGAATAATCTTTAAGGCACTATGAAATTTAATGAAGCAAAAAAGAACTAAGTAGCATTTATTTTCATACTTTTTTCTTTTCTTTTATTTTTTTCTTTATGCTCCTTAGAACTTCTAGCAACATTAATACTTACTCAGCCTCCCCCCTCATGCTTAAACGATTGCTCGTCCTCGAGCATAGAAGTGTTGGCCAATGCTAGAGTAAGTATCCATCTTAATCTTTTGGAAAATGATTTGAATCTTCGGGGAGTATCTTCTCGTCGAATAATGAAGGCATCGGGGGAGAAGGGGGTAGGTCGGTCGGCTCATGGTGATGAGACCGGCCGGCCCACTTGTTGTGGTCCTCCATTTCTTCTAATTTTTCTTGTACGCGCTCTTGGATGCCTCCCAAATAGATGTTCGTTGTATCAAGCTCTTGATTCTTCAGAATTTCCTCGAGATAATGATCCATACTCAAAATAGGTTGTGGTCAAGGAGGTATTTCACAAAAAGATAATTTGGGTTTCAGGGTGGATATCCAGCGAAGTTTGTGAAGTTTTCGGTGTAGAAACTCACAATGCATGGATAAATAGGCTAGCAAAAATAAGGTACACAAAATGGAATGGTCAGCTTCTTAGTCTCGTACCAGAGAAGATAAATCCTGAATCAATTCACTTGAAAATAATTCTTAAACTATGGTTCAACATGATATGTCATTTAGGCTTTGGATAGGTAGAGCAATTGCAAAAGGTATTAATGACAAGGCTAGCTTTAATTAATTCAGCAATTAAACATCCCTTGACAAGTTTAAAAGAGAGAGCAAGAATAATAAATATGGGTCTAAAATTATCATANCCCTTGTTGTGGTCCTCCATTTCTTCTAATTTTTCTTGTACGCGCTCTTGGATGCCTCCCAAATAGATGTTCGTTGTATCAAGCTCTTGATTCTTCAGAATTTCCTCGAGATAATGATCCATACTCAAAATAGGTTGTGGTCAAGGAGGTATTTCACAAAAAGATAATTTGGGTTTCAGGGTGGATATCCAGCGAAGTTTGTGAAGTTTTCGGTGTAGAAACTCACAATGCATGGATAAATAGGCTAGCAAAAATAAGGTACGCAAAACGGAATGGTCAGCTTCTTAGTCTCGTATTCACTTGAAAATAAATCTTAAACTACGGTTCGACATGATATGTCATTTAGGCTTTGGATAGGTAGAGCAATTGCAAAAGGTATTAATGACAAGGCTAGCTTTAATTAAATTCAGCAATTAAACATCCCTCGACAAGTTTAAAAGAGAGAGCAAGAATAATAAATATGGGTCTAAAATTATCATAACTTCCACAAAAGATTGAGCCGGTATTTAGATAAATTTCAGATCATGTTTGGGTAAGCATTAGTTCAATCATGCATAAGCCAAGCGCAAAAATAGACAAAGCGGCAACGATCATCATATTTCAACATGGCATAAACTTTCTATCATCACTAGTAATCATATCATGAAAGCATCAGTGATAAATATAGTGATCATGGTGATGATAAACAAAAGCACACACTAACACACATGTTGAAAATAAACAAAAACAGAAAATTGCTACGCACATAAGCTTGCACACACGTTGAAAATAAATAAAAGAAAGGGGAAAAACTCAAACCACACGTGCGAGCAATTTGTTCTTGGTCCTTGTCAGTAACTCCTCTTGGCTTGGCGGCTATCTTGCGTTATACCCTTGGTCATAATACACTTGAGAAGCTCCTTCATCAAAATGTTCCGGCGGCGCCAATCCTAGAAGTCCCATTTGATATGCAATCCCCGCGGTTCCATCTTCTAGTCGGTCTGTATGCCTTCGGATGGCATTAATGTCCTCCAAGTTCCTATCGGCGTAGTCTCCAATTGTCCTTGTGCTTCTTTCCGGTTGTTGGAGATGTGCAAATTAAGCTCCAAAAGATGGATCCGGAAACACTCCTTGATGTGGCGGCAGTAGGTAGCCATAATTGCTATATGTAGGCGGCGGTGGATACATCGGTGGTGGCACCGACGCTCCATACCCCCATGCTTAAGCTAGTGCATGACCCCATCCTTCTGGAGGTCCTTCTCCACTTGGTGCATTTTGAAATTCCATAGTCCAATAAGAGGAACTAGCCAGTGGAAATTCCTCTCCCACTTCTTCTACAACCGGTGCCGATGACTCTCCAACATGCTTCCCTCTTTTATTCTTCTTGGCCTTGATCAAAATCTTTTTATCCCGCCAATCAATTCTTCCTCTTCCAAATAACTTCAATCTTGCATCGGGGAGATAAATACTTGTATTTGCAACTTTGTACCATTCTTCTCATCATCTCCGATGTAGTATCCTTGCCTCATAGCCTCTATTCCAAAATCGGTCCCTTTCATGAAGAATGCCGAGTTTGTCTCCAATCTTGGGTTCAATGCAATTGCTATCATGGAGAGATAACAACCCGAGCCGACCTCTCCGGAGCCGAATGTTGCTTCACATACTCACCTATCAATCATGATGTAGGTAGGATCAATTGCTTGCTTTTTCACCAATGCCGAGTATAAATAATTTAACTCCATATCGGTTACTTTGGACTCTCTCATCCGTCCGAAAATTCTCCTGCTCATCTAAGAATGAAATATTTGAAGTATGACATTGCTTATGTTCTTCCTTTGGCAGTTGTCATCCCTTGCAATTTTCTTCCAAAATTTATCTATCCCTCCTTCTTTGACTTTGGCTCTTTCCAGTGCATCACCATTGAAACCAAGTAAGCTTCCAATTCCTTCAAAGGTAATGGACTTTTCTTCATTCTTCAACCTAAATTCAAGGCATGACACTTCTTGCTCATCAATTTTTCTTGTCACAACTCTCATGGTCATCATAATCTTCAAAGCAATTTCTCCATGCACGTCCACCGGAACACCATTGAAAAATTGCCTCCATCCGAGGTTGTCCAATAGCCCATAAATATCACCATAGAATCCCAACCTATGGAGTGCATCATCATCGAAGTCAGTGTTTGCCTTCACTCTTCTTTTTAAATTGTTGAGCCTTGCTTCTTCTTCCTCTGACAAAATGACAAACTCATGTTCTGAAATTTTTGGCTTGTATGGCGGCGGTGCGGTTGATCTTGTGGAACGTCTAGTTGGAGAAGGTGGTGGTGCGCCGGTATATCCACGTGGTTCGGTGAACCGTATGGAGGAACTTCATGGGTCTTGCATCCCTCCAAGGAGCTGCATGTCGCTCCTTTGCACGGGGTTGTCTTCCTCCATGCTTCGCGGTGACTCCGCAACGGAATGCCTCCGCGAAAAGCTCGCCGATAGCGCATCGGACGCCGATGACCTTGTCCTCTTTCCATGGATGTTGTTCATGATTTGCCTCCTCATGGTGCCTTGCTGCACAATCACAAAAACCAACACATTGGGGGTTTCTCGCCGGTGGAAAAACAATATATCGAAGAGGAGAGCAAACTAGGAATTGTAGTGAATTTTTGGAGATTTTTGGAGGTGGTTTTGATTCTCGAAATTTTTCAGAGCCTCTGCTGGTTTTCACGGTGGAAGAACTAAAGAACAAGGACTTAGAATTGTATGAGAGACGTACCTGTGAAAGATGAGCACCAGGGGGCATAAATGGAGGCCAGGCCGGCCAGCCTAGGGTCCTCCCTGGCCAGCTTCACGTGCCCTTGCTCCCACCTCTTCCTAAGTGAATTCTTGATTGATGTCCAGCAGCTCCACATGCTTTGCACCGTCCAATTGTTGTGAACCATTCATTTTTAGCAAAGTTGTCCACTTGTCTATTGTTTTCTCCACTTTGATTAATGTCTTTGTATTTTGCTTCAACTCCACTCCAAATGTTGCTTTCAATCCTGCAAAAATGAGTATACCACCATGCATGGCTACCTCCTCTTGCATGTGGAGTTAGGTGGAGAGCACAATATTTCTTCCCGTGGACTCAATCTTGGTCATTTAGTGATGATAATGATCATAAACCCTTCCAAAGTATGTTTACATGCTTAAATCCTCCTCTAATCATGACAAGTAAAACCAGCTCAAAGCAAGCAATGAGTTTGAATAATTAGAGGGGAATTTGGGCATCATAAACACTTGTGAGTCGAGAAATATTTTCCGACTACATTAATTTTGATTGTACCTGTATTGCTCACTTTCATGAATTGATAGCGAACTTTCCCAAGTTCAACCGTGGGTCATAGGTTTAGCTTCCAAATTTTGGCCAAAAAGAGAGAGATATTTTGAAAGAAATAAAATAAAAGGGGCTTAGAAAAATCCTAATCCTAGGGAAATAAAACTGAAAATTGCTAAGGTTGCGTGAGCCTATCATACGTCAAAGAATTTAAAGAATTAAGAACAACTCTTGGCCCTACTTGTGTCTTTACAAAGATTGACTTGGTCCGGCCATCATGGAAAGGACGGTCGCCAAAACGGGTATGGAAATTTGGTTTTGGGTTTCTCAAGATTAAACAAATAAATCATGGGAAGGCTCAAGTCATTGGTTTGGTTTTGAATAAGAATTAAAATCAAAATGACCGAGCAACTCTAATTTAAATGTTCGACCTAACGACCAATTTAACAAATGTTTATCAAATCTTGCGTAGCAAAATTCATGACTCACTTACTCAAAAGATCTTCGCGGGTTGTCCTCCCGGTAGCTTATTCTTGACTCGACGAACTGGTTGTCCTCCCAGTAGCTTATTCTCAACTCGACGAATGGGTTGCCTCCCGCAAAGCTCTTCGTTTATAGTCTATAGCTAGACCTCTTCTTTTCTTCACTTCGGACCAACGCTCAGTGGTGGCATTGTAGTCTTTGGCACCCACTTTTGCACAATCCTTGGCCTGGGTGCAGGATTATTCTTCGGCTTAGTCATCTTTTTGGTCTTCACAAGCGGGCGTTGAGCTTTTGTCTCGACGGATGCAACAACTTCTTTGGTCTCCTTCGCTTCCTTCTTCTTCGGCTGCACCGTGGTGTCACGACGGTGAGGTGGAATATATTTAACATTGATCATATTGCATACCTCAAAGCGTGGACGAAACTTGAACTCGCTCATGGTGCCATTGATGTCGAACTTGATCTCTCCCTTGCCAACGTCGATGTTCGCCCTTGCGGTCTTGAGGAATGGCCTCCCAAGGATGAGTGGCGACTTTGTCCCTTCTCCCATATCGAGAATCACAAAGTCCACAGGGACTAGGTGTTCTCCGATCTTCACGGGTACGTCTTCGGCGATGCCCATAGGATAGTGAACAGAGTTGTCCGCTAGCTCTAGGCACATGGCGGTGGGTTCCGGCTCCGGTAAGCGTAGCTTCTCGTACACGGCCTTTGGCATGATGCTCACACTTGCGCCATGGTCACATAATGCCCTCTCGAACATGTATGATCCAACCTTCTCATTAGCGAATCGATTTTCCCTTCTAGTAGTTCTTCACGCTCCACCTGCAAAACGCTTTTAGCAACTCCCGCGGACGGTGTAGGGTGCAGCCGTCCCGATGATGCCCATGCATCATTGTCCGACACCCTCTTGAATAGCTTGAGAGCTTGAGTCGGGGTGAGCTCAATAATGGATCCTCTGGTCGATGCGTTGATGATTGCCCTTGATGCGGTCATGAGGCCTTGGTAGAACTTTTGGACTATATCCTCCCTTGAAAACTTGTGATGAGACATGGCTCGGACGTTGTCGTTGAAGCGCTCATTGGCTTCCGCAATAGTCTCTGTCGGGGCTTGTGCGAATGTAGCAATCTTGTTGCGCAAAATTTGAGTCTTGCCCGGCGAGTAGAACTCCGTCATGAAAGTTTTCATCAAGGCATCCCAACTTTGCACCGTCTCCGCCGGTAGAGAATGAAACCATTGAAGTGCCCTCCCAAGTTGAGAGAACGGGAAGAGCCTCGCTCTCACTTGATCTTGAGTTACTCCTTTCATGTCGAAGGTGCGGCATAGTTGGATGAATGCTTGAAGGTGAAGGTTGGCATCTTCTTTTCCGATGAAGGGCGAGCTTTGCACCATACGAATGGTTGAGGTCTTGATCTCGAACGGCCTTCCAACTTCGTTGAGGGTTTGGATGGGCAAATCGTTGATGCCCGGGATGCATAGCTCTCCGATCGTGTGTTTTGGTAGCACCATCTTGGGTTGCGGTGGCGCTTCCTTTGGACTTGGTGGTGGAGTAGATGATGAACTTGCGGTCTCGCCTTTCGGATCTACTAGTTCCAGCTTCTTAGCTTGTGCTTCACGTCTCCTTTGCGAATGCTAGTCAAATCGGATCTTAATCGATAGTTCCCCGGCAACGGCACCAGAAAAAGTTTGTTGACGGCCCTTAGACGCGTCAATCATGAACCGCAAGCGCACGGATCAGTTGTAGCTCTTCCCTTAGAGTACTCCCCCCAGGTTTATCAATCCATGGAACTAAAGACATAAGAAACAATCTAACTAGCATTGAAAGCCTTTTGTCTTGAAGAGGGGTTGTAAAACCAAATAGATCTAATCTACTAAAACCCGAACACCAGAGGTAGCAAGAGAAAGTTAGAGATAACCAATCTAGATTGCCTAGATCATGCATATGTTGTAGCTCCGAGCCAAATAGAGTGAAGAAAGATAGATGTGAATCTCAATGAAAAACATCTTAAATCATGACCTCCGATCAAACTCCCGAAAGTACCCACCGTACACGAGATCACACCCTGTCACGATGCTCTCTTTCGATGTGAGTAACTTAAGGGCACGTTCACAAGTGAACTTGTCGAACCACTTGGTAGATCCGGTATGAACCCCTAGCCACCATGGCTACAAGAACACCCCGAGCAATCTATCTCGAGAAAAGATTGAAGAAGAAGCAAACCCAAGCAAGAATGAAATCGTAGAAGAGGCACTTGATCGCTAGAAATTCAGAAACACATATAACTTCACCATGAATGTAAGTACATCACAAGATCACCACCGGGATCCTACCTTGATCTTGATGATCCTAGCTCCAGAACTCCGACGTGGTCTTCCTCGCAGGGTTCCCACGTCGGCTAGGGATGAACCCTAGACAACTAGCACGACCCTCAGCTCTCCGAAAGGTGTCCCTCTAGCTTCTCTGCTCCTCGGCGGTGAATGACGAATTGATTGTTGCGTGGCATGAAGGCACAGGGGGTATAAATACCCTGAGAAAACCCTAGGTCAAAGGGGGAGGTGAGCCGGCGCAGAAAGGGCCTAGGCCGGCCGGCCTAGGGCCTTCCCTGGCCGCCTCGTCCTCTACTTTCTCCTCAAGTCCTCTGGAAGCTTCTGTAGATGTTCCACCTATGCATGTGGGCCTTTGGACGCCGTTTGCTTCGGGTAGGGGTGGGCATTCGGGTTACCCGAAAACTTCGGGTCGGGTATTTCGGGTTTTCAGAAATTCGGGTTTTAGAGAATGGAACCCGAAAAACACCCGAAATAAAGGAAACCCGACGATTCGGGTGCCCGATAGTTCGGGTTCGGGCTCGGGTAACCCCGAATTGCCCGAGATCACGAGTGTAAGCGAGTTACCAGTAGCATCAAGGGGAGCATTGAGAGAAAAAAGAATCACCAAAACTGTAGAAGAAAGTCACAAATCAATCGTCGAGGCACCATCTGCTCCTTTACCTTTTAGCCACACACACAAAAATTGAATCCAATAAAGAAATCACCAAAGTCTGTTGCCTCGTCAATGGAGGACAGCCAGATTAGTAGAGAGAAGCTCTGCACCCTGTTCAACCTCCCGTCAAACATGGCTTCGATGTGGATCCTGTAGCCTGACGGATCGATCTCGACCTTGTGATGCAGAATTCAGCTCGTGGCCAAGTCTCGATGGCTAGATGAGGGGCGGCTAAGAGTGAGGACTGATTTTGTCGGCGGAATGGCGGCCGAGCAGGGCACAGGCGAGAATCAACAGCTGGGAAGGGACGGCGAGCATGCGCGTGGATTACGGCAGCGGCGGTGGCGGCGGCGGCTGAGTCGATGCGATTGGAGAGGGAGCTGCAGCAATTGCTGCTCGAGAGGGGGGAGGCTGTGGGCTGGGGCTTTCTGGCGACGAGGTTTTCTACCTGGTGACTGAGCGGTGTGAACGTGGGCTGGGCCGAAAACAACTTGGGCTACAGAAAATCGGGTTATTCGGGTTGTTCGGGTACCGGAGGTCCAAACCCGAACAACCCAACATAATTTCGGGTTTCCAGACTTCGAACCCAATACACCATCGGGTTTTTCGGGTTTCAGGCTATTCGGGTTCAGGCTCGGGTTTTTTGGGTTCGGACTTTGGGTATCGGGTTTTGTGCCCACCCCTAGCTTCGGGATATCTTCGAGATAAGAATGGGAAGTGATAAACTTCCAAATCCTCCGACTGAGTTGCCTTGACCCAGAAGTCTCTTGACCTTATCTTGAAGCACTTGCCTTTCAAATACTCTTGGAGGTTGACTCACCAAAATTGAGCATGAACGAAGGTTGGAACCACCTATGCCGGCCAGCCTAGCCATGTGGGGCCGGCCGGCCTGCCCTGTTCTTCAGGCCGCTGGCCTTCATCTTTCACCGTGTCGTCCTTGGTTCCATGCCTTGTCCATATGTGCTCCATTTTAGCCCAAAAACCTGCGTAAACACAATTCCTCCAAAAACACATGCATATGCGAAAGCGTCCCGGTTATTGAATATGATCATTAGTTTAGATATCAAATTCATGCCATTATTGAAGATAAACAGGGGTAAAAGTGTGTCGCTAAGGAGCGTCAACACCTACTATAGTCAAACCCCATGCTGTTGAGGGTACTGGTGAAGATGATGTTCAGGGCGCTTCCGCCGTCAACCAGGACCTTGGAGAGGAGGACCCTTTCGACGACGGGGGCGACAATGAGTGGGTAGGACCCTGGCTCGGGAAGGTACACCCAGTGGTCGGCGCGACTGAAGGTGATGGGCGTCTCCAACCACTAGAGGTATTCCACCAGCTTGGTGGAGACCATCTTCACTTCGCGCTTGTGGAGCTTGCCCTTGCGTCGATCTGGGAAGGCGCCAGGCCCCCCGATGATGACGTTGACCTGGTGGTCAGCGTGCTGAAAATCGCAGTTAGCGGCCCGCCTGGGAGCTTCCGGTGGTGCTGGGAGTCGGCGTTCATCGTCGTGGCGATGTTGATCATCCCGGCGAGCCGGAGTATCGCGGTTGCGTTCACCGCGCCGTGGTAGTCGTCCCGGCGGTCGCGGTCTTCTCTGCGCCGGTAGTCGTCCCGCCGGTCACCGTTGTAACCATCACGGCAGTAGTTGTTGTAGCGGCCACCATTGTTGTTGAAGCGCTGCTTCTTGGCCGGCGGCAGGGCGCCGAGTTCCTTGAACAGCGCATGACAATCGCGGAGATTATGCTTTGCGTCCTTGTGAAAGGGGCACTGATCTTTCAGTGTATCATGAAACTCCTTGGTGAGGAACCAGGGTTCCGGCCGGCCTTCTTCTTCTACTAGGGCCACGAGGGGCTCAAGGCCCGCCTTACGCCCGCGCAGCGGCTCGTGGCGCTTCGAGCTTTCAACCCGGTCGTCGTCCTCCGAGCGCTTCTACTTGTTCTTGAATTGGGCCTGCTCAGCTTGATCGGCCCAGACCTCCAAGTTGACCACCTCCATCAGGTCAGAGACCGTGGTTAGGTTGGTTTTGAAGAGTGTGTGGAACAGCTGGTTGTCAATAAGGTCTCATCGGAATGCATCGATGACATCCCAGTTTTCGACATCGGCGATCTTGTTCCGGTTGTCGAAGAAACAGTCGGTGTATTCTCGGAAACTTTCACCCTTCTTCTGCTTGATGTTGTCCAGGTCGAATCTGGTGCCTGGCCGGGTGTAGCTTGCCTGGTAGTTCTTGGTGAAGGCGTGGCAGAGGTCTGCCCCGCTATCAATGGTGTCCCGGGGGATGCCCTCAAGCCATAGGAGCGCTTCCTTGCCTAGCATCACAGGGAAGTAGGTGGCGGCTTGGTCGTTGGAACCATGGGCGGCTTTGACCGCTGTGTGGTATGTCTTGAGCCAGAGCTTGGGGTCGGAGCGACAGTCGAACTTCTCGACAAGGGCTGGCTTGAAGGACTCGGGCCATCGGATGGCGCGGAGTTGGGCGAAGAAAGCAGCGAAGCCGTCGAAGATGTCCTCCTCGTCGTTGTGATGGTCACGGCAAGGAGGTCAGGCTTGGTCGGCTCAGGGCCGAACATCATCGCGCCATTGGCGGCGGTCGTCCCCGGGGGGCCGTATCGTGCATCGTACTGCTCACGCTCCATGAGCTCGTGAACGACGCAGCGCTCGTTTTCTTCAGCTGCAGCATCACCTGCCTCCCCAACCGGCTGGCGGTCGGGTCGGCCGTAGTCCCGGTCGTACCGCTCACGGTGTTCGAGCTCGGCTGCATCGCGCTCTCGGTGCCGAGCGTCGAGTTTGGCGTGGATGTCGCGGGCGTAGTCCCTAAGGCGATCAAGGAGATCGTCGGGTTGGTGATGTCGTTGGCGCCTGTCGCGTCGGTCCTGGTAGCGCTCACGACGTTGGTCCGTATTACGCGGGTTACGCTGTTCCTCCTCTTCTTCTTCGTGGTGGTTCTGGGCCACATCTTCTTCGACGACGGGTAGTGGGGGGTTCCTCTGGCGAGGTTGATCCCGATCCGATCTGCTATGAGCAGAGCAGCGGCTTGAAGAGCGGGCTGAGTTTGATCGCCCAGATCGGGATCTGGCGCGCCCAGATCGGGATCTGGCGCGATACGATCGCTTGGTTTGCTCCTGGGTGGCTTCCAACTGAGCTCGGGCACGCTGCACCTCAGGGGTGTCGGGCATGTGCCCCAGCTCGGCAAACGCGGCTGCAACATTGCCCTGAGGCGTGCGGAAGGGTACTCGGGCGAATGCTGCATCGAAGTTTTGAGGCGGGACTCCGTGAGGGCCCCTGGGCGGAGGCTGTTGCCTTGGTGGAGCCCTCAGGGGGATCTCTCCAGCAGCTGCTGTGGCTGCAGGTTCACCGGCTACCGCTTGGGGTAGCGCGGCTTCTTCAGTACGGCGTCGAGCTCGGCCAGCGTTTCGCTCCAGTCGGCGATCCCTGGCCAGGTCAGTTTCTCCGTCCTGGGTTGCAGAGTCCTCAGAGATGAAGACCTCATGCCCCGGAGGCATGGCATAGCTTGAGTCATTGCTCGTGTCGGCCGGAGCCGGCAAGAGCACACTTGTAGCAACTTGGAACTCACCGCAGCCCGGGGACTGGGTGGGCTTGGGCGGGATCTCAGATTGGATCTGAGACATGTCTTTTCGGAGTTGGGCCGAGTAGATCGCTGAAGCGTTATGGAACCCTAACAGGAGTGATCTGCGGGGTCGGTGCAGGGCCTCCTCCGACATGGTGATGCACTCAGTGATGGTTTCCTGGACACGATCTAACCCGGCAAGAAGCTCATCTGGAGGCGGGATTCTCTGGCGAGTAGTCAGGCACGGAGCCTGATCATCGAGGGTAACCGCATCGAGCTGCTGCTGGAGCGGAGCGATGATCGAAGATGAGATCGGTGAGGAAGTCAGCGCGGAGTTGGTCGGCGTGATCGCGTCGGGCGACGTGGTGGAGTCAGAGGCGGCAGCGTGCATCTCGACGAAGAAGCTGATGCCCTTGAGGTGCATGGCGCAGTCCTTGATGGAGTCGGGAAAGATGATGGAACGACGATCTGCCATCAAGCTAGCTGTATTGCCCCGCGATTACCCCTACCTGGCGCGCCAACTGTCGGATTTATTGACCGGCAATCCAACCGAGGGTACCTAGATGGTTGATTTATAGGCAAAGGGCAATCGCAGGACTAGGGAGCTCAAGGTAACACAAGGACACAAGGATTATACAGGTTCGGGCTACCCGGACGTATAATACCCTACGTCCTGTGCTCGGAGGTCTTGTATTGCTTTGCTCGGCAATGCTCCGGAGAACAATGGCGAGTTTTGTGGTTACAACGAGGGTGAAAGAACGGCGTAGAACTAGATGACCTAAAGGGTCGACCTAGGCCGCTTTATATAGGCTGACGACCTAGGGTTTACAAGTTGGTTATCTCTAATTATCGTCTGGCTCAGATCAGGAAACTAATCCAAGTCGGTTACAATATAATCCCCGTAGTATCCGGGCGGGATCTGGGCGTATCACCGAGTGCCTTGCGGGCTAAGTCTTCTCCAATCTTGTCCATCAAGCCAGGGATCCTCGTGGGCCGGCCTGGAGTCGGCCCATATCCTTGTCAGACGTGGGACCAGGCCGACTAGCTACCCGGTCGGTGATGGGCCCAGGGGTACCCATATCCCACATTCACCTCACCATTCATCATGTTAACCCTACGATCATGCAGGATAGCCACATTGGCATTGCTCAAACTCCAAAGCCTAACAACATTTGCCTCACAACATAATTACATGAGATGGAACCTCAAAACCTGAACAATACATGTCCCTAATCATCAGCGACAAACATGTGCTGGCAGGAGCCCCAGACTACAGCCTTCTACTTGATTGAATGATGTGATATTTATGATCATGGAGCTCTGCAAATAATAGCAAACCCTCTCGAATTTATAAGCATAAGCATGCTTACATGATGCAATATTCGGTGAACATAACCTTCTGGTTAATTGGATGGGCAGGCAAACCAATGTGACAAAAAATGAAGTATAAGTTAGCACATAGTTCTTGATGTGTGTGTTGATAAAAAAAACAGCTCCTAAGAAACCATATATCTTTTATTCTATCCTTTTTCAGATCAATACCACACATCAAGTTCATTTTCCTTGAATGAATTATGCCTCACCTATTTTCAATTCAACATCGCACAAACAAAATGAAGTTGAAACGCTGGAAGCTGGAATGGTAGTATGTAGCAAGGGTTGCAAACCAATACTTTGTCCTATTTTAACTGATTTAAATTTCACATAAGCATTCTAACAAACACCTTGCGTGTCCGAGCGTGCAGGACCTTGTGTGAAGATCTCTGAAGAATGTGCACATGTCCGTCAACCACGGTTTTCCTTGGCAAACAACTGAATAGCAAATCTGCAATGGAGCAACTGCTGCAAAGCACAAACAAATATCCTGAGCAAGAAATGGGATTTGGAGAAATCACTTATCTATGTCTTGCGCATGGAATAGCCCACTAAATAGAAGAGAGCTCGAGCACGTGCGGGCTCTACAGGCACCAGAAGCCATGGCCGTAATGGTCGCCAGCTTCCTGCTGGGGAGCAGGCACCAGAAGCCAGCGGGCGCGTAGCTGCTCCATGAGGCGCCGGCCATCCAGGGCAGCAGAGTGAGGGGATGGCCGGATGGGGAGCCGCTCCGCGAAGAACTACGTGAGAGAAGGGGCGCACCATGCCTGTGGGAGCTCCGGCCACAGGAACGCGAGGAAGGGAGGGAGCCCATCCGGCGTCGGCCCATGTACCGCCCAGAAGGGCCGGCTCGCCCGGGGCCGGGGAATTGGGGCAGCAGGGACGACGGGGTAGGCGCCGGGCCAGGCAGCAGCCGCCGCGGGGAGAGGGACTCACCAGGTGGCTCGAACTGGTGACCGCGCCCGGGCCCTGGTCACGCACCGCCGGAGGGTAGGGTGAGGGGAATGGAGCCACCGCCGGTGAGGAAAGATGCTGCTGGATCTCCGTGGGTGCCGCGACGCCGTCCTGTTGACGGTACTTAAGCGACGCGGAGGCCGTCGCATCCGGCGTTAGAGCACCAGCCGGCGGCCTCGATCTCCATGGGGAGGCACCGCCGCCCCTTCTCCATGGGCACCCACGAGAAGACATTCTCCTTCGCTCTCCCTTGAAAAACTACGAATGGATCTCCAATCTGTAGCCTGCTCTCGCGTGGGGTGGAAGTGTGGACCGGATCTGAGGGGGCAGCGGCGCATCCGTGCGTGGCGTCGGGGAGGGGTCGACAGGAGGAAACGAGAGGAGGAGGAAAGGCTGCGCCGATCGCAGGGGATTGCTGGATGGAAACACGCGATGGATGCGAGAGAGGAGGATGGGGCGCCCAAAGCGCGAGGTGATGGAGGAAACCGAAGATTTCACGGAGCGACGAATGCGGGCGCCGGCGTCGGTAGGGGCGCTCGGGGGCGAACGAAAACCGGGACGTTGAAAGGACCTATCACCGATAGGAAATTGCGACATTTGGTTTTTTTAGGGTCAGGAAAACGTGATAATTGGTTTTTTTTAGGAGCATGCTCCACCAAAATCAAGAGTTTTTTTGCGAGGACCAAAATCAAAAGACTTGCGTTGCAAAGATAAGATTTTGCATTCTTCACATGGTTTACAACACTCAACCGAATTTCATAAATGGTGTTGAGCTAATTGGTACCAAATATAATCATACCTCTGTATGGATAACTTCTCTACAACGGTATGCAAAGCTATATGAAGAAAAATCAATTCTAAAATGTATAATCGAAAAAACTGAAATATATCCACTATCACGTATATATGTTTTTAGTGTAAGCTAGGCAGAACTCTGCTCTTTAATGACGAAGGAAAAAAATGCAAAGTAGCTTTGCACTAAGCAGCCATTTCTATTAATTATTCACAAAATTTGTGGTCTAAGGCCTACTCCAATGGTGCCAATTGCCAAATCAGTTAGTTCATAGAATTAAAATACAATATTTTTTTCTAGATGTAAGGGAGAGAAAGAGAGGAGAGAGAAGAGATATCTCAGATAGTCTCGTACACGCAGTCCACAACTATGTGAGGTTTGTATATGGGTCCGTCTATTTTCTGAGCTGTGCTGAAAACTAGACCACTAAAGAAATTGTCTCTCGTGACATTTTTTATTATGGCCTTGTTGATTCTACCATTGGAAAAGCCCTAGTATCTGTTCTTTGTCTCCAGCGAAGCTTTGGAAAGCACGACCGCGACTAGGGACATGGTACAGCTGGTAGTCTATAATTTGTAGTTGGGGGTGTTGCCATATTTTCGCAGACCACTAATGCAAATGGACATATATAAAGTAATTATGTACTTAACTTACTGAGTGCCTTAACTCGTTTCGTTTAAAATTATATTTTTTCTTGGGACAAACTTTCGACCAATAATTACTCTATTAATATATAATTGTGGCAGGTAATTTCTATAATATGAAACCGTAACAGCACACTCCTATTTTGAGTCTTACCATTCATAGCTGGTAGACCCCAAAGCTTGTAAGTGAAGCCCCAAAATAATTGAGTAAATTCTCTCGTTGTCACTAGAATTTATATCACCTCTTTTGATGCCATTGAAAAAATTTCACTTCCCTCACGGCCACTATTTTCAATTTGCATTTCCTTGACTACCATGGCCGTTAGCATGCGTTAATTTTTCTAAATTCTAGTGGCAAAGAGGGATTCACTCAAAATAATGGGCCCCGCATCACAAAATTGGCATTGCTCTTCTCGGCTTGAAGTGGCAATCATCCCTGCAGGCCAGGTCCCATGGCACAAGTAAAACAAAACAAACAATACTCTATACCGTTGGAACGCTATCAATCCAGACCGCTCTGAACCTCCTCTTCTCGAGATATGGACCAGGATAGGGTGACAGCAATGCTGTCGATTCAGATACGTATCGCATGTACATGTACAGGTCAAATACATTATAAAAATAGCTACTGTTGATGCAGAAATCAGGTCAACACACGAGAGCGCTAGAACGCGCAGCACGTAACACGCAGCTCGCAGCTCCTCTGCGCAAACCGGTCGGACCGGTTAGACTGGTTACCTGCAGAGAAGCCGGGAGCAAACCCTAAGCGCGCTTCCCGGAAGGATCCGTCAGGGAGCACGCACTCAGGGGTGCCCTAGGGTCGGCAGGCCACCTAGGACGCCTTCAAACGTCGCGGAGACGCAGGAAGAACAGCAAGTAGGGTTAGAAAAGCTACGGTTTGGAGATGCAAAAAGTAAAGGATAAAAAGTAGTAAATTTTGATAGATTCGATTGTTGTATGTTCAATCGGCCGAATCCCCTTATATTTATAGGAAGGGTAGGTCTTGTACCGCAAGGAAACCAAGTTACAACTCGTTACAATCTCGGAACCTAATTTTAGAGTCCTAGTCGGATTACAAAATGGGTAACCGGTCTGACCGGTTCCCCACACCGGTCAGACCGGTCTGGGTGCCGAACTTCGCCCCTTTGCTTGTCTTGCTTCTCCACCGACTATTGCGGTCCTTCAAAGCTTCAAGCACCGCAACATCCTGTCATTCCAGAGAGTATGTCATCCTCTGCTTCTTGCACCAATTCTTGCGGTCCTCCAGAACTTCCAGCACCGCAACAGTCGGTCATTCCAGAGACCATATCGCTTCCATCGAACTAGGACCAATTGTTGCGGTCTCCAATGCACTAGCACCGCAACTTCCTGAGCTAGACCAGTCAGACCGGTCAGGCTAACCGGTCTGACCGGTTGCCCTGGCCTGTGTCAATTTTGGTTGTCAACATATGCCCCCCTGTTTTTTGGTAAAGCTTGCGTACCATAAAACACATTAGCACCAAAATTGTCACCTTAGGACGATGTTTTAACAGAATTCATCGGCCATTATATTTTTTTAAGGGCGATATCCAAATATCGGCCATGTGCCACTTCATGCCTCTTGCCAAACACTTGGATAGTACTTCTTTAAGTACCTTCCATTCAACGCTTTAGGCAAACGTCCTCCTTGCAGCGTCTCCACCATATAGGAATTCCCGCCATTGATCTTGAATACTCGATATGGACCTTCCCAACTTGGAGACCACTTGCCGAATTTATTATCTCTAGTACCAAGTGGCAAAATTGTTTTCCATACTAGATCACCAACTTGAAAAATCTTCTCTTTAACCTTCTTGTTGTATGCTCTAGCAACCCGGATCTTCTCTTTCTCAATTTCCTTGAGAGCTTGTAAACGCTTATCGGTCACTTCATCAATGTTGTCCATCATCAAGTCATAATATTCACCAACCGAAAGCTTATTTTGTTTAGCAAGTCTATAAGCGTCTAGATTTACCTCAACGGGCAAAACGGCCTCTTGACCATAAACAAGCTCAAAAGGAGTGACTTTGGTAGCACCATGTCTAGATATGCGATAAGCCCACAAAGCTTCAGACAAGACTTCATGCCATCTTTGGGGATTCTCCTCTATCTTCTTCTTGATCAATTTAATCAAAGTCTTATTACTAGACTTGGCTTGACCATTAGCCTGAGCATAGTATGGAGATGAATTGAGCAATTTGATCTTATACATATCGGCAAAAACTCGCACTTCTTTAGACATAAAAGATGTGCCTTGATCTATAGTTAAAGTCTGTGGAATGCCGAATCTATGAATAATATGCTCAGTAATAAACTCAATTACCTCCTTATGGGTCATATTCTTGAGAGGAACAGCTTCGATCCATTTAGTGAAATAATCCGTAGCAACCAACACGAAGCGATGACCCTTTGAAGAAGAAGGATGTATCTCTCCAATAAAATCGAATCCCCATCCTCGGAAAGGCCATGGTTTAATAATAGGATGAAGTAATGCAGCAGGTACCATCTGAATATTACCAAACTTCTGACATTCTTCACATCCTTTGTAGTAACGAAAACAATCAGCCATCATAGTAGGCCAATAGAAGGCAGCTCTTCTAAGTAACCACTTCATTTTAGGAGCCGATTGATGCGTTCCACAAATCCCTTCATGAACTTCACCCATGGCTACTCTAGCTTGATCAGCACCCAAACATTTAAGCAACAAATCATCGGCGGTGCGACGATGCAACTCATTATTAAACAAAGTATATTTAAAAGCCAAACGCCGAATTTTCCTGTCTGCTCCAGAACTGGGATTCTTCAAATATTTAATAATGGGCGCTCTCCAATCATCCACTTTGGCCTTTTTATTTTGAGGATTTTCAGCGGCCGAAATTGGATTAGCAGACGATGAACCGGTCTGACCGGTTCCTGGATCGGTCTGACCGGTCTCTGTATTGAACGCAGGACCGGTCTGACCGGTCTGGGAATCGGTTTGACCGATTCTATTCTGTTCTGCTGCAAGCGTTAGAGCTTCACCATTGACAATAGCAATCAACGGCCTTTTCTTATGAAAGTGTCTTTTCTGGACATTATAGTCAGATGCTTGCTGTGCCAAAGTATTAGCTCTAGGATTTTCACTTCTTGAAACATGATGTATGGTGAATTCATCAAAATATGGAATAATATCAAGGCACTTGTCAAGATAAATATTCAATGAACTTTCCAAACATTGACACACTTTAGATACTTGCTGCACAACCAGTAATGAATCACCAAAAGTTTCAACATATTTTACTCCCATGTCATGCAAAATTTCTAATCCGAATAATAAAGCTTCATATTCGGCTTGATTATTTGTGCACTCAATTTTTAATCGTCTAAGAGCTTCAAAAATAGCTCCATTAGGAGAAACAAGAACAATTCCAACTCCACATCCGTTCTTGCAAACCGATCCATCAAAATGCAATTTCTATGGAGTAAAAGTCATGTAATCAATCTCTAAATCATGCTCATCCTTAATTCGATGTTCAACAATAAAATCAGCTACGATTTGGCCTTTCATGGATTTCAAAGGTTCACAAGCCAAATCATATTCAATAAGTGCATATGCCCACTTACCGATTCTTCCGCTCAAAATCGGTCTATACAACATATACTTGATAACATCGGCTTGACATGCCACAATGCAAGTACTAGACAACAAATAATGCCCCAATTTTGTACAAGCATAATACAAAGACAAGCATAATTTCTCAACAGATTTGTACCTTGTTTTCGCATCCAAAAGCCGTCGACTCAAATAGGTAATTATATACTCCTTGCCATCTGTTTCTTGAGTCAAAACAGCCCCAATAACATTATCTTCAGCCGAAATATAAAGCCTAAATGGCACCCCATTCTTAGGCGCTTTAAGCACAGGCGGCGAAGATAAGTATCTCTTGATTTCTTCAAAAGCCTCTTGCTGCTTTGCCCCCCAAGTAAAATCGGCTTCATTCTTTAACCGAAGTATAGGAGTAAAAGCGCTAACTTTCCCGGACAAGTTAAAAATAAACCGCCTCAAGTAATTAACTTTGCCCAAGAATTTTTGTAAATCATGCTTGCAAGTAGACGCTTCAAGCTTATCAATAGCTTTTATTTTCTTAGGATCTATCTCTATGCCCCTTTCATGAACCATGAAGCCTAAGAATCTTCCAGCCGATACACCAAAAGCACATTTCAATGGGTTCATCTTTAAACCATACCGACGCATTCTTTCAAAAGCAAGACGCAAATCAGCCAAGTGAGAATTTAATCCAGCCAATTTGACAACAATATCATCAATATAGACTTCTAGGATAACACCAAGTAAGTCATGAAAAATCAAATTCATTGCTCTTTGATAAGTAGTGCCGGCATTCTTTAAACCAAAAGTCATCACAACCCATTCAAATAAACCAACAAAGCCGGGACGTTTTGTATACGTCTTTCTCGGCCATAAAGATTTGATTATATCCCGCATTGCCATCAAGAAAGCTAATAATCTTATGTCCAGAAGCATCATTAATAAGCATATCGGCTATAGGCATAGGATATTCATCTTTGGGAGTTGCTCTATTAAGATCTCTAAAATCAATGCACACTCTAATCTTATTAGAACCCTTCTTCTCAACAGGCACAATATTAGAGATCCATTCAGCATAACGACATGGCCGAATAAACTTAGCTTCAAGCAAACGATTAACTCTTCTTTTATGCGATCATAAAATAAAGGATTAAATCGTCTATTGCCTTGTTTATATGGCCTAAAACCAGGTTTAATTGGTAATCGATGTTCAACTAATTCACGACTTAAACCAGGCATCTCATGATACTCCCAAGCAAAGCAATCAGAATATTCTTTCAACAACTCGATTAATTCAACTTTATAAACGGCTTTCAAATTTTGATTTACAAAAGTCAGCCTTGGTATAGAACCATCACCTATGTCTATCTTTTCTAAAGGATCAGCCGACGTAAATCCTTGTCCTAACTTTTCTACTTCTTCAAAATTAGTAATGGCTTCACATGCATCGTTCATGTTTGACTGATAATGTTCCACCCTTTCCTTTAACCACTTCTCGCTTGTATCCATCTACTCTTCATTATCTGAATCAACCGATCTTTGAACCGGCCTTAGAGCAGCGGACACGAAGCCATCCTTAGTACAAGCAAGGAACTCAAAGTCCGAAATATCAATTTTGGTCAAGCACTTGACATTATCATGAGTTCCCAATATAGATGCATCGGCCATAGCAACACATGCCGAAGTATCCGCATGAACCACCTCAACTTCGTCACCAACCCATTGAATCAAGCATTGATGCAAGGTAGAAGGCACACATTGATTTGCATGAATCCAATCGCGCCCCAAGATCACACTAAAGTTACCTTGCACCTCCGTGACGAAGAAAGCAGTCGCCAGTGTCTTGCTCCCAACGGTAAGCTCCAATGATGCAACTCCCCTGGCGCTCATCGGTTCTCCTCCTCCAACGCCGCTGATCGTCATGCTTGTATTGATAAGCTCGCTGTCCAAACCTCCCAATTTTTTGTACAAAGTGTATGGCATGAGGTTTACAATAGCACCACCATCAACAAGCATCCCAGAAATCGGCTTTCCCTTAATGTGTCCCTTCACATAAAGAGCTTTTAGATGGTTATCCGATTCTGAGGGCCTCTGAAATACGGCATTCTTGGGAGCAAAATCAACTTGAGCCACCCGTTCATCATCTCCGATAAAACAATAATCGGCGTTCATGTAGATAACATTAACTTCTATATCGGTCCTGCTGGGTGAAGGCTCAAAGTCAACAGCTTCATCATCATTGCCCATCTGAACATCTGAAATTGCAGTGGGCGGAATCGAAACCTTAGCCGAAGAAGAAAATGCATCGGCCACCGATTCTTCAGACGAAACCGGTCTGACCGATTCCTCCTGACCGATCTGACCGGTTCCAGTTGCCAGAACTGGAACAGGGGGTGACCGGTCTGACTGGTCAGGGAAACCGGTCTGACCGGTTGCGGCCAGGTCAGCTGACTTCGCTGCAGATGGCTCGGCTTTTCCTGGTTCTCCAGCCTGAATATCTTGAACACCAGAACCATCCTTGGAGCTCTGACCAGCTGGTGGAATCATCGGCTTAGCCTCATTGAACCACTCCTCCCTCTTCTTAGCCGATTCTTCCTCCCTTTGCTTTTGAGTGCACAACCGCTGCAATCTCCTCTTCTGAGAATGAGTCAAACCAGGAGGACACCACTTTGGCTGCGTGTACTGAGGCAAAGGAACCTTTTTTATGGCCGAAGTACCAATAACATTAGGTGCATCGGCCATCGATGAATCAACTGCCGTAGAGCCAATTTGAATCACACTTTTCACAATTGGCTTTGAAACAACAGGCGCAGGCTCTTCCTTCTTCAGAACGGGGCAATATTCTTGCTTAGCCGGCTCCTTGCCCGGCCTCTTCTAGAAACCGGTCTGACCGGTTGGAATAACCGGTTGGACCGGTTTGTGCTGCTGGGGCACAGCCACCGGCTTCTGCTGGACACCGGTCTGACCGGCCATAGGAACCGGTCTGACCGGTTTGTGCTGCTGGGGCACAAACACCTGTCTTGGCTGAACATTCGCAGGCTTAGGCTGTGGTGGATTCATCCTTGCATGTACAGGAACCCCAGGCCGTGGTTGATTTGGTACAGGGCAGTAAGGCACGTACATTATACCATCCCTCCAAATAGATTATAGAGGGGGAAGTTGATATGGCCTCCATGGCTTGGAAGGACCAGCACCATTGAATGAACTTGGACCCTGATTCCACTATCCTCTTGGTGCCTTCATCACACCAGAATTCCTTGGTGGCGAACTTGGTGTCTTTTTTAGTGGCCGATCTTGTTGAACGGCCGCATTGTGCATATGCTTAGCCATGACTTGATCAAAGGTCGCCTTCGGCTTGAAAGTTCTCCCCTGATCTTTGTCTTGGTTTGTCTTCCAAGTGCCAACTTCGGGACGTTTAGGCACAAATGTTCGGACCGGCCTCTGGGCCGGACCGGTCTAACCGGTTACGGCAACCGGTCTGACCGGTTTGCCCTGAGCAGGGACAACCGGCCTTTGATCCCGCACTTGAGAGTTTGATTCTCCCCTAACTTCAGAATTTTTCACTGTAATAGTCAAGATCTTCTTTCCGTCAGGAGCTTGCTTCAGTACAACCTCTCTCCCAAGCACTTTGTCTTGTTCCATCACCCTCCTTGGTTCTCCAATCACAACGTTCTTGCCTCCTGTCGTATCGGCATTGTCGGGCCGAACCAACATCTTGGCGTCCTGCAAATCCATGGTATTAACCACCATGTTGTTGACTGGAAACGGGCGCTTATCAACTTGCATCTCATTCAAAATCAATCATCCATCATTTACAGCCGATTGAATCTGTCGACGAAAGAAATAACAATCATTAGTTGCATGAGAAAATGAATTATGAAACTTGCAATAAGCACGCCGCTTTAACTCCTCAGGTGACGGAATATTAAAAGACCATTTGATATATCCATTCTTATGTAATTCATCAAAAATCTTATCGCATTTGGATACATCAAAAGTAAATTTCATCTCCTCTTGCCGATTCCTATGAGTCGGTTTAAGAGATGTGCAAGTAAAGGCTTTATTAGATGCTGGCCATACAAATTCAGCAGCCAACACCTCATGAGACTCTTTATCAAAGCTACTAGAATCACATTCTACATTATGCACATTAGCCCGATGAGTTCTATGGCTTTCTTTTAAGTCTTTGCTTCGGCTTTCAGCAGCCAAAGCTCTTTGATGCACTTGGTTTACACTAAAGAACTCAAAGCTCTCTAATTTTTCCTTGATGTTGAGATCGTAAACCATTAAAAGCCAAATCAGTAAGATCCTTTTTGTCAATGATAACACCAAAACAACGGTTTTTAGTATCACGGAAACGTTTAATATAATCATTAACCGTTTCATCACGCGATTGCCTAACCGATGTGAGATGTGACAATTTAAGCTCATTACTGCCAGAAAAGAAGTGATCATGAAACTTTTGTTCTAACTGTTCCCATGAAGTAATAGAATGAGGAGCTAATGATGCAAACCATGAGAAAGCTGTACCAGTCAAAGACAAAGAAAATAAACGCACTTTTAAAGCCTCACTAGAGCCAGAATCGCCTAGTTGCGCCATATATTGACTTATATGTTCAAAAGTGCTTTTAGAATCCTCCCCATTAAACTTAACAAAATCAGAAAGTCTAAAACCAGTAGGGAAAGGAACTAAATCGAATCAAGGAACATAAGGCTTTTGGTACAATCTAGCCTCATCCCTGACATCTACTCCCAAGTTCTCTTTAATTGCTGAAGCCAAATCAAGTTTGTACTTAGAAAATATTTTATCTAAATACTCTAATGAATTATCCTGAGAATTTGGCTGTTGAGTATTTTGTACGGGAGTAGAAGACAAATTCCCCGTATCTGTTCCCCCGGGACCAGTCTGACCGGTTCCAGAGACCGGTCTGACCGGTTGATGCGGCACAATCTGATTGGCCGCATCTGACCCTCCAGGGCCGGTCTGACCGGTTACGGCGACCGATCTGACCGGTTGGTTCTGGCCAGATTGATTGGCCAACACCTGCCCTTGCATCTATTGGCCGAACCTTTCGAAAAGTTTGTAAGGTACTGGGCCTTGTGAAAATAAATTTTGCACCAGTGGGGGTACAGCATATCCATAGTTCGCATTTTGTGGGGCAAAATTTACAACTTCATTGTTAATTCGGGCGTGATTAACCGAATTAGGTAAAGTTGCAAAATGCTGAGGCGCAGCAGGCCGAGTAGTCATCGAATTGGATGGTGTAACAGATTGGCCTTCAAAATAATTCAACGGCATGCCATATGTAGGTTGCTCTACGGGCTTTGCTACCGATGTTTTAAAATCAAGCACAATAGGAATCTTAGGAAATAAAAGACTAGGATCGGTGGCAGGTTGTTCAGCCAAGGGCTGTTTGCCTTCCGATTCTAAACGCTTTTTCATCATCCAATTAACCAAATTAACATTGTTTTTGGCCAATTTATCCTCCATATAATTAAGAAAAACTTCATGAGAGTTTTCATCGGGTGGTACCTTAGGAGATGCCGCTGAAGATGTAGAAGATGGATCTACTTCCTTGATCTTGGAGACCACACCCTTGCGGTCTTTCTTGAAGTGCGACAAGTAGTAGATGCGTTCTTCTTCCGCCTTCTTCTTCAGGTACTCTTCAAGTCCTTGGCGATCTTCAGCAGAGAGTTCGTCATCCTTGATGGTGATGATGTTCTCCAGATCGAACTCAGTGTTGGAACCCATCTAGATAGAATTAGATTGATCGGCTGCATGAACCAGATCTCCAATTCCCCAGCGAAATCGCCAAAAGTATGTTGACGCAGAAATCAGGTCAACACACGAGAGCGCTAGAACGCGCAGCACGTAACACGCAGCTCGCAGCTCCTCTGCGCAAACCGGTCAGGGCAACGGGTCAGACCGCTTACCTGCAGGGAAGCCGGGAGCAAACCCTAAGCGCGCTTCCCGGAAGGATCCGACAGGGAGCATGCACTCAGGGGTGCCCTAGGGTCGGCAGGCCACCTAGGACGCCTTCAAATGTCGCGGAGACGCAGGAAGAACAGCAAGTAGGGTTGGAAAAGCTAGGGTTTGGAGATGCAAAAAGTAAAGGATAAAAAGTAGTAAATTTTGATAGATTCGATTGTTGTGTGTTCAATCGGCCGAATCCCCTTATATTTATAGGGATGGTAGGTCTTGTCCCACAAGGAAACCAAGTTACAACTCATTACAATCTCGGAATCCTAATTTTAGAGTCCTAGTCGGATTACAAAGTGGGTAACCGGTCTGACCGGTTCCCCACACCGGTCAGACCGGTCTGGGCGCCGAACTTCGCCCCTTTGCTTGTCTTGCTCCTCCACCGACTATTGCGGTCCTTCAAAGCTTCAAGCACCGCACCATCCTGTCATTCCAGAGAGTATGTCATCCTCCGCTTCTTGCACCAATTCTTGCGGTCCTCCAGAACTTCCAGCACCGCAACAGTCGATCATTCTAGAGACCATATCGCTTCCATCGAACTAGGACCAATTGTTGCGGTCTCCAATGCACTAGCACCGCAACTTCCTGAGCTAGACCGGTCAGACCAGTCAGGCTAACTGGTCTGACCAGTTGCCCTGGCCTGTGTTAATTTTGGTTATCAACAGCTACCTCTCCTCTCTCTCCAGATTTCAAATTCATTTGGACCATCACTCTCTCTCTCCTCAGATGCCCTAGTCTCTCTCTCCTCTAGGAAGACCCGGCGGTGGCGCTCGAAGCCATGACAGGGGGGACCAGATCCGGTGTCGGTGCAGCCGGATCCACTCGGCCAGGATGACACTCAGGCTGAGGTAGGGTCCCAGCGCACGGCGATGCGGGCGGTGGCCGGCATTGGCAGGCCTGGTGACGGCGCACTCGGCCATGACCGGTAGTGCAAATCGGCGTCCGGATTAAGTTGGTTCGATGCCCCGATTGAATCTGCAAAAAGGAGAACACATTGCATATGTGTGAGACAAGTTTTACGTCAGAAACAAGTTATCATCTAAAGTTTTTTAAAGTTCTCTAAGTTTTCTATGTTCTCTAAAGTTCTATAAAGCTCTAAAGTTCTAAAGTTCTCTAAACTACAAGATTGTCAAAAGCGACTCACAGGAGTATTATGTATTGTCGGAGGTGGAGGGAAAAGCATCGATGGTGGCGCAGGCTGACCCATCCTCTTAGAAAGACTCTGCATGTACTGAAACATCTGTTGCATCCTCATCTAATCGGCCTGCCGTTCGGCCTCGTACCTCGCCTGATCGGCCTGTCGTTCGGCCTCGTGCCTCACCTCCATCTCCTCCCGTCTCTTCCTCTCTTCCTCCAGCTAGGTCTACAATATATCATCCTAATGTTACAATGCAAATCTAACATATGTAAAAATAAATGAATGACGAATAAAACAAAATTACTTGGAGTGCCTCCATACGGATGTGTATAGTGTCCGGCCGCGGGCGTATGGCGGGTGATGAAGGGCTGGCCGATCTTCCGAGAGGTAGAGGGTAATTTTGATTGGTGGAGAACTCGACGTTGGCGATCCGGCTTCAAATCAGATATGATTCCAACCCTGCAACCGTTACACCACTGCTCCGTTGGTTATCAACCAAGCACAACTTGATTGACCACGCCGAGAAGGCTTTTTCCTGCAAGCGAATCGAAGAACACAAACAAGAAAGTGAAAGAACACGCAATCTAAAATTGCTGATCTGTATAAAGCAAATATGAGAGGGGTTCAAGCTCTGATCAACAAAAGACTAATCGCCACAGGGTTGTAGAACAAGAACGGGTGCCCTGGATCACTGTAAACGGACTTGTCGCCACAGTTACAATGAATCAATCACAGTTTCGACTTTAAAAATTTGACTAAACAAAACCCAAACCCTAATGTAACGGCGGCTACTGAATATATAAGAGTAGGTCATGCATGAACCCCCTAGACTCACCCCTATGGGATCCAACACGATACACGGGCCAACGGCCCAAAAGACGGTGGTGCAGCACCCTGATAGATTCTGGACGTCCAATTTTTCAACGATTCCTGTTGACTCAGATGGAATTTTGATATGGGACCAATCCCACTAGAAGCCCTATGAAATTATCTTTCCATCCATATAAAGAACGTCCAAAACGGACTCCGTATGCGACCTGGGCATTGATTTTAGTGCGGGCTGCTCCTAGACTCCGAGGTGGACTCGAACTTGAGTTGTTTTGGGCCTCCACCTTAGGGACTCGAACCGAATCAACTTCAGGCCTCCTCCTTGACATGGAAACCCATGTTGGACTACTTCAAAACAAACAATCATGGCCATATCCATGGTTGTCATGTCCTCATTATCCTCCCCTTCTAGACGAAAAGCCGTCCTCGGCGTCTATTATACTCAAAACCGATCCTGCACAACACAAAGGAGAAAGGGGCTGCGAAAACAAAGGGAACCAAGATAATTCTGAGGAGGGATGTCACCATGTTTCCAATTATGTAGTGTGTCATCTTGCATAAAAATATCGCCAACCATGTGTGCTCCATGATCGAAATGCACACGATGTTTGTCAACATTATCCTGCAAAAGATTAGTACTAACAAAAGACAACGCAGGACAAGATGGCCAGAAAATTTAGCATCAGCAAGCATAGGTAGCAACCAACAATGCTTCCCTTCTTGGGAGCCAAAGCTACTAGAGGAACATGTGAATATATTTTTATTATGGTTGTCCTCTAATCGATCACAATCTTGCATAACAAAAGGAGAATTCGTAGTGCTACGAATGTAGACTCTATGTATCATATATTGTCCTTTGTTGTCATTTTTCCAACAATATGAAATGTGTGTTTATCAAACCAAGGCAAATCAGCATATCTAAAGAGTATCTCTTCCAAACAATCCAAATTACACAAAACATCAAATTCAATGTAACCCAAAGTATGTAAAGAAGACAACAGTTTTAGCTCATCATTGGCACTAGCAATATGGATAACATGTTTATGTTCAGCACAAGTGTTTGGTTGAAAAACATGTAAAACTGAAGCATTATCACACAATTCATCTTTATCATACGAAACATCAAGAAAATCATCATGTGACAAAGATAAATCAAGAGGTGGTTCCACTAACAATTGCTCTATGATAGCATGGTTTGTAAAAAATTCAGCGCATTAAAACAATTCTCACCTTCCATGAGTATAGCACCATGTGCACGAACTGTGTTTGCAGCAGCAATAGGTGCAATGTCAACTGATGGATCTGAATGTGCACATGAGATTGTGAGCTCCTCAGTTGCGTCCATGTCATCCTCTTTCTTATGTACAACATCCTGCAAATGGCTAGTCATAGCAAGAGAAATAACAACAGACTCTTTCTCTAAATTATGCACCTCATTAGATGAATTCAAAATAGGAGGTGGGTTAACAAAGGTTTCTCTCATAAGAAGTTTCATATCAATCCAAGTATGAGGTTTATCTGAAGGATCTAAAAACTCCCACCAAGATAGTGCAGAATGTCGCAAAACACTAGCCGCATTTTTTACCTTTCTCCTTGGACACATAAAGCGAGTAGCAAAAATGTTGTCTATAGCGATTTTCCACGCAATGTACTACACCATCATAAGTAGGTGGATACGAACAACCTGTCGTTGTTAGAAGACAGCAAAAGATAACACAAAAGTATTATCCCTATCAACTAGCAACTACTAGGAGGTGGTGAAGGTGGAGTGCAATATTTCAAGCGGCTTACCACTGTCTTGCAAGTGTTCTTACCAAAGCCAACAAGGCGGCACAATCTGTTGCCAAGCTTGGGTGTAATAGCTGCAAGGAAAACCTATGCTAACAGAAGTATATGTGGAGCTTTGGGTAGGCACAATATGGTAGCAAGGAATAACAATTATTCAATTCAGAGTTGCAAGACTGAACAATAGTCCCAGGCTAGTCTATGTCGCCGGCCTAAACTTGTCTCGGACCTAGTTCAAGCAAGCAACAAAAGCAACTCAGCAAAGGACTCAAAGGATGCAAGCACTTCTGAATTTTTTTTCTTTTTCTTTCTTGCTTTCTTTTTCTTTCTTTTTGGTGTGGCTTTTTCTTCACTTTTTCAGCACCTCTTTGCCTCTTACTCTTCTATTTTTTTTCTTACTCAAAAATGCAGCAACTTAAAGTTTTACAACTCAATATAATACAATGTTGCCACAAGAAATTTCAAACTAGCAAAGCATGGTCATGACGACTCACGACAAACAAATCTTCTTGTCTCGATTTTTTATTCTTTTTGACCAAGCTGATTCTTTATCTTTTTTCAGAATTGCAGCAAAGCACACAAAAAAAATCCACCAAGTAGACTAGATAAAAAAAATCAACTTGATTGCACCACGATATCCAAACCAATCTCTTGTATTATGTTATTTTTCTCTCCCAACACGAGCTCGCATCAAAAGCAGTCAAATCACATAGAACAACTCAAACTTTTCCTTCCCCTTCAACTTGCGCAGCAACCTAATCAGATTGTGAGGAACAATAATCTATACTCTCTCAACAGCAACAATACTTGACACCAAGACCACCAACAAGATCTAGACACGACGAACACAATGACACAACGAGGGACTAAAATTCAGAAAAGCAAACTAAACTAAAAAATTGTGGGGCACAAACGGGTTATAGGACAGCGGAAATATTTTGTAGGGCTTTTCTTTGGACTAGAGGTAAATGAAAAAAGATGAATCTAAAGGGCACACGATAATACCTCACGGGCAACCTGGAAACCTGATACCACTTGATGAAGGGCTGGTCAATCTTCCAAGAGGTACAGGGTAATTTCGATTGCTGGAGAACTCAACGTTGGTGATCTGGCTTCAAATTAGACACCATTCCAACCCTGTAACCGTTACACCACTACTCCATTGGTTATCAACCAAGCACAACTTGATTGACCTCGCCGAGAAGGCCTTTTCCTGCAAGCGAATCGAAGAACATAAGCAAGAAAGTGGAAGAACACACAATCTGAAATTGCAGATCTGTATAACGCAAATATGAGATGGGTTCAAGCTCTGGTCAACAAAGGGCTAATCGCCACAGGGTTGTAGAACAATAACGGGGGCCCTGGATCACTGTAAACGGACTTGTCGCCACAGTTACAATAAATCTATCACAGTTTTGACTTCGAAAACTTGACTAATGTTGGGGATTTGGCCCGCTGACAAACGCCTTCTACTTGTTTTGCTTCATCTCATGCGTAAACAAGAATTTCCCTATTGGGAGGAGTAAATGTACCGAAGTGTCCATAGGCTATTAGTATTGTATAGTCTAGATGATGATGCCTGATCTCAGGGGTACAATGGGAATGTAAAGACCCTTGGTCTCCCTATAAAAAGGGACCCCTCCCCTTCATGTAAAGGTTGTTGATTCCAGGATACTGTAGATAAGTAATTTATTGTTGCTTGTCTCTGTTGTCCCGTTTCAGCTGTTGTTTGGGACCATTGGCTTCGGCTACTATCCCAACAACTGGCGCCCACCGTGGGGCTCGAACCCAAAAACACCACTCCTACTGTACATTGCAGCATCACAATCAGCAGTTAGTGCAGCGCTCATCACAGAAAAGCTGGTAGATGGCAGAAGCATTCAGCAGCCAGTCTACTATGTATCCGAAGCTTTGAATGCGTCGAAGCTGTTTTATACAGAGACTGAGAAGATGATCTATGCAGTGATAATGGCTTCCAGAAAGCTGAGACACTATTTCGAGGGCCATCACATGAAAGTCCTCACGGATCAGCCACTCAAGGAGCTTTTGAACAACAAAGAAACTTTGGTGAGAATTTGTAAGTGGGCAGCGGAGATTTCAGAGTACGTCGTGGATTTTTTGAAAGGAGAACATCAATCAAATCGCAAGTCCTAGCTGACTTCATCGCGGAGTGGACATCGCCTTCGCCACAAAATGCTATCAGAGAGGAAAATTGGCTGATACACTGTGATGGCGCTTGGGGGGACAAAGGAGCTGGCATCGCGGCAATTGTGCAATCGCCTTCGGGCGTAAAAATGAGATATGCAGCAAATCTAGAGTTTTGCAAATGTAGTGACAGGAGCACAAACAATGTTGCTGAGTACGAAGCTGTGCTACTTGGGCTCAGAAAAGCCAGGGCTTTGGGAGCTTAGAGATTTACTGTCAAAACAGATTCTAAGGTGGTGGCAGATCACATCGAAAAAGAGAGCATAGCGAAGCAACCAGAACTCATCAAATACTTGACCACTGTACGCTCAATGGAGAAAAAATTCAAAGGTTTCACTGTGGAGTACATCCCAAGAGCAAAAAATGACAAGGCAGATGCTCTGGCTAAGGCAGCTGCAAAGGGGGACAAGCTTCCACCTGATGTGTTCTTTCAAACATTAACATCACCATCAATAAAGGATTCAGATGACCCACCGAAGCTGATCAATGCAATAAGCTCTGAGGATTGGCGATCCCCAATAATAGCTTTTCTTTGGGGATACTATGAGCCAATTGACAAAGATGATCTAAAAGCTATGCAACAAAGAGCAAGATGCTATCAGATGATAGTTGATGTCCTCTACAAGAAAGGAGTTGTAGCTCCTTGGCTTCGTTGCATCTCTCACAATGAAGGAAAAGAACTGATCCAAGAGATACACAGCGGCTTATGCGGGGCACACTTTGGGGCAAGAGCTTTAGTGGGCAAGGCAATGAGGCAAGGATTCTACTGGCCTGCAATCATCATGGATGCAACAAACACGGTCAAGACATGTGATCAGTGTCAAAAGTGTGCAGCGAACAGAAAATCTCCTTCGGAGCAATCACAGCTGATAACTCCAACATGGCCTTTGCAAAGATGGGGCATTGATCTAGTTGGCCCGCTACCAACGGCTCAAGGAAATCTCAAATATGCCATAGTAGCAGTGGAGTACTTCACCAAGTGGATCGAAGCCAGACCTTTGGCTAACATCACAGCAAAAACTGTTATCAAATTCTTCTGGCAGCAAATTGTGTGCCGATTCGGAGTACCAAGGGAAATAACAGTGGACAATGGGAAGCAGTTTGACTGTGACGAATTCAGGCAATACTGCATGTCAATTGGAACAAAAGCTAAATTCGCTTCGGTATATCATCCGCAAACAAATGGAGCAGTTGAAAGAGCCAATGGCTTAATCTTTACAGCAATTCGAAAGTGCCTCGCAAATTGTAAGAAAAAAGGCAAGTGGGTAGAAGAGATGCCGAAGGTGATCTGGGCTCACAACACCACCACATCAAGGGCAACACAGTTTACTCCATTCAAACTGCTTTATGGTGAAGAAGCAGTATGCCCGGAGGAAATACTTGAAACGACCCGAATTCTCAAAACTGAGAATCCGAATCTCTGCACCTCTGCGATAGTCCCAGGAAGTGGCTATCGCGTGCAAACCCTGTTTAAGCTGTTACAAACCATGCACAACACACAATAGAGATAATAGCAAGGTTTATAGATAGATAAAGCAGTTATGTTTATTACATCATTTCGGCATTCTAGCCGGTACAAGTCCGACAGGACTGAATCATGCAAGGTAAAACATCTACGAAGAGCAGCGAAGTAGAAGCGAGGGGAACTCCCATCCCTCAGTCCAGCTTGAGCATAGGCGGAGCCCTACTCCTCCCAATCCTCGTCTTCAGTGTGGTACTCCGGGTCTGTTCCTGAAACACCACCATCTACCCGGGAAGCGGGTAGGCCGAGTCACTCTCCATAGCAGCAAGCCAAGGAAACGGGGGAATTAACTATATGCAAGGATTTCTATTTCAGGGCACTCCTTTTGAGCTTCTCGGATCCTTCTTTCTAGGTCATAGGTCACTTGCAGCGCATTTAGTTGACCTTGCTCCACAATTTCCAACTTCAGTCGTTCTATTTCCAAATATAACTCGGGTTGCTCTTCTTTTACCATGAGAGTGTTGCAGTAGGTCTTCCTACTCAGAGCATCTGCCACCACGTTCGCCTTTCCGGGGTGGTAGTGGATTTCGAGCTGATAATCTTTGATTAGTTCGAGCCATCTCCTCTGCCTCATGTTGAGCTCTGACTGAGTGAAGAAATATTTTAGGCTCTTGTGATCAGTGTAAATATCACACTTGTTCCCGATCAGGTAATGCCTCCAAATCTTTAAAGCGTGAACTACGCGGCCAACTCAAGGTCGTGAGTAGGGTAGTTCTCTTCATGCTTTTTCAACTGTCGGGAAGCATATGCCACGACCTTGTTGTCTTGCATTAACACGCAACCCAATCCTTGCTTGGAT
>CM014272.1:36175442-36207456 GCA_004135705.1 Alloteropsis semialata | reverse complement strand
GATCGGGTACCCTGGTATTATGGCCTCAACACTTTAGTTATTTATCCTAATTTATATTTATACTTTAGTTAATTAGTTAGTTCATAGTTATACTTTAGTTAATTTATATTCATACTTTAGTTAATTAGTTAGTTCATATTTATACTTTAGTTAATTTATATTTATACTTTAGTTAATTTATATTTATACTTTAGTTAATTTATATTTATACTTTAGTTAATTAGTTAGTTCATATTTATACATTAGTTATTTAGAATTTAGTTAATTTCTATTTATACTTTAGTGATTAGTGAATTAGGATGGTAATTTTCATGTATTGCTTAGTGAAATAGGATGGTAATTTTCATTTATTGCTTAGTGAAATAGGATGGTAATTTTTATTTATTGCTTAGTGAATTAGGATGGTAATTTTCATTTATTTCAAAAATAAACTTACTATTTGTTCTACTTATAAAAAATTGCCTAAACTTGCAGATGGACTGGCAATGGATGTATAACGCCGACAGACGTTCAGGTGACATCTTTCAAGGCATGCATCATTTTCTAGATGTGACAGACCAAAACAAGAAAAACGGTTTCATGAGTTGCCCCTGCGGGGTCTGCAAGAACCAGAAGGAGCACAGTTCAAGAAAGGTCATTCACAGCCACTTGATTAGACATGGTTTCATGCCTGGTTACAGTTGTTGGACCAGCCACGGAGAAAGAGGTGTTATAATGGAAGATGGTGAAGATGAGATTGATGACAACATTCTCAGATTTGCTGAATACCGTGCTTTTACTGATACTACAATGGGTTATGCTGAGGAAGAGGATGGAGAAGATGCGCCTGCAGATGATCTTGGTCAGATGTTGCAAGATGCAAAGGACACAAGTGAAACTGAGAAGGAGAGGTTGAAGTTCCAGCGCATGTTAGAGGACCATCGCAAACCTTTGTACCCAGGTTGCGAAGAGGGACTCAAAAAACTTGGGAGCACACAATGGAAGGCCAAAAATGGTGTATCGGACAAGGGCTTTGGTGAGTTACTAAAAATCGTGAAGAAGATGCTTCCTAGGGATAACGAATTGCCTCGACAACATACGAAGCAAAAAAGCTCGTTTGCCCACTAGGGTTGGAGGTGCAGAAGATACACGCATGTCCGAATTACTGCATCCTGTATCGTGGTCCCGAGTACGAGAAAATGGACGCGTGTCCGATTTGCGGCGCCTTGCGGTACAAGATCAGAAAAGACGATCCTGGTGATGTAGAGGGAGAGCCTATCAAAAAGAGAGTTCCTGCCAAGGTCATGTGGTATTCCCTATAATACCACGCTTGAGGCATTTTTTGAGAAACAAAGAGCATGCTCGGATGATGCGATGGCACAAAGAAGAGCGCAAGCGAGACTCAAAGTTGAGGCACCCTGCCGATGGGTCCCAGTGGAGAAAAATCGACCGAACATTCAAAGACTTCGCAGAAGATCCAAGGAACATAAGGTTTGCTTTGAGTACGGACGACATGAATCCTTTTGGTGAAATGAGCAGTAGCCATGGCACTTGGCCCGTTACTTTGTGTATGTACAATCTTCCTCTATGGCTCTGCATGAAGAGGAAATTCATGATGATGCTTGTTCTTATACAAGGCCCAAAGCAACTGGGCAACGACATTGATGTGTATCCCATGCCATTGGTTGAGGAACTTTTATAGCTGTGGGGCAAAAACGGCGTACATATGTGGGATGAGCACAAACAAGAGGAATTTGACCTATGAGCATTGCTGTTTGTAACCGTCAATGACTGGCCGGCTCTTAGTAACCTATCAGGACAGACAAACAAGGGATATAGGGCATGCATGTATTGTTTAGATAATACTGAAAGCATTTATTTGAAACATTGTCGCAAGGTTATGTACATGGGCCATCGTCGATGGCTTCCTCTCAATCATCCGCTAAGAAAGAAAGGCAAGCATTTCAAAGGGGAGGCAGATCGTCGTCCCAAGCCTATGCATCGTGATGGAAAGTACGTATTTGCTATGGTAAAAGATCTAAAAGTTATTTTTTGAAGGGGGCCAGGTAGCGTTGCTACTCCAAATGATAGTAATGGGATGGCACACATGTTTAAGAAGATGAGTATATTTTGGGAGCTACCATATTGGGAAGTCTTGGAGGTCCGCAACGCAATTGACGTCATGCACCTGACGAAGAATCTTTGCGTCAACTTGATAGCCTTTCTAGGCACCTATGGTAAGACAAAAGATACACTGGAATCACGCCAAGATCTGCAACATATGGAAGAACGACATGTACTACATCCAGAAGAGAGGGACAATGGGCGAAATTACTTGAGTCCTGCCAGCTTTACTCTTAGCAAAGAAAAAAAGAAAGCATGTTCGAATGCCTCAATAGTATCAAGGTGCCCTCTGGATACTCTTCGAACATTAAGGGAATAATAAATATGCCAGAGAAGAAGCAAACAGACAAGTCAAATGATGAGCCCAGGCGACACATAGTCCTTTTGGGAAAACGAATCATCGTCGACATCGAGGGCAAAACAGACATGTCAGAAGATTATGATAAGTTTGACGAGATTCCTCCATTCTCCATGAATGTTGACCCAAGCATTCTATTAGCTAAAGAGGATGCTCCTTACGCACGTAGTGATCATAAGCAAGGCACATTCGTGAAAAAGAAGACTATTGCCGTTCTAGATCGTGATGTTTAATGTATTGTTATAACCATTATGTAAGATATTGAGCATGCACTCTTATATTATTAATTTATGCTTATGTGATGAAGTTTTTAGTAAATGAAATAAGAAACAAAAACAAATTGAAAAATGACTGGGCTTTTAGTCCTGGTTGGAAGCTATAACCGGGACTAAAAGCATGTTTTAGTCCCGGTTAAGGGCATGAACCAGGATGAAAGCCTGACCTTTAGTCTCGGTTCGGGCCACGAATCGGGACTAAAACGTTCTTTTAGTCCCGGTTGGAGCCTCCAACCGGGACTAAAAGCCTTCCTCCTTTATAAAATGGCCGGCCGGCCGCGACCGACACTCGGGCGAGCAGAGCAACTCTGTCTTTCTTGTTCATTCTCCGGCCGAGGGAGCAAGGTGTGATGCTTATTTTTTTTAAGATTTCAGTGCACCAAAATTTTTTACGGTTAGTATTTCTTGTTCATTCTCTAGTCTTCCCCAGTTAGTATTTTTTGTTCATTTCTTTGTACATAGAGAAATTTGAGTCTACCGTATTGATGAGATTGATGAATTTTGGCACAATATTGAGTTATGAATTTATTTGTAGTTTGCATTGATCGATGTTGCTGAGCTAAAGATTTGCTTAGAATTTAGTTATTTAATTTTTAGTATTGTTTTTCTATTCAGTATATAGTTTTTTTTGAGTAATATATAGATTTTAGTGATTTATTCATAATAATTAAAGAAAATTGGTTTCAACTCTTAATTAGTTAGAACAATGCCGAGGAGACAACGTCAGATACCTCGTCGTGGTAGAGAGTGAGATGATCCTGTGTGGATGCCACAAATAAACCAGCCACGAGAAGCACACGCTCCTGGCCTCATTTTTACCAGAAACAACATTGCAGTGCCCGCGCCTAACGAAGCTCGTTTCAATCGGGTAAATTAATTATCTAATGCTTCAATAGTTACATGTCAATGTATTGATTATTTCATGCAATTTATTAATGTGACTTACCAATATAGCAGATTATTTTGCCAATCAAATGGTTTAAAGATGCAGTAATGCACATCGCTCTTCGATGCCCATTGGTTTACAGAGAGGTGAATGAGAACACCAGGAGGTTCTCATTTCTGTTGAGATTAGGCAAAATGCCTTATGTGACCCCAGTCAGGGCTAAGTTGTGCATATCGACGTCGAATCGGGTGCCTGGCAACAGGAGCATGTTGCGGCTTGTGACGCTGTAAGGCAAGCACTCTGCCGAATCCAATTACTGGGTGGGCACATTTTACCAGACTATAGCTACTTCAAGATAAAAGCTCTTGAGGTGGGTGGCCTCCCTGTGACACAAATGCCTAAATTAGTTACCCCTGAATACGAATCCATCTATGTAAGTTAACTATGATTTTTTTTTTGAATTCCATTATGAATGTTATGAAATAACGTGGTTTTGTTATTTTTTTATAGGACGACCTGTACTGTGGATACATGCATGTGTACTCCGGGTTAGAACCAATACTAAAACAGGTACTTGATTACCTACGGTTCACATCACTAAGCCATATTCATATCGTGTTAATGGTGGATTTCAAACGGACCCAACCCTGACACATGTGGACGCAAGTGGAACGACTAGGCAGACAAAAATTTATGGCGAGGTTTTGGATAAACCCTATAAGGCGGTTGATAGTACATTCATATGGGCACTTGATTACATTGACATATATCTAGGTGTTGAGATTGTTGACATAAACTATCCTTTTTATCTCATGAAAAAAGAATGGTGTGGACGGAGATTAATTTGGTGGCGTGCATTTTTATGAATCATGTTGTAATAAGAATTATTATTAAGTTTGTTGGACTAATTTTTATCATGTTGTAATAACACTAATTTTTATTAAGTGCATTTTTTGTTTCCCGTCAAATCCAGCCCTCTTTTGGTTTAGTTTTAGTTCTTTTACTAAATAGACCAATATCTATTCATATATATCATTATTACCAACAAAACTGCAAAACTTTAATACATAACATTTGCATATATTGGTGCTTTCATAATTATTAAATATGATAATGTGAGTGGTATTATTTTGTTTATTAAATATTAGCCAAAAATGATAATTAAAATAGTTGATGGGATGCATAGATTTTCTTAATAGACCACTCTATACTCACAAGCATTGTCTCCATGCTTTTTTTGCGTGTGTACATGATGATCATACAGTGGCAAGGTGTATCTGCAGCTAGGTAGTGACAGTCTGTAGCCATGAGACTCATGTCTTCCATAACCATGTATTAAACAATAGTTGATGGAGTTTTTACTTCTCTCGATGGTTTTAATGTGATCCTTGGAACATTCAAATCTTTTAGGCTCACGCTAAAACCATCGAGAAGTAAAAACTCCATCAACAATTGTTTAACTTGATTATGGAAGACATGAGTTTCATAGCTACAGAATGTCATTACCTAGCTGGAGGTTAACCTTGCCAATGTATGAGCATCATATACATATGCATAATAGGTATGGGAGAATACTTGTGAGCATTGTATCGAATATTAAGAAAATATGTGTACATTACATCAACTAGTTTAGTTATAGATTTTTTTGCTAATATTTGACAAATAAACATTATATAGCTCATATTAGCATGTTTATTAAATTTTGTAAGCACTAATATAAGCAGCTGTTATTTGTTAATTTTTTGGCAATTTTTCTGGTGATAATGATATATAAGAATGAATATTAGTGTATTAGTAAAAGAAATAGAACTAAAATAAAAGGGGGCTGGATTTGCGCGGGAAGCAAAAACGCACACGACCCGGGACTAAAGGGGTTGCGTTTCCCCGTCCCGCGCAAAATTACCCTTTAGTCCTAGGTCGTATTACGACCCCAGACTAAAGGATCCCCTTTAGTCCTGGGTCATAATACGGCCCAGTACTAAAGGGGGGGGTTATAACCCCCCCCCCGGCCTCTTCTCTTTCTTCCTCTTTCGATCGATCCCTCGCTCCCTCGCGCGCTGACCACTCGCTCCTCGATGCTCTCCGACCGCCGACGCGCCGCCNGGCCACCGCCGCCGCCCAACCCTCTGCTCCGATCGACCGCATTACAGTTATGTGTTGTGTGTGTCTTCTTTTTGTTTTTATATGAATTTTTTGTAAATTGTGTAGAAGAAGGCAAATGCATGTTTAGTATATAAAACTATATAAATTGTAAACTTAGTTTAGTATGTATGGTCTATATATACTTAGCTTAGTATATATTTTTAATTAATATTAACTTGAATATCAATTTTCATTTATATGTATGAATTTTGTGTAAATTGTGTTGAAGAAGACAAATGCATGTTTAGTATATAAAAAATATAAATTGTAAACTTAGTTTAGTATGTATAGTCTATATATACTTAGCTTAGTATATATTTTTAATTAGTATTAACTTGAATATTAATTTTTATTTATATATATTTTTAATTAGTATTAACTTGAATGCATGTTTAGTATATAAAACTATAAATTGTATAGTCTATATATACTTAGCTTAGTATATACTTTAAATTAGTATAAACTTGTATATCAATTGTGAGATTAAATTAAACTTAGTTTAGTTTATATGTTTTATATATCTTTTAGGGTCACAAGATTCTAAATGTCAATTATATGTCATTTTCTAAATGGGAGATCAAATTAAACTTAGTTTAGTTTATATACTATAATTGTGAGATCAATTAGTTGGATACTAGTTGGATAATTGTGTCAATTATATGTCATAATATATCAATTGTTTTATCATTTATATCAATTTCTAGATACTAGATGGATACTAGTGTGATTTTAGTTTATATCAATTGTGAGATCAATTATCTTATTTTTTTATAATAGTTGGATATTAGTTTATAAGGATTTTTTTTATTTTTTAACCCTTTTTAAACTGAAATTTTAAAAATAACCCCAGTCGAACTGTATTTCCAACAAATAACCCTTTTGGTCGCGCCACGACTCATGGCGCGACTGAAGAAGGAGTCGCGCCAGAGCATGTGGCGCGACTGCACTGCCACGTCGGACGGCCCGGCCGCGAGCTGCCAGTGCGGATGCTGACCTGGATAGGCGAGTCGCGCCACATGCCATGGCGCGACTGAGTCGCGCCAAAGGTCGTGGCGCGACTCGCCTGTTTACAGATGGCCGGCCGAGCCCCTTTCTTCTTCCTCCTCCCATTCTTTCTCCTCCCACCCGAGCTCAGGCTCTCCCATGGCGCCCCCTCCGAACTCCTCCCTCTAGATCCCCCTCTTTCTTCCACGGATTCGAAGGGGAAACAGTGGGAAAACATTCCGGGAAGGTAACTCCTCCACTTTATCCGTATAGATTTGTGCCATTTGCTTGTATTCCTTGGCATTTGAAACCCTAGGGTTTGGGGTGGATTTAGTAAATTAGTACGAAAGGGGTAAGATTAGTTGAGCGTTATCGTGTAATTGATTCATGGCAACGCTTTTGTATCATGTAGATTGTGTTTCATGAAACGATTTCGATGAGATTTTAGTGGGTAGATATTCTTGTTAATTTTTCAAGAAATGGGAATTATGATTTAATGTAGATCATTTGTAGAATGGTCTTTTTATGTGGGGTTGTTATACGTAGTGGATTGACATTTGGGTATATTTGGTATTTTAGTAGTTTTTGTATAAGTCCATTAATGGTAATGGTAATGTGCCCATTAAATGTGTGTAGATGGATCGCTTAGTTCGTTACTTCTCCGGCGGTTCGGTTAATGAGAATGGAGAGTTTGAGAGGATGAAACATGAGGTCACAAGATTTGATAGCCCTCCTTCATTTGATGAAGTTTTTGTTCGAGCTAGCTCAATTTTCCTAGTTGATCAAGAACATAGTGAAATAATCCTACATGGTAGATTCGATGACGGTGACAAAAGGGCTCATTATGTGCTTATGAGAATTTCATGTGACGAAGATTGGGCTTTTTATAAGGAGTTAGTGAAAGGGTCCCAAGTTGGTTGCGCTGAGTTGGTAGTTGAAGTTCGTGAGAGTGTCTTGGTACAAACTAATGATAAGGTGGGCGAAGCTGAGGACGACGAAGAATATGACGTTGACATGAGAAATGAGCCAGATTCAGATGATGATTGTCTTGTGAACAATGACTTTGACGAAGGCACATTTGATGTTGAGGACGAAGATGATGATGATGATATCTCTGCGGGATCAGAAGAAGAGGAAGAAGAAGAAGAAATGAGAGAAGCGTTAACCCAAGAAGAAGTGTTTGAGCCAACTCCAGTCAATGAAGCACCATTTGTTGAGCCAACACATGGTGTGCAAACACCGGCTCAAGAACCAAGAGTGGTAGTTGAGCCGAGCTATGTTGTGCATCGGCGCTTGTTTGTTCAACCATCTCCTATGGTTGAACCGTCCTCTAGTATGGCTACAATTTCCGGTGGTAGATTGGCTCCTCTCACTATGGAGGAGTTGAGACAACTTAGAGTAGTTCATGTGGGTGTTCCAGAGGTTCCTCTCTTCCGTGCACCTCCTAAGAAGGCATATTGTCCATCCGGCTTGCGTCTTAATTCTCTCGAGCCTGACAGTGGTCAAGAGTTGATACAGAGAGGGATGACATTTGACAGCATTGAAGAGCTGAATTTCTTTTTGAGGGACTACTCGGTGCGGCACCATCGTCCATACGATGTGGTGCACTCTGACTCTAAGTTGCGGTACACAATACGATGCCAAGTTGATTGTGGTTGGAAGGTATGGGCACGTCCATTGACCGATGAAAGGCAGAAGTGGAGGATAACTAAAGTGCAGCAGCCTCACACATGTGGTACCTCCCGACCAAATCACGAGCACTCTCAGTGTACGGCACGATATATCGGAGGTCGGATTGCTTCATTGGTGTATGCTGACCCTGACATTTCGGTGTTAGCGCTCATTGAAGCAATTGTCGGATTCACTAATTATCGGGTGAAGTATGGCAAGGCATGGAGGGCTAAACAACACGCCATGGCCATGCTGTGGGGTGATTGGATTGACATCTACAGTAGGGTTCCGCGGATTCTACATGCTATTGCTCATTATAATCCGGGGACGAAGTGGTGCACAATCACCACGGGAGCAGTGGAGTTGCACAATGGGGTAATGAAGGAAGTAATGCAGCGTGCTTATTGGTGCTTTCCACAATGTGCAAAGGCATTCAAACATTGCAAGCCGGTGATTAGTGTTGATGGCACTTTTTTGACCGGGAAGTATAGGGGGACTTTGTTGATTGCAACGGGAATGGTTGGGGAGGATCGTTTGTTACCGCTCGCCTTTTCTTTGGTGGAGAGCGAGAATAATGAAAGTTGGTCTTGGTTCCTTCATTTGGTGCGTAGGGATGTGGTTGGAATGGATCGTAAGATTTGCATAATTTCTGATAGGCACCAAGGCATTCTAAACGCAGTACAAGAGCACATTGATGGTTACCAACCGATCGTGCACCGTTGGTGCATGCGCCACTTTGCTGCAAACATATGGCATAGGCATAAAAACAAGAAAGTAATAAAACAACTGAAGTTGGTGTGTTCATCGAAGGCAGAGAAAACTTTTGGCATACGACTTGCGAAACTTAAGGAAATGATGAATGAACAAGCGACTGAGTGGCTTGAGGGTCAAATGGAAAACATCCATAAGTGGTGCAATGCCTTTGACGAAGGTGGTTGGAGGTTTGGTGTGTGCAATACTAATATCTCTGAAGTGCTAAACAAGGTACTTAAAGGGATTTGCGGCATGCCTGTGTCAGCCATTGTTGAGTACACCTTCTATAAGGTCAACTCTTACTTTGTTAAAAGGTGGCAGAAATCGAAGAGTCAAATTGATGCGAGGCCAAACCAGATTTTGTGGGGCAAAGGTGCGGCAAAACTTCTAGCTACGGAAGAGGAAAAAGCAAATACCATGGCCGCGGAGTTGTTTGACCCTAACACTTATGTGTACTCTGTTAGGACCGCAAATGCTCTAACAGTGGGTGGAGAGAGTACAGGTGGTCGTATATACAAGGTTGATCTCACACACGTGACTTGTACTTGTTGCGTACCGCAGTTGTTGCATGTCCCTTGCTCCCATATGATCGCTTCGTGCCGTGTACGAGGAGTGGGTCATCGGGCCCCCTTATATACCTATCAATTTTACTTGAAGTCTACCGTGTTGAAGACCTGGACACCCCGGTTTGAGCCCTTACTTGACCCTTCTGTTTGGCCAATGTATAACGGTCCTGAGTATATACCGGATAGTACCACAAAGAAAGACAAGGTTGGGAGAAGGAAGAAAAAGTGTCTCCGAAATGAGATGGACGCCTCAAATGGTTATGGAGATGATATGTACGGTTACGGGGACTTCAACCAAGACAAGTCCACCATACTTTGTGGTATATGCCACAAACCAGGGCACCGCATGGAACGGCACAAAGAGGGCTCAAAAAATTTGCATCCTACGAAAAGAAATAGACCTCCTAACCAAAGAAGACAACAAACCAGAACAAGTACTAGTGGGGTAAGAATTAACCAGTTTGAACAAGTTGAGAAAGTGTTTACTTGCATGTTTGTCCAATTTACTAGTTGCATTGTAAGTTTTACTTTTATTTTGTTCATAATGTGAAATGTTGTGTTTTGGAAGATATCACTAATAATAGACTTTGTTTACAGTTTGATGGCGAGACGCAAGGATGAATACATACGGTATCCCACAGTGTCATGTGAGGATGCCCCCGTGCACCCCCGCTCCCAGTCCCAATTTGTGAATGCAAATATCCGGCGGAGGTAAAGCAATCCAGATGGCTGACCACAGCCGGTAGAGCCTACTACAAGTGCCGGACGAAGTGGGGTTGTGGTCGTCCCAAATACGGTGGGGACCCCTATGTTTGGAACCCCCGCCCATGCAGATTCTTTCAATGGATTGATGGCCCCGACAAGTTTGACCCTCGGATCCGTCTTTTCCCATATGATGAGGAGGAGACAAAACCATACCATGAGTTCAAGAGGTGGGTGCCTCCACCACCTAATCCACCTGTGATGACATGGGAACAAAAGCAAGCGGCAGCATGCATCCGCGTGAAGAACCCTCCCTTATGCCATTGTGGTATTCCTTGCAAGATTCAGCATCCCAACCTAGAGCTTCCCGTAAAATTCACCCCATTCTTCCATTGCAAGCTAAGGACCCACGTAAGTTTGTTTTGTGAGTGTGCTAATTTTGTTGTGCATGACTTTTTATTGAACATATTGTTTTGATATTGTACAGATATATTTTTTTGCAGGATGGGTGGCCCATGTGTGACTTCCAGGAGTACATCTATGGCCCCAAGGCTCATTGGTACACCAAGGAGGAAATCCTTGCATTTGAGAGCGGAAAGGAGAGGTGGCCATGTGAGAGGGCCCCTAGACCTCGTTGCAAATGTGGGATTTTGGCTCGACGGGGTGTTGTTCTGACGGAGTTGGGCTATGGATGGTATTGCGGAAACTCCTATGGAGACTATTGGGTAAAGACTAATTGGCATTGTATCTCTTGTGTTGCTTAAGTATCACCCTTTGTATTTGACAATTTAGTAATCCAATCAATTTATTGCAGGAAGGGAGAACTTGCAATTGGGAGACCTTTACAGGAAGAGAAGACCTAAGACGCTATTTGGCCAGCTGCTCCGAACCTTTGAAGACAAGAGAGACCCTCAAAATCAAGGAGGAAGTAAGAAAAAAGTATGATGTGCCCATTCCTTCAGAAACAACTCTATGGTCCCATTCTAAAGGATATGGTAGCCAAGCATGGAAGGTCCGAATTTATTGGTCCTGGGAGTACAGAGCGCATCATCAGCTTTTGGAGGAATAATAGAAAAAAGTATCCTGCTCCACTAACCGGTGATGCTAAGGTTAAAGCCAAAATCAAGGCGGAAGAGGACTACAAGGAGGACGTACGAAGGATGAGAGAGGCGGAATACCGTTCGAAAACGGCATTCGATCCTATTAAGGTGTTTCCTCTAGTCTCATGGGATGAACACTTTCAAAAATTAGAGGCCAAAAGAAGACGCATTGACTTGAGCGAGGCAAGGCAGGAAAAAATGGCAGAAGAGGCCCAAATGGAGGCGATGAAGGCACTTGTAGCTGATTTGCCCATGCCGGTTCCCAAGGCACTTGTTGGTGATTTGACCATTGAAGAACCGGTGGTGGTGGACAAAAAAGGTAAGGGTGTTCTTGTGGCAGATGATGTGGTGGATGTAGGAGTGAGGCCGGCACAAATGGTGGCAATGATGGCACTTGTTGGTGACTTGCCCGTTGAAGAACCTGTTGCCATAGACAAGAAAGGTAAGGGTGTTGTTGTGGTCGATCATGACGATGAAGATGATGATGATTGGGGAGATGACGAGCTCTTGTTTGAGTGTGATTCCGATTATTAAGGTGTTGTTGCGATTCTAGTTGTATGGACTACTTATATGAACTATTGTATCGACTATTTGTATGGACGGATTGTATTGCGAACTTATATGGACTATTTGTATGGAGGACTAAATGTATGGACTATCTGTATGGTCTGTTTCTGAGGCTTATTTGTATGGACTACCTTATATGGACTGCGTGTAAGACTATTTTGCTCTTAAATTTTAGGTAATATGAAAGGCATACGGATCCATTAACCTCATACATAATATTTATTACAATGGTCATATAGAAACATACATATTACATAGGTAGGTTAATAGCTACATTAGTTAGCCATAATAGTTACGCCGTCCACTAACCGTAGGCGGCATGAAACGACGATTAACGTTCCTCTCTCGCTCTTGACGCAGTTGCTCTTCTAGTTGATTGATGCGTTCTGCCATTTGTATCTTCTCTTGCTGTAGATTGTTGATCTCTTCATTTTTGCTCATACTATCATGCAACAGGTGGTTGATATTATCATGCTTCTCCGCGTTCTCCTGTTGCATGACTTCATTGGTTTCTTGTAGATGGCGGATGTACTCTTGCACATCTGCCGCCATTTGGTCATCAATCCAATAAGTAAAGCGGCAGTCGTCATACTAACAACATCAAAGCATGCCAAACATTACGGCCAAAGACCAAGAAATCTTCTATAACCTGGATTCAAAAGCACTTACCCTGTACCGAGGGCATCGGAAGAATCGCCGACCAGCATCGGGAACGAGCTCGTAAACTTGAACAACGGCGTCATCTCCATGCTTGCATTGAGGCCAGAACTCACATGGAAGAGCATTATGGTGACCATATAAATCTCTAGTTCTAACATCTAGATTAGGGTGTGGATTAGGCGGGTCCAATGGACCATACAACCAGGACATGGTGCGAACTCATATCTCAGGATGTGGCTTCGATGGCCATTATATAGGCCATTTGTGGTTCACTAGACCAAGTCTTACATCGGATTCCACTGAACCACTGACAAAGCCACATCCTAAAAAGCCACCATCGGATTCCACTGAATCACTGACAAAGCCTAAATAATGATTCCCTGAAAAGCGTACGTCGAATTCCACTGAATCACCTACATCGGATTCCACTGAATCACTAACAAAGCCTACACAATGATACCCTAAAAAGCGTACGTCGGATTCCCTGGGCCTAGGAAACGTTGGATTCCCTGAAAGGATTGGGAAGCACTTACTGCGCGACTCTTTATAGCCTACGTAGGTCCTGAGTCGAGCGTCCTGAGTCGAGCGTATGGTGGGCGTGACTGCTACTTTAGTCGCGCCTCGGTTCATGGCGCGACTGTCTCTTTAGTCGCGCCAGAACGCTTGGCGCGACACCTTGGGTACTAAATGACTTACCTAGGTCCTGAGTCGGCCAGAGTGATGGCGCGACTCCTGCTTCAGTCGCGCCAGAGACCGTGGCGCGACTAAGGCACCAGTCGCGCCTTGAGTCGAGGCGCGACTAAAGCAGCAGTCGCGCCAGAACGCTTGGCGCGACACCTTGGGTACTAAATGACTTACCTAGGTCCTGAGTCGTCCAGAGTGATGGCGTGACTCCTGCTTTAGTCGCGCCAGAGACCGTGGCGCGACTAAGGCACCAGTTGCGCCTTGAGTCGAGGCGCGACTAAAGCAGCAGTCGCGCCAGACTCAGGGATCCTGGTAGGCTTTGTTCTGCTTCCATTTTCTCTCTTATTGACTACAATAAAAATGTAAGCACTGTAATTGAACTACCTACCAATGAGCTTACAAATTAAAACTAAGCGCAGATGTAAAACCTATATGGCACATGAACAGAATGATCCACAAGCGCAGTGATGAATACACAGAACTGAAATGATTCATTTTGCTGGCAACATAAGGTTCCAACTACAGGGCCTACTCCTGGAATATACAGTATTACAGAACTGAAATGATTCATTTAATGACTATGTAACCCTATAAAGTATAACCTCTGAGCACCGCAAAGGCCACTGAGTTAAAAACAATATTAGCCAATGTTTCAACTGTGAAATTTCCATCACCTAAGAATTCCATCACATAACATAACAATTCCATCACAAAGGTTTCCACATGACCCAAGTCCATCACATAACAATTCCATCACTAAACATATCAAGTCCATCACAAAGGTTTTCACATGACCCAAGTCCATCGCATGACCCAAGTCCATCACATAACAAGTCCATCACTAAACATATCCATCACATAATCTTACTTGAGGAACTCTACTTGCGGCGTGAGGGGTTGGGTGTATAGGGCTTCTTCTTGCGACGCTGGCGTCCTGGATTGGTGGGCAACACATTAGGGGTCCCAACATCTGTGTGGTCCCGTCGTGCCCGCCTCCTAGGCCTCTGACTGCCCTGTGATGGATCAAATGGTGTATCAGGCAACTGTGAGGAACCAATCTCTTCTTGACCATATGAAGGATCATCATCTTCTGAGTCCGAGCTATTTTCCTCCTCCTCCTCCTCCTCCTCCTCCGGGTCAACATCCCTGCTAGGGCCGGGAATGGTGAGAGTCCCTGCATGAACAAATATACATTTTGTATCAAAACCAATGATGAAAACCAAAAATGCACAAACAGTACTAGTTTGAAACCAGGCCCGCACCTGTACTCGTGGAGGTGGCCCTAGTACCCCTAGTGGATAGAGCTGAACGTGTACCAGAACTTGAGGGACCACCAGCCGCTTCTTGTTCTCGTGGGGCCCTAGAACTTGAGGGACCACCAGCCGCTTCTTGTTCTCCTGGGGCCATGCAATTCAACTTGCGGGCCATTTTTCGACACCCACGATGGAATCTCTAAAATCACAATAAAGTCAAATTGGCATCAAATAAATCAGAGATAAAAGCACTTTACCATCTAACCTGTATGAAGGCCGTAGCTTGCTCGCCTCTTCTGGATGCCCAATTGACACACCCAATGCTACGAGAGACTCGTTAGCAAAACGACCAAGTTGTTGTCCCTATCATTGCCATGTGAAAATTCAACCATTTAATCAAATAAGCAAACAATTCAACCAAACTTACAATGTAGCCAAAACCAAATTACATTAATCAAATAAGCAAACAATTCAACCAAACTTACAATGTAGTCTTCCACCGGTCCCCGCTGTGTCTGCGTGGCCTGCCTTGTCATCTCGTCATACTGGTCAAACACATCTTCTGGGTCTGAAGGTAGGTCCTCGACAGGACCGGCATCCATAGCCACCTTAAGTTTAAGCCTTGTGTTCGCTCTCAACCATTGCAAATAATTTTCAAAAGGGGGGGGTCACGGTGAAGTGGACCTCCTATGACAATGTTGGCTCCACGATTATCCCAAGCGTTAATGTATCCTTGGTGCTTCATGCCCCAATCCTTTCTACCCCTCTCGCGTCGACGGTCAATACTACATTCAAGAGGGGTTCTTTATCAAATACAAGTATACAACATACCATGATTCCAAGAATATAAACTCAACAAAGACACAACATACTGATGAAGCTCTTGATTAGTCTTTATGTACTCTGGAGGGTAAGGTTGAAGATAGCCAAACTGCCTCATCACTCTACTTGGAATATGGTACTCGACAATGTAGAAGCAAATGAGGGGACAAACCGAGCGTCAATAATCTTCATTCATCATGCAATATGGACTAAGCGCCATGGCTTGCACCTCATCTCGATCGTAAGGGTGTCAATTCACCTAGGTATCATGAATCAAATAAATTTCCAACAATGCCAAAACCATTACAATAGAACAGACAACGAAAATAAACCTCAATACCAAAGAACGTGCTAAAGACAACTTACATGTGCAGGAGTGAGGCAGTCCAGAGCGTTGCTGTAGTCAGTGTAACGTCTCACCGGGTTTCCATGCACATTGAGAATATTGTGCCATAGATAACCGACAGTGGCCAAAGGCTCTTCACCATAAGTTGGTAATTGCTTCAACAAAACAAATATAATGTCAAATTACCAATATCTCATATCATACTTAATGAAGCAAAAGATATTATCTTACCCCATGTGTATACCGCTCCGGCCGACCAACCGGAAGCCGCTCCCACATCCACAGTTGCAAAAGATAGGCACAACCCCCCATGTTAGCACTAGCACCCTTGCGGCAGCAAGCATCACACATCTGGCGATAGAGCCATGCAAGAACTGCACTACCCCAACTATAGGTGGCGATGTTCTCCCAAGCTTGCCCAATAATGTCTACCCACATCCAAGAAATGGTGTTCCCGCTCGAGTCCGGAAATAAAAACCCAGCCACCAAGTGCCATAGCCATGCCCTAGCATATCGAGCAACAACACCAGCCGCAACATCAGCAGGAGGGGGCGTACCAAAGTGCTGCACCAACCAAGCCGAGCTGACTCCTGTAGTCTTTCTATCCTTTCGATCGTCCGGTGGATCTGCAGGACGAACACCAAACAACAGCTCCACCCGATCTCGCCAACCAGCAGGATCAATTGTCCCAGTGACCGCTTGGCCGTCTATGCGAAGACCAAAAAGCATGGCAACATCTTGAAGTGTCACCGTCATCTCACCACAAGGGAGGTGGAATGTGTGTGTCACAGGCCTCCATCGGCCCACTAGCGCGGTAAGAGCCGCATTGTCCATCTTCGGCAATCCACCCTTCACAAGCATCGCCAATGGGAGCAAGCCAGCTTGCCGAAATTACGGGGCGTACCTATCGTCCCACACGAGAGGATTGTGGGTGCGGATACGTAGAGAATTCAAAACCTGCAAATAATAAATCAAACACTGTGTTCGACTACATCCACCCATCAAATTCATTTACTCCATACAAAGTCATCATTAAGGACAAACTAACCTCAATACGCTCCTCAAGTATCCTCCCGCGGTGTCTCTCGTCGTACGCCATCTCAAGCAATGGATATTGTGGGTGCCGCGCCATTTTGACCTATATCAAATAAACGAAAATAAATTCCATGTGCTAAAAAAGAACATTGAATTAAAACAATCCAATATGAACAAGTCATCCAAGATTTCACATTTCTATATATCAAAAAAATTTCACATATATACTTCACATACAAGTCAAATAAATCATAACCATGAAAGGCTATCTTCAATATAATTGGTACAAGTCAAATAAATTTCACATTACCATACACACACACAAGTCAAATAAATCATCACCATGAAATCTTATATTTTACACATAACTATATACAAGTAAAATTAATCATCACCATGAAATCCTATATTTTACACATAACCATATACACATAACCATTAACTTCAATATATACACATCTATATTTTCCAAAGCAAGGTACATTAACTCAAATTAATACCAACTCCAATAGACCATTTAGTTCATTACTAGCATCATCCACATCTACAAATGGTTATGTCAATGAAATCGTCACATGCAAAAAAATCTATACGATAGACAGGCGTTACCAACGACCAAATCCACCACTTAGTACAACTAACCATCTCAAATCCGTGCTCAATCGATCAAATCAAGTCAAACCCTATCTAAACCTAACCTCATCCAAAACTAAGGAAATCAACCAAATCCGCAAAATGTAGATGGTCAAAGTGGAGGAGTTACCTTCCCGGAGTAGTTTCCCCACTTTTCCCCTACGAATCCGTGGTGGGATGGGCCGATCTAGGGGGGGCGGCGGCGGTCTCCATGGAAGAGCTCGGTTAGGGTTGGGGAGAAAGAAAGAAAGGGAGGAGGAAGAAGAAAGGGGCTCGGGCGCGCGGCTGTATACAGGCGAGTCGCGCCACGACCTTTGGCGCGACTCAGTCGCGCCATGGCATGTGGCGCGACTCCGCTAGCCAGGTCAGCAGCCGCGCTGGCCGCCGGCCCGGTCGGCCGACGTGGCAGTGCAGTCGCGCCACATGCTCTAGCGCGACTCCCTCTTCAGTCGCGCCATGAGTCGTGGCGCGACCAAAAGGGTTATTTGTTGGAAATAGAGTTCGGCTGGGGTTATTTTTAAAATTTCACTTTAAAAAGGGTTAAAAAATAAAAAAAATTCCAATTGTGAGATCAATTATCTCATTTTATATCAATTACCTCAATTATCTCAATTATTTCAATTTTTAGATATTAGATGGATTTGGGACTTAACGAAGAGGAGACCAACAACCTTCTAAGGGAAATGATTGCTCAAGGTAGTGGTGTTGGCCCCGTCCCTGAAGCCGATGATGGCAGCAACACCGATCAGTACCTCAACATGTCCGGTGAGGGAATTGAGCAGTTAGATGGTGATGATGGCCAAGGCACCGATGGTGACGATGGCCAAGGCACCGATGGTGACGAGGTACATATATACATTAGCACATTTAGCAATAATGTCATGATGTTTAAAGAGGTACATATGTTAACAATTAAGTATCCTCTCTTAACTTTTAGCTCTCTGCAACGATGTCGAGTTTGGAGAAAAGAGGACCAACAAAAAAGCTGGAGGGTCATTATATTGTCACACAAGTGGACGATACAAGCAAACCAATTGCCCTAGCTGACGTTGCAAGGAAGATGACAAATCAATGCTGGGTTCTTGTCAGAGATTACATCCCAATCAGCATTCCAAGATAGAAACCTATGAAACGTGGGGATACAAACTTTGTCCCTCAAAGAGAGAAAGATATGCTCTGGCAGCAGCTACAAGAACATTTCACAGTGCCAGCAGGAACTGAGAATAGAGTGAAAGCTTGGGCTCTTTCGAAGATGGCAGAACAATTTCAGAGCTTTAAGAAGAAACTGTACAAAAAAATTTGTTGACAAAAATCTAATGCCAACTTTCACAGGAGCATATGAGAAGCTAAGACCCCACTGGGCTGCATTTGCGCAATACAAGCATTTGAATCTTAGAAAGAAGCTTATGGAGATGAACAAATCTAATGCCGCCCAGAAAGAATACCATCACCGTCTCAGCCAAGGTGGCTACGCTGCAGCAATTCCAAAATGGGACAAGATGGAACAAGATCTACGTGATAGAGGTATCACACCACAGACAGCAACTTGGACTGAGCGTGCACGAAATTGGTATTATGCCATGGCGGAACATTGGCTGCGGATACCGGGGAATGCATCTTTGGATAGCGGATAAACAAGCAGCACAGAGACCTATGCAGACCATAGATGCAGTTGACCAGGGAGAGTTCCACCCGGACAGAGAAAAGAATGAGCTCACGTTTGCTCTGCAGAATCCCGAGCATCCTGGACAGACGCAAGGCAAAGAAGGGGTTCCGTGGAAGTATGGGTTTGCCGACTGCATTGAGTCTTATAGAAGTCGCAGCAGAAGAAAAAATGAGGAGCTAGAGAAGATGCGACGACTTGAGGAAAGGATACCGCAGAAAGAACAAAGAACAGGGGAGGTTCAATGGCAACTGGAGGTAGCACTTAGCGCTCAGCAGCAAAGCCGTGGATCTGCCAGTGCTCCAGTAGACGCAATTATCCCTACCAAGCATCATCGAAGCAGTTGCGCGTCCAACGACGTCCCAAATGATGCTCAAGTCCAATGCTACCCCGTGGATGATATAACCAGGCGGACGACCTGTGAGCTGCATAGTCCATTCAGGAAATTAACGTTCAAGGTAGCGTACGGTAGTGCTTTGCCAAGTCAAGAAGGAGATCTCTACCATGGAGGGCAAATACCTGTTGGCTATGCTAGAGTTGGGGTGGAGCAGGTCTTGGCCGGGTACGAATCACTACAGCTTGACATTCCTAGAGGTGACAGGGAGATGACACTAGAAGAGGCAGTTCATGGTGTTATCCAATGGGAGACATTACATCATCTTAATTCCTGAGAGGCCTTCGTCGTCACCCCAAAGCTCAAGGCCATCTCTGCTGCCTCCAACTCCGTGGTTCCTGCCGCAACAATATTCGTTTGGTCTCCCTAAACAAAGGTCTCCGTTGCTTACAACTCAAAAATCTCCGTCGCCTCCAGTTAAGCAAATCTCCGCCGCCTGCACCTCCGCCGGCAAAGAAAGCTAAGCAACAGAAAGCCAAGGCACCAACAAAGCCACCTACAAAGAAGTCAGCAAAGCAGCCAAAGCAAGCCAAGGAACTTACCAAGCTACGATGGGAAAAATCTGATGAGGAGTGCAAGCATCATAGTCTGGCTAAGGTTAAAGAGTTCTTCAAAAAGAAGGAGCCCGAGAAAAAAGAAGTAGTTGATTTTGCTAAGTCTGTTTTTTTATTGACATGTCTAAAGAAACTAAGAAGAAAGTGTTGTCAGACTATGACCGCTCTATTAAGAAATCATATGAGAAGAATAAAAGGAAGGAGAAGGAGCAACGGAGGCAACAGAGCCAAGAGACTACCGAGAGCCAAAAGAGCGTCAAGCAACAAAGGAAGGGAAAGGTTGTTGCTCAGCTCGGTGAGCAGGAGAAGCAAATAATTGATCCACTCATAGTGAAAGATGGACTTGGACCGGTCGACGTGCTTCAGTTTTGCAAAGGGGCAGGATTGACGCCCTTGCAAATGTTGAATGAGAATGAGACCCCAAAGGCTATACCAAGGTGGCAATTTCAGCTTGGCTTACCTCTAGTTGATCCCGATACGTACGACACGCTGTCAACAAAAATGTACAGCTTACATGAATGGTACAGGCCAGAGAATGGTGGGATTGAAGATTAGAGATGATGACTACTTTCGTGGCAATGTATCTGGAATTCTCAGAAATATACCAGTTTTACCATAGGGATGCCCTCGATGTGTCTCTCCTCAGTTGCTGGGTGCTGTAAGTGCTTCGTTTATTTCTATATTTAACTTCTCCTATATATTGTCAACCATATTATTAAACATTTCTTTCTTTTAAATTGTATCCTGTAGAATGGAGATTGAAGTATGCAGGAAAAACTCATACTTCCACTTGGGCTTCATCGACCCAAAAATTGTAAACCAGCATATGTTACAAAATCATTATGAAGACACAATGAACAACATTGACAAATTCTTATGTGTACAACATTACAAGACAACGATTCTATTTCCTTACAACTTTGGGTGAGTACTTTTGCTGTCTTGTGCATCTTCCAGTTTTCTTTCTAACATAATTTTTATTTCAATTGACGTGACCCTTGGTACAAAACATGCATGTAAATAGGTTTCATTGGATATTATTTGTTATACAACCGGACATAAGCTTGTTGACCGTCATGGACTTATTGAGGGGACCACGGGAAGCGTACCAACCAATGATTGACCTCCTTCAAAAGTAATTTCCGTCCTCGCACTATTATTCCTCTTTAGATCAGCCGAGAATTCCATTTATTTCATATGGTGTGTGCAGGTGTTGGAAAAAGTTTCATGCAGAGCACAAAGGTCCATTCAAGGAACAACTTGGTATCAAGGGAGACTTTCCGGTAAATACTACTATACACAGACACACATCTCGTTTTTGTTTGTTTCATTATCGTGAATATGCATGTAATGACTTTGACCATTTCTCCTATAAAGTGTTATAGGCAGAATGAAGACACCAATTTATGTGGATATTATGTCTGTGAGTTCATGCACACTCTTGAGGCATAGGATGATCTGCAGTAATTGGGAACTGACGGTATGTTCCATTTTCACGGATATCTATATGTATGTATGTATGTATGTATGTATGTATGTATGTATGTATGTATGTATGTATGTATGTATGTATGTATGTATGTATGTATGTATGCATGTGAGTCATAATAATATTATTTACATTTTTCTATTAACCACATCCTCGGATGATGCATATGAAAGATAAAATCTTACCGATCCAAAGAGTTGCGGCGATTCAAGAGGCACTCTGCGGATTTATAATCGATGAGGTCATGAGTAAGACAGGGGCGTTCTGGTGGAATGGACACGAGGTCGATAGAAGGAGCAAATATTAGGCATTTTGTAAATATACATATATATGCTCCTTTGAAATCTTGGTGTAAATATTAATATTCCCCTTTCAAAACTTGTTGTAATTAAATATATATGTAAGTTTAATAATATTATTAGCATATATATTAATATTAGTATTAATAGTTTAATGCATTAGTCACGTATAACTAATATATATATGGACATATACGTATATTATTATATAGGTATAATACGTATCTCTGTATAAAAGAAACCAGAAAAGAAAAAAAAGAAAAAGAAAAACAGAAAAGAAAAAAAAGGCCCTTTAGTCCCGGGTGGTAACACCAACCGGGACTAGAGGAGCCCCGCCCTGCGCGCCGCGTGGAGCCCCTTTAGTGCCGGTGGTAACACGAACCGGGACTAAAGGGGCCTTTTAATCCCGGGTAAATGCCTGAGACTAAATACCACGGCCTTTAGTCTCGGCGCCGTAGTCTCGGTTGCGGAACCGGGACTAAAGCCGGTTCCGCACCGGGACTAAAGGCCATTTCTCTACTAGTGCTGAATAGATGTTTTAATTCACATATTATTTATTTGGAAGAAGTGCTATCACATGTAAATTATATTTGCCCGTTGCAACGCACGGGCGATTACCTAGTGAACTGATATAATGACAATATAGATATGGTAATTGGGCATAAAGACACAGTCAGTTTATTTGATTGTTGAACTAATATGATATTAAAAATAAAAAGTATAACCTAACGGGACACTACACTCAATTTGATAAGAAGTAACAATGAGATAATTGTGCAGATTATAGAGACAAATTATACTACTTACTATAACCTTCTAAGATCTTAGAATTAGTAGCCATGATCAGTTTTACAGAGGAACTTTGATGTGTATTACAGCAAGAACTATATATGAAATGCGGTTTATCAGAGTTTCAGAACACATTATACTATCATGGTAGTATTTTATATATTATTAGCGTATATTATATAGATTTAACTTTTATGTTCTTTTGGTGATACGTACCTTTTGTCTGCTTCTTAATCTTGATTGTGAGCCTTCTCCAGTTTTGATCAGCGACTCATGGGGCTACTATGTATGTTGTAGGCAATGTAGTGAAAACTATTACTCTAGCACAAGGCAAGCACGTTGAAGAATACTATGACATAGCACTTTTAGTGACAGGTAATCAACCGCCAGCAGAGGCAAGCAAATTTTATTAGTAGAAGTTTGGGCTTTCTTTTACACAGTTTCAGAACATTTGCTGAGGCAATGTAATAACAAATAGTCTAGTAGGTGCCTCTTGCCGAGGTCAAAGTATCGGCTATGAAAAGAACAGCAGCAACCACTGTTGAAGCATATGTCTATCTTGAGAGAGGATATGGCGAGTAGAAGTACAAGTTGTTTGGTAAGAAACCAGTATACTCTCCACGTTTCTGTGAATATGAAGGATGGTATATCAAAACCCACCATTTTTTTTAAAAAAAAGATTCTGTTCCTTTTTACCACTAATCTCATGGGTACACACCAACATAACTTTTTTTAGTATTGTTAGATCAGTTCCAATATTGCTCCAACACAGTAAATTATTTGTTATTTCTTTGCAAGTACCTAATGCAATTCTAACTTACGTTGCCTATCTACAAGTTGTACCAGCATACTGAAGAAGACTGGAGGCAGGGGTCGAGGGAAGCAGGCTCGGGAGCCATCCCCTGTAGCTTCGTCGTCCTCTTCCTCCGAGGAGGTATTACCTTCAGCGGAGGCCTCTAATAATGAGGACCAGGTACAGGAGAGGCAGGGGCAGTAGGAGCAGGTGGAGCTGGAGGAGGAGGAGGCGGCGGCGGATTGTTGTTCCTCTTCTTCTACTTCATCTGGTGTCTGGTTGTGAGGTCTCTCGCATCTCCCTCAGTGACCGATACCTTTCGAGAGACGCTCGATTATTCGCCCCATAGGGAAGTGTAAGTAGCTTTAGATGTTATTACTACATTTTCATTTGATATGTTTATAATCACATTAGAAACTAATAATTTATCTTAATCACTTGGGCAAAAATTGGTTGAGGGTCGCTCCAGGTGATCACAGCATCCTTGTCAATGGGATCCTTGGACTTTTGTGCAGGCTACACTTCCCTGGCTTCGTTCAGTATGCCGGCAGCATGGAGGCGGCCTACATGTCGTGGGACCACTACATAGCCTTCTCCGATGTACCTGATCGAGAGGGCAGGTTGTTCGCGAACAAGGCGGAGTGGGTGAAGGGCGAGCTGTGGGTAAGTCTTTCTTCCTCGCACTACATTGCTCAATACATCGCATTCATTGAACATTCTCTAAATAATGACTGCATACATCACGTCTATATGCAGGATTTCTTTAGATGTGATCTGGGATATGAGTAAAGGGCGGCTGCTATGGCTCACAAAGTATGTTATAAACTCATGAAGGACATAATTTCTAATCACGATGTTTTTTTTCACAGTCATCGTCACATGATGGCCAGCCATGCGGCCAGTTCAAGGCATATGCTATGGCCCACAAGGGCAATGCGACGTTCGATGTCGACTACAACCTGGAGGACCCGCCCTCGGTGTACAGCAATGCGAGCATCCATAGCCGCCTCAATGAATACACATCAATGGCAAGGCATGTCCATGGGCCAAAGTACGATCCGATCACCCAACCCCTTGATGGAGAAGGCGTCATGAGGGTGGGAGGAGGTAAGAAGCATGGGCGGTACTATATTGGCGACGGCACACTCGACAAGGCCACTACTCCCACTCACTCCCAGATTCGAGAAAGGAGCACGAGCTCGAGCCCCGCTGATGAGGACATGACAACCATAGATATGGCCATGATTGTTTGTTTTGAAGTAGTCCAACATAGGTTTCCAAGTCAAGAAGGAGGCCTGAAGTTGATTCGGTTTGAGTCCCCAATGTGGAGGCCCAAAACAACTCAAGTTCGAGTCCACCTCGGAGTCTAGGAGCAGCCTGCACTAAAATTGACGTCCAGGTCGCATACGGAGTCCGTTTTGGACGTTCTTTATATGGATGGAAAGATAATTTCATAGCGCTTCCCGTGGGACCAGTCCCACATCAAAATTCCATCTAAATCAAAGGAAATTGTCGAAACAAGTGGACATCCAGAATCTGTCAGGGTGCTGCGCCACCGTCTTTTGGGCCGTTGGCCCGTGTATCGTGTTGGAGCCCATAGGGGTGAGTCCAGGGGGGTCACGCATGACCTACCCTCATATATTTAGTAGCCACCGCCACATTAGGGTTTGGCTTTTGTTTAGTTGTTGGGATAGTAGCCGAAGCCAATGGTCCCAAACAACAGCTGAAACGGGACAACAGAGACAAGCAACAATAAATTACTTATCTACAGTATCCTAGAATCAACAACCTTTACATGAAAGGGAGGGGTCCCTTTTTATAGGGAGACCAAGAGTCTTTACATTCCCATTGTACCCCTGAGATCAGGCATCATCCTCTAGACTATACAATACTAATAGCCTATGGACACTTCGGTACATTTACTCCTCCCAATGTGAATGCGTAGACTTGTGATTCCGTGCTTGACTTGGCTTGGACTTGGTCTCCTTTGACTCGGTCCATGTCAGCTTCGCCTGCTTTCAAGGGCTTTGTAGCTCCCGGATTTGGCTTCCTCTGAGTCGAGATAACCCTAAGCCGCTTCCCAACATCTAGAAAGCCGATGACTCCTCCAAGGACCTGCAGTATAGAGCAAACCGAAGCTTGCCATTAACCCATTCATAGCTTTTAGCATTCAACAGTATCAATATTTCACCAAATTGGTTTCTAACTTGGTTCTGATAACACCACTTCGGCATTCTGCTACATGATGACCGAAGCCAATTGGCTTTAGCATACAGCGAGATGTGATCACCGAAGCCGATTGGCTTTCGTATACGGCGGGACGTGATCAGCGAAGCCGATTGGATTTTGTATACAGCGAAATGTGATCACCGAAGCCGATTGGCTTTTGTATACAGCGAAATGTGATCACCGAAGCCGATTGGCTTTTGTATACAGCGAAATGTGATCACCGAAGCCAAAATAGAGATATGTAGAGCAAACAAAAGCTAAATTGGCTTGATTTCCTCGGTTCACTGTCGTCCTCACGCATGAGATGAAGCAAAACAAGTTGAAGGCGTTTGTCAGCGGGCCAAATCCCCAACAGTAGCCCCTCGAGGACGAGGGCTTTCTTCAACAGGCCGAGCTCCACGAAACTAGGATTGCTTGCCAGCCAGAGAAACGCCTCCTCCTTGTTGGAGAAAGCCCTTTAGTGTTTTGTCATGATTATTCTATTTTTGCTTCGTTTGTCTGATATGTCATGTCATTTGGCTTCGTTTATTTAAAACTGGTTGAATTGTTTTAACCGTTGTTGTAACTTTTGCTTCGGTTTGACCGAATTTGAAACGGCGGTTCGTTTTTTGAGATTTTAACGGTCAGATTTTACTGGCCTATAAATAGGACCGAAGGGGGGGTCAATTTTGCTTGCTTCGTTTTGCTTGTCTTGAGCTTGACGTTTTCTCTAGGTTTTGGAAGCTTTTGAGTTCAAGCTTTGGCTTTCTTCTCTCGACACAAGTAAGTTTTGCTTTTTGTGCTCTACTATTTTCTTCGTTTTTTCCTTTGTCTTTTTGCTGCTTTGTTTGCTTATTGTTTTTTTCCTGTTTGTTGTAGCGGCTCGTACGAAGCAAACCGCTCGTCTGATTGGCTATGTCTCTGACGAAGACAACTCAGACGGCGTGGATATGGATGCTGCCGAAGCTGCGCAGTTTGCTCAGGAAATTGAGGGCAACGTGGCCGTGGACCCCGAAGCCGGAGCTGCTATGATTATTGATGATCGAGGCAAGGGACCTGCCGAGGAAGATGTTGCTGCAGGTGACGACACAGAGGACGCTGGATCTACAGCCGAGGATGCCCTTGAGGACGTAGAAGCCGATGCTTCTGATCTCTTGGATTATCGGAGGAAGCCAAAGACCACTGTCTTTGGTGAGTCTCGTGTTACCCCTTCGTTGATTCGCTTCTATGAGGAAAAGGGGTATTTTGAGGCCGGCCAAGGACGAGCCCCTGGCACAGAGACTACCCCGACGCCTGAGCCAGACGAAGCTGTGGTATTCAAGGAATTCTTCACTGCCGGGCTTCGGATGCCTATAGATAATGTTGTTGCTGATATCCTTGGGAAGTTTGGCTTGCAGCTCCATCATCTTACCCCCAATGCTATTACTCATTTACTTCGCTTCTTTTGGGCCGTGAAGACCAACGCATCAGATGTTAATGCGGACTGCTTCGTCCGTTACTTTGAAGGGCATCGGCAGACAAAGAGTGTTAAGGTTGACGGCTTTGATTACGAGCCGGATTATGGTAGTGTTACTTTTTGCGCGCGGTGGAGGCAGACTGACAAGCAGAAAGTAGAACTTACCTTTTGTCAGAGAAACACGTGGGACAAGAGTTGGAAAAACTATTGGCTTTATGTCAAGGTGCCCGCGCTGGAGAATGTGCTGGATGATGGAACGAAGCTGATGGCCTTTCCTCTGCGTAGTTCTATTGGTCCTTGTGATTTTGTGGCTTGCCCTTCCTTCGATAGAAATGCCCCCGGCTTTGATCACTGTGAAAGTGCTTTTTTCAAGGCTAGCCGGGTTTCAAGCAGCCGGGATTTGATTGAGGAAGGGCTTGCCGTTGGAGTGAATGTCTTATCTGCTTCGTGGAAGCCATTTGCTGTTGAGACTAGGCTGTACAGAGGTATTCCTCATGTTTGCTTTCCCAAGTTTGGGGTGAAAAAGCCAGAGAATATGTCTGACTTCGCCTTCGTTCAATCCATTGAGTTAATGGCTGAAATTATTTGTGGGAAGTACACTACCAAGAAACATGAGAGTTGCTTGGCTTTGGTGGATGGGGTCCGGCTTAACAGGGTGTTCGATGAGATGGGCGTTAGCTATCCTCAGCGTTCGGCCCCATCCAAGCCCTCAAAGAAGTTCACTGATCAGGATCACCCTAGCGTGCTATCAGCCCCGAAGCCGGGTCGAGGCCGTGGGAGGAAAGGACGTACTGGAGGCCATGGTAGCGGCCAGTCAGACGAGGGCGGTGATGAAGCCGGAGCCCCTTCAAGCCGCTCAAGGGTAGCTGCCGCTAAAAAGCGAGTTGCCTCTTCCTTGGAGACTTCCAAGCGTACTTCTGCCTTGGAGTCCTCCAAGCGCCAAAAACTTGGGAAAGCTCTTCCTATCGTTCCGCTTGCCAGCGCACCTCCTCGTCCCATTGCTTCGGCTGCGGAAGCGCCTCCTACCGTAGCCCCTAAGCAAGTTGTTCCTGCAGCTTCCGCTGCAATTGATTTGCCCTCTTCTAGAGGTTTGTTTCTTGTGCAACTTGTCTTCTTTTTTTTATTTTTAGCTTCACTTTGCTTATTTATTTTTGTCATCTTATTTATAGTTAAAGCTGCTGTTCGACCTCCTCGTCGTGAACGCCTACTTGAATGCATCGACGATGAGGATGATGAAGTGAGCTATAGCCGTCTTTTGAGGGAGGACGAGACAAAGGATTTTACACTTGGTGAAGCTGAAGTGTCGTCTGTCCCTATCCAGCCATCGTCCTTGGATTTACTGGCTGGTGCTGCGGCCAAGTCCCTTCAGATTTCTAAGGGACTTGTGCAGTCGGCTTCGGCTAATGTTGAAGAGCCGCCGCGGACAGTTGCAGATAGCAGTGAGCCAATGTAGTTGGCTTCTGCTAACATTGAAGGGCCTATGCAGATGGCTCTTACTCTTGAGACTGGACAAGGCTATGGCGATTTGGTTCCACGCACCACTGAGACGGTTAAGTTGGTTCCTTCGGCTATCGCCGGGCAATCGGCCCCTGCTAAGGACGTTGAACCAGCCCCTGAGAGGCCAGCTCCTGAATCAAAAGGTGTGTTTCGCGAAGCAGTTATATTTGCGTTTTTAGCTGAAATGATCTCTTTTGATTTGTTGATTATTTTGCTTCAGAAACAAGTTATGCTGGGTATGGACCCTTTACAGATCGGCTTCGTGAAGGCAGCTTTTGTCCTCCAAACGATATTCCGGTTATCGTTCCAAATGGTTGGTAATTTTTAACTGCTCACCCAAAGCTGATTGATTTTAGCTTTTTTGTCTAAACATTGGTTTCGCTCTTTCAGAGCTTGAGACTCGTGTCAAATCCTTGGATTTGGACACGCTTTCCATTTCCAGCCTTAGTGGCGGCATCCAGGTCTGTTCCTTTTCCTTCGTTTTTGAGTTTGTTGTCTGGCTTTTTGATACTTATGCTTTTCTTGTTTTAGTCTATAATGTCCATGCAGGAGCTTTTCGCTCGTCTTCCGCTTCGTCTCAACGATGTTGAGAACGAGCGGGCCGAGCTTGAGGCTCTAAGGAAGGAACGCGAGGGCTTTCTTCTGCTTAAGAGATCCTTGGATGATGAAAAAGAGCAGCTTCGTCTTGAGCGTGAGTCTGCTTCGTCAGAAGTTGCTTCACTCAAACGCCAGGTTGCTTCGCTGGAATCTATGCGTGCACTTAACGCTCAAACGATCGAGGGGCTTCGGGGCAAGGTAATCGATGCTGCCACTTTGGAGCATGATCTGGAGAATCAAGTCAAGTCTCTCGAGGCTGATAAAGAGAAAGCGACGTCGGATGCTGAAAAGTACAAGAGGGAGCTTTTGGTTGCTGTTGACTTAAAGAGCTCCCTTATTTCCGAAGCTAGTCAACTTAGGGCTCAAGTGGGGCAGCTTAAGGCCGATAAGGAAAATTTAGATTCTGAATTGCTCAGTCGCAGCTTGGGTGTTTACGCTGAATACGAAGCTGCTCTGAAACAATATGGTGCCAAGCCGCTGCCCTTCCCCTCTGACGACTTTAGCATTGGGAAGCTTTTTGACTGGCTTGATGATGAGTTCAAGTGCTTACCCGACGTCTTGTCCAGAGTGGGTGATTATGCTACCCGGACATGCATCACTAACGCCTTTAAGATGCTGGCTGATGACAGATGCTCTCATTACAAAGGCTTTTTAAGGAAAGACTTTCAGTTTCCTTCGGCTCTGAATCCTGATAGGAAAGATCTTTTCAACGAGGCTGTTTTGGCAACTCGCGGTCTCTTTCTGCGGAAGTTTTGGTCGGAGACAGGGAGGGAGTGTGCTCGGCGTACTGCATATGATCGTCTGGTTAAGGTTGGCTTCTTTTATCATTTCGGCTTTTTATTTTGGCTTTGGACATGTCCTGATAACTTTGCTTTCGGTATTGATTGTTCTATTTAATTTTAGTACAAGGAGGAGCTCGCTCTCGAGCAGCGGCAGAGAGCCGAAGCCGAAGCCGCTGCTGCCGCCGCCACTACTGGGGCCTCAACTTCAAGAGCTGGTGCCGAAGCTGGTCGTGATGGTGCTGAAGCCGGAGCCTCTGATGCTGATCCGAAGGTTTAGCTTCAATAGAGCTGATGACTTTGATTCTTTTGTTTAGGGATGTTAAAACTTTATAAATTTGTATATACTCAGATCCCTGATGAGGGAGGTGTTCTTGAACCCATGCCGATCACTATGCGCGATGGCCCCTTGTGTGTATCTGGCTTCGCATGGGAACAATATCGGAAGTTATGTCCAAGTCAAAGAATCGACGATTTCTGGGAATTTTGCCATGAGTTCTTTAGTCATTACGAATTCGATGTGTTTGAGTTTTTTAACTCCTTCATCGTTTGATGTTCTCCTCGTGTCGAACTCGCTCGTGCAAGAAATGCCGAAGCTGCTCGTCTGCTTCCAGTTAAGGTTGAGCCGGAAGATTTATATAATGATAGGGATTTTGCTTATGTATATAATGCTCCCAGATTTAGGAGATCTGGCCAGCTTTTTGACGGATATGTTTTTGAGATGTTCTGAGTTATCTCTTTGTGGAACACATTGTATTTTGCTTGGTCATTGTTTTGATTCGAAACACTTGAATGAATGTAAGCTCGATTTGGTTTCGTTGCGAGAGAAACACCTCCTCCCCCCCCCAAAGCGAGGTTTTATTCGTTCAAGTGGTTTGCTCTTTTGGTTCGGAGCCGTCTTGACTCCTTCGAGCTTTGTGCAGAGATATACTTTGCGTGGTTTGCCGAAGCCCCTTTTATTTTAATCGCCTTTAAAATACTGATAGCCGAAGATGATTTTAATTTAAAATATATGTTTTAGCCAAAGCCCCCTTTGATCTGTTTGGAGTAAGCGCTTTTGGACCGAAGCCCCTTTCGCTATGTTCTAGAGTGGGCTTTTTCTTAGATCTGGATTGGCCTTACTCTCGGTAGGGCTAATTCAGTTCTATCTGAGTTATCGAATATCAGCGACTTGGTCGAAGCCAATCGCTTTCGATGCTTTTCTTGTGTGTTCTAACAAGTTGCCGAAGCCCCTATAGGCTTTTTTAAGATTTTTAGAGTACTGCTAGCCGAAGCTGTTTTCGATTTATAACAATTGTTTGGGTCAGAGCCCCTTTTACTCTGTTTTTAGAGTAAGCGTTTCTGGACCGAAGCCCCTTTTACTCCTCTTTGGAGTAAGCTTTTGCTTGGATCTGAATTGGCCTTACTCTTGGTAGGGTCAATTCAGTTCTTTGTGAATTGTCGAATATAAACGACTTGGTGGAAGCCAATCGCTTTCGATGCTGCTTTTTTGGGGAATACCTCGTTTATATATGATTTGATGAGTTACAGTAAGCACCGCCTCGTTAAAAACCTCACCCCTTGGTCAGGGTCCCCTTGTGAGGAAAAGAGTACGGGCTTTTGGAAACAAAGTAAAAATGCTATTCTACTCAATGACTTCATTTATAGGATACGAAGCCATTTTACATCTTTTCATAGGTAGTATTTGCGTAAGCTGTCAGCATTCCATGAATGCGGCAGCTCGTTGCCCTCGTCATCGCCTAAGCGAAATGAGCCAGGCCTGTTGCTTTTGATGACTAAGAATGGGCCTTCCCATTTCTGTTGTAGTTTTCCAGCGGGCATGCTTGGATTTTTCCTTAGGACCCAGTCCCCTGCCTTGATATCTTTTCTGATTACCTTTTTGTCTCGCCACTTTCTTGTCTCAGCTTGATACTTGGAAATGTTTTTTTGCTGCCTGGAGCCTGTATATCTCAATGA
>CM014272.1:36098326-36166852 GCA_004135705.1 Alloteropsis semialata | reverse complement strand
TCCGACGTAGGGAATCTAGACCAAGCATGACAGTTAAAGATTAATCTAAGCGCATTACATAGATCCAGCTCCGACGTAGGGAATCTACACCAATGCAATGCTCAAAGAACAACCAGATTAAACCACAAAGCAAGATCGGACATAGAACGATGCTGTAAGATAAATATTGCTTAAATCGGACCAAGACATATGCTCAAAGCCGTCGAAGAAGTAGAATTGATTCACATGGCGTAGATCTAAACCAATCTAGCAACTCCAACAAACCGCAAAGACTATCTTTAGTAACCAAGATTACTCTAGCTCCGACGTAGGGAATCTAGACTAAGCTTGATACCTAGCTCCGACGTAGGGAATCTAGGCTTAAAGTATAGTCCGATAAACGATAATCTGTTGAATAATCAATATTGATCTAGCTCCGACGTAGGGAATCTATATCAATCTTGATTATCCAGAGATAAATCGGTTGAACAATATAAACGAGAAAGGGCGATGCGCCTCAATTCAAAGCCTATATTAGTTCGATAAATTGACTAACTTACTGGTAAGCCGGAGATCAGAACTGATGCAGCCCGTCCACCAATGAGCTTCGTCGGTAACTACTACTAGGGTTTTGGCGTGAAGCCGGGTTGTATTGAATTGTGTGAATTGTTCTTTACAATGGACGAGGGTTCATATTTATACCCTGGTCATAGAGAGTCCTGATCGGACCAGACTAATTAAATAAGGCAAACTAAACTTAAGATACAATAGGACTCTCATACGTCCTCTGAAAAGGAAATAGTCCCTGAATCTGATACGCTTCTTCCTTAGCCGACGTGTCTTCCCTTTTGAACTCATCATTGGATCGGACTCCTGCCTCATCGAACTCCTTTCAGCATCAGCTTCCTTCTCTGTCACCTTTGGTATTGACCAGTCAACGGGTCCACCTCGCAGTCTCAACTTCATCATGTCATCATCCAGCCCAGTATATCAGGTGCAAAAATCCGGTATCAACAACGCGCTAGGGCGTCATTCGCACACACCACCGCCACTCCTTGACCAGATCGGTGATCCGAGCTGGTGCACTCTGCAGACGGGCGACCAGGGCTATCGGTTCACCCTCCTCCGGGGCCACGGAGTTCAGCAGATCCCTCGCCGCCTCGTTGACTTCCGTCAGGGCAAGATGCGCCGATGCCAGATCTTGCTCCAAGCCTGTTATGATGTGAGCGTTATTTTGGATAGTATACATTGCCTGGAGCATCGTCATGTCCGCACCTTTCCGGAACTCCTGCTCCGTCTTGAGCTTCCCCGCCAACACCTCCTCCGACTGCTGCAGAGTTGCGTTCGCAAAACGCAACTCCTTCAGCTCCTTGATGTGGCGGTCCCTCTCCATCTCCTTCTCTGAAAAAACAGGGAAGCACTCGGTCAAGATGAAAGGAACAAGGCGAAATCTGAAGACTCAACAAACCACTCGGGAAATACAAGGAGAAGGCCTTACGGTGAAGACTGAATCGATGCTCCACAATGGCGTCGTTCAGGCTCTTCTTGGCGGCGTCACGCTGGCGCCAGACCCGTTTGAGCTCCGCCTCCATCTCTGCCGCACGCCGGAGCGCCGACGCCACATCCTGGGTCTGCCCAAGCCGCGACTGCCGGAGCGTGGCCAACTTCTACAACCACTCGCCAAAGTAAAGAATTCAGACAACTCATAAAGAAGAAGAAAAGACAAAGGAGACAATTGAGGAGACTAACCGTCGCACAGCGCCGAGCGTGGTCGACAGCAATCTGGAGCTCGGCAATAACCGACCCCTCCTTCTCCGCCATAGCGTCAACCCTGGGGACAGTGATGGTTCCCGAGGTGTCCGACTGCTTCTGGAGACCCTCCTCCCGGGCTTCTCCTCGAGCAATGTCGCTCGCACCTACGGGCGAGGACTGGATCACCGTGTCCACATCAGGATCGCCAGCGCCACTTGGAGTGATCGCCGTATCACCTCCACCGCCCTGCACGTCGTCGGCCGCCGGCACTTCCACTACCACCTCCGGGTCACGTCCGGCTGGTACTTCCTCCGTCTGCACCGCCCCCGACCCCTCGGCCGAGTTCCCCACCTCAGGTGTAGCCCCTGAGGACGACTGGCCAACAGGTTCGGCCGGAGGAGGACTCGGGCCTTGCGGGACATCGACTGAAGGGGCCTTCCCGCTGGCCGCTTCACCGTCCAGATCGGAGGCCTTGCTGAAAAAAGCACTCGGAAGTCAAAACAAGAACTCGGAGATAAATGATAACAAGAAGAAACGCGAAGACCAACAACTTACCGAGTACTCTTCACCACCGCAACTTGGGGCCGGAAGACAGGGAGCTTGGGACGCCGCTGCGCCGAGGCCGTCATAAGGATTGGCCTGGTCCCCAAGTCGGAGACCGGCCTTGCGTCCGCAGCGGCCTGCACGATCGTCTCCGCCATCCTGCGCCGCCTCTCCTCCACCGAGACGCCCATGGCCCGGGCGTGCTCCTGCTCCTGGAACGCGGAGTCGGACATCGCTTCGTCCTTCTCCTCTTCCTCCACGACGGCCGGGGAAGGACGTCCCGGCTCTTCAACATCGGTGTCCGAACCTGCAGTCGGCTGCTGAGCCGGCTGCGCGTCCGATTTCTTCGCCACCACCTTCTTCGTGCGCCTCCGCTTGGGAGGCGGTGGCGGCGTGCCCGCCACTGCATCCTGGACGGAGGGCGCTTCATCCGACAGCGTTGCCGAGTCGTCGTCGGCCGCCCCATCGTCAACGGACACCGCCCGCTTGGAAACGCCGACCCGGCTATTATTCCGTTTCGCCACAGCCGCCCGGCGCTTCCGCGGACGGTCCTCCACCACTTCCTCGTCCGAAGGGCTCATAGAACCCTCCGTATCGCTGGGCGCCCATACACGAGGGGGAGGAGGATCCACCGCCTCCTCTGCCCGAGTGTCGCCCTGATCAACCGGAGGCGCATCCTCCAGCAAAACCTTCCTCGGGAAATCCTCCGGGAGAGGGGCAGCAGAAAAGTACTCGAAGACGCGATCCTGCGCCAAAGGAAACGCAAGATCAGACGGCCAACGGACGAAACCAAAAAATTACATCAGGAAAACATTCATAAGCACTCGGAACAGCAACTTACCGGTGGTGGAGGCCTCTTCAGTGAGAAGGGGCGCGGTTGGTGCTTCTCCGACACATGGCCGAGGAAGAACCCGCCCACGCGCGCCTTCATCTCCTCCTTGCTGACGGTGCGGTTGGCAACCCGAGTGGGATCATCCCGGCCCGAGTACTCGTAGCCCGGGTGCTTCCGCTCCTGGATTGGCTGAATCAGCCGCCTGCTAAAATTGCAGGCGACGCCAATCGCCGTCAAGCCGCCGTCGTCCTTCAGCTCCTTGATTAAGGCGAGGAGCTCGTCCACCTCCTACATCTGGGAAGCATCGGGGAGCTCGTTCCAGCAATCCCTGATCTTCGGCCGCTCTCCAGTATGGCAGGGGATCGCCGGCGAGTGGTTCCCAACATAAAACCACTCGGCTTTCCAACCCTTGTTGGAGGTGTTGAGGGCGATGTCGAAGTACTCGTCCTTCCGCCCTTGACGCAGCATGAACCCGGCGCCTCCCACTACCACCATCTTCTCTTCACTTGGCTGGGGCTTCAGCCAGTACAAATATCTCCACAGGTCGAAATGGGGAGAGATCCCCAGATAGGCCTCGCAGAGATGAATAAAGACGGAAATCGCCATGATGGAGTTGGGGTTGAGGTTGATGGCCTCGATCCCGTAGAAATGAAGCAAACCTCGGAAAAACGCCCCCATTGGCAGGCCAAGTCCCGCCTCAAAGAATGGCTTGAACAAGACCAGCTCGCCGGAGTTCTCCGACGGGAAGTCCTCCCCGGCGCTCGGCCGCCACTCCGCCACGGCCTGTGACGGGAGGATGCTCCGCTCCACCATCTCCTCCAGCATCTTCGTGGTGACTCTCCCCCGCGCCCATACGGCGCCGGAGGAGGGGACCTTGCTTGTCTTGGGGGCGCCGGTGCTCTTCTTCTTCGGTGCCATGGATCTAATGGCAGGAGTCTTCATGCGCATCAACGAGGCTACGCTCCCCGTGGTGGCTAAGACCGCAGAACGGATCTACAAGCAGAATGAGCTCTGGTGGCGGCGGTATGAAGAATGGATCTGGGAATGGGGAGATTTCCTCTCCAGACCTAATCTTCGCCCTTTATATCGCCTGGATGCCCGAAATTGCCGCGAGATGGCGCGATTAACGGACGCGGGCGAAACGGTAAAAAGAGCCGTTGGGCGTTCCGCCTTCCGTTACGCGCCGGGCGCCAACGGTAAAAAAGGAGCCCGAGCACTCGGGCATGGCAAAGAAGTCGGCGTGCCGCTAAGGCTCGACCAGCACTCGGACTCGGGGGCTGGCGCCGCATCCAAGACAGTGTGCCTCTCGGGCTCGATTGGCCCCGAACTACTCGGGAGCCAACACTGCAAATCAAGTGGTGTGCCGCTAAGGCTCGAACAGCGCTCACACTCGGGGGCTGGCGCCACATCCAAGACAGTGTGCCTCTCGGGCTCGATTGGCCCCGAACTACTCGGGAGCCAACACTGCAAATCAAGTGGTGTGCCGCTAAGGCTCGAACAGCGCTCGCACTCGGGGGCTGGCGCTGTATTCAAGTCAGTGCGCCTCTCGGGCTCGATTGGCTCCGAACTACTCGGGAGCCAACACTGCAAATCAAGTGGTGTGCCGCTAAGGCTCGAACAGCGCTCGCACTCGGGCGCTGGCGCCGCATTCAAATCAGTGCACCTCTCAGGCTCGATTGGCTCCGAGCCACTCGGAAGCCGACACTGCGGAGCAAAAGGCGTGCCGCTAAGGTTCGACCAGCACTCGGACTCGGGGGCTGGTGCCATATTAAAAACAGCGTGCCTCTCGGGCTCGATCAGCCCCGAAACGCTCGGGGGCTGACGCTGCGAACATGTTACAACGGTTGGAGAAGCGCGGCCAAGCCTTGACAGCTCGGGGCTAGCGCTGCCGAGAAGCTTCCTCCTCAAGACTATTACGCAATGAAATCCTTTTGCAGGTTATACAATTACAATGAAGCCGGTCATACGCCGGTTACAAAGACCAAACACATCAGCCGCCAAGATGACGGCCTGGGGCACTCGTCCCTGCGCCTAGTGCTACATCCGGAGCAAGCTTGGCCCACATGAGCTCCTCGCAAGCTCTCTTGTAGCACCACTGCAGCCGTCGACGGGACAGCACCAACAGAGGGTTGTTAGCGAATGCCTTCAGGTATCCCTTGCTCTACAAAGCATTTCACCCCACATGGCCCTCGTCACATGGAAATGCAGGGATGAACGGGACAGCACTCAGACGCTGATCAACACCTCAGAACCTTCGCAAGCACTCTTCTAGCACCATACCCTGGAGACTCCATGAGCTTTCCCTGGTGGGTGAACCCAGTAATGAACCTTCGGCATGCTGACTACAAGGGCCCTATACATACTCGCTCCTGGGTGGCAGCTCCGGCTCCCCGGTGGGTATTTATAGCCCCGAGCCGCCGGAGAACGAGAGACTTCCTCCACGATGAAAGACGCATGAGCTCCACGCCACGTGTCCCTCTTTCTGCCCAAGCTGCACAGGTCACCCTTATCGCCTTTGGCTTCATTCGAACACGGGAGCATCATGTGCGATCACGGGAACACTGCTCCTGACGCCGCGCATCAGAAACGATGCCTCTCCGCCTGCCTCCTCTTTGGCGTATCTGACAAAGAGGGAATCCCCCAGGACTCGAATCACTCGCCAGGCTAAGTATTAATCAGTTAACTTCGTAAATTCCGTGAGCTTTGAAATGAGTTGCTAAAGTACCCGGGGAGCACGCGCCTTAATCCGTGAAACCTCGACTCTTCCGTACGAGTACGCTCCTACGCGTGCACGTGGCCCAGCTCCCTGCGCTATGAACTACGGCTATCGGGGATCAGGTGCATAAACGTAACAGGTTAACTGCTCGGGGAAATTAAGAGACTTAAAAGTAGGAAGCGGGGTTCATTAATATTTATATCGCCGAGTACTTTCTCCTCTCGAATTTGTGCTTCGTTGCAGGGTATGGACGACCACTCGGCGAGCTCAGCCCTCACGCTCGGGGGCTGGCGCCGGGACGACCACTCGGCGAGCTCAGCCCTCGCGCTCGGGGGCTGGCGCCGGGACGACCACTCGGCGTGCTCAGCCCTCACGCTCGGGGGCTGGCGCCGGGACGACCACTCGGCGTGCTCAGCCCTCACGCTCGGGGGCTGGCGCCGAGGCGACTGTCGGCGTGTCCCGCGGGACCCCGCCGGTCCTCACGCTCGGGGACTGGACGCCGAAATTAACGTCGGATGATATAGCCAGATGCTCCTTGACTAACCCTTGGACCGATTCCTACGGAATCGCTTCAAGGCTCGGGGGCTACGGCCAATGGACGCACCTCGCGGCGCATCCGTTGATTGTCTGGCAACCAAGAACAAGGCTACTAACCCTTGGACCGATTCCTTCGGAATCGCTTCAAGGCTCGGGGGCTACGTCCAACGGACGCACCTCGCGGCGCATCCGTTGGGAAACGGCTCTCTCTTTTCTCTCCAGTATCACGCGGTTTCGTTTCCAACTGCAGCAAGCTCGAAGCTCATCAGATGGCACGACCTCGCCGACTTGTCGCTCAACCACGTACTACTCAGGGGCTTGTCGGGGGTAGACCCCCAGGGGTACCCAGAAGGCGGATTGGCCCAACCAGCAAGGGGCGGCCCAATCCGAGTGCTATCGGGCCGGTTTGTCGGACTGGGTGGCCTACCACTCGGGAGGCCCACCAGTCGGGCGAACCGGGCGACTACAACGGCGCGCGCGGCAAGGAAGCAGGCGGCGTATCCCGCAAGAAGCTCGGAGATCAAGATAAACTAGCCGGAATTATAGGGAAAGATATCTGTAATCGTTATAGGATCGCATCCTTGTATTTCGGGTAGGTTATGATCTCTAGCCGACTTGTAACTCAAGGCAGCCGGACTATATAAGGCGCCTTGAGACCCCCCTCTAGAACAGGAGATTCCAACATCCACGATACGAAACCTAGGACAGAACCCAACTACGGAGATCCTTCAGGAACTTCATACACAGCAATCCATACACCCAACACAGGACGTAGGGTATTACGTCATCTTGACGGCCCGAACCTGTTCAATCCTTGCGTCTTGTGTTACCATCGACTTCTGATCCTCGATCTGTCCCTCAACAAATCAACCACGCGGACTACCCTGTGTGGACTGCCGGGTCCATAAATCCGACAGTAGCCTTCTGTCTCTTGCATCATAACAGTAGGTGTAGCATCATTAGACAATTCTCTGCTAGACGTTCTTTGTTCCCTCTTCATAGGAAAGATGTCCTCAAAGAATGTAGCATCCCTGGATTCCATTATTGTACCGACATTCACGTCTGGCACTCCAGATTTCACTATTAAAAATCTATATCCAACACTATGCAGATCATAACCAAGAAAGACACAATCCACAGTTTTAGGTCCAAGTTTACGTTTCTTGGTTATTGGCACATTAACCTTTGCCAAACAACCCCAAGTCTGTAAATAGGAAAGTGTGAGCCTTTTCTTCTCCCATTCCTCAAATGGAGTTTTCTCTTTATTTTTTGGACGAACATGATTCAGGACATGACATGCTGTCAATATGGCCTCACCCCACCATTCCTTAGAGAGTCCCGCTGTGTCTAACATGGCGTTAACCAAATCAGTTAGAGTGCAGTTCTTTCTTTCGGCAACCCTATTTGACTGAGGTGAGTAGGGAGGCGTCCTCTCGTGAATTATACCATGTTCCTCACAGAATAAGGTAAACAATTGTGAGAAGTATTCTCCACCATGATCCGACCTTACACGTTTGATTTTTCTCTCAAGTTGATTCTCCACTTCGGCTTTATAGATCTTAAAGTAGTGTAGTGCTTCATCTTTTGACTTTAGCAAGTAAATGTTGAAATATCTAGAGGAATCATCTATTAGAGTCATGAAATACTTTTTTTACCCCCTTTGTCAACACGCCATTCATCTCACAAAGATCAGAATGAACGAGCTCCAGCGGTGCCAAGTTCCTCGCCTCTGCGGCCTTGTGAGGCTTGCGAGGTTGTTTTAATTCAACACACACATGACACTTAGAACCTTTGACCGTGGTAAACTTCGGAATTAAATTTAAACTAGCCAAGCGCGACATACAACCAAAGTTAACATGACACAACCATGAATGCCAAACATTTGACTCATCATCATTAACCACATGATTCACCACATTATTACAAGCATCTGATAAAGAAAAGCGGAACAAGCCTCCGCAGTCATAGCCTTTTCCAACAAAGGTTCCATACTTAGAAAGTACACATTTATTGGATTCAAACACTAATTTATAACCATCTCTACATAGTAGAGAGCCGCTAACTAGATTCTTCTTGATAGTAGGGACATGCTACACGTTCCTCAGCTGCACGGTCTTTTCCCGAAGTAAGCTTTAGATTGACCGAACCAACACCAAGTACACGCGCATGTGATCCATTCCCCATTAACAAGGAGGTAGTTTCGCTGACCTGATAAGAAGAAAACAGACTGACGTCAGCACACACATGAATATTAGCTCCATTATCAACCCACCAATCAGGTGATTGACAAACAGAAAGGACCATAGGCATATAATTGCCATACCCCAAGGTTACTCCATTGTCATTGCTAATGACCATGTTGGCTACCTTCGGCCTGTATTTGCTTTTCTCACAGTCTTTGGCATAATGCCCCTCAAGACCACAAGTATAGCACTTGCCCTTGCCCTTGCTCTGCTGGTTCTTCTTCTTCTTAAAAGTGGTTGTTTCATTGGCCTTGACCTCAGGCTTATTTTGGTTCTTCTTTTTCTGCTGGCCCTTGAAGTTTTTCTGGACCAGGTTTGCACTAGAGGACCCAACAATTCCTTTGCCGCTATTGTCCTTCGCTCTCGCCTTCTACTCAACATCGAGAGACCCAATGAGCTCAGACACGCTGAACACTTGTCTCTTATGTTTCAGAGAGGTAGCAAAGTCCCTCCAAGAGAGCGGCAGTTTAGCAATCATGCTTCCAGCCACAAACTTGTCGGGCAAATCGCATTTAAAGCCCTCTAGCCCCTTAGACAGTGACTGAAGCTCATGAGCTTGTTCCACTACTGAACGGTCATCGACCATCTTGTAATTGCAAAACTGCTCCATGACATACAGCTCACTGCCAGCATCAGAAGCACCAAACTTGGCCTCAAGCGCATCCCACAACGCCTTGCCAGAATCCAGTGACAGATAGCAAGAACGCTAATTACGGCACCTCGAAACAGGTTGTTGGCTACCTAAAAGGCTCTCTCATCATCAGAAGAGAGATCTTTAGCCTTTCCCTGTGTGACGTAAAAGCAGTTCATGTAGGTCAACCAAAGTGACATCCTACTCTGCCATCTCTTGTAATGTGTTCCATCGAACACGTGTGGTTTAAGCGTATTTGCAAAGCTAGCAGTCGAAAGCCTATCACAATTATAAGGTTTGTGGATTGTTAGAAATATAGACATCATTTGACATATTTTAGTTCTAAAAAAAGCCTATAAATCATGATAATAATTAGTGATCCAATGAGAACATGATATGTGCATGTGTTCAAGTTCAATCTCACATTAAACAAGAATAAAGTAAGAAACCAAAGAAGGTTCAGGATGTACCCAGAGACGGGGCCACTGCCGGAGGCATTGGCTGCGCCGTTATCAACTGGATTAGTCATACTAATCGGTCGACCTTGTTCGATGTAGCCGTACGAGCGATGCAGTGACGAGTCGATGTAGTGCAGTCCCTCGAACGGCACCGGGGAGTAGTGGACATAGTCGTATGGGCCACCAGTAAGTAGATGAAGTAGACGAACTTGAGCAGTCTCATGAAGACACTCCCCAAAAACCTTATCGCCTAGCTATCCCGAGCAGGATCTCACGCCAGTCGAGGTTCTGGAGGCTCTGCTCTCGCTAGAACCGTGCGCGCAGTGCTAGCGATGGGGAGGCAAGTGTTGCAGCAGAAACAATGAGGGTGAAGAGAGAGGTCTCCTAAGCAGGAGTACCTGAGAGGTTGTGTTGGTGTGTCTCTCTGGGTAGGGGAGGGCCTCCTTTTATAGGCGCTGCCTGGCGGAGGGGGGATGCACCTGGACGCCTCTGCAGGAAAGGCAAGAATCCCGCGGAGCAAATAAGGCACGTCCCTGTGAGCATTTAAGGTAGGTAATTGATTCTGCCATTAATCCTGTTGTCAAGTGGCAAAACCGATCACAACACCGCAACACATCACGTCACATCTCGTCTTGTCTCGTCTCGTCTCGACCTCGGCCCGGCGAGGCGAGCGAGCGCACGAGCGCGTGTGGCAACGCGGTTACCCTTTGCCAACTTCATATTGGGTGTACCACGTGTCCATCTAATAAGTTGGTTGAGATCCTCTCAACTACTAATATGGTAGTAACCACTTTTAACTCCTTTTGCATTAATCGTGGGTCTTAAATATTTTAGATTTAATTGAAATTATAAAAAGACCAAGCCCAAATAAATCCAACACAGAACACATGACTGGAAAAAAGCCCCACCTTGGGAGGTGGTAACAACGACATAGCTAACAGCTCCCTGAGCTTCACAGCTCCAGCCATGCACCAAAGAGTACTTTCGTTTGTGATGGCCTGCAGCAGCACTTAGGTGTTTGGCTGAGCCCCCTCAAAGATGCATGAATTCCTATGCTTCCAGATCTCCCAGGCCACCAAGATGATGAGAGAATTTAGTCCTTTTCTTAACTGTTTTGGTGCAGCCCTGATGACTTTGCCCCACCATGCTGAGAAACTGGGAGAATCAGCTGTTGGCAGGTCGACCAAAAGCTTCAGGTGTTGAAAGACTAGAGCCCAAATCTGCCGAGTGAACACGCAGGATAGCAGAAGGTGTTGTGCGGTATCCTGTGCCTGATCACATAGTGGGCAGGAGGCTTGGTGTTGCAATCCCTTTTTGGTGAGGCGGTTTGCAGTCCAAAGCCTATTTTTGATACCTAGCCAAATAAAGAACTTACATCGTGAAGGGGCCCAACTCCTCCAAATTCTTTTCCAGGGAACAAATTTGATAGAACCAACAAAAAAGGATTCATATGCGGACTTGCTGTTGTATACTCCTGATTGTGTCAATTTCCATCTATACTGATCTGGGGTGTCATGGTGTAAGACCAGTCCCTCCAACTGATTCCAAAGCAGCAAGTATTTCATCAGGACCTCCATTGATAGAGATCCTCTAATATCTGACACCCATCTTCTATTTGACAAGGTTTGTGCTACTGTCCTTGTTTTGAGAGTTCGCTTCGAGATTGTTCTGAACAGATTGGGTGCAACTTCAGCAATGGTCTTCCCATTCTGCCATCTCTCTGTCCAAAAAGGGACTGACTCGCCATTTCCAACCACCATATCAACTGCCGTATCAAATATAGCTTGAGCTTTTGGAGGAACATGGATTTGAAGCCCCGCCCAAGGCCTAGACGGATCTATCTTCTGTACCCATAGCCATCTGATCCGTAGAGCCCAACCAAAACATTCCAAATTATGTATGCCCAGTCCCCCATAATCCAATGGGCACTGGACTTTTCCCCATGATACCAAACAATTACCACCATTAGCTTGTTCTTGGCCTTTCCAAAGGAAACCTTGGCGTTTTTTGTCAATTGCTTTTACTACCCATTTGGGAAGATCCAAAGCAATCAGCATGTGAATGACCGTAGCTGTTAACACCACCTTTGTCATGACCAACCGACCAGCTCTTTTCATCATGGAAGCCTTCCAACCTGGTAGGTGATCTGCAACCCTGTCAATTAGGGGCAGGAAAACCTCCTTGGTTGGTTTCCTGATAGTTAGGGGCAGACCATGGTATGTGCATGGGAAGTCTTTTAATGTACAGGCCAGCAGCTCAGATGTGCGCTATAAATCTTCCTGGGAAAAGTGAATAGGAGAAGCTAAGGTTTTGGCCAGATTCATATGGAATCCAGAGGCATGTCCAAAAATATCAAGAATCTGCTTCATGACTTGGAGTTGGAGATCAACTGTATTTGGCCTCAAAAAAATTATTGCGTCATCCGCATAGAAAGAAGCCCTACGCCTATTCTGTTGGACAGCCAGAGGTTGCAAAAGATGCTTACTGATGGCATATTCTATCAGGGAGTTGAGCACATCCATCACCAATATGAAAAGCATTGGCGAGAGGGGATCTCCTTGCTTGAGACCACGGTGGTGGAAAAATCCAGCCCCTGGCTCCCCATTAACCAGCACCTGAGTAGAAGAAGTTGACAAGATCAGGCATAGCAGATTGTGCCAGCGCTATCAAAAGCCCAAATGCCGAAGGACCTCCAACAGAAACGACCAAGAAACTGAATCAAAAGCCTTGGAAATATCAAGTTTGAGAAGGATGTGGGCTTCTTTCTTTTTGTGTAATGTCTTCACCATCTGTTGTACGAAAAGGAAATTGTCATGGATGCTTCTTCCCCTAATAAAAGCACTCTGATTAACCCGAACCAGATTTGGCAGCAGTGGAACCAGACGGTTCGCCATGACTTTGGTGACCAATTTGGCGAAACTGTGAATTAGAGTAATGGGTCTATAGTCCTTGACCGAGAGAGCATTCTGTTTATTGGCAAGAGGGAGAGGAAAGCCGTATTGAGGAGCCTGAAATGAAACACATGACCCCTCTGTATTGCCGACAATGCCAGCAAGACATTGCTTTTTTATGATGTTCCAACAGGAAGTGAGCCTAGCTCAATTGGTTAGGGTGGGAGGTGTTGTGGTTGTGCACCCTAACCCACCCAAGTTCGAGTCCCCTCTAGCTTGAATTTGGGTGCCTATTTTCTTCATTCTTAATAAAAAACCACCTAGTTCCTCCTAGGATGGGTCTTTAAATGTGTTGAAAATTCTATTCATGATAGATAATATGCGTTTAAAAAAGTTAATATGTCAAGTATCGAGTACAATGAATTGGAATCTTTTAGCAATTGGGTATTGAGCATTAGTAATGGTGACAGTACAACAGAAACAACCAATGAAAATGAATCTGATTCTATGATAGTAGAAATTCCAAATGAACTATTGATACAAACTACAGGAAATAAGATACAAGCATTAGTCGAATCAACATACCCTGATTTTATAAATAGATATGAAGATCCAGATTATCAAAAAAAAAGAGCAATACTAGCAACAACAAATGAAATTGTCGATGAAATTAACAGCTACATAATAACGCTACTACCAACCCCAGAGAGAGAATATTTAGTGCAGATAGAATATCAAAGTGCACAGATGCACCTAATGATGCCAATGTTTTGTATCCTGTTGAGTACCTTAATACATTGAATGCTAACAACTTTCCTCAACACAGATGAAACTTAAAATTGGAGTACCAATAATGTTATTAAGAAATCTGAACCAAAGTTTAGGATTGCGCAATGGAACAAGACTTATGGTAACACAGTTAGGGGTAGAAGCAATAATAATAACAGGAACTCATACAGGTGAGAAAGCGCATATACCAAGAATAAATCTAACGACCAAGGGCTACCGATGGCTATTTACGTTATGCCGCCGACAATTTCCAGTTAAAGTTTGTTACTCTATGAGAATAAACAAAAGTCAAGGACAAACATTATGCAACGTAGGACTATACTTAAAAAAGGAGTTTTTACACATGGCCAATTATATGTGGCAATTTCACGTGTAACAGAAAAGAAAGGATTGAAAATATTGATACATGATAAAGCTGAACAAGAGAACCCAACTTATTGAATTGAATGATCAACCAAGAGACTTTCCAAAGTACACTTCCTTTTTAATGCCATTTTCAGAGCTGCATAAATATGAGCGAAATAATGAATACTTCATAGGTACAGTACCAATACTCTACTTTATTGTTTACTATAACATGTTAACTATAGCTTAGCATTTGAGATTTAGCAGCTGTAACTGCATTTCTCACATATACCTTTTATCTTCTCTATCAAGATTTCTCTAATGTACTTCTAATAGTTTTCTATACACATCTAGATGTAATCGGACGGATTACTGCTGTCTCGATGTAGCAAGAGTAACAACAAGCACTAGACTTGTTCGAGCAAAAAGAATTATACATCTCACCGACCAAAGGTAATCTCACCAGACTTGTATCAGTGCTTACAAAACATTTCGAATCTCTGCTGATTTTTTCTTTTCAAAATAAAACATTTAAAAAAACAGTGCAAACAAGATTGAAATATCCTTGTGGGGACCAAGAGCAGAACAGTTTCAAGGACAAGAAGTTTATGAAGTTGGTCAAAAGAATCATGTTATAGCTATATTTGTTGGCACATTTGTGAAATCTTACCAAGGCTCCACTACTCCGTTTCTAAGTGGCACAGTTGCTTGTCGGTGGTACGTACATAAATCTTGGTGAAATCCCTGAGATCACAACATTTTACCCAAGGTAATACTAAAAAAAATGTGTTGTTGTACTCATAATATTATATGTATATAAAAAATTTTCACTAATGCAACTACACATTTTGAACACAGCATTTACCACCAAGTTGAACCAATATAGAAAATATAGCTACAGACTGCTGATGAGATTCAAAATCAGATTCAGGAAAGGACACTCTTGCAGCTAAAACCTATTGATCCATTTTAAAATTTGGTAAGTTCTGCTTCCATAAATATTTTTACTATACAAATTTATAACGTGTGAATATACATTCCAAGCATAAATATTAGCACATAACAGAGTTACTCACTTTTTGTAGAACAAAAGGTTTGAATGCACATTGTACATTTACAATTTCAAAACTCGCCGAGAACCAGTCATGGTGTTACCCAGCTTGTACAAGCTGTAATGCCGCAACAAAGTTTGATGGAACCACTTATGTTTGCAACAAGGAAGGAACTGTATGCTCTCAGATTATTCATAGGTATTATCCTCAACTTTTAAGTATTTGTTCATATATCAATGTACCATAAGCGAATAAAAATATTATCACCCTCACTTTTCATGCATCTCTGATACCAATCTTCCTACTAATAACAGATACAAAATCTGTCTAATCGGAAACGATGGAACCTGCAAGTTAAAGTTTATGGTATTTGATAAAAGAGGAGTTTCACTAATAAGCAAACCTGCTGAGAAACTCGTGAAACAATATGGCAGATTTGACCTACCACCCGAGATAAGTGGGTTAATGGGACATAGACTCACTGTTGTTGTCAAAATTATACCAAACAAAAGTATCAATGCAAAGGATGATGACCCAACCTTTGACATACTCAATATCAAGAAGCGGCATGGAAAAGACTCATTGGCATGGACATTTAAGAAAGAGCATAGTCCAGTTATTTTAGCCAACTCTTTTTTTGCAGCCTGCCAATCTACCACCTCTTGTCCCAATAGAACCAAAGAAAGAGGAAAATCAGGTATCATTATATTATGCAAATTTAGTCTATACCTGATATGACAGAGTTACTTTTATGACCTTGTTCTCAAATCACAAATATTGATATAATACAACACTTTGCAGACTGTTGACGCTTTTTATGGCCAACACACCGAAAATTGCACTAGCTCGCGTGAATCCGCAACGGATCGATCACCGACAGCAGCCCTGGCAAAACCGGTACCACCGGTTTTGGAAATCCGGTGCCACCGGATTTCTAGGGTTTGCTGTTTAAACCTACGAACATCGGCCCGGGAGGGAACCCGTCAGGGCTGGCGCGCCTAGGGTTGCTCTGAGGTCGGCAGGCCACTTAGAACGCCGTCAACGCCGTAGAGACGAAGCACGAACAGCAATGGAGGTTGGAAAAGCTAAGGTTTGAAGATGACAAAAAAATAAAGGTATTATTGATTCATCGATTGGATAAACCCTCAATCGGTCATGGCCCTTTATATTTATAGGGTGGGAGGTCTTGCCCCACAAAAAAAGTCCTATTGCATCTCGGAAACCTCAAAAGAGACCAACCCTAATAGGACTCGGGGAAAACCGGTACCATCGGTTTCCAAATCTGGTGCCACCGGATTCTGTTGCTAGACAGGTACAGAAGAAAATCGGTTCCTCCGGTTTTAGAATCCGGTGCCACCGGTTCTTACTGCCTAACTGGCTTCGTGCCAATTTTGATCATCAACATATGACCCTCTATTTTTTTGGTAAAGCTTGTGTACCAGAAAACATACTAGCATGAAAAAAATACTCTTGAGGATGATGTTTAAACAATATTCATCAGCCTTTTAATTCTAAGGACAATATTCAATAATATCAGCCATAAAAACTAAGCTTCCTACCAAACACTTGGATAATACTTCTTTAAATACCTTCCATTGAGAGCTCTTGGCAGTCGCTGACATTGCAAAGTCTCCACCATATAAGAATTACAGAAGATCACCTTAATTACCTTGTATGGCCCCTCCCAACTTGGAGACCATTTACCAACTTGTTGCTCTTCGACCCTATGGGCAGAATTGTTTTCCAAACCAAGTCACCAACTTGAAAAGATTTTTCTTTTACCTTCTTGTTGTAAGCTTTAGCAACTCGGATATTATCTTTCTCAATCTCCTTCAAGACTTGACCATTAGCCTGAGCATAGTATGGGGATGAATTGAGTAATCTAATTCTATACATCTCAATAAACTAACAAACTTCTTTTGATATAAATGAAGTACCTTGATCAGTAGTCAAAGTTTGTGGAATAACAACTCTATGGATAATATGTTCAACAATAAACTAATTACCTACCGATGTGTCATGTTCTTCAAAGGAACCGCTTCGGTCCATTTTGTACAATAATCAGTAGCCACTAAAATGAAATGATGTCCCTTTGATGAAGGAGGATGAATCTGCCCGACAAAGTCTAATCCCCAACCTCGAAAAGGCCATGGTTTGATAATAGGATGCAACAACGCTGTAGGAACCATCTGAATATTTCCAAACCATTGACACTCTTCACAACCTTTGTAGTACTGAAAACAATCAACTATCATATTCGGCCAATAAAAACAAGCCCTCCTCAAAAGCCACTTCATCTTAGGAGCCGATTGATGTGTACCACAAATTCCTTCATGAACCTCACCCATAGCAACTTTGGCTTGTTCAAAATCCAGACATTTTAATAATAAATCTTCAGTTGTCCGATAATATCACTCACCCGACAATATAACTCACCATCAACCAAAATAAATTTAAATGCCCATCGTCGGACTTTCCTGTCAAACTTGTGACTAGGATTCTGTAAATAATCAATAATAGGTGTTCTCCAATAAGCAACTTCGACCTTAGCAATTTCAAAATGCTCAATGGCCGAAGTGCCGTCATCAGCAGATAAACCGGTGCCACCAGTTCTTGAATCGGTATCATCGGAAAATCCGGTACTACTGGTTTCTGGATTCGGTACCACCGATTTTTTCTGGGCTGAAACCTCGGCTATGCAAAGTGTCGGCTTTTTTTCATGAAAATTTCTTTTCTGAACATCATAGCCAGATGCTTGTTGAGCCAGAGTATTCGTCCTTGGATTCTCATCTCTCAAAATATGATATAAAGTAAATTCATCGAAATGAGAAATTATGTCTAAGCACTTATCAAGATATGCACTTAAAAAACCATCGAAGCATTGGTATACCTTAGCAACTTGTTGCACGACCAGCAGAGAATCACCGAATGCCTCTACATGTATCACCCTCATATCATGCAAAATCTCCAACCCGAACAAGAGAGCTTCATATTTGGCTTGATTATTAGTACATTCATCCTTTAATCGGTTAAGAGCTTTCAGCACCACTTGGTGATATAAGAACAACACCAACACCACAACCACTCTTACAAACCGATCCATCAAAATGTATTTCCATGGGGTGAAATTAATATAACAGATGTCCAAGTCATGATCATCATTAATGCTATGCTCAACAATAAAATCAGCAACAATTTGGCCTTTCATAGATTTCAAAGGTTCACACGCCAAATTATATTCAATAAGAGCATATGCTTACCAATTCTACCACTTAAAATTGGTCTATGCAACATGTATTTAATGACATCGGTTTGACAAGCCACTATGAAAGTATTGGATAATAAAAAATGTCTCATCTTGGTACAAGCATAATATAATGATAAGCAAAGCTTTTTAATAAATATATTCCTTGTTTCAGCATCCAATAATCGGCGATTTGCATAAGTAACAATGTGCTCCTTCCCTTCAGTTTCTTGAGTCAAAACAGCCCCAATTACTCGCTCTTCAGCAGCCACATATAATTTAAATGGAACCCCTCTCCTAGGGGCTCTAATAACCGGCGGTGAAGACAAGTAATATTTAATTTTCTCAAAAGCTTCCTATTGTTTTGTCCACCAAGTAAATTCGGCTTCATCTTTTAACCGAAGAATAGGAATAAAAGTACTAATTTTCCCAGACAAGTTACAAATAAATCTCCTCAAATAATTTGCCTTGCCCAAGAACTTCTGTAAATCTTTTTTGCATGTGGGATCTTTATTTTTCTTAATAATCTTAATTTTCTTAGGATCTATCTCTGTGCCATTCTCATGAATAATAAATCCTAAAAACTCCAGTCGACACACCAAATGCACATTCGAGTGGATTCATCTTCAAACCATATCGACATATTCTTTCAAAAGCAAGTCTTAAATCAGCCAAATGTGGTTTCAAACCAGCCAATTTGACAACAATATCATCGATATAGACTTCTATGATTAAACCAAACAAATCATGAAAAATTAAATTCATAGCCCTTTGGTAAGTAGCACCAGCATTTTTTAAACCAAAGGTCATAACTACCCACTCAAATAAACAAAAAAAACATGGACATACAAAGGCAGTTTTGGATATATCCTCTTTAGCCATGAAACTCTGATTGTAACCAGCATTACCATCAAGAAAACCAATAACTTTATGTCCAGAAGCATCATTTATAAGCATGTCGGCTATAGGCATAGGATACTTATCTTTAGGAGTAGCTCTATTAAGATTTCTGAAATCAATGCAAACTCTAAGCTTACCAGAATCTTTTTTTTCTCAAACGGCACACTATTTGATAATCATTCAGCATAACGACAAGGCCTAATAAAATTTGCATCCAACAACCGATTAATTTCTTTCTTAATCCGATCATACATATTAGGATTACAACGTCTAGCACTTTGTTTAAAAGGCCTAAAACCAGGTTTAATAGGTAGCCAATGGTCAACTAACTTGTGGCTTAAACCAGGAATCTCATGGTAATTCCATGCAAAGCAATCAACATATTCTCTCAACAGCTCGATTAATTCAATTTTATAATCAGCTTCTAAATTTTTGTTTACAAACGTCGACCTAGGTACAGAACCATCACCAATATCAACCACCTCTAAAGGATTAGCCAACGTGAAATCTTGTACCAATTTACTCATATCATCAAAATCTTGATGGCCTCACACATATCGTTCTTTTGTGCCCGATAGTGTTCAAGTCTCAGCTGCAACCATTCTGAACTATTCATTAATTCATAACAAATTGTTTAGCCGATTCTCAACCGGCTTTAGAACAGCAGACACAAAGCCATCTCTAATACAGCTAATCATCTCATAATCTAAAATATCTAGACCTGTCAAACACTTGACATGATCATGCATAGACATGGTAGAACCTGATGAGGACATCAACACATCCACACCTGCTGGTCATATTACTCGTGCGCATGCTCGACAACTTAATCATCAGGTGAGTTCTCTCTTGAGTTCATGTCCATCATGTTTAGAACATGGAGACATGTGCACTCTTGTTTTGCTTAGGAACCATGGAGAGGACCAAAAGAGAAACAGATTCGCGCAGGCTGGATTCGGACTGTAGCACAACACTAACTTATGACGGACGCCACGGTCGCAGACAGACTCGGATTGGAGCGTTCAAGTACTTCCTAGAACCATGATGAAGTCAGCTTTCATATGGACTCAGACTCGTGTCCATATCTTTTCTGAGGCATCTGTAATCATCAAATCATTGACTAGAGGTTTTTCTATCCAGGTGCTGCGCCACCTTATTTTGGCCCATTGGGCCGTGTATCAAGTTGGGTCCAATAGGGACGCATCCTAGGGTTGGAGCACGACCCCAGCCCCCTGTGGTTGACCTCCCCCCGTCATATACCCCTTAGCCGCCATCGAGAACACTTAGGTTTTGTTTAGATCAAGTTTAGCCTTTGCTACTTGCTTGTAAGCGCGCGTGCTGGATCAGCCGCCCGTCTTCTTGTCTTCGGAACCCAGCCGTATTTGAGATTGAGTTTGAGATTGAAACCTTTTCATTACCATCTAGTAATTTTAGTACTTGTTTGATACTTGTTCTTGCTAGTTCTTTGATTGCTTGCAGGACAGTTGCCCTAGTGGCCGGGTGACGCGCTCCACAAGATCACGGCAGTCATAGGAGGTTGTGTATCAGTTGCTAAGGCGCAACTTCCTTGGAAGTTTGTAGTCGGGCCGTGAACGTCGTCTCCTCCAATCAAATTATCACCATGCCTCTCATCGAAATATCGGGCACAAACACTAGTGGGTTCACATCAGTTGGTAATCAGAGCAAGGTTCTTCGGTGAGAGACTACCAATCCCTTCGCTGTTTTTTCCTATAGTCCAGAAAAGCCAAAAAATAGTAGATTAGGTTACAACAATCCCATAAACCCTTTGAGCCTTTGCTAGTACTGCTTAGTTAGGGCTTGTTGAGTTTTTGGTTGCATCAGTTTTGTCGAGTTGCTGGTCTTAGTTCTAGTCCTTTAGAGTTTTGAGTTCTTGTCACGCTTTGTCACAACCATGCGCCACCATAGCTTATCTCTCTGTGGCCGAATCCGAGTAGGTCTTGCTTGTTCAAGTCCGACTAGGAATCTGCGTATATATATCTTTTGTTCACGCAACAATACTTCATATGAACTGGCTCACCTTACTCTAGAGAGAGAGAGAGAGAAAGTGTGTGTGTGCTTTCGGAATCTTCTATTTATTATTTTATTATCCAATACTAGGAATCTTCTTTTTACTGGAATACCCCTATACTTTCGGAAAAAGTGTGTGTGCTGATTGGACATTTGGGATCCCCTGTGTTCATATATTTAGTTTTGAGTACCCCTAAAAAAATTCAGAAAAAATCAAAAAAAGAAGCAAAAGAAAAGAAGAAAGAAAGGGGTTGTTCTTTGTGCTTACTTATTGTCTTCGGTGGTGCGTTGTGACGTCCTTTGTGTCCAATCTCGCACCTCTAGCACGGTCTAGGCTAGGACCAGCACAGTACTGCCATTGAACAATTATTTAGCTTGCTTTTATAACTAACATGGTGCTAGTTCCTCCTTGCTTCAGCCCACCTATGGCTCCACATATTCGACTACAACTTGACAGGTTTTGTGGTGCGGCACCGATACACTTCATTCCATGCTTGCAGACTTGTTGGTGGTTGTCCCCTCCTGTTGAGCAAGGTAAGAATTGGTAAGAGCTTGTATAACAGGTTGAGAGTGAGTGCCTTGCAGTAGCTACATCCTAATAGTGTTAGGGCCTTTATCTCTTCACTTGTTTCTTTGTTGTCTCTATTGGCCTAACCATGTCAGGATTAGAAGATGCTGATGCGTCAGCACAACATATGCCATAGTCTCCTCGCACCAAGGGAATCATACAGCATTTTGAAAAGTTGGTGAGGGAGCACAATGAAGGAATTGGTAATGACTTGCTGGTGATGAATGACAAGATTGGTGCGTTGGAGACCGCATAGATCATCACCAACACCAAGCTTGCAGGGGTGCAGGTGTCACTTGCTCGCATGGACAAGAGTCTTTCTGCTCTTTTGCGTAGGTTTGATGATATGCATGCTAAAACCACTGGTGGGCGTGATGAGGATGACAAGAAGGAGGATGGCAAGAAGGAGGATAGCAACAAGGATAACAAGAAGAATGAGAGTTTCGAGGATAATTGGGATGCATATGTTGCTGATACTAAACTAGATGATGGAGAAGCTCCTGAGCGCCGACGGCTACATCATAATCGTAGAGGTATGGGGGGTTTTCGCCGACGTGAGATACATGGTAACAATGATGCTTTTAGTAAGATTAAATTTAAGATACCTCCTTTTGATGGTAAATATGATCCTGATGCGTACATTACTTGGGAGATTGCTGTTGATCAAAACTTTGCATGTCATGAATTTCCTGAGAATACATGTGTTAGGGCTACTACTAGTGAATTTACTGATTTTGCTTCTGTTTGGTGGATTGAAGATGGTAAGAAAAATCCTAATAATGTTCCATAAACATGGGATGCTTTGAAACAGGTCATGCGAATTAGATTTGTGCCTTCTTACTATGCACATGATCTGTTACATAAGTTGTAACTTTTGAGACAATGTACTAAAAGTGTAGAAGAATATTATCAGGAATTACAAATGGGTATGCTACGTTGTAACTTAGAGGAGAGTGAGGAACCTGCTATTGCTAGATTTGTGGGTGGTTTGAATAGAGAAATTTGGGATATCCTTGAGTATAAAGATTATAATACCATAACAAAATGTTTTCATCTTACTTGTAAAGCTAAAAGGGAAGTGCAGGGACGACGTATTGGTGCAAGGTCTAACATTTCTGCAGGAAAATCTACATCATGGCAGCAGCGCACTACTACTTCCTTGATCGGGCGTACACCTTCCTCCTGTGACAAACCACGTGCTACTCCAACAAATTCAGCAACCAAATCTGCTCCAAAACCAGCCGATAGTGCCTCTTCGGTTGCCTCCATAGGTAGAACAAGAGATGTTCAGTGCCATCGATGCAAGGGCTATGGACACGTGCAGCGTGGCTATCCTAGCAAGTGTGTTTTGGTGGTAAAGGATGACGGTAGGTATTCCTCTACTAGTGATTTTGATGAACAAACACTTGCTTTGCTTGCGGCTGACGAAGCAGGTAGTGAGGAGCAACCAGATGAACAGATGGGTATAGAGAATGCTAAGCATTATGAGAGCCTGATTGTGCAGCATGTGCTCAGTGCACAAATGGCAAAGGCGGAGCAAAATCAGCGGCATACTTTGTTCCAAACAAAGTGTGTTAGAGCATTCTTGCTGCTTGATCATTGATGGAGGTAGCTGCAACAACTTGGCTAGCAGCGACATGGTGGAGAAGCTTGCACTTACAACCAAGCCCGATCCACACCATATCACATTCGATGGCTGCACAACAGTGGAAGGGTAAAGGTAACAAAGCTGGTACACATTAATTTTGCTATTGGTTCATATCATGGTGTTGTTGAATGTGATGTTGTGCCTATGGAAACTTGTCATATTCTGCTAGGTAGACCTTGGCAATTTGATACGAATTGTATGCATCATGGTAGATCAAATCAATATTCTCTCATACACCATGATAAGAAAATTGTTTTTCCTATGTCTCCCGAGGCTATTGTGCGTGATGATGTTGCTAAAGCTGCAAAAGCTAAAATTGAGTACAATAAAAATATGAAATCTGATGGTAATAAGAAACAGGGGACACAATTAAAAGGACATTGCTTGCTTTCTACTAAATCTGATCTTAATGAATTAATTGCTTCCACTTGTATTGCCTATGCTTTGGTATTCAAGATATGCAGCAATCTTTGCCTCCTGCTGTTTCTAACATTTTGCAGGAGTACTCTGATGTTTTTTGAAGTGAGATACCAGTGGAGCTGCCACCTGTACAAGGGATTGAGCACCAAATTGATCTTATTCCAGGTGTTTCTTTGCCCAACAGTGCACCATACAGGACAAATCTGGAGGAAACAAAAGAAATTCATCGGCAAGTGCAAGAACTACTTGATAAAGGTTATGTGCGTGAGTCTCTTAGCCTGGTGCTATTCTGGTTATTTTGGTGCCTAAGAAAGATGGAACATGGCGTATGTGTGTTGATTGTAGAGCTATTAATAATATCACTATTCAATATCGACAACTATTCCACTCTTAGATGATATTCTTGATGAACTGATTGGTGCTATTGTGTTTTCTAAAGTTGATTTGCGTAGTGGGTACCACCAGATTCGTATGAAATTGGGAGATAAATGGAAAACTGCTTTCAAAAGTAAGTTCGGTTTATATGAGTGGTTAGTCATGCCTTTTGGGTTAACTAATACACCTACCACTTTCATGAGATTAATGAACGAGGTTTTGCGTGCCTTCATTGGGAAATTTGTTGTAGTCTACGTTGATGATATATTGATCTACAGCAAGTCTATGGATGAACATCTTGATCATTTATGTGCTGTTTTTAATCCTTTAAGAGATGCACGTTTGTTTGGTAACCTTGAGAAGTGCACTTTTTGCACCGATCGAGTGTCTTTACTTAGCTATGTTGTGACTCCATAGGGAATTGAGGTTGATCAAGCCAAGGTTGAAGCTATACAGGGCTGGCCTGTACTAAAGACTATCACACAGGTGTGGAGTTTTCTAGGACTTGCTAGTTTATATCGATGTTTTGTGAAGGACTTTAGTACCATTGCTGCACCTTTGAATGAACTTACAAAGAAGGGAGTGCCTTTTAGTTGGGGGATTGAACAAGAGAACTCCTTCAACATGCTGAAAGATAAGTTGACACATGCACCTCTCCTCCAACTTCCTGATTTTAATAAGACCTTTGAACTTGAATGTGATGCTAGTGGAGTTGGTTTGAGTGGTGTTTATTGCAAGAAGGCAAACTTGTTGCATACTTTAGTGAAAAATGAACGGGCCTATTTTGAATTATTGCCCTTATAATAAAGAATTATATGCTCTTGTTCGAACATTAGAAACCTAGCAGCATTATTTGTGGCCCAAAGAGTTTATTTTTTATTCTGATCATGAATCTTTGAAGCATATCTCTAGTCAAGGAAAACTGAATCGTAGATATGCTAAGTGGGTTGAATTTATTGAATCTTTTCCTTATGTTATTAAGCACAAGAAAGGGAAATAAAATGTGATTGCTGATGCATTGTCTAGAAGGTATATTTTGCTGAACCAACTTGATTACAGAATCTTTGGATTAGAAACAATTAAAGACCAATATGTTAATGATTCTGATTTTAGTGATGTGTTGCTGCATTGTAAAGATGGGAAAGGGTGGAACAAATTCATCGTTAGTGATGGGTTTGTGTTTAGAGCTAACAAGCCATGCATTCCAGCTAGCTCCGTTCATTTGTTGTTGTTGTAGGAAGCACATAGGGGTGGCTTGATGGGACATTTTGGAGCCAAAAAGACGGAGGACATACTTGCTGGTCATTTCTTTTGGCCAAAAATGAGAAGAGATGTGGAGAGATTTGTTGCCCGATGTACTACATGTCAAAAGGCTAAGTCACTATTAAATCCACATGGTTTGTATTTGGCTCTACCTGTTCCTAGTACTCCTTGGGAAGATATTTCTAAGGATTTTGTGTTGGGTTTGCCAAGGACTAGGAAGGGTCATGATAGTGTGTTTCTGGTTGTTGATAGATTTTCTAAGATGGTACACTTCATACCATGTCATAAAACTGATGATGCTACTCATATTGCTGATTTGTTCTTTAGAGAAGTTGCTCTCTTGCATGGTGTGCCCAATACAATTGTTTTTGATCGTGATGCTAAATTTCTTAGTCATTTTTGGAAGACTTTATGGGCTAAATTGGGACTAAGCTTTTGTTCTCTACTACATGACATCCCTAAACTGATTGTCAAACTGAAGTTGTGAATAGAACTTTGTCTACTATGTTAATGGCTGTTTTAAAAAAGAACATTAAGATGTGGGAAGAATCCTCATATTGAATTTGCGTATAATTGTCCGTTGCATTCTACTACAAAGATGTGCACATTTCAGATTGTATATGGTTTCTTGCCTCGTGCTCCTATTGATTTAATGCCTTTGCCATCTTTTGAAAACTAAATTTTGATGCTACTACACGTGTTGAATTGATGTTAAAGCTGCATGAAACAACTAAAGAAAACATAGAGCACATGAATGTTAAATACAAGTTTGCAGGTGATAAAGGTAGAAAGGAATTAAAGTTTGATCCTGGAGATTTAGTTTGGTTGCATTTCAGGAAGGACAGGTTTCTTGAATTGCGTAAATTTAAATTATTACCTCGGGCTGATGGACCATTTAAAGTGCTAGAAAAGATTAATGATAATGCATATAAGCTAGATCTACTTGCAGATTTTGGGGTTAGTTCCACATTTAACATTGCAGATTTAAAGCCATACTTGGGAGAAGAAGGTGAGCTTGAGTCGAGGACTACACAAATGCAAGAAGGGGAGGATGATGAGGACATCAACACATCCACGCCTGCTGGTCCTATTACTCGTGCCCGTTCTCGACAACTTAATCATCAGGTGAGTTCTCTCTTGAGTTCGTGTCCATCATATTTAGACCATGGAGACACGTGCGCTCTTGTTTTGCTTAGGAACTGTGGAGAGGACCGAAAGGGAAATGGATTCGCGCAGGCTAGATTCGGACTGCAGCACAGCACCAACTTATGTCGGACGCCACGGTCACATACAGACTCATATTAAGCGTTCAAGTACTTCCTGGAACCGTGATCAAGTCAGCTTTCATATGGATCTGGACTCATGTCAATATCTGTTCTGAGGTGTCCGCAATCGTCAAATCATTGACTGCAGGTTTTTCTGTCCAAGAGCTGCACCACCTTATTTTGGCCCATTGGGCCGTGTATCAAGTTGGGTCCAATAGGGATGCGTCCTAGAGTTGGAGCATGACCCCAGCCCCCTGTGGTCGGCCTCCCCCCTGTCATATACCCCATAGCCATCGAGAACACTTGGGTTTTGTTTAGATCAAGTTTGGCCTTTGCTACTTGCTTGTAAGCGCGCGTGCTAGATCAGTCGCCCGTCTTCTTGTCATTGGAACCCCGCCGTATTTGAGATTGAGTTTGAGATTGAAACTTTTCATTCCCATCTAGTAATTTCAGTACTTGTTCGATACTAGGGCAGGACAGGTGCCCTAGTGGCTGGGTGACGTGCTCCACAAGATCGCGGCAGCCATAGGAGGTGGTGTATCGGTTGCTAACGCACAACTTCCTTGGAAGGTTGTAGTTGGGCTGTGAACGTTGTCTCCTCCAATCGAATTAGCTCCATGCCTCTCATCGAAAGATTGGGCACAAACCATAGCGGGTTCACATCATCAACCACAGCAACACAAGCCGATGTATCTCTATGCACAACTTCAACATTATCGTCGACCCATTGAATGAGAAATTGGTGCAAACTAGAACGCACACATCTATTTGTATGAATCCGGCCCAGTATTAAACTGAAATTACCTTGGGCCTCGGCGACGAAGAAAGCAGTAGCCAACGTTTTGCTCCCAATGGTGAGCTCCATAGAAGCAACGCCCTTAGCACTTATAGGCTCGCCTCCTCCCACATCACTAATAGTCATGTTGGTCTTGAACAGCTCATCATCCAAACCACCAAGCTTCTTGAACATAGAATAGGGCATCAAGTTGACTATTGCCATAGTATCAACAAGCATCCTAGAAATAGGCCTCCCATTAATATGTCCCTTCATATACAGAGCCTTTAAATGATTTTCAGAATCCTTTGGCCTCTTAAATATAGCTTCTTTTGGGACAAAGTCCAGATGAGCCATCTCTTCCTCCGGAATGATGTAATAATCTGAAAAAAGATGCACCACATTTGCATCAACATTCATACGATCAGGTGATGACTCATAATCAACAAGCTATTCATCGTCCATATTCTGGGAATCTGATGACAACTTCTCATCAAACAAAGGAGTAACAGAAATTTTAGAAGCAGTACGAGATGTCCCTAGATCAGTAGTGTTGAGGCCATAATACCCGGGTGCCCGATCACAAGGATTGCCGACTACCGACTCCGACCGAAGAAGACTCCGAACAAGACACGACGACCAGATCGCAGAAGGAAGGCCCGATGATAGTTAGAGTCCTACTAGGTTTAGGTCTGTTTTGTCTTGTAAGGCACGTCTCCCTGGATATAAATAGTGGGAGGTCCTATACGCAGAGAGTATCCCCAATCTTAGCCAATCCAACCGAGAGTATTTGTTACACCATTGTAATATGTACTCATCAAGAAAATACAAGCAAACAACTGGACATAGGGTTATTACTCGATCTCAAGGGCCCGAACCAGTATAAAATCCAGAGTCTCTCTGTNCAATCCACCCGAGAGTATTTGTTACACCATTGTAATCTGTACTCACCGAGATAATACAAGCAAGCAACTGGACGTAGGGTTATTACTCGATCTCGAAGGGCCCGAACCAGTATAAAATCCAGAGTCTCTCTGTTCATCCACCGTGATCAATCTTCACACGAAGCGGGGTGCTTGCCGGACAAATATCTGCCGAGTACAACCTTGACAGAGGCACCCCAGGTAGGGGCCCTTGCATGAAGAAAGATCACGCCGATCGTCAACGGAGTCTGGTTCGCCGACGCGTCGAGTTCATCGATGCCCTACATGCCCAGTTCCGTCAAGTCGGAAGCCATCGGGAGTTCTGCCTCCACTTCCGATCTCTACGCTCCCAGCCATCTAGTGCCTGCACGAGAGATCCGATTTGGGGATCTCGTGTTCGAGCACCAAGGCGACTATGAGCTCAAGCTGACAGGGATCCATGATCCCGATCTTACGTGCGCCGGTCGGGAAGTTTTTGCCACCTTTATGGATCCGACACCCCAAGACATTGCTGATCGCACTGCACAGTTGGATCTCGACTACAGTGGATCAAGCAATGGGTCGAAACAGCCCGAAGACCGCCGCATCCACGTACTCACTAGGAACGAGGCAAGCACTGCCGCCGAGTCATCCAGCTCGCGCAGACCACAGGCACCTCTGCATCTCAGCAATGCACCAATGCTTCAGACGGCTAAGTCCCGTACTCTGATAGCTCCATCAACACTAACTCCCCAGAATCTCAACAATGACTTCTGGACGGTCGAGCAAGATAACCTGCAGATCCGAACCCTCTTGGAGACAATGGAAGCGATGGCCGAGGGAACCCCGATGGCCACCATTGCCAAGAAGGCTCGGGAAGTGGCAGACAAGGCCAAGGAATGACTAGAGGCCGCCGCTGCCGTGCCACCAGCTCCGTCAATCAGGCGTGGCGAACCCCAGCCGGTTCGCTTCCGATCTGTTAATGGACATCCTCGATATCGCCCACAGGAAGGGCGTGACATGGGGCTGCAGCTCGAACACAATCGCAAGAATCGCGACGCTCGAGAAACTCTCAACTACAACCGAGATTACCGAGCACGTGAGGGCTATTACCGGTCCCATCCAGACTCACCGCCACGTGACTCCCGAACAGGCACTGGGGGTGCCTTGCGTACTCCCCCGGCCTGCGCAAGGTCAGGTCGCCAGATAAGTTCCGTCCTACCAACATCGAGAAGTATGATGGAATGACCAACCCCCGTGAGTGGATGCAGATCTATTCCACGATCATCGATGCCACCAGGGGAGACGACTACGTCAAGGCCAACTACTTGCCGACTGCCCTGCAGGGATCAGCCCGAACATGGCTTATGAACCTGCCCGAGGCCAGTATCAAGTCGTGAGCCCATTTGCGGGAGAGGTTTGAAGCCAACTTCCAAGGCACCTACAAATGCCCCGGACATAAAGGAGATCCGCTCAACTGTATGCAGAAGTCTGGAGAGTCCCTCCGTGACTACAGCTGTCGATTCAGCGACACTCGTAACACCATCCCAGACATGGTGGATGATCGGATGATTGTAGCCTATAATCAGGGCTGCAGAGATGAGCGGATGGCGGAGGAACTTGCCAAGAAGAACCCGAAGACGGTGGCCGAACTCTATGGGATCCTCGAAGAGACTGCCAAGATGGCGGACGCCCGAGCTTGAGTCCAAGGGAAGCCCGAACAGAGCAAGCCACCTAGGGAAGGCAAGAAGAAAGACAAGCATAAGAACAAAAAGCGCAAGACTGAGGGCGAAGAAGTCATGGCCGTGGACAGAAACCCCTATACCGGCATCAGGGGAAGCCTGAAAATCTCCCAATGTACTACCCTATTCACCGGTCAACAAAGCATCACTTTGTGGACTGCACGGTGTACAAGAAGCAGAAGCAGAAAGAGGAGAGCCAACAACAAGGGGGACCAGACGACAAGGCCGCTCCAAACCCTCGGCAAGAGAACTACATGGATTGTGACGATGAGCCACAACTTCCCAAAGACTTGGAGATCGCCACAATATTCGGTGGTTGCTCAACCTGAACCTCCAAATCCCAGCTGAAGCTGGTTGAGAGGCAGATAGCAAGCACCAAACCCTGCAAGCAGCCGTTGAGGTGGTCTGAAGTCCTGATCACCTTCGATCAGAGGGACCACCCCGACACGCTGTACGACGGGCCACTACTGCCACTGTGCATCAAGCCATGGATCGGGTCGCGCAAGGTCGGGCGAAACCTGATCGACAGTGGGAGCGCCTTCAACCTATTGTTCGTTAATGCCTTTGACGAATTTGGTATCCCGAGGAGGTCATTGTCCCTAGTGGAGAAGCCGTTTATGGGGTTATACCAGGCATCCAAGCCCTGCCATTGGGGAGGATTTATCTGCAGGTGACACTCATGGAGGGAAAAACATCCGATCAGAGTTCCCCACCTTTGAGGTGTCTGATATCACATCAGCCTACAACTGCATCCTGGGCAGGCCGTTCCTGAAGAAATTCATGGCGGTCGCTCACTTTGCCTACTCCATGATCAAGATCCCAGGACCGTTGGGCCCACTCACCGTTTGCGAAGACCGCAAGGGTGCGGTCCAATGTGACATGAAGAACTTGGACATGATCAAGGGAGGAGAGCAGGAGCCAGCCAAGGCTGCAGAACCTGCCAAGAAAAGGACCAAGAATCTACCGACCACCGCCGGCAGGCCACAGTCGCCGAAACTTCCCGGGCAGCAGAAGCCCGATTAAAGACCAAGGCGAAGTCTGCCCCTGCGGAGGACCAAAAGACCGATGACGCCACCGCAGAAAAGCCAACATTGGTAGACCAAACCCCGATCAAGGGTACGTCACCACAGACGGCAGGCGAGTCACCGGCTGACGCCTCTCTGACCACGCCAACAACGAAGCGTGTCGAGCTAGGCACGAAACCAATGATCCTGGATGAATCAGACCTGACCAAGACCACCCAGGTGGGCACTGGTCTAGGTGATAAATTGGAACTCGAGCTCATTGCTTTTCTCCGGGCAAATGCGGATGTGTTTGCTTGGGAGCCATCTGATATGCCCAGGATCCCCAGGGAAGTAATCGAGCACAAGCTTGGCATACGAACTTTCGTCCGATCGGTCAAGCAGAAGCAAAGGAGATATACCTTGGAGAAATGAGACGCCATTAACGAAGAAATCAACCGACTACTCAAAGCCGGCTTCGTTCGAGAGGTCCCTTTTCCGGAGTGGCTGGCAAACCCAGTCATGGTGAAGAAGCCCAATAGAACGTGGTGGATGTGCGTGGACTACACCGATTTGAATAAAGCGTGCTCGAAGGGCCAGTATCCATTACCTAGGATAGATCAAATTATAGACTCAACCTTAGGATGCGAGCTGCTTTGTTTTCTAGATGCCTATTCGGGGTATCACCAAATCAGCATGTGCATTGACGATGAGGAGAAAACTGCATTTGTAACTCCCTTCGGTGTATATTGTTATATAAAGATGCCTTTTGGTCTGAAAAACGCAGGTTGCACTTATTCAAAAATGTGTTCACATTGTTCTCGAAGGCCAAATCGGCCGTAATGTGGAAGCATACATAGATGTTCTCGAAGGCCAAATCGGCCAAGTAAGTTAAGCATACATACCCAATGATACACCATGTTCTATGACGGAGCATTTTGTCGAGCCGGTGTGGGGGCTGGGGTGGTCCTGATTTCTCCGCACAATGGCATCATCAGGTACGCATTACAAATCAATTTTGCTAATCCAACCCCTACTAACAATGTTGCCGAATATGAAGGGCTCTTAACAGGACTTCGCATAGCTGCATCTCTGGGTGTTAGGAGGCTGCTCGTGAAAGGGGATTCCGAGTTAGCTGCCAAACAGGTCACGAAAGAGTACAGCGTGCGAAGCGACGTCGTGGCCAAGTATTTGGAAGCATACAGGAGGATGGAAAGCAAGTTTGCTGGGCTTGAAGTGTGACACATCAAAAGGGAGTACAATAGCGATGCAGACAAGCTAGCAAAAGCAGCTACCGAACGCACACAGCTTCCAGGTAACGTGTTACTTAAAGTTCTTATTAAACCATCTGTGTTGGTATCTGTACTGAACCAAATAACTGCGCCTGCCAAAGGCACAGTCTCCACAACCAACGAATCCATCAAGGAGTCTATGTTGGTCGATAAGGCTCGAGCCGCCGCTCTAGTTGGAAACGAGGAGAACTGGATGGACCCAATCTGGACGTACCTCACATACCAAGCTATACTTGACGATGACACAACACTGGAGAAAATCCATCGTAAAGCCAAAAATTATCAATTGGTTTGTGGACGACTATACAAAATAGCACGCAATGGATTGCTCCTCAAATGCATCACTGTTGACGCTCATTAATGCACATCATAGACCGTCAACTCTGACATAAAGATATATATTCACCATAGCTATAGGGCTTATATCTAACATGTTCAACTAGTTTTGGTGACTATGTGTATGCAGGAGGCAACAGGTGAAATTTGAGGCAAAACGGGCTCGGTGGGCGGTCGCCCGACCTAGCCAGGTCGGCCGACGCCCAACCAAGGCCAAATGACTCTATCTTTGGATATGTGCTAGGAAAGCCATTCTAGACCAACCCTTGCCTATGCACCAAGGTTGGGTCAAGCCCATGTGGGAGAAGGACCTCAAGAGAAGAACAAAGGGGCCACATCCACAAGTACACATACTCAAATGGAGTGGTGTCACCTACGGTGGGACTCCACGGCCTACAATACAATGGCTGGCAAAAGATGAGGCCAATCAGGCATAAAAGATACGTCGGCTGACCTGGGCCGGTCGGCGGAGCCTGGCCCGGAGCCCAATGGGGCACAACTTCATCCAGGGCAAAGAAGCACACTCCAGGACCATCCTAGCCACTGATTCCATGACGGTTGGATCCAAGAGATGGGAATGGTCCAAGGGGAGTTCACATGGATAGAAGGGCCCACCTTCCAACCTAAACGTACTCAAATGCACCTATACCACCTGGAACCGCCATTAGGACCCACTAAACAGTCACTCAGCCGAAGATGGGCCCGATCGGTGCCGATAGCCGGTCGCCCGACCTGGTCCGGAGGCCAAACCGCCTCATCCTTCTGGTACGGGTTCCCACCGCCTCCAGGAGTCCATCTACGCCGTGCATCACTCAAGGCGGTGGATCGAACGTCGGCCGATCTCCCCGAATCGCCCGACCTGTGACTGAGTCCGTTCGTCCTCATCTTCCACGTGTCCACTCCCAACCGCCTCTACAAGCTATAAATAGTTGCATACCGGTCATTGAAGGGACACACAAGATTGAGAAGCCACAAGCTCCACTTCAAGGCGAAGCTCTACTCCAGTGTAGTATCTAGAGAATAGGGAGAGAGTGAGGGGTAGTCCGGGGGAAGTGCCGGGTCTGTCGGCACTCTTCCCCGATCTTGTACCTCGACGGATGCTTCCTTCTTCTAGTAAGTGTTCATGATCTCTTATGGTATTAAGTTCTCTTGATTAAGTAAGTTCTCTGTTATAGTTGCTTGCGGGTTCATCATTCATTAATCATTTGTGAATGCTTAGTGAATACTTTGGTCTAGGAACAAGACTAAAGTAGTAATTGATAGCATAGACGTGGTGTCTGGGCTAGAAGTTACCTTTGTTTGCCTCGTAGCCCCACGTATTCAGAGGTAGGCGGCAGGTGGTGACAGCCCTGTCCGTCCTTTGTAATTCTCGCCGTTCGGGTACGGCGTAGAGCTGTTGGCCGGCAATTTCCTAGAGGCCTAGGATACCCCGGTGCCCAAAGTAAGCAGACTATAGACACTGAGCTTCCTTATCAAGGTCCTTATCCATTGGAATCCTCTCTACCCTCGCCATCATTTCTCTTGTTGTCCTTGGACGATCTAGTTAGAAGACTAGTACACACGTTCCCTGTGGATTCGATACCCTGAATACTTCCGGGTGAAAGCTACAACGGTATCCGTGCGCTTGCGGATTTATCTGCGATCGTAAGAAATACCAACAATCACACGGGCTGAGGGCATTAGTTTGCTCCACGATATTCACAGAGGAATCTATGGATCTCACTCTTCTCCATGATATCTAGCAGGGAAAGTATTCCGACAGAGCTTCTACTGGCCTACAACGCTTCAAGACGCAAGCGAGTTAGTCAAGAAGTGCGAGGCATGCCAATTCTTCACTTGGAAACAGACTAAACCTGCGCAAACTTTAAACACTATTCCCCTATCATGGCCCTTTGCCACATGGGCAATAGACATCCTCGGTCCTTTTCCAAGGGCCATCGGGGGTTACAGATTTCTATTCGTCGGCATCAACACATTCACAAAATGGGTCGAGGCCAAACCAGTTCAGAAAATAACAAAAGAGGCGGCTGTCAAATTCCTACAGAGCATTGTTGTACGATTCGGCGTCCCGAACAGGATAATCTCCGACAACGGAACACAGTTTAAAAGTAAAAAGTTTTCTGATTTCTGCTACAACCACGGGATCAAACATGATCGATCATCAGTAAATCACCCAAAAACAAATGGGCAAGTAGAGCGTGCCAACGGCATCATGCTCCAAGGCATCAAGAAGAGGATATTTAACAGATTGCGACAGGCGATGGATTCATGAAGTTCCTACAGTACTATGGCCGATGAGGACCACCATGAACCGAGAAACAGGCGAGACACCCTTTTTTTGGTGTATGGAGCCGAAGCAATTCTACCATCCGACATCCAATTACAAGCACCACGCGTGGCAATGTTTTCAGAAACTGAAGAGCCTGATTGACGTACCGATGAGCTACTCCTCCTCGAGGAGGCTCGCGATGCAGCCGCTTTCAGGGTGGCCCAGTATCAGCAGAAGCTACGACAATAACTACGATACTAATGTTCGTAACAGAAGCTTATGCATTGGTGACATGGTGCTCAAATTAGATCAACGCACCAAGGACAAAAACAAGTTGTCCTTTCCATGGCAAGGGCCTTATATTGTAGTAGACATCGCAAGACCAGGAGCCTACAGGATCACGGAGATAGATGGAGACATACTACCAAACACGTGGAACATGGATCAACTACACAGATTTTACGCTTAAACCAAGGTAATCTAGCAAGTTCAAGCCTATCTAGTAGTTTGGTAGGAATAGTCATCATCCACGTCACGTCCGACACCAACAAAACAAAAAGATAAGTTCTACACACTTTACTCACCCTCGCAATTACGCTCGGGGGCTAGGTGTTATTTTTCTATTCTGTTTCTACTCTTTGTTACCATACTGCATATACTAACAAAGAGCCAGGGACTACTACACTGAAAGTTTTTTCAGACCTGTCCAACGCATCCCAAGCGCAACGCTCACGAGCTCCCCAAATGATCAGGAAATTCTTGTGGCCAGTACTTCTAGGCTCTTTTCTAGCATATTCACATGCTACAAAAGAGCCCGGGGGCTACTATGGTACTACTACCTCGCAAGAATCGAGATTTTTAAACCAAGAAAGCTAGACTGCGCTAAAATACCAAACACCATGACTAAAAGGAATTACACGGTTCAGATGGCCGCTCGTGTCTCAGCAATTAAACAATTCCAAAATAGCTTATGGTAACGGGACGTTTAGCTATGATAAAGCTGTCAGTTAAAAAGTTCCATAAAGGGCCGATTAGCTCTATGACTAACGCAAAAAACATGCAAGCATATATTTTGCAAAATAAAAGTCATAGACTAAAACCATTAAGTTCTTTGCCCTATTATAGAATTCCATCACAGAATTCAAGACGAGTCTTTCGAGTCACTCAAATGAAGACCAAGTTTCTTAACAAAGGATTCCACCAATGGGGCAAGGTCATCCAACAATACCTGAGCATCCTCGGCCGAACACTTGAAGCCTTGCGAAAGCAATGCAGCGTCAAGATCTGGAACATGACTTTTCAAATCTCCGACGGTGTGCGTTGCAGCAATGCATGCACCCTCCATGAGCCTGCTTTCTATGGACGAGCTGCGCTTTTCTGAAGCTTCAAGGCGGGCGGTCAGATCAGCAACCTCCTTGTCCCAAGCCGCAAGTTGACCTTCCAGGTCTGAGTTTTTCTTCTTGAGCACCTCAATGCTCTTGGAGTTAGCTACCGAATCAAAGGTAAAGTGTTAAATGATGGTGTGCGGGACAAGGACTGAAGACAGACATGAATGAGTACCTTCTTTCTTGGACTGGAGAACGACGACTTGGGCCTCTAGTCTGATCATAGAGGCTTCCGCAGTAGAGGCATGAGCGTCTAGCGAACGCCACTGCTCCTCAGCTGCAGAGAGCGAAGCAATGATCGGGCCCAAGGGCGTCGGGACGGGTCATGTAACCTCTGCAGTTTTCTTCGCACCATCGGGCTGGGCTGCTGAGTCAGGCTCGGGAGTTTTCTCTTTCCCTGATGGCTTGGTTGGAGGGGAAGCTGCAGGTTTGGAGGGCATGTATTTCCCGAACAAAGAAAACAGTTAAAGCAAAAAATTCTCCCTGCGAGACGCAATCAAGCAAAACCAAACAAGTCGAGGCCTTTACTCGGACGTTGGGAGAGTGACTTTAAACTTCTTCAGGGCAACAGAGTGAGGCTTTGATGGTGGTGGGGTAGGACGAGTTTCCTGACAAGAAATCTCCCGAACACACTTAAGTTTGGTTATACGATCGAAAGCTGCAAATAAACGCCCGAATGCGATCATGCCTGGTACCTGGTCATCAGGACGAGGAGGATCGCAACCGGCAGGCAGCTCTATGGTGTCGGGCACACCAAGAGATCCAGATCCCGGAGCCATCCTCTCCGCGCTCGCTCCGCGCGAGTGCTTGCGGGTTCGAGGAATGATCGCCTTGGTGCTGCTTGGATTCTTTTTCTCCTTGGCAGGCGATTGCTCGGGCAGTTCGACAGTCAGGGTCCCGACACCTTGATCGACTGTCGGCTCTGCCTCCTTCTCTACGTTGATAGCTTCACTTTGAACGGGAGTATCAACGGCAGGTGGGGCCTGTTCGGGAAAAAGGAATCATGACAAATGAACATTAATCAAGAAGGGGTATTCTCTGAGAACAAGTTTACCTCTGAAGGAGGGTTGTCGGTGCTATAGGGAGCTGGGACGCTTGTCCAGTCTGGGATCTCGGTGTTCAGCATCTTCTTTAAGCGAGCAGCCACTTCCAGGTCTGGGACAACTGTTCGTTAAGAGTCATGACATTTCAAATGACCGAACGATCACAGAAATACTACCGAACAGAAAGAAAAAGGCTTACCATCTAGCTTCATTCTATTCGGGTCGTTGTCGCCCATGAAAGACCAGGCATAGCGTTCATGAGTCATGAGCGGGATAAATCTCCATCTAATGAAGATCTCTGCTACATGAACCGCTGTCAGACCTACTTCGTGGAGTGCCAAGATCCGATCGATATGCTTCTGCATGTTAGGGGTAACTCTCGGCAGGGCTTTGGTTTCTTCCTTGAGATAAGGCATCAGATGCTTCCCTTTGGCTACTAAAGCTTGGGGAAGGGTGATGTAAAACCAATGGCCTTGATAACCTTTCCAGGAATCTTTCACTGGAAAGGGGATGTAAATTTCCCGATCTCTCAAGGAAAACCCAATTGACCCGATCATGAATTGTTCTTTGTAAAATGCAGGAGCATAAAAATATCTCCATAGATTAAGCGAGGGCTTAATTCCTAGCCAGGCTTCACACAGGAAGGCGAAGACGCTGAGCATGGTGATAGCGCCTGGTTTGATGTGCACGAGCTCTATTTGGTAGAACTCGCAGACGTTGTGGAAGAAATCTGGTGGATAGACCTCGAACCCGCAATGGAAGAACTCAAGGAACGCTACCAGTTCAAGAGTGTCAGGTGTCGGGTAAACCTGACCTTGACGACGAGGAAAGGTGGTGGTATCCAGAAGCAGTCCAAGGTTCTCTAGATGTTGTAGCTGCTTCGCCGTGGTGGTGGACTTGTCCTAGTACTTGTCGGTGGTGCAGATCGTGGATCCACTGTGCAGCTCCCGTCCGGAGGCGGCGGCGCTGCTCTGTTCCCTCGACGATTCGCCCTCAGATGAGGACTGGTGGGAGGAAACCATGGCGGTGAAAGGATGGCTAGATTGATTGGAGAAGCGAGAGGATGAGAAGCAGAATGCAGATGCGGAATGTCGAGCGGTTGCAGATGCGAGTAAGGAAGACGAAGTCCTAACTGGAAACCAGGCAGCTGCGCTTGGGGGATTTATGGTATCGAGAGAGAGCACGAACCCCGAGAAAACTAGCCTCGATCCGCGTAATCTGCAGTCACTGTTAGGTCAAAGGATTCTTTCCTTTCTTTGCAGCAGGTGTCGTTTCAAAAACTGTGCAGGTCAAATTCAATGCATTGGGATTGCTAGCTTACTGAGGAAGCTAACAATTTTAAATGACTGAATACGTGATGTGTTCCAAGGAAATAGCCCGATCATCTATGACTGGGAACTAATTTCCCGAACACGTTACTACCGTTGGTTGATTCAGAGAGAGGTCTTGTTTGGGGGATTTTATTCTTTGAACAAACAATCTCACAAATTGATCAACACAAAAAGTTCCGAACACAGAAAGGGACCATAATTGTATCTTTCAAGTAAAATTACTTCATTGATTCAAAAGGAGTACATTTCACAGGAGATCGATAACTATCCTGAAACTAAAAATTCAAACAACGATCCTGGCTTTGACTCACGTCATCGGCCAGGATCAGGGCGGTGCGGCACCAGGCAGTGGAGCCTCCTCCGTGTCCTCCTCTTTAGAGTCGCTGACGAGATCCACGAGCACTCCGTCTCCTGGGATCCCGACCAGCTAGCGGTTCAGGGAGATGAAGAGGCGCTGGGCGAGCTCCTCGTCGCCGCTGGTGTCGACCGGAGCAGAAGATGAAGATGCGCCTGCGCGCAAGGACTCCGGCCTCAGTCAAGCTCCACTACCTCCTTGCTCTGGGTCATCGTCGGAGGAGAGGGAGATAGGGGACTCCGGGGCTGGAGATGGCAACGCGGGTCTTTTCCCGGCGGCGATGCTTGACGCAGCGGCCTCGGGAGTCGGAGACGCCGTCGCTGGAGCCTCTCCTTGTGGCTCGAGCTCGACTCCTTCATCCCCGTACTAGCGGAGAGCTAGGAGGGGAGCCTGAGAGGGAGCAGGGGGTGGTGTCATTGCTGGCGGATCCTCCGGCTTGTCGGACGGCGGTTCGGCGGAGCTGCGAGGGGAGTCTCCGAAAAGGAGACGAGGCAGCTTGAACTTGCGACTGAGTTTTTCCTTTCCTATGGTGTGGGGAGGGGGATGGCATAGTGAGAAGGTTTAAGTGTAGATCTATCCAAGGGATTCGATATTTAAAGACCCTGGGTCGATGCTTCGCATGTGGATCGAGGAACCAGAACAGTGCCATGATTTACGTTGCGTGTGCTGCTAGAGTTTCGAGAGACGTGCATGTTTCTCTATTTGGAGTTCAGGATCTTTTTCCAACTCTCACATAAAAGTGATTGTCGAGATATTTGCATATCCTAAAAATTACCCGAAGAGTTAAAAGACCCGACGACCATTCAAGGGACAACCTTTTCTGAACAAGATAAGCTCGGGGGCTACTGTTGTGGCCATAATACCCGGGTGCCCGATCACAAGGATTGCCGACTACTGACTCCGACCGAAGAAGACTCCAAACAAGACACGACAACCAGATCGCAGAAGGAAGGCCCAATGATAGTTAGAGTCCTACTAGGTTTAGTCTGTTTTGTCTTGTAAGGCACGTCTCCCTGGATATAAATAGTGGGAGGTCCCGTACGTAGAGGGTATCCCCAATCTTAGCCAATCCACCTGAGAGTATTTGTTACACCATTGTAATTTTTACTCGCCAAGATAATACAAGCAAACAACTAGACGTAGGGTTATTACTCGATCTCGAGGGCTCGAACCAGTATAAAATCTCGAGTCTCTCTGTTCATCCATCGTGATCAATCTTCGCACAAAGTGGGGTGCTTGCCGGACAAATATCTGCCGAGTACAACCTCGACAAGTAGAAACCGATACCACCAGATTTAAAACCGGTAGCATCGGATTTGGCGCAGCAGTGGGCATTGAATCGGGCAAAACCGGTTCCACCGGTTTGGAATCAGGTACCACCGGATTTGGAACTAGGGTTTCATTGATCTTTAGCTTCCACCCTTTGCCTGGAGGGACCATGTGCCTATTTTTGTTGAAGTTCTCGTCTCTCTGCTTCTCCATCTCTTTCACCTTCTATTCTTGAAAGCGAAGCCGCTGCAACTTTCTCTTTTGTATGCGCGTCAATCTTGGAGGACACCATCTTGGCAAGAAATATTTAGATTTATCAATTTCAACCTTCTTACCCTCATCAAGATCTACAGCAACATCTCCCTGGACTGATGTCTTGACCTCATCTCCAATAAGAATTGGTCTCTTGCCATCGTCCTCCGGAATCATCTTGATGCCACCAATCTGAATCACATCAGCAACAGTAGTTCTTTCCTGGTCGACATCCATCTCCTTAACAACCCCCTCCATGTTTTTAGGCAATAGACTTGCTTAGGAGGAGAAGACTGCCTCTTTTGGGAGAACCGGTGGAGGTTTTGAAATCCGGCACCACCAGTTTTGGGTGGCCAATCCCAACCTGATCGACGAGGCGCCAAACGGTTATCCACCAGTCTTTCATGGACCGGCCCCCTGGCATTACCCCATCTTGGATAAAAAGGAGGATATTGCATAGGGTAATATGGCATATATATTCCATTATAATTCCATGCCAGATATGGAGAATTATATGGCGACGGAATCCATGGCATGGCTTGATACTGATTTTGTGGAGGATGCAATGTCACCACATAACCATTCTTCCTATTATTTGCCCTTGGAGGTGAAACTTGCTTCTCTTGACGCATAGGTGATCTCTTTCTCCTTTTTACCAGCCAATCCTCATCAACTAGCTTTTGGTTCACATATTTGGAAAATAACTGGTCAAAGATAGGCTTTGGCTTTGCAATTTTGCCCTGGTCTTTGACCACATTCACCTTCCAGGTTCCAATCTCAGGTCACTTGGGTTTTAGCATTTTTGGGTGACCCTGACCAATCTAGTAGTACCGGTTTCTGAAACGGGTGGCACCAGTTTGTTTCGCGCAGCAGGCTCAAACGGTGTCTTCGAGGATCCTTGCCCCTCGAGATCTTAGACTCTTGCAGTGATTTTGAAAGTCTCTCTGTCATTGGGAGTCATCTCACATACCACATTCCTAATTATTGCCTTTCCCTTCAAATTTTCAGGCTTCTCATCACCCACAACAATATTTTTCCCTTTGATTAATTCGACTTGATATGGCCGCACTAGAACCTTAGGTGGTTGCATCTCAAGGGCGTTGACAGGGAAAGGAGTCTTATCCACCTGCATCTCATGTAGTGTCAAACGTTCCTCATTCAAGGATGATTGCATCTGTCGATGGAAAACATTGCAATCATTAGTGGCATGCAAAAAAGAATTATGTAATTTACAATATGCCCACCTTATAAGCTCTTCCAGTGAAGGAATAGTATGAGACATTTTAATGTTCCCATTCTTCAACAATTAATCAAAAATACGATCGCACTTGAAAACATGAAAAGTAAATCGCACTTCTTCTTGTTGATTCTTATGAATTGGCTTAAGAGATGGACAAATGTATGATTTATTCTTAGAAGGCAACACAAGTTCAGCAGCATACACATTTTCCTCATCGTCCGTGTGGGATATGGGTACCCCTAGGCCCACTACCGCTCGGGTACACAGTCGGCCTGGGCCCACATCTGACAACGATTTGGGCCGACCCCAGGCCGGCCCACGAGGATCTCCAGACTTGATGGACAAGATTGATGAAGACTTAGCCCGCAAGGCATGAGGCGAGGTACTCGGATCTTATCCGAGGATCGCGGAGATTATGTTGTAACCGATCCAAATTAGTTTCCTAGTTGTAGCCAGATATAATTAGAGATAACCGACTTATAAACCCTAGGCCGTCAGCCTATATAAGGTGGCCCAGGTCGACCCCTTCAAGGACCTATTCTTCATTTGCCTATTGTAACCACGAACTCGCCGTTGTTCTCTGGAAGCATGCCGAGCAGAGCAATACAATACCACCGAGCATAGGGTGTAGGGTATTATACCTCCAGGTAGCTCGAACCTGTATAATCCCTGTGTCCCTATGTTACCTCGAGCTCCCTAGCCTCGTGATTGCCCTTTGCCTACAAATCAACCATCTGGGTACCCCCAGGTGGACTGCCGGACGAGAACTCTGACAGTTGGCGCGCCAGGTAGGGGTAATTGTGGGGCATTACAGCTAGCTCGATGGCAGATCATCGCGGCGTCATCTCCCTGAAAGCCTCAAGGATTGCTTTGAGCATCTTGAGGGCATCAGCTTCTTCGCCGAGATCCACTCCGCCTCCTCCGATTCAAGCTCGTCGCCCGACTTCACCACGCCGACCAGCTCCATGCTAACCTCCTCGCCGACCTCGTCATCAATCGTCGCCCCGCTCCAGCAGCGGTTCGACGCAATGGCCCTCCGTGACCAAGCTCTAGGCTTGGCCACCCACCCAAGACTTCCACCCCCCAGCGAGCTCCTCGCCGGGTTAGATCGTGTCCAGGGCACCCTCTCCGAGTGCATCGCCATGTCGGAAGAGGCCCTGCGCTGACCTCGCGATCGGCAACCGATGGGGCTACGCAAAGCTTCGGCGGACTACTCGGCACGGGTGCACAGAAGCATGGATCAGATCCAATCTAAAAACCCACACACCACCCAGCCCCCAGACTGTGGGGAGTTCCAAATCACCACAAGCATGCTCCTGCCGGCTCCGGCTGACCCGTGCAATGTGTCAAGCTATGCTACACCTCCGGGGCGTGAAGTCTTCATCTCTGAAGATCAGGCCACCCAGGACAGAGAAACTGACTCGGCTAGGGACCGCCGCCAGGAGTGTAACGCTGACCGAGCTCGCCGGCACAACAAAGAAGCCCTACCACCTCCGGCAGCGGTCGGGGACGCTGCAGCTACTGCGGCTGCCGCCAAAATCCCCCCTAGGGCACCTCTAAGGCAATAGCCCCTCGGTTGGGCCCTCGCGGAGTTCAACCGGTCAACCTTGACAGAGCATTCGCCCGTGTACCCTTCCGCATGCCTCAGGCCAACATTGCGGCTGCTTTCGCCGAGTTGGAACACATGGCCGACACCCCCGAGGTGCACGCGCCCGAGCTCGCCTGGAAGCTGCTCAGGAGCAAGTCGAATGGTCGTACCACGCCAGATCCCAATGCGGGCTGACTAATTCGGCTCACTCTGCAAGCTATCGCTCTGCTCATAGCGGATCGGATAGGGATCATCCTCACCAGAGGAACCCACCACTGCCCGTCGTTGAAGAAGAGGTGGCCCAGAACTACCACGAGGAGGAAGAGGAAGAATGACGCAACCCGCGCAACGCAGACTACTGCCGCGATCACAACCAGGAACAACGTGACAAGCGCCAACGGCTCTACTACCCGGCCAAACCCCAGGAAGGCGATCTTTGAGATCGTCTGAGGGACAACGTTCGGGACATCCGCGCCGACCTCAACGGCCGGCATCGCGAACATGACGCAGCAGAACTCTAGCGCCGTGAGCGACACGACTGGGACTACGGCCAACCAGACCGCCAGCCGGTAGGAGAAGCAGGCGACGCTGCAGCAAAGGAAGACTAGCGCCGTGTAGTCCATGAGCTCATGGAACGCGAGCAGTATGACGCGCGATACAGCCCTTCGCGAGATGATTGCTGCCAATGGCATGACGATGCTCGATCCCGTGTTGACCAAGGCCGACCACCTCGCCGCAACCACCGCAACGATGAGGAGGATGCATTCGATGGCTTTGCCGTTTTCTCCAGCCGGCTCCGTGCCGTGCAGTGGCCTAAGTCCTTCAAGTCAGCTGAAGTCGAGAAGTTCGACGGTCGTTCCGACCCAAAGCTCTGGCTCAAGACATACCATACGGCGGTCAAAGCCACCCACGGATCCAATGACAAAGCCGCCGCCTACTTCCCTGTGATGCTAGGCAAGGAGGCATTGCTGTGGCTTGAGGGCCTCCGTCGGGACACCATTGACAGCTGGGCAGACCTTTGCCATGCTTTCACAAATAACTACCAAGCAAGCTACACTCGGCCAGGTTCCAGATTCGATCTGGACAACGTCAAGTAGAGGAAAGGTGAAAGTCTCCACGACTACACAGATCGATTCTTCAATAATCGGAACAAGTATACCGATGTTGAAGATCGAGATGTTATCGACGCGTATAGATGCGGCCTCATCGACAACCCACTCTTCCATACGCTCTTCAAAGTTAACCCAAAGTCAGTCTCTGAGCTGATGGATGTGGTCGATCTGGAGGTCCGAGTCGACCAGGCTGAACATGCCCAATTCAAGAACAAACAGAAGCGGCCTGAAGACGACGATCGAGTCAAGAGCTCGAAACGCCACGAGCCATTGCGTGGACGCAACACAGGCCCCGAGCTCGTTGTAGCCCTAGCAGAAGAAGAAGGTCGGGTGGAACCCAGGTTCCTCTCGGTAGAGTTCTGTTGACGGTCCTTATAATGAAAATCTGACCGTCAATAGGCTCAGAAAACCAATAAAGATCAAAGCATAGCTTAGACATTAGTATTCAAATAATGTTGTACCATGCATGTCTAGAATATATTTGAGTACAGGGACTACGATGCAAAAGATGGATGAAATTGGGCACAGGCCCAGGTCGGCCGACCTGGCTAGGTCGGGCGACCTGGCTAGACCCCAATTGAGCCTATTCTCTACACAGGTCAAGAAGCACACTAGGGAATGAACGTGAACGTTGATTCATGGTCGGTGGAAGTTAATGGTGAAAGATGAGCCACATGTCTATCCCATGGATTGAAGGGCCCACAACCAGAGCTAAGTGTACCCAAACCAACAGTACCCACCTGGAACTGACCTCAGGACCCACATGTAAGTCTCCCAGAGAAAGATGGGCTCGAGAGACGGTTGGGGAGGGTCAGCCGACCTCCCCGTGCGCCCGACTCGGCCCTCCTTTGACCTGCAACTGTAAACCGCCTTGGAGACTACATCTGAGCCGAGCATTGCTGAAGACGGTGGATCCAAGGGTTGGCCGACCTTGGGACTTCGGCCGACCTGGGCCCACCTCCAAACGGCCTCAACCGCCTCTGGCCAGCACCAACTGCCTATGTGATGCTATAAATACCTGCAAGGGGCGCCGTACTCAAACACACCAGAAGAAGAGCTCTCCTTTGCTACAAGCTTAGTCTTAGTCTTAGTAGTGATAGTGCTAGTATTAGATCTTCTGAAGGCTTCCGGAGGAGTCTTGGTAAGTTCTAGAGTTCAGTTCTTGTATTCTCTTACTTACTTGTAATACTCTGAGCTTAATGGAAATACCTTCATACTTATGCTGTATGCCTCAGTTATATCTTATCTACTTAGTATATACTACTTATGTCTTGCACCTTGTTCAAGTGAATGTATGCTATGACATTGGCTCAATGTGCCTTATGGTTGCTCTATTTATTAACGTGATAGATAGAGTTGTATTTCATATTGCAAGCATGGTGTTTGGAATATGAAATACTGTTGAGGGTACCGCTACCCCACGGATTAGTAGAGGTAGGCGGCAAGTGCTGACAGCCCTGTCCGTCCTTTGTAATCCTCCACGTTCGGGAGTGGGTATTAGGCCTTAATGATAAGACATCCTACTGTCGTCCCTTGATGAGGGAACCACTGGATACCTCGATATGTCCTCTTGCATGTAATCATTGAATGAGCATGTATAGGGTATTGTAGTATATCCAAGTCCCATATGTATGATGCTAATGGAACCTTTGTAAGCTTTACCGATGTACTATGACTAACTAAGGCTACCTTAATGATGAGCAATGAACTTCTGTGTGTCACATTACCCATTCACTTCCATATTCTTTACCCCTGTCAAGATTATGGTATATTAATGTTGTTGTAAGTAAATGCATTGAATGACACCTCTCTTTAACTAAACGCTTTCCTTGCGGATAAATAAATAGCGATACTCTGGAATACTCCTGGGTGAAATACTACAACGTACTTCTGTGCGCTTGCATAATATCTGTAATGTCTAGATTTATGATGAAGTATCTCTAGTGCCATCACTACTCTAAGTGGTGATGCTAAGAAATAACAACAAGCATTTCTGGCACCTTTGCCGGGGAAAGCAATGGTTAAAGAGTTTTGATCATCCATGTATTTAATGCAACATGATTAATTGCCAGTAATCTAGCAGGTTTACCCTTTTGCTCTGTTTCTCTGTGATGTGAAACAGGGTAGTTGTTGGTATTTCTTAGCGTCACCACTACATGAGTGATGGCACTAGAGATGCCTTAATATAAATCTTAGCGTTACATAAGTTCTGCAAGCGCACAGAAGTACATTGTAGCATTTCACCCGGGAGTATTCCAGAGTATCGTATTTATTTCCTTAGGGAAAGCGTATGGCAAAGTAATATGTTTTCCAATGCATCAACTATATCATGATTAATACACCAAGACTAGAACAGGGGATAGCATGATATGAAAAGTTGGGTATGTTGACACACAGAAGACTTCATTGCTCATTAGGTAAGTCTAGTTAATATGAAGGTCCTACAAGAGAACTAGGGATTCTATGTACTTCTTACTTACGGGTTACACTCCTACAAGTATATCCTATACAAGCTCAGCAAGAGACACAAATTAGAGGGCAAATCGAGGAGTCATGGGATCCCCTCATCCAAGGGTACTGTCACGATGTTTATCACGAAGGCCTACAAACGCCTAAACTCGAACGGCGAGGATTACAAAGGCCCAGCGGGGCTGTCACCACCCGGGGGCTACCTCTGAATACGTGGGGTAGGGTATCCCCAACGGCATTCCATAACCCAAACACCACGTTTGTAATATGAAATACATCTTTACCAATTGTACGGAAAGGTAAAGAACAATCATAAAGATTCATTGAGCCATTGCCATAACATGTATCAACTACACTAAGGTGCAAGACATACTACTCATATGATGAACACACAAGACTATAAGTCAAGTAACATAAGTAAGATAGCATATCCATTAAGGCTCTAGGTCTTACAACTAAGCAAAGGATATAAGATAACTGAGCTCTAGGCTTACCAAGACTTCTTCGGAAACCCGTAGAAGCTCAACTCCTAGAACTACTTCTCTACTAACTAAGACTATGACTTGTAGCAATTGGAGCTCTTTCTTCTGGTGTGTATTGTACAGGAGGCGTTGGTCATCTATTTATAGCACTGGGAGACAGTTCAGGGCCGGTACAAGGCGGTTGAGAATGAGTGGGCCCACCCCCGAGTCGGCCGATGTCCTGACGTCGCCCGATCGTCTGATGCACCGACTGAGCTCATCCACGGCAAAGATCTGGTCCTGAAGTCGGTTCAGATGCGCTGGAGAAGGCACGGCCGCAACGGCCTCTAGAATGGGTCGGCCGACCTGATCCAGGTTCGCACCGCCTCGGTCTTCTTCTGTGTAACTGGAATGTGGACCCTAATGGTCGTGGAGTCTGGTATAAGATCTTTGAGTAACTGTTGGTTCTCATGTGGGCCCATCAATCCGTGTGCTTCTCCTTATCCTCCTTGTCATTCCTTGGATGTAACCGTCATAGATTCAACGTTCTAGATGACATGGATTTGTGCTTCGTCTGCATGGCCAAACTTGGGCTAATTTGGGCGCCAAGCCAGGTCGGCCGACCATGGCAGGTCGGGCGACCTGGGCTTAGCCCTGTTTTCCTTCGTCTTTTGGCCCATATCTCCTGCAACCAAATAATCTCCATGTACAAGTGGAACTACATTATTTGAAACCAAATCCCACTGATTATTGTTGGTTTGTTTTATTTTACATGTTGGCGTTACAGGATAATCATGACTTCACAAGCGCCAACAAACTCCCCCAAGCTAAGATCTTTGCTCGTCCCTGAGCAAAGCTTGGTGAGTTAGAAACTATTGGATCAAATTTTGCATGATTCCCAAAAGAGATAATGTCAATAAGAAAGCATTTCATAGCTTGAATAAGTTGGCAAAGATTAAATCATCCCTTTTTACCTTGCCACCTATGGGGCTTGTAGCTTTTCTTCATCTTAAGCAGTTGAAAGCCAGAACAACTTAGCAAGAATGCTCGCCCCAAACCTTCGTTTCACCCTTTCACTGGAGGTTTTTAAAGAAACTTTTGCAACGAAAAACAAGGCTCCTCAAGTGACTCTCTCTCTCAAGTCGCTCATAGGTGTATGAATCCTTTCCATCTCTCCTCTCAAAATTTCCCTCAATAGTATAAACAAGTGGGATTCATAAACGGGAAACTTTTGTTTCACACATGCATTGCTTATTTTGTTGAGTCAAATCTAGGATCAATGAAGAATTAAATCATACACTCAAATCGAAGTGTGCAAGTGTGGATACGTGGTAATGGAAAATGAACTCCTTTAGGGAATTTCTCTCCTTGAGGAATTTGCTATAAAGCTTGGCTCCCTTTTTTTCTTCTTTCTCCCTTTTTTTCCATGGACTAGACATGTGTCCATTTCTTTTTTTTAAACATAGGGAGCCTAAGCCTTATGACTAGGAATATTTTTGGAGAGAAATCCCTTTACTTTGGAGTATTTTATTTTGGTAGGCAAATGATAGGCATGTTGTGCTTTACTTCTAGTGTAGAAGTATGGCAAAAAATGGTGGCGTGTACGTGACTCTGATTTTAAGAGCATGAAGTAAATCTTACAAAGATCACAATGAGCTTGACAAAACTCAAAACAACTGCACATGCTTTTTGTAAGTGGTTGGAATGTGAGGCTGTGGTAGGATTTTCACTCTTCACTGAGGAGCTTGGAATTTTATTCTTTTTGAAATAAAAACTCCGAGATCAAGTTTCACTTGGGCATAGATAAAGCAACTCTAGCTTATTGTATCATAGCTCCCAACAACCTAGAGTCAGATTTAGCATTTGCTACCCATAAGTTTTAAGTTTCCAAGGAAGTCATTAATTTAAGCCAACAAATCCAAGACACAAAAGACTACCTTATTGAGACTTGAATACAGGGGAAGGTCATAGCAAAAGTTCATCATTTCCATACAATGACAAGTTTTTTTTAATTTACCAAATTACTCTAAATGAAAACCAGAAAATAAAAGACATGGTTGGATGATCTTACCTGTGCGGGGGTCCTCCCCCAAGCTGGACTTCTCACTGCTGGCGATAACGAGGGTCGTTCGGGTCAAACCCTTGGTACCGGAAGTAGGCATTCATGTTCTGATTGCCTTGCTGGATGTTGTTCTATAGGGTGTTGTAATTCTGCACTGACTGGTCCCACCAAGCCTACGACTGCTGCACATAATGGGTCAAAGTATCATCAATGCGGTGGGTGGTTACCTCAAGGGTTCCCATGCGGTTGGATAACCCATCCATGCTGTTGCGCCAGTCCCTTTCTAAAAAGGACCGTCGAGCATCAAACGGAGGAGGGCCGCCACTTGAGCTGGACGACTGATGATAGTGCGGGTCTTGGGGATTCCATTGTGCTTGCGGGGCTTCTTGCCATCCCAAACCTCCCGCCATATATGATGGGGGTGGATGTGGCTGCTCCCAGTTTGATCCTGCTGGTATGTATGGCAGAGTCGGAGGTTCCTATGCTCCTTGGGTTTGTGGCATCGCGGCTTCTTCCCGTCAGGACATGCTTCTTGTCACCCTTCCTGTCACGCTCCACCTGCCTTCCTGCTGTAACTCCAACAAAAGTGATTTACACTTGTACAACCAGTATTCCGGTGCTGGCAACGGAATTCTGGTTGTACTGTTATGATAGACCATAACAAGCTTTTGGTCTATGGCATGAGTAACAAGGTGACTCTGAACAAAATGAGATTCATCAAGAGTTGGGCGAGGCTGCGGAAGGAACTCGACTCGGTAATTATCCAAAAGGCCCATTGACTCAAAGATGCGAGTGACCAAAGAAGTACACTCAATGGGACCTCGTCTTCTAAAAACACCCATCCATTGATTGATCAAAAAAACGACTGGGGAAATTTTTATCTTCTTAACCATCGCATATAATAATTTCAATTCATCAATGCGAACGGTCCGAAGATCATTTTGAGGAAAAGAGTCATGGCAAGCCAGCAGTGCATAAAACGAAGAGTGGGGTTATGAATGTGGCTTGTTCTTGGAGGAGTCCTATCTGTGATACCCGAGATGTCCCGCCTGAAAGATTCTCTCACAAAAAGCCTCAAAACTTTATCAATCTCCAAACTACAACGCTTGCTAAAACCCAAATGGCTACTAAGCTGCCTCCAGGAAATGAAGTACTCTTCCCTTAGAAAGCGAAAAGTAATCTCCTCCTCAGATTTTCTCAAAGTAGCAAGAAATTGAATTGTTAACAAGCGACACCCACCCTCATGAATGCACGCAAAATCCGACCAACCCACAACACCCCAAACACTTTCGAAGTCAGTGGCCATACCTAAATTCTCCATGAGTTCGCTTGTGAACACACGTGTGTGATCAAAAGCGCGACCCAGGAGAATTTGATACGCTTCTGTCTCGTAGCCTTCGTCGATGTCGAGTTGGTTGTCAGAGATGAACGCTGGGCAAGGGTCATCTTCGTTGTGGTTGCTGCTGGAGCTGTCTCCATTACCTTCTCCATTGCCGCCGCCGCCGCCTCCGCCTCCTGCGGATGTGGTGCCAGCCCCAGTGTAGTAGTACTGGTCTTCGGATATCTCCATGGAGTGTTGGCTGCCCATCCTTTCTTCGGAGCCATCGGCCGAGTCCATGATCTCTGTGCTGGAGGAGACCAACTCAGTGCTTCCGGAATGTCGGCTCCGCCTCGAGCTTGACCCCTTCAACCTTTTTGCTTGCTTCATGACTCCTCGGACAAGGTTCATGATGCCTGCACAAGGAGCAACAACAAGAACGATTCTTGGAAGACAAAAGGATTAGCGTTAGTGGGTTAGTCGTCCAAGAGTTAGTCGTTCTTGTGGGGCATGGTTGCCTCCACAGCAGTGTTCTTGCGGGTTATGACACACCACAAACAGACGTTCTTGCGGGGTTGAGGACCTCCACAACTCGTTCAAGTACTTAAGCACAAGAAGAACAGCACCATTATGCAGAAATGAAGTCCACTTTTATTTGTTTTTTTATTCTCAAACTAAGGAGCTAAAAACTTGAGAACTTAACAGAGGGAGAAGAGAAACTCCGAGGGCGAAATGCAGCTCGGGTTGGGGCGAAGTGATCAAGCACCATGCCAAGGTTTTTTTATAGCCGGAGCTCACCCCTGATTGGCCGACCAGGTGGGGTCAGCCGACCCTCCCGCAGGCGTGTTTTGGCCAGGCTTTGGTGATGATCGCGTTGGATACCCTGGCAGCTGCAAAATGGTTGAAAACTTTGCAAAAGAGGGATTCATGCATCGGGTGACATGAGCTGGTCGGCTGACCAGAGGTGGACACCGTTGAATGCCTTCTTTGCAAGATGTGATGGATGCTTATGGTAGTGCATGATGGTGTTTGAGTGCTCTGCAAAGGCCAAAGGTTGGGGTCGGCCGACTTGCCTCGGTCGGTCAACCGAGCCGTAGCTAGGTTCGAGCTTTGCTTTTGCAGAGTGGCACATGATTCAAAGATGCGATGAATGCTGGGTGTAATGAATGTTGGTGGCCAGGTATCCAAGGGAAATTTAAGTAGATGGCTCCAAAGTTTAAGAATTCAAATGCAATGATTTGTGGAAATTCAAACATGCTTGAGAAATAAATATGCATTGTGAAATAAATATGGGATACATACCGATGCATCTACCGGTGAGGACTCGTTGTTTTTCGTCCGTCGAGTGCGGACGTCTCCAAGATATGATTCAGCTTGATGGCTTTCCTTCCGCATTTGAAGATGATGCGGAAGCTTTGCAACACCACTCCTGTTCTATTTTCTCGACGCAAGGTGTTGTTGGTGTTGTTGCCTTCAGAGCTTTAACACCTTGTGTGAATTCTTTGGGCAGGGGAAGGAGTGGCTCACTAACGGTGGTTTTTGTGGCTTCCATCCATAAATGACTTTGATTTCAGGCTCGTCATGTTTTTGGCTTGATTCTTTCTTGTTTCCTGCATGATTAGCCAAAACCTCCTGACTGGTTTCTTTCACCACAGTAGCTAGTTGAGCTGACTGGGCCTCTAGAATTTTACTTAAGTGCAGCTGGTTTTTCACAGTGACAGATAGGGCATGAAATTTAGAGCTTAGATCATTCACCTCTCTCTTGGCGGGTATGGTGTACGAACTTCCTCCTTGCTGGGATGGGTTCCAGTTATGTGCTAGGAATAAATCCCTGCACTTTTGCCAAGAATCCATCTCCGCCTGGTGATGGTTGTACCATTGCAGTTCCCTACCTGCTAGTGAGAACGGGAATAACCATTTCATTGCCCTTCTTGCTAGTTGACTGCATATTGCTGAGAAACATCGGAGATGGTCCGCTGCGTTTGCTGTAGCCTTTCCATTGAATGGCTTAGCTTGCACCATTGCAATGTACGTTGAGTCAATCATGAGAGTTTCAGTTGCCATCTTGGCGCAAGGGTGCTTTGATTTCGACCGGCAAAGTTGAAAGAAAACTTGAGTGCTCTCTTCTAGGTGAAGGAGTTTTTTTTCGACGAATCGATGACGTGATCTTCTGTTTCACACAAAGAGAAACAGAACATGGGTAAACCTGTCTAGATGCTGGTATTTCAATTGTGACATAAAGTTAATACAGAGGTTAACACATTCTTTAGCCAATGCTTTCCCCGGCAACGGTGCCAAAAATGCTTGTTGGTATTTCTTAGCGTCACCACTACATGAGTGATGGCACTAGAGATGCCTTAATATAAATCTTAGCGTTGCATAAGTTCTGTAAGCGCACAGAAGTACATTGTAGCATTTCACCAGAGTGTATTCTGGAGTATCGTATTTATTTCCTCAGGGAAAGCGTATGGCAAAGTAATATGTTTTCCAATGCATCAACTATATCACGATTAATACACCAAGACTAGAATAGGGGATAGCATGATATGAAAAGTTGGGTATGTTGACACATAGAAGACTTCATTGCTCATTATGTAAGTCTAGTTAAAATGAAGGTCCTACGAGAGAACTAGATATTCTATGTACTTCTTACTTACGGGTTACACTCCTACAAATATATCCTATACAAGCTCAGCAAGAGAGACAAAATAGAGGGCAAATCAAGGAGTCGGGGGATCCCCTCATCCAAGGGTACTGTCACGATGTTTATCACGAAGGCCTGCAAACGCCCAAACCCGAACGGCGAGGATTACAAAGGCCTAGCGGGGCTGTCACCATCTGGGGGCTACCTCTGAATACGTGGGGTAGGGTATCCCCAACGCATTCCATAACCCAAACACCATGTTTGTAATATGAAATACATCTTTACCAATTGTACGGAAAGGTAAAGAACAATCATAAAGATTCATTGGGCCATTGCCATAACATGCATCATCTACACTAAGGTGCAAGACATACAACTCATATGATGAACACACAAGACTATAAGTCAAGTAACATAAGCAAGATAGCATATCCATTAAGGCTCTAAGTCTTACAAATAAGCAAAGGATACAAGATAACTGAGCTCTAGGCTTACCAAGACTCCTTCGGAAACCCGTAGAAGCTCAACTCCTAGAACTACTTCTCTACTAACTAAGACTATGACTTGTAGCAATTGGAGCTCTTTCTTCTGGTGTGTGTTGTACAGGAGGCGTTGGTCATCTATTTATAGCACTGGGAGGCGGTTCAGGGCCGGTACAAGGCGGTTGAGGATGAGTGGGCCCACCCCCGAGTCGGCCGACGTCCTGACATCGCCCGATCGTCTGATGCACCAACTGAGCTCATCCACGGCAAAGATCTGGTCCTGAAGTCAGTTCAGATGCGCTGGAGAAGGCACGGCCGCAACGGCCTCTAGAATGGGTCGGCCGACCTGGTCCAGGTTTGCACCGCATCGGTCTTCTTCTGTGTAACTGGAATGTGGACCCTGATGGTCATGGAGTCCGGGTATAAGATCTTTGAGTAACTGTTGGTTCTCATGTGGGCCCATCAATCCATGTGCTTCTCCTTATCCTCCTTGTCATCCCTTGGATGTAACCATCATAGATTCAACGTTCTAGATGACATGGATTTGTGCTTCATCTGCATGGCCAAACTTGGGCTAATTTGGGCGCCAGGCCAGGTCGGCCGACCATGGCAGGTCGGGCGATCTGGGCTTAGCCCTGTTTTCCTTCGTCTTTTGGCCCATATCTCCTGCAACCAAATAATCTCCATGTACAAGTGGAACTACATTATTTGAAACCAAATCCCACTGATTATTGTTGGTTTGTTTTATTTTACCATGTTGGCGTTACAGGATAATCATGACTTAACAAGCGCCAACAGTAGTGTATGACTGGTTTCCAATTACCATCCAACTACGTCGAGAACCCGAATACCATAGGAAGGAGGGTACGTTCTCGTGTCGTAATCCCTCAGGTGTTCTTGTCAGAGACCGAACCAGTCATCGGAGAATCCTCCAACCAAGGAGAACAACCCGTTCCCATAGCACCCCAACCGGAAGAAGCCATGGCCGACAGGATGATCCGAGACTACTCCGCCTCGTCCGCTGCCCAGATCCCTACGGGTCCGGAAGTAGCTGTGGGGGACCATGCTTTTGAGCTCAAGGCCCCGCTGATCAACATGGTGCAGGCTAGTCCCTTCTGTGGGAAGGCCAATGAAGACGCTAGTGCTCACCTGCAGCACTTCCTGGAGGTGTGCAGCACCATCACCATCCCAGGAGTCGAACTAGAGGCCATCCGGCTCCGCTTGTTCCCGTTCTCACTGTTGGGAAGAGCAAAACAATGGTTCTACTCCAACCATGATGCGGTGAACATGTGGACCAAATGCTCCAATGCATTCTTGGCCAAATTCTTCCCCATTGGGAAAACCAATGCCCTTCGGGGGAGAATTTCTAGCTTCCAGCAAGAGTCCGGGGAGACTGTTCTGGAGGCGTGGGATCGCTTCCAGGACTACATTCTTGCATGCCCCCACCACAGTATGCAAGAATGGCTCCTGCTCCAGAACTTCTATCATGGGCTGTCTCAGACCGCCCGTGAACACATTGATGCTACTGCTGGAGGGCATTCCTCTCCTTGACCGTGGCCGCCGCTAAGCTGCTCATTGAAAAGGTGGTGTCAAACCAATCCTGGAATGACGACCGTCTTTAGTGGTGCAAACGCGGTATGCACACCATGAAGGAGGTAGACATGCTGGCCGCTAAGATGGACTTCATCATGAGGCGCCTTGATGACCACACCAAGGATGGGGGCGCCGACACTGAAGGGCCACTGGACTCACACATGGCGTGTGAGGTCTGTGGAGAAACCAGCCACTCGGGGAACAACTACCCCGAGACTCAAGAGGAGGTACAGTTCGTAAACGGCAACATCGGGTACAGGCCTCAACGGAACTGGAACCAGGAACGCCCATTCTACCAGGGAGGTAACAACAACAACTCTTTCTCGAAACAACCCTCTCTAAAAGATCTTGTCCTTGGTCAGGCCAAGATTAATGAATCTATCTCTAAGAGGCTTGCTGCTAACGATAAGGCTTTGGAGGGCATAAATTCTAAAATAGAAAGTTTGTCCTCCACCTTCCAGAGCCAGCTGAGCTTTAACAAAATGCTAGAAACCCAGTTAGCCACTGCTGTTCCTTCTGGTGATAAGGGGCGAATTCCCAGGCAACCGGATTCTTCCTTTGAGAATGTAAAGGCTGTGTCCACGAGGAGCGGTAAGGCTACTCGGGATCCAGTCCCACCTAACCATGCAGGGAAAGCAGCAGCGTCGAGGAAGGAGATCCCAGAAGAAAGGGAAGAAGGGCCTCAAGCAGAGCTGGCACCAGCTGGACAAACTGCACCACATGAGTTCTACGACTCCAACGTCTTGCCATTCCCGCAACGACAAAAGAAACCATTAGCGGATGAGCAATTCGCTAGGTTCGTAGAAGTCATTCAAAAGTTAAATATACATGTGCCATTGCTAGATGCTATGTAGGTACCAAACTATGCGAAGTACTTGAAGGACATACTCAACAACAAACGTCCACTCCAAGTACCGAGGTCGTAAAATTGACTGAGGAGTGTAGTGCTGCCATCCTGAACAAGGTCCCAGAGAAGAAGAAGGACCCAGGATGTCCCACCATCACGTGCACAATCAGGACACAGCATTTTGAGCATGCACTCTGTGATCTGGGGGCAAGTGTCAGCATCATGCCAAAGGTAGTCTTTGACTGTCTAAATTATACTACCTTGTCCCATACTCCCATGAGACTGCAGCTGGCCGACTCCACGGTCCGTTACCCGGAGGGGATAGCCGAGGACATTTCGGTGCGCATCCGGGATTGCTTCGTCCCTGTCGACTTCGTGGTGCTTGACATAGACGTGAGCAACGACTCGTCTCTCATTCTTGGGCGACCTTTCTTGAGCACAGCAGATGCTCACATTAATGTGGGTGCTGGAGAGATCCAGCTTCACATTAATGGCAAGAAGGAGAAGTTTGAGTTCAGGCTGAAGGTGGAGCAATGCTCCATGATCAAGATCAAGTATGGGAGGAACAGTCAAAATGTCAAGGAAGTAGAGGTCACACCCCCAGAGAAAGACATCTTGATAAAGTTCATGGAGAAGTTCTGGGAGAAGGAATTCCCCATCCGGTATCATGCAGAGAACAAGAAGCCTATATGAGGTGCGAAAGCACAGGCGAAGAAAACACCGGAACAAGCTGTCGACCGCCAGAAAAAGGTAAAACAGGTATGGCGGGCGAAATAATCTGTATCCTCATCTCCAGGGTCAGATGCTGCTTCATCAAGTTGAATCTTACAACGGAGACGTCATCGCTCGACGACGTAAAACACGAGTCCTGCCCCGACGGGTTCATTGGTGTCAACAAAATAAGCTTGGGGGAGGACCCCCCAACTCAGGTAAATTAAGGTAAGTATTACTAATAAAGTTTTCTTTCGAATAAAGTTAGTAAATAAGAGCTATCTAAGTTAGTCCCTTAATGTTATAAGCTTTTGCTTGAATCCTTATCTTTGGATATGATGAATAGTTGCTCTTATTTCTCTCTTGTACCTATGTTTTAAACTGCTATTCTCCTAAGCTTTGAGGTTGCTTATTGAGCATGATCTTTTCTGTTATCTTGTCTATCTGTGGGTAACATATGCAAGCTCTAGTCTAGGTTGTTGTTGGCTATGATACGATAAGACTTGAGTTACCTTAGGCTTTACCAAGCAAGACTTGATAACTGGAGATTTCTTTTAAAAATAAAATAAAGAATTCCTTATGGTGATTCACATTCCTACCGAAGCCCATATTGTTTAAAACTCCTACATGTGCTACTTGCTTTTGCATTGAGTTTTGTCAAGGTCAATGTGATTCTTAGAGATTTACTTCATGCTTTTAAAGCTAAGATCACGCACACACCACCATATGCATGTTTCACTTCTACTCTGGGAGTAAGCATGCCATCCATCCACTAAATAAAAGCTCTACATAAAGTATGGTACTCTTCCCCAACTTTATTGCAAAGAGAGACATGGGCTGATGTAAAAAAAAGAAAATTGGGCACATGAAGGTCCAAGTATGTAAAAAAAAGAGAGAGCGCATGAAGGCTCTTGGTTCAAGAAAAATAGCCCTGTCTCTAAAAGCAACTCTATAAGGGGAAGAGGAACCTGTAAAAAGGAGCTATCATTTACCATGCCACTTACACACATGCACATTTTGGTTTGAGAGTATGACTTATTTCTCCTTGAATCCGGGTCCTGACTTTACAATATGTGCACTACAAGTATGCTATCCAACTCTCCTAGCGCAAGCTCCACCCAAATGAGTGATATAAGAGTTGAGAGAGGATCTCGGTAAGGAAATACACCTTGAGTGACAAGAGAGTACCACCTAAGGAACTCTGCCTTTTGAAGAACCCTAAAACCTCCGATTTGATTGTCAAGCAAGGTGAAAGCAAGGTGCTTGGCCTAAGTCGTTCTGGCTACCAACCGCCCAAGACAAGGAGAAGCTACAAGCCCCATAAAGGCCAAGGTAATAAGGGAAGTTTATTTTACCAGCTTATTCAATTTTTGGTAGAATATCTTGCTGAACCACTGGTACTTTTGAGGAGTAATGAGAAAGCAACTCCTGATCCACTATGCCTAAAAGTTTTAGTCTTTGCTCGGGACGAGCAAAAGGCTAAGCTTGGGGGAGTTGTTGACGGTCCTTATAATGAAAATCTGACAGTCAATAGGCTCAGAAAACCAATAAAGATCAAGGCATAGCTTAGACATTAGTATTCAAATAATGTTGTACCATGCATATCTAGAATATATTTGAGTACAGGTACTACGGTGCAAAAGATGGACAAAATTGGGCATAGGCCCAGGTCGGCCGACCTGGCTAGGTCGGGCGAACTGGCCTGGACCCCAATCGAGCCTATTCTCTACACAGGTCAAGAAGCATACTAGGGAATGATCANGATCCTGGCGTCACGGCGTGCTTGATCCTCGCCCTGGACCGTTGGTTCGTCGGCGGATATGTCAGAGACGAACGTCTCCCGCTTGGCTGGCGTGATCCTCTTATTTGGAGGGAGGACACGCGTCACCCGCGGGAAAGCCGGAGTTGGTTCGGGTGGAGTCGGCGTATCTTGATGGTGAGGGTGCTGCGCCGCTGCGACGTCCGGAGTAGATCCAATCTGGGTGGCCGTGATGAGATCGGCCTCCCGGATCGCATCTGGAGAGTAGTCGGCGTTCATGCGTTCGCCGAGTGCTTGCTGGTAGACGGCTCCGCTGTTCCCGAGTCCCAGCGGGAACCGTGCCGGCGAGGTGATGCCCTGACGAGCGGATTCGGTGAGCTCAATGCATTCACCGATGGAGGCGATGGCGTGATCCATGTCCGCCTCGAACTGGCGTTGGCGTACAGCCCATCGGCGCCTTCGTTCTTCGGGCGTCTCCTGCGCCCTGGGTGGTCGAGGCGGAGTGGACGAAGCAGTCGGCGGTGTAGGAGACGGCGTGTTCCCTTCAGATGGCGGGAGAACAACGCCGGCCGTCGCGGTCGCCGAGTGGTTGGCGATGGTTGGCGACGGGAGTGGTGATGGTGACGATCCCGTCTGGCGTAGCGTCGAGTCGTGGCGCTGTCTCCTCCGGGGTGGCGTCACGGGTGAAGGAGAGCTCTCCCTCGGGCCCAGCGGTGAAGACCATGGATCCGAAGAAGAACATGGCCCCCTCAGCGATGGAAATCTTCGTGGTCGCCGGCGTGATGACGGCGGAAGTGAATGCCATCGAGCTTTCAGATTGATCTCGTCGATCAGCCCCTACCTGGCGCGCCAACTGTCGGATGTTTGGACCCGGCAGTCCACACAGGGTAGCCTACGTGGTTGATTTGTCGAGGGACAGATCGAGGATCAGAAGTCGATGGTAACACAAGACGCAAGGATTGATCAGGTTCGGGCCGTCGAGATGACGTAACACCCTACGTCCTGTGTTGGCGGCGATTGTATTGCTGTGTATGAAGTTCCTGAAGGATCTCCGTAGTTGGGTTCTGTCCTAGGGTTGTATGATCGTGGGTTGTAGCGTAGATGTTGATGCTCTGGAGGGGGGTCTCAAGGCGCCTTATATAGTCCGGCTGCCTTGAGTTACAAGTCGGCCAGAGATCGTAACCTACCCGAATTACAAGGATTCGATCCTATAACGATTACAGATATCTTTCCCTATAATTCCGGCTAGTTTATCTTGATCTCCGAGCTTCTTGCGGGATACGCCGTCTTCTTTCCTTGCCGCGCGCACCGTCGCGCCCATCCGGTTCGCCCGACTGGTGGGCCTCCGAGTGGTGGGCCACCCAGTCTGACAAACCGGCCCAGTTGCACTCGGATTGGGCCGCCCCTTGCTGGTTGGGCCAATCCGCCTTCTGGGTACCCCTGGGGGTCTACCCCCGACACTTACTGGAAAGCAGGTGAGGTGATGTTGATATTTGTACATGAACAAACGGTTGGATTCAGTAGTACTAAAAGCAAGGAGCAGTGAAGAGAAACACGCCTGTTAATCATGCTCAATTCTTACTTTTCCTAGCAGAATTTGCACTTTTCCTAGCAAGGAGCAGTGAAGAGAAACACGCCTGTTAATCTTGTAGCCTCAGATCTCTTGTTATCAACTTATCATTGATGCAAATTTTGTAGGCTTGCTGCTGTTGAAAGTTCTTGGACAGTCCTGTAATGTTGACACTAGACAAAGCTGCTGATAATGGTGCCTTCAAGGATCAAAACATCTCTGAGCCTTCAGAAAGCTGAGGTTAACTGGTCTACGGATTTTACCACACATCGATGTGAACCAAACTTCATGTCTCTTATAATGATTCTTCAAACTTAGGATAGTATTAGCTTGAATATTTTGCATTTTATGCACAATTTAACCACCATCAATTTCCTCATCCTAAAGTGAGGGGGCACAAATATGTGGGGAAGAAGAAAATGATGAAAACTTTTAAGAGCTAAAAACATGTTTGTGCCGTAGTTTCCCCTTCATCCTATTTAATTTGTTGTCAACTACTGTAATTTGGTTCTGGCACAAGGACTTTATAAACAGTATATAAAACATCAGCAAAGTTCTAATATTTTTGTGAGCCAAGAACTTAGGTCCTCTGTTCACTATTCAATATATCCTCTGTTCACGCCATTGCCTGTTGCCACCAGCCTGCTCTATGGAGTGCCTACTTCAATATGCAAGTGTTCAGGTTTCGGCTGCTGAGACAATATGTGTAGTTTGTATAAAGAGGCAATGAGTAACTATACTTTTTTGTTTGTATAACTATGCAAGGGTTCAAGTGCTCTGGACTTGTCAACAATATACTGTAAGGAGTGATAGGATTGGCATTTGTCCCATAACTACACACTCTTCGTTCTTTGAGCATAAAGTGCCAGTGCCAAATCAGTCCCTACTGCTCATATTCATGCGCAGCAAGAAGAAATACTATTCTATTACAGCATCTAATACCATGATTTTGCTGAACCTTTTCTCTTCGTTCAGAATAACGTTGAATGAAAATTAGACTCACGGTGGCTTTTCTTTTTGTTTTTTTGCTGTTACTAGTTGTGATGTAGCATCACTTTATTCTTGCAAGTCACACAAACTGCTGTTTATGATGTTTCATGAGCTAGGATGGTGATGGGGCACAAAAAACCTTGAATTTTTTGCACTAGTCTGGACCAGACAGATGTGAACTGATGGTACTGCTGTGGGCCTGTTCAGATTAACCATCAACAGCACACGTGGACAGTAAACTGTGTTCAAGAAGACCAATGGCCAAGAACTTCAATTGGTAAGGTTGAACTTTACCCTATTGGTAATTCTTATGACGAATTGCATTTGCTTACATGCTAAGTCGAGTAGCTTGCATTTCTTTGCTATTACACGACATTCTAGAAGAACAAGCAAACACAGTACAGAACAGAGACCCTTGCTGGTCGACATCTAGACCTTTTTCCTTTATTGATTGACGAACCTGTTCGAACCTTTTTACTGTAATCCTCTGTTTCTGTTTTGTTGCTACCCTATTCAAAGAATACAAAAACCTCACCAGCTCAAATACTTATGTTTTACCTTCCTTATCCTACATGTATATACAAACTCATTGCTTCAAAAAAAATTTGTTTCTGTAATTTGGGACGGCCATTCACTTGTTTGCATCTCATCAACAAGCATTCACAACACCACCTCATGCTTCTTCTATTTATCTTTTTGCAGCTTGAAGAAGCCAATGCAAGTCTTCGTCAAGGGCTGTACAAATAGTCATATTACACACTGACAAGAGCAGCATACCAACAACACAATAGACAGCATCATAAAGGTATGTGCTACTAGTCTGAGTACAATATCTATTCAAACCATTAATGATCACATAAAACAAATAAAGTGACTACTGACATGTAGTATTTAATTTGTTATGCCGTCTTTTTGGGCACTAGCATGTATAATAGCACCAAATCACACCAACATGCCCGTAGCGTTGCAAAATATTAAACCAAAAGCTATGACGGTTGCCTGCAAAGCCAAATCGGGCAAAATGTTGAAGCCTACGTGGACGATGTCGTCGTCAAGACGTATGACGCCGACTCCTTGATCGCCAACCTCCAGGAAACATTTAACAATTTACGCCGCTTCAGGTGGAAGCTTAATTTGACGAAATGCATGTTCGGTGTACCATCAGGAAAGCTCCTGGGCTTCCTGGTCAAGTTGGATGCCATATGCAACCTCGAGCAACCCAAGTGCAAGAAAGATATCATGAAGCACACAGGAATGATGGCGGCCCTGAGCCGATTGATCAGCAAGCTCGGCGAAAAGGGACTTCCGTTCTTCAAAATCCTCAAAAAGGCGGACAAATTCGAATGGACCCCTGAGGCTAGCAAGGCCCTAGCTGACCTCAAGGAGTTCTTAGTCAACCCCCCAGTACTCACGGGCCCGAGCCCGGGGGAGGAACTACTACTTTATATCTCTGCCACCACACACGTGGTCAGCACGTCCTAGGTCGTCGAGCAACCAGAAGAAGGCCACCCATACAAGGTCCAGTGCCCTGTATATTTTGTCAGCGATGTACTCGGCGACTCCAAGGACCGATACCCTCACCCTCAGAAGTTGCTCTACGCACTCCTGATCACTGCCAGGAAACTGCGCCATTATTTCCAGGCCCACGTCATCCGGGTTATCTCGAATTTCCCGCTCGGAGCCATCCTGCACAACAGAGATGCCAACGGACAAATAGTAAAGTGGTCCGTCGAACTCGGAGAGCACACCATCAACTTCGAGCCACGGGAGACCATCAAATCCCAGATCCTGGCTGACTTCGTGGCCGAGTGGACAGAGATACAGGCTCCGACCCTAGCGGAGCGGTCAGAGCACTGAAAGATGTACTTTGACAGCGCCCTCAACCTCGAAGGAGCCGGAGCAGGAGTGTTGTTCATCTCCCCGGAGGGACAGCACTTGAAATATGTTCTCCAAATACACTACCAGTCCACCAACAATGGGGCTGAGTACGAAGCATCAAGCGGCTGATATGTTACGATGACTCTAAGCTAGTCGTTGAGCAAGTAAACTAGAATTGGGACACAACGAAAGAAACCATGAGCTCATATTGTGCAGAGGTTCGCAAACTTGAAGCCCACTTTTATGGGCTCGAGCTCCGCCACGTTCTATGAGAAGACAATGTCGCCGCTGACATCCTGTCCAAGCTAGGGTCAACTAGGGCCTAGGTGCCAGTCGGCGTATTCGTCCAAGACCTGCGCACTCCGTCCATCAAAATGCTTGAAGACGGCAGCCCCATGCCCGACCCGGAGTCACTCTCGAGTGACTCGCTGACCAATGAAGTCTTCCTGGTAGAAACAGACTGGCACGCCCCCTTCACCATTTTCCTCACAGAGAGCTGGTCACCGGGCACGAATGAGGAAATCGAGAAACTAACCCGATGCTCGACAAGTTACGTTGTCATCGGCGACGCCTTGTACAGGAAGGCTGCCTCCACAGGCATACTCATGAATTGTGTCCTCCGCGATGAAGGTTCCTCTTGAAAGAAATCCAATCGGGCACATGCAACAACCACGCAACCACGCAGTCGGCAAGGCTTATAGAGCAGGGTTCTACTGGCCCACTGCCCTGCTCGACGCAAAAGACCTGGTGCGCCGCTGCACTGGCTGCCAATTCTTCCAGAAACAAAAGCACCTGCCAGCACAGGCGCATCGAAAAATTCCTCCATCCTAGCCATTCGCCGTATGGGGACTGGGAATGTCGGGCCATTCAAAACCGCTCCAGGTGGATTCAAACACCTCTTGGTGGCAGTCGACAAGTTCACCAAGTGGATTGAGTACAAGGTCGTAATCGACACAAAGCCTGTTGCAGCTGCCAAGTTCATCAAGGAGCTCACCCACCGGTTTGGCATCCCAAACCGCATCGTCACCGACCTGGGATCCGAGTTCACAGGACACGAGTTCTGGGATTTATGCCAGGACAACTGTATCAATTTACTACTCTTCCTTGGTGCATCCTAGGTGCAATGGCCAAGTTGAGCGGGCCAACGGCATGGTCCAAGACTCGCTCAAAAAGGCCATGTATGACGACCTCAACAAACATGCCGGCCAGTGGGCCAAAGAAATGCCCCACATCATATGGGGCCTGGGGACATAGAAGAGCCGTGCTACAGGCTACACCCCATTCTTCCTGGTATATGGCTCCGAAGCCGTCCTACCAGCCGACCTCGCTTATCGTGCCTGGTGCATCCAGCACTATGAGGAAGAATAAGCAGAAACAAGTCGGCAGTTTGACATTGACAGCGTAGAAGAGCATCGACTCGCCGCCTTGATCCAACACGCCCGACACCAACAACAAATTCGACGGTACCATGACAAGAACGTCCGAGAACGATCCCTAAATGTTAGCGACTTGGCCCTGCGCCGAGTCATGTCCTCCAAGGACCAGCACAAGTTGTTCGCTCCTTGGGAAGGACCCTTCATCGTCAAGGAAGTCGTCTCGCCAGGAATGTACCGCCTCCAGTGGGCTAATGGCGACCCCATCCCGAACGTGTGGAATATACAGCACCTTGCAAAGTTCTACCCCTAGAAGTTCTCAAAGCTATGTATTCCTTCTCTGATATTAATAATAAAAGTGTCTTCTTCCTTGCCAATGACTCCGGGTCATAAGGCCCGTTATTAACTCTTTAACCGACATCCAAACTGATGATTGGGGACTAGGCCCGACCCAAGCAAACCTATCACGATCACAGGGAGAGTCCCCGCCGACTCTGACTTCTGAAGTCTTTGCCCGACCCCATGTTCTCCCCGGCGACAGCCGAGCTAACCAGGTCAGCCCAAGTCCCCAACCATGAACCCATGAGCTCCGCGCTCAACCTGCGTGCTACCAGCGAGTAAGCCTTCCAGCTAAGCATCGCTGAGTGGTAAGCCGTCCTCTCTATGAGCAGTGGTCAGCGGGATAAAAGGGTGCTTAAACGGCACAAGGCAGCGGCCGATCGGGCGACACAAAGTATTAACCGACAGGAAAAAGGGTCCACATTTCATTTCGCTAATCACAGCGCACAATGCTCCAATAGATTAAATTCTGATCCACTTATATTACATTATAAAACATTGTTTATAGGCCAAGCTCCTTTGCTACAGCCTCTGCCAGGGGCGTACACTCATAGACCAGGTTGTCGAACTGGTCATCGGTCATCCCTTCAGGCAAGCCCTCGCGAATCGGAGCATGGATGAGAGACGGGAAGTGTGCACGGAATCAACGCCAAGATGCGACTACCGCTGCCGACTGCGGTCTCTTGCACCAATTGCGCCGCGCGAGTGGGGCCGGCCCAGAGCTGCTGCACCAATCTCAAGGTCGTCGGTCCCGACTCGACGGGGACCAGCGAGTTGGCGTTGAACTCGGCCGCTTTCCGCAGCTCCAGTAGCTCGGCCCAAACGCCTGCAACAGAAACCTCTAAATACACAGGCGAACAAGAACGATAGCGGACTCAACAAGAAAGACTCACCATGCATGATTTTATTATGCTCATTCTTCAGACGCTGGTTGACCTCCGCCAAGCGCTTGGACTCGGCCTTGAGGCGCTGGTTGGCTTCATTCAGGGCGCCGACCTCGTCCTCGAGCTTCCGCTTGGCCCCAGATAGCTTCTCCACCTTCCCTTGGAGAACCTTTTCCTTCTTCTCCGCATCTGTAAGGAATCATCGTCAGCACAAAGCCCCAGCATGGGAACCGCTCCGGTGCATCGCACAAACTCACCCTCCGTCAAGGACTTCATGTCGTTCATCAGCTCCCCATTGAGCTTGATGACGTCCGCCATCTCCTTCTCCTCTTCATCATGTTCTCCTTGGAGCTATTGGCATCTTGGACCCGCTCCTCCTGAATCTTCGCCAAGGTCCGGCGGTCCCCGAGAGCCCGCTGCTTGAAGATAAGGTCCTTTGCAGCCCGAGCTGTGAAACCCTGCTCAATGACAGAAAGTGGTCAGCCGCTAAAAGAACAACAACACTCATAAAGTTCAAGACACCATACCTTGATGATGCGATCAAGCATGCCAGCCACGTTCTGTAGCTTCCGAAGCTCGCTTTCATGGTCGGCGATGTCGAGCTCCAGAGCGCTCAGGTGTTAGCGCTGATGCGCTCGGCCTGGCCTCGAGCCCGGTCACAATGGCCCCCACTCTGGGCGCCACAATGGTGCCAACCCCAGCACTCAGCTATTCCCCGAGCAGCTGGTCATCGTCATCTTCAAGCGGAGAAGGACCACCAACCGGGTCTTCCACCCCGGTCACCCTGCTCGGGTCTTCATCCGCGCCGCCTATCTTGGGCAGCTCCACCTGCTTGTCGGCGGCTGGGGGGCTCATCCCCAAAGTGACACGGGGAGGACTCGGCAGCTGCGCCTGGTCCTCGGCCAAGGGGCTGCTCGGCCTTTGCTCCGGCAAGACTTCCTCGACACTGGCCTCAAGTCCTGTGCCCACGACGGATGGCTGAACCACTGACGCCTTGCCGCCTGTTCTAGGAAGCGACACTAGACCAGCCCCACCTCCCTGACTCCAGAGCCTACATTCAAAACAGGCATAGCATGACTATGACAATCTAGGCGGTGCTCAAGACATTCCAAACATTTTACCCGCTCCTCCGAGGATGCTTGAATTCAACCCGCTTGAGAAGCATCGGCGGCGTCGAGCTGGGCGCCGAAAGCAATTCCGGCTGTTCCCACGGCTGAACATAGAGGGTCCCCTGACCACTAGCATCGGTCTGAAGCGACTCCCCCAAGCCCAGGCTCGAGGGAGACCCGTCGGCTTCATCCTTGGCTTCGTTCGCCAAGGATATCAGCTTCCTCTTATTCCTCACCTAGGACTCGGCCCGTGCAGCCTGCCACGACTTGGGCAACTGCTTCGGCGATGATCCCTGGGCAGCCGCCCTCATCGATCTCGACATCGTCACCTTGCGCATAGCTATGTGCCTTGGCTTCCCCTCACTAATGACAGCCGCCAGGGTCGCCTGATCATCATCCAACTCCTCCAGGGAAGCCAGAATCAAGTCGCCAGCCTCCCATTCGGCCAGATCCTCATCCACCACACGAGGCGTCCGGGACGCCTCCTCTGCTGTCATTAGCTTCTCCAGCCGAACGCTACCCTCGGGCAATAGAGCTGGACAAAAATACTTTGCCACGCATTCCTACAAAACAATCAACACAGCAAATCAGACCCGCATACAAACAATCATATATTTGGCATCAAGCTACAAAAGTCGTATGGAAGACAGATACTAATCGGCGGCGGCGGGTTGCGCAAGGAGAAGGGTACAGGTGTACCTTGGTTGAAGATTTCCCCTCGCATAAAACTCGAGACCCTTTCCATTGTCTCGGGGACGGACACCGACCGAACTTGCTCTCGAGTCAGGTCTCTGGCACCCGAAAACTCGTATCCGAGGTGAACCCGGTCCTTGATAGGCTGTGTCAGACCTTGGACGAAGGAAATCATAATCTTCCTCTCCTTCGCCTTGGCTATCAACTGCAACAGCTCTTCAGCTTCTTACAGATCCTTGCCCTCAGGAAGTGACTCCCAGTCTATGATCTTCTTCGGCCGATGACCAGTCCGGGTCGGCAGGACTGGGGGATGATTCGCGACATAAAACCAATCTGACCGCCATCCCTTATTGGAGTCGTTCATGTCCAGCACGAAGTACCTCTTGGACATGCCAGGCCTCAAAGAGAACCCTGCCCCTCCAGTGATCCGGGCCAGACCCTTACCGGCATCTTCTCCAATTATCTTCATGCGGTACAACAGCCGCCACAAATTGAAGCGCGGTGGAGTCCCCAGAAAGGCTTCACATAGATGAATAAAGACAGAGATGGACAGAATCGAGGTTGGATTTAAATGGGTAAGCTCAATACCATAGTAATGCAGCAGACCCCTGAAGAAGTCACCCGTGGGCAATCCAAAGCCGCGCTCAAAGAATGACGCAAAAACGACTATCTCCATCTCCGGGCGCTCCCAAGGCCGCGCGTCGTCCCCAGGCGGCCGCCACAGCAGTTCCTCTTTGGGCCCCAGCACACCTTGCCGCACCATGGCTTGAAGCTTCTCTTCGGTCATGGATGATTGGCCCCAGGCCGGTTCCTGGGGCGGCACTCCTCCAGGCACGAAAGTCAACTCCAGGACCTCGTCAGACGACACAATTGCCTTCGCGGTAGCATCTGTCCTGGCGGTGGCCACCAGCCTTGCAGCGGCGCCACCCCCACCGGCAGCGGCATCTCCTACAGCCTCGGACCGGGCCTCGGC
>CM014272.1:36072734-36097326 GCA_004135705.1 Alloteropsis semialata | reverse complement strand
GGGATTCAAGATGTACGAACAAAAATTTACCAGATCCTTGGTGCGCTTGTGCGGGAGCATGGGGAGGAGGCCTGGGGGAGGATATGCCTCGTGGCCCTTCCCCATCGCCGCCGTCACCCGGCGTTCCAACTCGTCCCCCGACGGCGGGGGGATCATCGTCACGGTCCCCTCAAAGGGGGCGTTCTGCTGCACCATCTCCCAGATCTGGAGACGGCGCCGCCTCAGCGGCACGATGCCTCTCGAGAGGTATCCGCCGAGGACCTCCGCTGTGGTCACCCCCGCGCCGCGGAGCCGGGCGAGGGCCTCCCAGATGTCCCCGAGGACCTTGTCCTGCCGCTCCTTCTCGGGCCCGTACGCCCACGACGCGGGCAGTTTCTCGAAGGTCTTCCCGGTGTACACCGGGAGGGGGTTGCGGCAGTCGTTCTTCAAGTAGAACCACAACGGGTGCCAGCCCTTGTTCGAGCTGGTCAAGGTCCCTGAGATGTAGGCCTTCACCCGCCCCTGCTTGCCCTTCAACACGGCGCAACCAATCGTCGCCGGGGCTCCGCCCTCCACGGTGTGCAACGAAAATTTGAAGAAATACCTGAAGAGGTCCCAATGGGCCCCTATCCCCAGGTACCCCTCGCAGAGGGCGACGAACACCGCCATCTGCTGGACTCCGTTCGGGTTGAGGTGGTGAAGCTCCAGCCCGTACTCGTTGAGTACGGCGCGGATGAACCGTCCGGCGGGAACGGAGAACCCGCGCTCATGGAAGGCGACGAAGGAAACGACGTACCCCTCTGGCGGTTGGGGGTAGTCCTCGACACCGGGCACCTTCCACTCCACGGCCTCCGTCAACGGCGGGAGCAGGCCTTCCGCCGCGAGGCTCTCCAGCTGCCGGCGCGAAACACGGGAGCGCTCCCAGGTCGACATCTTGCAGCAGTCCGAAGAGAAAGCACCGGCGAGATGGAAGGCTCGGTCACTTGCTCCCCGCAGCGACGGCGAGGCGACGGCGGCGAAAGACGCAAGAAAGCAAGTGGCGGCGACGGAGAAGACGAAGCGCGCGTTGGAAGTTGGAAAGCTCTGGCACGGGTAAAGCCCCAGGCCGCCGCAGCGCGCGGCTATAAGTAGGGGCGGGGCGGAACCGCCGTGGCCTTAAATGCGCGGGCCCACCACTGGCGCCACGGCGACGTGCGCACGTCTCTTCACCTGACCTCCTCAAAAGGCGCGCCCACCTCCCACGCGGCAGGGGACCGGGCCGGCGTTTCCGTTCCCGGCCCGTCAAACGGTCGGACGGTTGACCGGCCCACCAAAGAGGCGTCCCCGATAAGCTTCCTCTCCCCGACAAGTTCTTCGACTCCGACGACATCCGAGGCAAACCACCCGGGCACAAAACCTTAACAAGAGCACCAGCTCTTCTCAAGGCTCGGGGGCTACACCCGGCGGGTGCGCTCGCGCGCCCCCACCGGAAAAGCGGCAATTTACCATATCCACGCCACCACTCAGCCTGGGCGCGAGCCTTCATCTCCCCCCAGGCTCGGGGGCTACTGACGAGGGTACGGATTAGGGGTGCCCAATTGAACCCTTAATCCGTGGGCTTACGATAATCCACCCCTCAAAAAGCGAAAGCCAAAGACCAAAAACAAGGCAAACTCTCCATACCCCGACTACCCAGACCGCCCGAGTGGTTCTCCGATTCGCCCGACAGGATCTCCGCCTCCGAGTGGTCCTCCGATTCGTCCGACATGTCCTCCGTCCCCGAATGGCTCCCCGGTTCGCCCGAGGAGTTTTCCGCCCCCGAGTGGTCTCCGACCCCTCGGGTGAAACTACCCGGCTACGCCCCGGCCCATCCTGCGCCGTACCCACTTGGTACTCGCCGCGTCAGAGCGTGATGGGCGTCTGTCCTTCGCCACGGCAGCCACAGTGACGCACGTCTCGTCCGAACAGGAGCGCTACAGTCTTGGGAGGAGTGCATGCGCAACACCAGGCACCCAAGTACAACTCCAGACGGCCACCGACGACACCTGGAGCCCGAGCAGGACACCTGGAGCGCCCGAGGACCTCGAGCAAGTCAACCGCGACCCGGGAACCACCCGGGAGCTTACCCCGGAAGGCATCGACCCCAACCACCCGGGATGTACGATCCCGGGTCTGGCGGAACGCCCACTCCGTCAACACCTGCTCCCTGTACGGCTCGGCGGACGGCGCTGGATGGAGCTCTCGGGGGCAGTAACTCCCCGTGTAATTTTTCCCTTTCTTATCCCCCGCTCCCTTCTCCCCTTGAAGCTATAAAAGGGGACAAGGGGACATCAGTGGGGGACAATTCGAACACCACTTTCGAACACTCGGACATAGCACACACACAGCTCACTCACTCGCTCCACGCAGGGACTTGGGACCCTCTCCCTCTCCCAACTAGTTTGTACACCCCTACTACAGACTTGGACTTGAGAACACCGGCTCTCACTGGACGTAGGGTATTACTCTCCGGAGGCCCGAACCAGTCTAAACCCCCTGTCTCTCGAGTCACCATCCGGATCCTGACACGCGATCGTAGGAAATTTACTTGTTGGCGGTAGAGAACCCCGACATCTGTGTAACTGGAATGTGGACCCTGATGGTCGTGGAGTCTGGGTATAAGATCTTTGAGTAACTGTTGGTTCTCATGTGGGCCCATCAATCCATGTGCTTCTCCTTATCCTCCTTGTCATCCCTTGGATGTAACCATCATAGATTCAACGTTCTAGATGACATGGATTTGTGCTTCGTCTGCATGGCCAAACTTGGGCTAATTTGGGCGCCAGGCCAGGTCGGCCGACCATGGCAGGTCGGGCGATCTGGGCTTAGCCCTGTTTTCCTTCGTCTTTTGGCCCATATCTCCTGCAACCAAATAATCTCCATGTACAAGTGGAACTACATTATTTGAAACCAAATCCCACTGATTATTGTTGGTTTGTTTTATTTTACCATGTTGGCGTTACAGGATAATCATGACTTAACAAGCGCCAACAGTAGTGTATGACTGGTTTCCAATTACCATCCAACTACGTCGAGAACCCGAATACCATAGGAAGGAGAGTACGTTCTCGTGTCGTAATCCCTCATGTGTTCTTGTCAGAGACCGAACCAGTCATCGGAGAATCCTCCAACCAAGTTGAATAACCTGTTCCCATAGCACCCCAACCGGAAGAAGCCATGGCCGACAGGATGATCCGAGACTACTCCGCCTCGTCCGCTGCCCAGATCCCTACGGGTCTGGAAGTAGCTGTGGGGGACCATGCTTTTGAGCTCAAGGCCCCGCTGATCAACATGGTGCAGGCTAGTCCCTTCTGTGGGAAGGCCAATGAAGATGCTAGTGCTCACCTGCAGCACTTCCTGGAGGTGTGCAGCACCATCACCATCCCAGGAGTCGAACTAGAGGCCATCCGGCTCCGCTTGTTCCCGTTCTCACTGTTGGGAAGAGCAAAACAATGGTTCTACTCCAACCATGATGCGGTGAACATGTGGACCAAATGCTCCAATGCATTCTTGGCCAAATTCTTCCCCATTGGGAAAACCAATGCCCTTCGAGGGAGAATTTCTAGCTTCCAGCAAGAGTCCGGGGAGACTGTTCTGGAGGCGTGGGATCGCTTCCAGGACTACATTCTTGCATGCCCCCACCACAGTATGCAAGAGTGGCTCCTACTCCAGAACTTCTATCATGGGTTGTTCTCAGACCGCCCGTGAACACATGGATGTTAATGCTGGAGGGGCATTCCTCTCCTTGACCGTGGCCGCTGCTAAGTTGCTCATCGAAATGATGGTGTCAAACCAATCCTGGAATGACGACCGTCTTTAGTGGTGCAAACGCGGTATGCACACCATGAAGGAGGTAGACATGCTGGCCGCTAAGATGGACTTCATCATGAGGCGCATTGATGACCACACCAAGGATGGGGGCGCCGACACTGAAGGGCCACTGGACTCACACATGGCGTGTGAGGTCTGTGGAGAAACCAGACACTCGGGGAACAACTACCCCGAGACTCAAGAGGAGGTACAGTTCGTAAACGGCAACATCGGGTACAGGCCTCAACGGAACTGGAACCAGGAACGCCCATTCTACCAGGGAGGTAACAACAACAACTCTTTCTCGAAACAACCCTCTCTAAAAGATCTTGTCCTTGGTCAGGCCAAGATTAATGAATCTATCTCTAAGAGGCTTGCTGCTAACGATAAGGCTTTGGAGGGCATAAATTCTAAAATAGAAAGTTTGTCCTCCACCTTCCAGAGCCAGCTGAGCTTTAACAAAATGCTAGAAACCCAGTTAGCTCAGTTAGCCACTGCTGTTCCTTCTGGTGATAAGGGGCGAATTCCCAGGCAACCGGATTCTTCCTTTGAGAATGTAAAGGCTGTGTCCACGAGGAGCGGTAAGGCTACTCGGGATCCAGTCCCACCTAACCATGCAGGGAAAGCAGCAGCGTCGAGGAAGGAGATCCCAGAAGAAAGGGAAGAAGGGCCTCAAGCAGAGCTGGCACCAGTTGGACAAACTGCACCACATGAGTTCTACGACTCCAACGTCTTGCCATTCCTGCAACGACAAAAGAAACCATTAGCGGATGAGCAATTCGCTAGGTTCGTAGAAGTCATTCAAAAGTTAAATATACATGTGCCATTGCTAGATGCTATGTAGGTACCAAACTATGTGAAGTACTTGAAGGATATACTCAACAACAAACGTCCACTCCAAGTACCGAGGTCGTAAAATTGACTGAGGAGTGTAGTGCTGCCATCCTGAACAAGGTCCCAGAGAAGAAGAAGGACCCAGGATGTCCCACCATCACGTGCACAATCAGGACACAGCATTTTGAGCACGCACTCTGTGATCTGGGGGCAAGTGTCAGCATCATGCCAAAGGTAGTCTTTGACTATCTAAATTATACTACCTTGTCCCATACTCCCATGAGACTGCAGCTGGCCGACTCCACGGTCCGTTACCCGGAGGGGATAGCCGAGGACATTCCGGTGCGCATCCGGGATTGCTTCGTCCCTGTCGACTTCGTGGTGCTTGACATAGACGTGAGCAACGACTCGTCTCTCATTCTTGGGCGACCTTTCTTGAGCACAGCAGATGCTCACATTAATGTGGGTGCTGGAGAGATCCAGCTTCACATTAATGGCAAGAAGGAGAAGTTTGAGTTCAGGCTGAAGGTGGAGCAATGCTCCATGATCAAGATCAAGTATGGGAGGAACAGTCAAAATGTCAAGGAAGTGGAGGTCACACCCCCAGAGAAAGACATCTTGATAAAGTTCATGGAGAAGTTCTGGGAGAAGGAATTCCCCATCTGGTATCATGCAGAGAACAAGAAGCCTATATGAGGTGCGAAAGCACAGGCGAAGAAAACACCGGAACAAGCTGTTGACCGCCAGAAAAAGGTAAAACAGGTATGGCGGGCGAAATAATCTGTATCCTCATCTCCAGGGTCAGATGCTGCTTCATCAAGTTGAATCTTACAACGGAGACGTCATTGCTCGACGACGTAAAACACGAGTCCTGCCCCGACAGGTTCATTGGTGTCAACAAAATAAGCTTGGGGGAGGACCCCCCAACTCAGGTAAATTAAGGTAAGTATTACTAATAAAGTTTTCTTTCGAATAAAGTTAGTAAATGAAAGCTATCTAAGTTAGTCCCTTAATGTTATAAGCTTTTGCTTGAATCCTTATCTTTGGATATGATGAATAGTTGCTCTTATTTCTCTCTTGTACCTATGTTTTAAACTGCTATTCTCCTAAGCTTTGAGGTTGCTTATTGAGCATGATCTTTTCTGTTATCTTGTCTATCTGTGGGTAACATATGCAAGCTCTAGTCTAGGTTGTTGTTGGCTATGATACGATAAGACTTGAGTTACCTTAGGCTTTACCAAGCAAGACTTGATAACTGGAGATTTCTTTTAAAAATAAAATAAAGAATTCCTTATGGTGATTCACATTCCTACCGAAGCCCATATTGTTTAAAACCCCTACATGTGCTACTTGCTTTTGCATTGAGTTTTGTCAAGGTCAATGTGATTCTTAGAGATTTACTTCATGCTTTTAAAGCTAAGATCACGCACACACCACCATATGCATGTTTCACTTCTACTCTGGGAGTAAGCATGCCATCCATCCACTAAATAAAAGCTCTACATAAAGTATGGTACTCTTCCCCAACTTTATTGCAAAGAGAGACATGGGCTGATGTAAAAAAAAGAAAATTGGGCACATGAAGGTCCAAGTATGTAAAAAAAAGAGAGAGCGCATGAAGGCTCTTGGTTCAAGAAAAATAGCCCTGTCTCTAAAAGCAACTCTATAAGGGGAAGAGGAACCTGTAAAAAGGAGCTATCATTTACCATGCCACTTACACACGTGCACATCTTGGTTTGAGAGTATGACTTATTTCTCTTTGAATCCGGGTCTTGACTTTACAATATGTGCACTACAAGTATGCTATCCAACTCTCCTAGCGCAAGCTCCACCCAAATGAGTGATATAAGAGTTGAGAGAGGATCTCGGTAAGGAAATACACCTTGAGTGACAAGAGAGTACCACCTAAGGAACTCTGCCTTTTGAAGAACCCTAAAACCTCCGATTTGATTGCCAAGCAAGGTGAAAGCAAGGTGCTTGGCCTAAGTCGTTCTGGCTACCAACCGCCCAAGACAAGGAGAAGCTACAAGCCCCATAAAGGCCAAGGTAATAAGGGAAGTTTATTTTACCAGCTTATTCAATTTTTGGTAGAATATCTTGCTGAACCACTGGTACTTTTGAGGAGTAATGAGAAAGCAACTCCTGATCCACTGAGCCTAAAAGTTTTAGTCTTTGCTCGGGACGAGCAAAAGGCTAAGCTTGGGGGAGTTGTTGACGGTCCTTATAATGAAAATCTGACAGTCAATAGGCTCAGAAAACCAATAAAGATCAAGGCATAGCTTAGACATTAGTATTCAAATAATGTTGTACCATGCATATCTAGAATATATTTGAGTACAGGTACTACGGTGCAAAAGATGGACAAAATTGGGCATAGGCCCAGGTCGGCCGACCTGGCTAGGTCGGGCGAACTGGCCTGGACCCCAATCGAGCCTATTCTCTACACAGGTCAAGAAGCATACTAGGGAATGATCATGAACGCTGATTCATAGTCAGTGGAAGTTAATGATGAAAGATGAGCCACATGTCTATCCCATGGATTGAAGGGCCCACAACCAGAGCTAAGTGTACCCAAACCGACAGTACCCACCTAGAACCGACCTCAGGACCCACATGTAAGTCTCCCAGAGAAAGATGGGCCCAGAGGCGGTTGTGGAGGGTGGGCCGACCTAGCGTTGCGCCCGACTCGGCCCTCCTTTGACCCGCAACTGTAAACCGCCTTGGAGACTACATCTGAGCCGAGCATTGCTGAAGACGGTGGATCCAAGGGTCGGCCGACCTTGGGACCTCGGCCGACCTGGGCCCACCTCCAAACTGCCTCAACCGCCTCTGGCCGGCTCCAACCGCCTATGTGATGCTATAAATACCTGCAAGGGGTGCCATACTCAAACACACACCAGAAGAAGAGCTCTCCTTTGCTACAAGCTTAGTCTTAGTTTTAGTAGTGATAGTACTAGTATTAGATCTTCTGAAGGCTTCCGGAGGAGTCTTGGTAAGTACTAGAGTTCAGTTCTTGTATTCTCTTACTTACTTGTAATACTCTGAGCTTAATGGAAATACCTTCATACTTATGCTGTATGCCTCAGTTATATCTTAACTACTTAGTATATACTACTTATGTCTCGCACCTTGTTCAAGTGAATGTATGCTATGACATTGGCTCAATGTGCCTTATGGTTGCTCTATTTATTAACGTGATAGATAGAGTTGTATTTCATATTGCAAACATGGTATTTGGAATACGGAATACTGTTGAGGGTACCGCTACCCCACGGATTAGTAGAGGTAGGCGGCAGGTGCTGACAGCCCTGTCCGTCCTTTGTAATCCTCCACGTTCGGGTGTGGGTATTAGGCTTTTATGATAAGACGTCCTACTGTCGTCCCTTGATGAGGGAACCACTGGATACCTCGATATGTCCACTTGCATGTAATCATTGAATGAGATTGTATAGGGTATTGTAGTATATCCAAGTCCCATATGTATGATGCTAATGGAACCTTTGTAAGCTTTACTGATGTACTATGACAAACTAAGGCTACCTTAATGATGAGCAATGAACTTCTATGTGTCACATTACCCATTCAGTTCCATATTCTTTACCCCTGTCAAGATTATGGTATATTAATGTTGTTGTAAGTAAATGCATTGGATGACACCTCTCTTTAACTAAACGCTTTCCCTGCTGATAAATAAATAGTGATACTCTAGAATACTCCAGGGTGAAATGCTACAACGTACTTCTGTGCGCTTGCAGAATATCTGTAACGTCTAGATTTACGATGAAGTATCTCTAGTGCCATCACTACTCTAAGTGGTGACGCTAAGAAATACCAACAAGTTCCATGATACTCTGAATGACCAATGCCCTTCCATAAGGAGGCCAAGCACACTCTTCGCGACTGCCACGCGTTCCTCAAAGAACTCGGCGCCATGTCACCGACCAAGAAACAGCGCTATAATAACAACGGCGGCCGCTACAACAGCTACCGCCGCAACGGCAACAACAGCGACCGACATGACGACTACCACCGTAGAGAGGATTGCGACCGCCAGGACGACTACTGTCATGGTGACAACCGCGACCGCGAGGCTCCGGCCTGTCAAGAAGATCCAAGTCATCAAGACGATGAGCGCCGACCCACTACACAAGTAGAAGCTCCCAGGCGCGGCTCCAATGGCGACTTCTAGCACGCTGACCGCCACGTCAATGTCATCATTGGGGGGACCCGGTGCCTTCCTAGACAGACGCAAAGGCAAGCTCCACAAGCGCGAGGTTAAGATGGTCTCCACCAAGCCTGTGGAATATCTCCAGTGGTCGGAGATGCTCATTACCTTTAGTCGCACTGACCACTTGGTACACTTACCCAAGCCCGGGTCCTACCCACTCGTCGTCGCCCCAGTGGTCGAGCGGGCCCTCCTCTCCAAGGTTCTGGTCGATGGCGGGAGCGCCCTGAACATCATCTTCACCAACACCTTGAAAAGCATGGGGTTCGACTACAGCCGACTCCTGAGCGCCGAAGACCCATTATTTGGCATTGTACCAGGAAAAGCTTTCTACCCGATAGGAAGGATCGCCCTGCCAGTCACATTCGGCACGGCCAACAACTATCGCACGGAGTTCCTGTACTTTGAGGTTGCCGACTTCTAGAGCCTACCATGCCATCTTTGGCAGACCAATGCTGGCTCGGTTCATGGCCATACCAAACCACACATACTTGGTCCTGAAGATGCTGGCACCCAATGGAGTCCTCTCCATCCATGGAGACATCAAGACATCCTTCGAGTGTGACAGGGAAGCTATCAAGATAGCCGAGTTGACCCAGCAACTCGGCAACAACGCCTTGCTAGTAGAGGCAGCCAGCAAGGTGGCGACCGGTGAGCCCGTTCTCCCGGAGCAGAAGCAGCAGCCCACGGCGCTGACGCCTGCAGAAGCCCCCAAAGCGATCAGCTTGGGACTCGACGACCCCACCAAGACGGCTCTCATAGGTCCAGGGCTCACTCCTAAATAGGAAGACGCGCTCACCTCCTTCCTCCGCGATAACTGGGACATCTTCGCATGGAAACCATTAGACATGCCGGGAGTCCCGAGGGAGAAGGCTGAGCACTCCTTGGATTTGAGCAAGAACGCGAAGCCCACCAAGTAGAAGCTACGCCGATTCGCTCAAGATCGAAAGGAGGCCATTGGGGTAGAATTGAATAAGCTCCTAGCTACCGGTTTCATTAGAGAATGCAAACACCTTGAGTGGCTTGCAAATCTTGTACTTGTAAAGAAGAAAACTGGTGAATGGAGAATGTGCATTGACTACACGGATCTCAACCGCTACTGCCCTAAAGACCCCTTCCCTCTTCCACGAATCGACCAAGTCATAGACTCCACGTCTGGCTGCGTACTCCTCTACTTTCTAGATTGCTACTCAGGCTATCACCAGATAGCCCTCAAGATGTCTGACCAGGACAAAACGACGTTCATCACCCCGCACGGCATCTACTACTACAAGACGATGACCTTCGGGCTGAAGAACGCCGGCGCCACATAGCAGAAGGCCATCCAAGGTTGCCTGCAAAGCCAAATCGGGCAAAATGTTGAAGCCTACGTGGACGATGTCGTCGTCAAGACTTATGACGCCGACTCCTTGATCGCCAACCTCCAGGAAACATTTAACAATTTACGCCGCTTCAGGTGGAAGCTTAATTTGACGAAATGCATGTTCGGTGTACCATCAGGAAAGCTCCTGGGCTTCCTGGTCAACCAACGCGGCATCGAGGCAAACCCAGTCAAGTTGGATGCCATATGCAACCTCGAGCAACCCAAGTGCAAGAAAGATATCATGAAGCACACAGGAATGATGGCGGCCCTGAGCCGATTGATCAGCAAGCTCGGCGAAAAGGGACTTCCGTTCTTCAAAATCCTCAAAAAGGCGGACAAATTCGAATGGACCCCTGAGGCTAGCAAGGCCCTAGCTGACCTCAAGGAGTTCTTAGTCAACCCCCCAGTACTCACGGGCCCGAGCCCGGGGGAGGAACTACTACTTTATATCTCGGCCACCACACACGTGGTCAGCATGGCCTAGGTCGTCGAGCAACCAGAAGAAGGCCACCCATACAAGGTCCAGTGCCCTGTATATTTTGTCAGCGATGTACTCGGCGACTCCAAGGACCGATACCCTCACCCTCAGAAGTTGCTCTACGCACTCCTGATCACTGCCAGGAAACTGCGCCATTATTTCCAGGCCCATGTCATCCGGGTCATCTCGAATTTCCCGCTCGGAGCCATCCTGCACAACAGAGATGCCAACGGACAAATAGTAAAGTGGTCCGTCGAACTCGGAGAGCACACCATCAACTTCGAGCCACGGGAGACCATCAAATCCCAGATCCTGGCTGACTTCGTGGCCGAGTGGACAGAGATACAGGCTCCGACCCTAGCGGAGCGGTTAGAGCACTGAAAGATGTACTTCGACAGCGCCCTCAACCTCGAATGAGCCGGAGCAGGAGTGTTGTTCATCTCTCCGGAGGGACAGCACTTGAAATATGTTCTCCAAATACACTACCAGGCCACCAACAATGGGGCCGAGTACGAAGCATCAAGCGGCTGATATGTTACGACGACTCTAAGCTAGTCGTCGAGCAAGTAAACTAGAATTGGGACACAACGAAAGAAACCATGAGCTCATATTGTGCAGAGGTTCGCAAACTTGAAGCCCACTTTTATGGGCTCGAGCTCCGCCACGTTCTATGAGAAGACAATGTCGCCGCTGACATCCTGTCCAAGCTAGGGTCAACTAGGGCCTAGGTGCCAGTCGGCGTATTCGTCCAAGACCTGCGCACTCCGTCCATCAAAATGCTTGAAGACGGCAGCCCCATGCCCGACCCGGCACTCCGTCCATCAAAATGCTTGAAGACGGCAGCCCCATGCCCGACCCGGAGTCACTCCCGAGTGACTCGCTGACCAATGAGGTCTTCCTGGTAGAAACAGACTGGCACGCCCCCTTCACCATTTTCCTCACAGAGAGCTGGTCACCGGGCACGAATGAGGAAATCGAGAAACTAACCCGATGCTCGACAAGTTACGTTGTCATCGGCGACGCCTTGTACAGGAAGGCTGCCTCCACAGGCATACTCATGAATTGTGTCCTCCGCGATGAAGGTTCCTCTTGAAAGAAATCCAATCGGGCACATGCAGCAACCACGCAACCACGTAGTCGGCAAGGCTTATAGAGCAGGGTTCTACTGGCCCACTGCCCTGCTCGATGCAAAAGACCTGGTGCGCCGCTGCACTGGCTGCCAATTCTTCCAGAAACAAAAGCACCTGCCAGCACAGGCGCATCGAAAAATTCCTCCATCCTAGCCATTCGCCGTATGGGGACTGGGAATGTCGGGCCATTCAAAACCGCTCCAGGTGGATTCAAACACCTCTTGGTGGCAGTCGACAAGTTCACCAAGTGGATTGAGTACAAGGTCGTAATCGACACAAAGCCTGTTGCAGCTGCCAAGTTCATCAAGGAGCTCACCCACCGGTTTGGCATCCCAAACCGCATCGTCACCGACCTGGGATCCGAGTTCACAGGACACGAGTTCTGGGATTTATGCCAGGACAACTGTATCAACATTTACTACTCTTCCTTGGTGCATCCCAGGTGCAATGGCCAAGTTGAGCGGGCCAACGGCATGGTCCAAGACTCGCTCAAAAAGGCCATGTACGACGACCTCAACAAACATGCCGGCCTGTGGGCCAAAGAAATGCCCCACATCATAAGGGGCCTGCGGACATAGAAGAGCCGTGCTACAGGCTACACCCCATTCTTCCTGGTATATGGCTCCGAAGCCGTCCTACCAGCCGACCTCGCTTATCGTGCCTGGTGCATCCAGCACTATGAGGAAGAATAAGCAGAAACAAGTCGGCAGTTTGACATTGACAGCGTAGAAGAGCATCGACTCGCCGCCTTGATCCAACACGCCCGACACCAACAACAAATTCGACGGTACCATGACAAGAACGTCCGAGAACGATCCCTAAACGTTAGCGACTTGGCCCTGCGCCGAGTCATGTCCTCCAAGGACCAGCACAAGTTGTTCGCTCCTTGGGAAGGACCCTTCATCGTCAAGGAAGTCGTCTCGCCAGGAATGTACCGCCTCCAGTGGGCTAATGGCGACCCCATCCCGAACGTGTGGAATATACAGCACCTTGCAAAGTTCTACCCCTAGAAGTTCTCAAAGCTATGTATTCCTTCTCTGATATTAATAATAAAAGTGTCTTCTTCCTTGCCAATGACTCCGGGTCATAAGGCCCGTTATTAACTCTTTAACCGACATCCAAACTGATGATTGGGGACTAGGCCCGACCCAAGCAAACCTATCACGATCACAGGGAGAGTCCCCGCCGACTCTGACTTCTGAAGTCTTTGCCCGACCCCATGTTCCCCCCGGCGACAGCCGAGCTAACCAGGTCAGCCCAAGTCCCCAACCATGAACCCATGAGCTCCGCGCTCAACCTGCGTGCTACCAGCGAGTAAGCCTTCCAGCTAAGCATCGCTGAGTGGTAAGCCGTCCTCTCTATGAGCGGTGGTCAGCGGGATAAAAGGGTGCTTAACGGCACAAGGCAGCGGCCGATCGGGCGACACAAAGTATTAACTGACAGGAAAAAGGGTCCACATTTCATTTCGCTAATCACAGCGCACAATGCTCCAATAGATTAAATTCTGATCCACTTATATTACATTATAAAAAATTGTTTATAGGCCAAGCTCCTTTGCTACAGCCTCTGCCAGGGGCGTACACTCATAGACCAGGTTGTCGAACTGGTCATCGGTCATCCCTTCAGGCAAGCCCTCGCGAATCGGAGCATGGATGAGAGACGGGAAGTGTGCACGGAATCAACGCCAAGATGCGACTACCGCTGCCGACTGCGGTCTCTTGCACCAATTGCGCCGCGCGAGTGGGGCCGGCCCAGAGCTGCTGCACCAATCTCAAGGTCGTCGGTCCCGACTCGACGGGGACCAGCGAGTTGGCGTTGAACTCGGCCGCTTTCCGCAGCTCCAGTAGCTCGGCCCAAACGCCTGCAACAGAAACCTCTAAATACACAGGCGAACAAGAACGATAGCGGACTCAACAAGAAAGACTCACCATGCATGATTTGATTATGCTCGTTCTTCAGACGCTGGTTGACCTCCGCCAAGCGCTTGGACTCGGCCTTGAGGCGCTGGTTGGCTTCCTTCAGGGCGCCGACCTCGTCCTCGAGCTTCCGCTTGGCCCCAGATAGCTTCTCCACCTTCCCTTGGAGAACCTTTTCCTTCTTCTCCGCATCTGTAAGGAATCATCGTCAGCACAAAGCCCCAGCATGGGAACCACTCCGGTGCATCGCACAAACTCACCCTCCGTCAAGGACTTCATGTCGTTCATCAGCTCCCCATTGAGCTTGATGACGTCCGCCATCTCCTTCTCCTCTTCATCATGTTCTCCTTGGAGCTATTGGCATCTTGGACCCGTTCCTCCTGAATCTTCGCCAAGGTCCGGCGGTCCCCGAGAGCCCGCTGCTTGAAGATAAGGTCCTTTGCAGCCCGAGCTGTGAAACCCTGCTCAATGACAGAAAGTGGTCAGCCACTAAAAGAACAACAACACTCATAAAATTCAAGACACCATACCTTGATGATGCGATCAAGCATGCCAGCCACGTTCTGTAGCTTCCGAAGCTCGCTTTCATGGTCGGCGATGTCGAGCTCCAGAGTGCTCAGGTGTTAGCGCTGATGCGCTCGGCCTGGCCTCGAGCCCGGTCACAATGGCCCCCACTCTGGGCGCCACAATGGTGCCAACCCCAGCACTCAGCTATTCCCCGAGCAGCTGGTCATCGTCATCTTCAAGCGGAGAAGGACCACCAACCGGGTCTTCCACCCCGGTCACCCTGCTCGGGTCTTCATCCGCGCCGCCTATCTTGGGCAGCTCCACCTGCTTGTCGGCGGCTGGGGGGCTCATCCCCAAAGTGACACGGGGAGGACTCGGCAGCTGCGCCTGGTCCTCGGCCAAGGGGCTGCTCGGCCTTTGCTCCGGCAGGACTTCCTCGACACTGGCCTCGGGTCCTGTGCCCACGACGGATGGCTGAACCACTGACGCCTTGCCGCCTGTTCTAGGAAGCGACACTAGACCAGCCCCACCTCCCTGACTCCAGAGCCTACATTCAAAACAGGCATAGCATGACTATGACAATCTAGGCGGTGCTCAAGACATTCCAAACATTTTACCCGCTCCTCCGAGGACGCTTGAATTCAACCCGCTTGAGAAGCATCGGCGGCGTCGAGCTGGGCGCCGAAAGCAATTCCGGCTGTTCCCACGGCTGAACATAGAATGTCCCCTGACCACTAGCATCGGTCTGAAGCGACTCCCCCAAGCCCAGGCTCGAGGGAGACCCGTCGGCTTCATCCTTGGCTTCGTTCGCCAAGGATATCAGCTTCCTCTTATTCCTCACCTAGGACTCGGCCCGTGCAGCCTGCCACGACTTGGGCAACTGCTTCGACGATGATCCCTGGGCAGCCGCCCTCATCGATCTCGACATCGTCACCTTGCGCATAGCTATGTGCCTTGGCTTCCCCTCACTAATGACAGCCGCCAGGGTCGCCTGATCATCATCCAACTCCTCCAGGGAAGCCAGAATCAAGTCGCCAGCCTCCCATTCGGCCAGATCCTCATCCACCACACGAGGCGTCCGGGACGCCTCCTCTGCTGTCATTAGCTTCTCCAGCCGAACGCTACCCTCGGGCAACAGAGCTGGACAAAAATACTTTGCCACGCATTCCTACAAAACAATCAACACAGCAAATCAGACCCGCATACAAACAATCATATATTTGGCATCAAGCTACAAAAGTCGTATGGAAGACAGATACTAACCGGTGGCGGCGGGTTGCGCAAGGAGAAGGGTACAGGTGTACCTTGGTTAAAGATTTCCCCTCGCATAAAACTCGAGACCCTTTCCATTGTCTCGGGGACGGACACCGACCGAACTTGCTCTCGAGTCAGGTCTCTGGCACCCGAAAACTCGTATCCGAGGTGAACCCGGTCCTTGATAGGCTGTGTCAGACGTTGGACGAAGGAAATCATAATCTTCCTCTCCTGCGCCTTGGCTATCAACTGCAACAGCTCTTCAGCTTCTTACAGATCCTTGCCCTCAGGAAGTGACTCCCAGTCTATGATCTTCTTCGGCCGATGACCAGTCCGGGTCGGCAGGACTGGGGGATGATTCGCGACATAAAACCAATCTGACCGCCATCCCTTATTGGAGTCGTTCATGTCCAGCACGAAGTACCTCTTGGACATGCCAGGCCTCAAAGAGAACCCTGCCCCTCCAGTGATCCGGGCCAGACCCTTACCGGCATCTTCTCCAATTATCTTCATGCGGTACAACAGCCGCCACAAATTGAAGCGCGGTGGAGTCCCCAGAAAGGCTTCACATAGATGAATAAAGACAGAGATGGACAGAATCGAGGTTGGATTTAAATGGGTAAGCTCAATACCATAGTAATGCAGCAGACCCCTGAAGAAGTCACCCGTGGGCAATCCAAAGCCGCGCTCAAAGAATGACGCAAAAACGACTATCTCCATCTCCGGGCGCTCCCAAGGCCGCGCGTCGTCCCCAGGCGGCCGCCACAGCAGTTCCTCTTTGGGCCCCAGCACACCTTGCCGCACCATGGCTTGAAGCTTCTCTTCGGTCGTGGATGATTGGCCCCAGGCCGGTTCCTGGGGCGGCACTCCTCCAGGCACGAAAGTCAATTCCAGGACCTCGTCAGAAGACACAATTGCCTTCGCGGTAGCATCTGTCCTGGCGGTGGCCACCAGCCTTGCAGCGGCGCCACCCCCACCGGCAGCGGCATCTCCTACAGCCTCGGACCGGGCCTCGGCGGATGTCACCGTCTCCCCCGCATGGACCCCCAAATCCGCCGCCCTCGTCGGCGATGGCACCTTCTCCTCCGAAGCCACTGTCTTCAGCGAAGCCGTCGGATCCATCATCTCCGCTTCCAACTCACGGGCATGACAAATGGGATGAGTCGCGGTGGCGGTGGTGGATGGATTCCGACAACGGCGAGTAGATGGTGGTCGAATCGGACCTACGGTGGCGCTAAGTTGCAGTGGAGGATGGCACGGTTCCAGATCTGGCAGTGGTAAAAAACCGCCGGCGACCGATTCAATTTATTCCCCTTTCACCGGTTCAAATCGCCCTAACAGCGCCGCGACTAATGGACAGAATCCACGGTGATTCCGTTAATTACGGGCCAACGGCTCTCCGTGCACCAACGGCTGTTTGCCCACGGGACTCGCCACTCTAACTCCGGTCAATGGGTCTCCGCGACTCGGCCAGCCCCGACGCTCAGGGATTCGGCACTCTGACTCTAGTCAACGGGTCTCCGAGACTCGGCCAGTCCCGCTCGGGGACTCGACGCTCAGACTGCAGTCAACGGGTCTCCGCATCTCGGCCAGCCCCGACCCTCGGGGACTCGGCACTCTTACTCCGGTCAATGGGTCTCCACGACTCGGCCAGCCCTGACGCTCGAGGACTCGGCGCTCTTACTCCGGTCAACGGGTCTCCACGACTCAGCTAGCCCCAACGCTCGAGGACTTAGCCCTCTGACTCCGGTCAATGGGTCTCCGCGACTCGGCCAGCCCCAACGCTCGGGGACTCGGTGCTCTGACTCCGGTCAACGGGTCTCCGCGACTCGAATAGCCCCAACGCTCGGGGACTCAGCGCTCTGACTCCGGTCAACGGGTTTCCACAACTCGGCTAGCCCTGACACTCGGGGACTCAGCGCTCTGACTCCAGTCAACGGGTCTCCGCGACTCGGCCAGCCCCGACACTCGGGGACTCGATGATGCGAACCCGCTAGGGTTTGTGCCCGATCTTTCGATGAGAGGCGTGGAGATAATTCGACTGGAGGAGACGACGTTCATGGCCTGATCTTGTGGAGCGCGTCACCCGGCCACTAGGGCACCTGTCCTACGAGCAATCGAAGAACTAGCAAGAACAAGTATCGAACAAGTATTGAAATTACTAGATGTGAATGAATAGGTCTCAATCTCAAACTCAATCTCAAATACGGCGGAGTTCGGAAGACAAGAAGACGGGCGGCTTATCCAGCACACGCGCTTACAAACAAGTAGCGAAAGCTAAACATGATCTAAACAAAACCCAAACCCTAATGTGGTGGTGGCTACTGAATATATGTGGATTAGGTCATGCAAAACCCCCTAGCCATGTCCCTAATGGACTCCAAAGTGATACATGGGCCAACTGCCCAAAAGACGGCAATGCAACATCTTGACAGATTCTGGATGCCCAATTATTTTAACAATTCCGATCACTTCTGATTGAATTTAGACATGGGACCATTGGCATTGGAAAGCTTATCTCCTTAGCTTTCCATCCATATGTAGAATGCCCAAAACCGAGCCCGTATGCGACCTAGGCATTGTTTTTGGTGCAGACTGCTCCTGGATTCTGAAACAGACTCGAACTTGACATGGACTGGGCCTCCAACTTGTCATGGTCGCCCTTGCTGGCCTCCAAAGGTGGTGGCCAAGGAGGAGGATGTACAAGGGCTTCATTGATGTGTTCCCCACATGGTGGAGGTGTGCTCTAACTTGGGCCAGGGTCCCAAGTGTGAATAAGAAGCCCACGACGACATAGTAGCACCCGATAGAAATAGAGATAATATGTCTTGATGATCTGGAGGCCTTGGCGACATGATATTGATGTGAGATCAGATCCATTTGAAAGCTTATAAAATAATCTTTCCATCAAGTGCTCATGGACCTCAAACACACTCCGGATGAAGGAATTATGGCCTTCACAATGAAGTACAACCAAACTGCCGGCGAATCGACTGTTCAAGTTTGATGGACTTGCACTTCGAGATTGGTCCTTATAATCAATGGTTGTATCTGATGGTTTTGTGTCCTCATCATTCTCTCCTTCTTGAAAGCAAACCTCTGTTTGACTGTAGTTGTAGGAGGGTCCATAGACAGCAGCCAACAATTCTCTTCTTCTTGTAATTGAACTGTTTGTTTAAAACAGAACTAGACAAACTTGACATTACAGGATTAGCGTTATTGCAGTTTCCTACTTCATCATAGTGTAGCCCAAAAGGAAATTTTAGATTAGAGCAAATGTAAACTTTATGCACCAAATATTCTCCTTCGCAATTATACTTGCCAATAAAGTGATATGTATTATTAGACAAGCATGTCAATTTAGAATATAGAAAAAGTTTCTCCTCCAAACAGTTTAGATCACACAGAATATCAAATTCAATATAACCCAAAGTATTTAAAGAACATAATAATTTCAGTTCATCTTGTGCACAAGTAATAGGATGAAAAAGCTTATTTTCAGCGTATTTGTATCCTCCCAAACCAAAAGTATAACACTTATTCACAACTTGTGATATAGGAGTAAAAGAATCATCAGCACACGTCTTCTTTATCACAAGGATCAGCAAGTAATTCATTTTGTGGCAAAGGTAAATCTGCAACGGGTTCCACTATTTGTTGCTCTTGATTTGCATGCAAAGTGGACAAATTTTGGACATTATGAGTCACATCATTCTTGCAATTATTCACAGATAACAGAATCTCCTTTTCAACACTTAGTGCAAGCTAAAACAATTGACCAATACTGTTGTATGATTTGCTAATTAAGAAAGTTCGAATTTCAGAATTGAGCCCTTTCATGAACCTACTCATAGCATCTTTCCTGCATTCATCTAATCCACCAAACATGATACATCCGGCCCAGGTGGGGTTGGCCGAGGTACAATAAATTAAGGTTGCCCGGACCCCAACAGTTCTTAGGCCCACAAACTTGGGAAAAGGCCGAATCTCCCTAAAAGACCAGTCCAATAGGGGAAGGGTGGCTCTCCCTTTTAAGGTGGCTTCCTTCTCCCAAGCTAAGCAAGGTGGGATTATTCAGAGGCTCACACGGTCGCCGCCCGACTACAACTGGGCCACTTGGCCCATTTTGTTGCGTCTTTGCCAGCGGGTAATAGTGGAGAAAGATGTCCTCATCATTTCCACCCCCTTAACAAGGGCCCCAGCTCTGATACCAACTGATGCGAACTCGCTAGGGTTTGCGCCCGATCTTTCGATAAGAGGCGTGGAGATAATTTGATTGGAGGAGACGACGTTCACGGCCCGACTACAACCTTCCAAGGAAGTTGCGCCTTAGCAACCGATACACCACCTCCTATGGCTGCCGCGATCTTGTGGAGCGCGTCACCCGACCACTAGGGCACCTGTCCTGCGAGCAATCGAAGAACTAGCAAGAACAAGTATTGAACAAGTACTGAAATTACTAGATGTGAACGAATAGGTCTCAATCTCAAATACGACGGGTTTCCGAAGACAAGAAGACGGGCGGCTGATAAAGAACGCGTGCTTACAAGCAAGTAGCGAAAGCTAAACTTGATCTAAATAAAACCCAAACCCTAATGTGGCAGTGGCTACAGAATATATGAGGATTAGGTCATGCAAAACCCCCTAGCCACGTCCCTAATGGACTCTAAAGCGATACATGGGCCAACTGCCCAAAAGACGGCAGCGCAGCATCTTGATAGATTCTGGATGCCCAATTATTTTGACTATTCATGTCGCTTCCGATCGAATTTAGACATGGGACTGGTGGCATTAGAAAGCTTATCTCCTTAGCTTTGCATCCATATGTAGAACGCCCAAAACTGAGCCCGTATGTGACCTGGGCATCGTTTTTGGTGCATCCTGCTCCTAGACTCCAAAACAGACTCGAACTTGACATGGACTGGGCCTCCAACTTGTCATTGACGCCCTTGCTGGCCTCCAAAGATGGTAGCCAAGGAGGAGGATGTACAAGGGCTTCATTGATGTGTTCCAAACAAGGTAGAGTCGGTGTGCTCCAACTTGGGCCAGGGTCCCAAGTGTGAATAAAAAGCCCACGACGACATAGTAGCACCCGGCAGAAACAGAGATAACATGTCTTGATGATCTGGAGGCCTTGGCGACATGATATTGAGGTGAGATCAGATCCATTTGAAAGCTTATAAAATAATATTTCCATCAATTACTCATGGACCTCAAACACACTCCGAATGAAGGAATTATGGCCTCCCCAATTAAGTACTGCCGAACTGCCGGCGAATCGAGTGTTCAAGTTTGATGGACTTGCACTTTGAGATTGGTCCTTATAATCAATGGTTGTATCTGATGGTTTCGTGTCCTCATCATTCTCTCCTTCTTGAAAGCAAACCATCCTTGGTTTGACTGTAGTTGTAGAAGGGGCCATAGACAGCAGCCAACAATTCTCTTCTTCTTGGAATTGAACTGTTTGTTTAAAACAAAACTAGACAAACTTGATATTACAGGATTAGCGTTATTGTAGTTGTCTACTTCATCATAGTGTAGCCCAAAAGGATATTTCATATTAGAGCAAATATAAACTTTATGCACCAAATATTCTCCTTTGCAATTATACTTGCCAATAAAGTTATATGTATTATTAGACAAGCATGTCAGTTCAGAATATCGAAAAAGTTTCTCCTCCAAACAGTTTAGATCACACAGAATATCAAATTCAGTATAACCCAAAGTATTTAAAGAAGACAACAATTTCAGTTCATCTTGTGCACAAGTAATAGGATGAAAAAGCTTATTTTCAGCGCATTTGTATCCTCCCAAACCAAAAGTATAACACTTATTCACTACTTGTGATATAGGAGTAAAAGAATCATCAGCACACAAGTCTTCTTTATCACAAGGATCAGCAAGTAATTCATCTTGTGGCAAAGGTAAATCTGCAACGGGTTCCACTATTTGTTGCTCTTGATTTGCATGCAAAGTGGACAAATTTTGGACATTATGAGTCACATCATTCTTGCAAGTATTCACAGATAACAGAATCTCCTTTTCAACACTTAGTGCAAGCTAAAACAATTGACCAATACTGTTGTATGATTTGCTAATTAAGAAAGTTCGAATTTCAGAATTGAGCCCTTTCATGAACCAACTCATAGCATCTTTCCTGCATTCATCTAATCCACCAAACATGATACATCCGGCCCAGGTGGGGTTGGCCGAGGTCCAACAAATTAAGGTTGCCCGAACCCCAACAGTTCTTAGGCCCACAGACTTGGGAAAAGGCCGAATCTTCCTAAAAGACTAGTCTAGTAGGGGAAGGGTGGCTCTCCCTTTTAAGGTGGCTTCCTCCGCCCATGTTAAGCAAGGTGGGATTATTCAGAGGCTCACACGGTCGCCGCCCGACTACAACTGGGCCACTTGGCCCATTTTGTTGCGTCTTTGCCTGCGGGTAATAGTGGAGAAAGATGTCCTCATCATTCTCACCCCCTTAACAAGGGCCCAGCTCTGATACCAACTGATGTGAACCCGCTAGGGATTGTGCCCGATCTTTCGATGAGAGGCGTGGAGATAATTTGATTGGAGGAGACGACGTTCACGGCCTGACTACAACCTTCCAAGGAAGTTGCGCCTTAGCAACCGATACACCACCTCCTATGGCTACCGCGATCTTGTGGAGCACGTCACCCGGCCACTAGGGCACCTGTCCTGTGAGCAATCGAAGAACTAGCAAGAATAAGTATCGAACAAGTACTGAAATTACTAGATGTGAATGAATAGGTCTCAATCTCAAATAGGCGGGGTTCCGAAGACAAGAACACGGGCGGCTGATCCAGCCCGCGCGCTTACAAGCAAGTAGCAAAAGCTAAACTTGATCTAAACAAAACACAAACCCTAATGCGGCGGTGGCTACTGAATATATGAGGATTAGGTCATGCAAAACCCCCTAGCCACGTCCCTCAAAAGACGGCGGCGCAGCATCTTGACAGATTCTGGATGCCCAATTGTTTTGATAATTCCTATCGGTTCCTATCGAATTTAGATATGGAACCAGTGGCATTGGAAGGCTTTTCTCCTTAGCTTTGCATACATATGTAGAACGCCCAAAACCGAGCCCGTATGCAACCTGGGCATCGTTTTTGGTTCAGCCTGCTACTGGACTCCAAGACAGACTCGAACTTGACATGGATTGGGCCTCCAACTTGTCATGGACGCCCTTGCTGGCCTCCAAAGGTGGTAACCAAGGTGGAGGACGTGCAAGGGCTTCATTGATGTATTCCCCACATGGTAGAGGTGTGCTCCAACTTGGGCCAGGGTCCCAAGTGTGAATAAGATGCCCCACGACGACATAGTAGCACCCGACAAAAACAGAGATAACATGTCTTGATGATCTGGAGGCCTTGCCGACATGATATTGAGGTGAGATCAGATCCATTTGAAATCTTATAAAATAATCTTTCCATCAAGTACTCATGGACCTCAAACACACTCCAGATGAAGGAATTATGGCCTTCCCAATGAAGTACTCCCGAACTGCCGGCGAATCGAGTGTTCAAGTTTGATGGACTTGCACTTCGAGATTGGTCCTTATAATCAATGGTTGTATCTGAAGGTTTCATGTCCTCATCACTCGGTGCTTTAACTCCGGTCAACGGGTCTCCACGACTCGGCTAGCCCTGACGTCTGGGGACCCGGCTCTACGAACCTAGCTATGAACCTACGTTGCCAAGGTGGCCCCCGGGTCAAGGATAACAGAAATCATACTTGCTGCCAGGCCATAAAAAAGAGGATTCATTAACAAACTATACAATTACAAAGAAGAGCCGGCCATGGACCGGTTACAAGGATAAAAAGCATTAACCGCCAAGATGACGGCTTGGGCCACTCGCCGTGGCGCGAATTGCTGCATACGCAACAAGCTTCGTCCACATGAGCTCATCGCAAGCTCTCTTGTAGCACCATGGCGACCGACGATGTCAGTTTTTTATATTGGCTAGCCTACTATAGGGGGTCCCTAAGTAGTCGAGTTGTTCATAAGGGCCTCGCCAGAACCAAAAGCACGATGGTGAACACGAGACGATTTAGACAGGTTCAGGCCGCCTCGAGTAGAGAGCATAATACCCTACGTCATATATGTTGGATCGTTGCATATTGATGGTTATGATTTTACAAGGGGTCCCTGCCTCACCTTATATACTCGGGAGACAGGGTCTACAAGGCAAGAAATACAAACTCCTAGTCGGAGACTAAACATAGAGTCCTAACATGAGTAGGCCGGTTTGTTTCCTAGTAGCCGACTAGTTTCCTTAAGCTGTACGTCTCTTCCTTGTATCTGTCAGAGTCGCCGGCCCAATTTCCTAGTGGGCCTATAGCCCATAAGGACTCCCATGGATCTTGGTCCGTCAGACGACGAGTTAACCCCACTTGAGGGTTGTGTGCGAATGCCTCCGGGTTTCCCTTGGCTCTACAAGCATTTCACCCTACAAGGCCCTTGGCCCATGGCAATGCTGGGAGAGAATGGGAAAGCATGCAGACGCTCATCAACACCTCAAGATCTTCGCAAGCACTCTTCTAGCACCAAGCTCTCAAGTCCCCATGGTTTCTCCTCGGAGGATGAACCCAACAACAAGTCCCCAACATGTTCACTAAGTGACCGTCACGCTTCTCTTCCAATAAGTACAAGGTCCCGAACCTTTGCATCTATTTATAGCCCCATGCTAACTATTCCCATGTGACCTTGGTTGCACTAATCGGCGCGTGAGCTCTGCGCTGCACAGCCTTTCTCCCCGAGGTGCTCAGTCCGCCCTTAATGTCTTTGACAGCCTTCGATCACGGGTGCGCTCTATACGCTCACATGGATACTGTTGTTGTCGCGACGTGCATCAGACACCCGTGGCGATCTCATTCTTTGGGCGGCCCGTCTACCCCGGTGCTTGGTGTTCAATCCTTTTTGACCATTCGCCCGATTTTTCTAATCCGCGGTGAGCAAGCCAACAACAGGCAAGAAAACCCCCAAAGTTCCAATCATAGACATGCCGGTCTTCAAGAATGCTCCCGCTCCCACACTCGTCTGAAAGCCATCCAAGG
>CM014272.1:36052967-36071734 GCA_004135705.1 Alloteropsis semialata | reverse complement strand
ACTGATAACTATGACAAGACATGGAGCATAGTAGAGTGGCGTCGGAAACTATTACTAGTTGCGACCTACTGTGGTGATGCAGAATTTATGGATATCATTGTTGAGGTTAGAGTATTTGAGGCAGACTTGAGCACAAACCCTGTCAGATTCACTGAGATCAACAATTTGGATGGCGACTGCATCTTCATCAGCTCATGCAGCAGCAAGTCAATTCGGTCATGTGATTATGATGGAGTTGGAAATGATGTAATCTATTTCACTAGTGGTAACCTCTGCCCTCAAAAATTTGTGTACAACTTGAAAGATGGTACGATGGTGCCACTTGCTGCAGACGTACCAGAGGACAAATTTGGGGAACAAGATGGTGGACCGATGAATGCGAATCCGACATGGTTATTTCCTCCTGAATGAGCTGCGCAATGTTTTCAATTACAAAGCACTGATGCTGATTGGGCCAGATGCCATTGTGTTTCTTTTTTCCTTATTAAGAACTGAAACAAGTGGTGGAGTTTTTTTCTATGTCAGATTCCGGCGGTTGTTCTTAGTAGTAAATTTGTCGTTATGTACTTAATTTGTTTGCAATTTCCTATGTGGATTTTGTGCTTTCACATTTATGGGGAGTCTTTAGTTCCCATCTATATGAACAATGATATTCAGATTTTCTGGATAATGTTATACTGCTGTGCATTTTATATTAGTTTCTCTTGCAATTCATGGTTACAGTGTTTTTGGTGTTTCTGGGCAGTTGAGTTTGAGGCTAAGGTGGATGCGACGGTAATCAAAGAGATGTTTGAATACATGCATTTCGAGACATGAAATTGTTACTTGGGATGCATGGCATTTTCTACTTGGCCACTGGTAGAGTTGGAATTTCTGAGTCTATTCAATGAAATTGGCATTTTCTCAGCGACAGTTTGTTCAAAAAAAAAAGTATCCTGAGTTTCGAAAGATGATAGGCATGTTTTGGCGCTCTGTTGGTTGTTTTAGTTCTCTATTTGCAACGATGAATTACATTGCATGGAAAATGTAACCAATATATTCGTTTTCAAAAACTATTTTTTTTCAACCTCAACAATTCCACTTGACATAGTCTTACATATTACTCTTTCTTGTTAATTTATTTTATTTTCTTTTCTTTTGAGGGAAATTTCTTTTATTTTCTTACATATTTCTTTTCTTTTCTGGACTGATCTGTGAAGAGTTGGGCCGAGGGCCAGGCAGCCACTGCATCAAGCCAACCCAGCAGGCCGAGTAGGCCCAGCCCATAAATTCCACATCCCCCGCCTACGGATCTGAAGAACTGGCTGCTGCGACTGACGCACACGGCGTTCTCGTTCGTCGTTCCTGGGTAGCACCGCCGCTCGCCGCTGGCGATGGATTCCGGTGCAGAAACCACCGGTGAGTTTGTGAGTTTGTGCGCTCTTGTATTGCATCTACCATAGCCGAGGGTGATTCACGGGGCCACGGGTGAATGTCGACCGCGAAAATCATGAAAGTAACACCCCGGCAGGGTCCTGTGCAGGCGAGGCGTTCGACGAAATGTCAGTTAAGAAGCCAATATCGGACGAGGGGAGGGAGCAGCCGCCGCCGGTGTCGTTGTGGGCGGGCCTTCATCCGGACATCTTGGGCGTCGTGCTCCGGTTCCTCCCATGTCTTGCTGACCGCGCTAGCGTGCGGTCCGTGTGTCCCCACTGGCGCACTGCCGCCGGCAGCCAGGCCCTGCCCCCACCGCTGCCTTTGCTGGTGCTACCTAAGTTCAGGCTCTCATGCTTGACCTCGGACATGGCGCTCACAGCCCCGCGTTGCCCCAGATGCCTGAGGAGGTGGCAGTGGATAAGGCCTATTGTGTCGGTTCCTATGATGGATGGCTTGTGAGCGTGACCCCAGTCAAGGTTCGCGGGGACTACTACAGAAATATCGATGGTGAGTTGATTGGCGGCGAGTGTTACGGTGGCGAGTGCGTCATGGTTAATGTTTTCTCCCACAGGGTGGTCCGTCTGCCACACTTGTGCCGTACGAGTTACATTTATGGCCACTTCTCCCGTAAAATGCTCCCTGTCGTCAGTGGCTTGCGTGCCGTCCGTTTTGAAATCAATGGCTCGTATAAAGGGCGTGTTTAAATGCACCTTTGACCGTTACTTAGGAGTATTAAATAAAGTCAGTTTACAAAACTATCTTCACAACCCCTGGCAAATTCACGAGACGAATCTAATGAGGGCTTTGACCGCACAATTAGAGAATGATTACTGTAGCATTACTGTAGCAAATCATGGATTAATTAGGCTCGTTAGATTCGTCGCGCAAAGTTGCACTCATCTGTGAAAAGGTTTTGTAAATAGGCTTCATTTAGTACTCCATGCATGTAAGATTCTTTGGGGACAATTTTTTTGTCCCGGCCAACCGAACACACGGCCAAAATGTCACCGTGCAAAGTCGTACTATTTGCTTCACCTGACTCTGGATCCATTGTGGCTGCTTCCTCTGACCTCATGAATGCACAAATTGCTCTCTGGCAGACTGGGATGACATCATGGCATGTTTGCAAAGGGGTTGCCACCAAAGATATTACCTTCTACCAGGGTAAGCTGTATGTGCTCCAGTGGTCCACTCCACTCCTCTTGGCTTTTGTACTCGATGAGGATGATCGCGGGATTGTCGTCTCTCGTGTTGAGACGTGTGTGACTACGCCGCTTCCCCCTCACCCCATGGAACAAGATGGTTTTCTGAGTTATAACATGGTGGTATGGCGTGAAAATCTGTTATTAATAATGAGATCCTATGGTAGTGATCGCAAAATTACTAAAGTCGAAGTGTTCGCACTAGACTTCAGCTCAAACCCTCATGGACTCACCAAGATCCACAGCTTTGATGGCGATTGCATTTTTATTGGATCAGGCAGCTCCAAGTCCTTTCCTGCTGGTCTGCATGATGGAGTTGAAGGTGATCTTATCTACTTTAGTCCTGATAATTGGAGCCCATATGATAGATTTGTGTACAACATGAGAGATGGTAGGATGAGGCCCTTTTCTATCAAATCTTTACCTTTCGAAGGACCTGTAGACTACCACTTTCCGGTGTGGCTATTTCCTTCAGAATGATGCTGCAGAGCAGATCTGATCTTACTTACTGGGTCTTTGCTGCTGCCTGCTATTAAGATTTTGAAGGCTATGGTGGCTATCGAACTACAACTCCATGTAGGACCATGGCGACTATTTTCTTTGGAGTTCCTGACTATTTGTATGGTGAGGGATATAGCAAATGTGGGAGAACTAAGTCTGCTATGTTCATGACCCAACTCTCAAATGCTCTATATTTAAGTATTGAAGCGGAACATTGGATGGTTTCCTTTTTCTTGTTTTTGTTTTCTGGGCTGCAATATATTGATCTGGCTTGTGGCTAATTATGTATGAAGTATGGTTGCAATATTATCCAATATACTGATCTTTAATTATATTAAAATTTTTAAAAACATATGTTTCAGTGTTCAACAGCAATTGCTTACTTCTAAATGAAACATCGAATTTCCATTGTGTTTGTTGCTTGAATCAGTACTAGAGTACTAGGTAAGTTATAGTTTGATCTGTACTGAATTGTTAGAATGCACGATCAAGTTCTTCCTGTTCAAGGTCCTGGAGTTTGCCATGCCCCATGAGGTTGATTTGGGTATTTTTCTATTTTGCTCGACAATGGTTTCAGGTTTTCTGGACAACAGCTGGTTATGGAATGCATGGCTGTAGCAGTGTGTTAGCCATTTTATGCTTCTGAACCTGGTGCCCCTGGGCTGTGGTGTCAAATGTCATTATTTAGGGGCTGGGAGCATTTATAGGTGTTGAACATATTGCCTTGAACCTATGGACTGCTAAGCATGATAACGTTACTTGGAATGTGTGACATTGTTTTTTACTAAGTTCATGGCCATAGATTATTATTGTCTTCTATTGGGTTTGAATTCTAGTCTACTCCAACTTGCTTGGGACTGAAAGGCTTTGTTGTTGTTGTCATGGCCATAGATTCCCAATCATCAACCTATTTCATCTTGTTCTCTTTTTTATTTCAAAATTCATTCCCAATGAAAAAAAAAACCTGAAACACAAGTCACATCTGATGGTTGTCCTTTTCTCTTTCATTTTTTTTCCTAGGATCCAGTATGCTGCTATTGTTTGTGACTGAACACGAACAGTCTGTCTGGAATTTCTACTATTCTTAGTGGCATGCTGTCTATTTGAGACAAAAATGAATTGCTTGCAGTGATGAGACACTGTCTCCTTAATGAGTTCAGTCATGATTAGTAGGTTATTTTCCGTGGCACATAGTTTGATTCCTACTAACTTCATAGGATGCATTACCTAGTCCTTTTGATGTGAGCTGTGATGTTGATTTTGCCACCCGTATTCATTACTCACTGAATCACCAATTGAATTTGGAATCCACACATATTGATTACTCCATATGTAGAATATTTTAGAGTAGACTAGGCTGATTAGTTCCACATGGAATCACTGATATTGTTTGGTTCGAGGAGCCATGGTGTTTTGTTTCTATGAAATTATGAATTGAATGTAAGCGCATTGCTGCTGTGTTATGTCCAAGTATGGTTATAATTTTAGGGTGTCTTGGTCTTAAGTTCCTATCTATATGAACAATGGTTTTCAGGTTTACTAGAAAGCAGTGGTCATATAATACCACATACCCCTTTCAGGATTGCAGTTCTTTTTGTGCTCCTGGGCCTAGAGCTCCTGGACTATGGGGGTCAGTGTTAAGGAACTGGGACTAGTTAAATTAGTGGAATGATAACATGATATGCTTTCAAGCTCGATGCAACGACAATTGAAATAGAAGATGTTTGACCTAGTGATGAGCTAAGCAAGATACTGTCACTTGGAATACGTGGATTACAGGGAAATGGCGCATGCATTCCTGTGGTTAAAGTTATTCTTCATTCTCTATGCTAAATCTCTAGGATGAAGCCAGAAGTGTACATGTCAAAAGCCTTTTTTACAAGTGATGTCTGTATGGGCCAAATGGGGCCAATTTGATAAGCCCATAGGATCGAACAGACCCAGCCCACACAGCACCAGTTGGAACCAAATCGGAGCTCTTTCAAGAAAGAAAGAGTCCCGGCGGGCGGCGGCCGGCTCCCTGGAAAACCCGTCTGGCCGTCTCCGCGACGAGCATACGGCGGAATCATCTCTCCTCGCCTTCCTCACCTCAATCTCGCATCGATCGAACAGGGTTACGGTTTCTAGATTTGGCGCTGGTTGGCGCATCTGGCTTGGCTAGATGGGCTCATCTGATCCCACGCCGCAAAGGTCCCTGACGGCGACGGATTCCGGCGCCGGAATTGCCGGTGGGTCCCGTGTCTCCGGCTCCGCGTCTTCCGTGCTCACCGATGGTGGCTGCCCGCCGGTGGTCCGCGCACGGGAGGCGTTCGACGAAAGGCCCCGTAACAGAGCAAGGCTCAGCGCCGGGCGCGAGCCGGCGCCGGTGTCGTCGCGGTGGGCGGGCGTTCCGTCGGATATCTTTGGCGTCGTGCTCCGGTTTCTGCCCTGCCACGCTGACCGTTCTAGCGTGCGCGCCGTGTGCGGCCACTGGCGCCGCACCATGCGCGACCACGCCCTGCCCCCGCCGCTGCCCATGCTGGCGCTCCCCAAGTTGAGGATCTCGTGCTTGAACCAAGACGGTGCGCTCACTGCCGCGCCGCGGTCCACGGACCACGGTCGATGGTGTCCGTTGTGTGGGATCATCTGAAGGCTGGCTAGTGGCCGTGAGACTGGCCCACAGGCATGCCAAGGATGCTGCCGATGGCGAGTGCTTCTTGGTGAATGCCTTCTCCAACGAGGTGGTCCATCTACCTCACCTGAGTTCTTCCGAGTATTGCAGTTACTCGATTGGTCGGAGTCAGTATGTCAGGCTCATCAATGATACGAGTGGGTTCTTTCATCGCTGCAATGAAAGAGAGTATCGAATGGCGCTCCGCAATGTGGTCCTATCAGCTTCACCCAACTCGAGATCCAAGTGCATTGTGGCTGCTTTCTCCTTCTATGAGTCTACACCTGGACTTGCTCTCTGGCAACCTGGGATGACGTCATGGTACCTTTACCGAGGTGCTTGCATTGCTGGGGGCAATGACCTTGCCTTCTATCAGGGGAAGTTGTACATGCTCTGGAGGTTCACGCCATGCCTCTTTGCTTTTGAACTCAGGGACAACGAGCATGGAATCAATGTGTCTCGCATTGAGCCTTGTGCGATTGATGGGCTTCTCTATTCCAAGCCCTGTGACCTACGGAGGTGCAACTTGGTGGCATGGCGTGAAAAGCTCCTACTAATCATCAGGTATATCAACGGTTACAACAGGACCAGCAGGCACAAAGTCCTTAAAGTTGAGGTCTTTTCACTGGATTTCAGCACAAACCCTTGTGGTATGACAGAGATCTACGACTTTGATGGCGACTGTATCCTTGTTGATGCCTGCAGCTGCAAGTTCTTTTCTCCCGGTTTGCATGCTGGAGTTCAAGGTGATCTTATCTACTTCGTTGACGAATATGATTGCTTCAATAGGGAATTCCATTTCTGTGACACATTTGTGTACAACATGAATGATGGTATGATGAGGCCTTTTGCTGTTGAGCTATCACCAGCTAATTCGGGCGCACCAGAGGGCAACCTCAATGTCCCAGTGTGGTTCTGTCCATCCGAATGATCTGGATCATATTTAGATTAAAAAAGATGTTGCCATGTTCGACAGCAATTGCTTACATCAAAATGGAACACTGAATTTCCTATGTTATGTTGCTATGATCAGTAGTAAGTAGATTAAAGTTTCATCTGTACTGATTCGTTAGGATGCGCCATCAAGTTCGTTCTGTTCAGGGTCCTGGTTAGTCCATGGGGTTGATTAGGGTATTTGCTGGAAATGGTTTCAGGTTTGCTAAACAGTTGGCCATACAATGCCTTGATGTCAGTTTCTCTTACACTTCTTGGCTGTAGCAGTGTGTTAGCTTGTTGGTGCTTTTGAACCTGGTGCCCCTGGGCCACGGTGTCAATTTTCATTGTTTAGGTATTGGGGTACTTATAATTATAGAAAGTGTTGAGCAAATTGCCTTAACCTATGGAGCTGCCTAGCATGATATAATTACATGGAATGCGTGACATTTTTGCTAAGCTCATGGCCGTAGCTTTGTGATCGTCAATCTATTTCATCATATTCTTTTTCCATAAGCTCACTCCCAACGAAAAACCCTGAAAGTAAAAAAACGTAAGGGAAATTTTTTTCAAAATATAAAAGTGTCTCATGAAAATAAAAGAATAATAAGAAGCATGGTCCAAAATGTGAAGGGGGCTCGGAACGGGCGTGGGGCTATTTCCTAACCCAAATTAGTTAGGGTTAAGAAGGATGTGTTTATTGGATTTGCCCGAGGGAGACAACGCTGAGATATTTGGTATTCCGCCATTGTCAAAAGTAGGGTGCCAAATGCCATCCTGCTAATTGGTTTCACCACTTTGCCAACCTGAAAAGGTGTCTCCCTGCTTCGATGTCTTTTCATCCTTTTTCTAATTGATTTTATGATTTGTAGCTTCTATAGCCACGCGAACTGACCCAGCAACCATATCAGCTTGCTCAGTTCATGAGGGCGACCCATTTTGCAATTTTCATTACATAAGTGGAAATAGGCGCCTGAATTTGCATGCTCGTTCTCATTCATTCACTCGTAACTGAGCTAGGCTCAGTGTTTCCCCTTCAAAAATGAAGCAATAATGTACCTTTGAGAAGTGTAAGGCTGTCTAGATTTTTTTTTTCTTTTGGAGACTATGGATTGAACTCTACTGCCCCCTTTTTTTTTGCAAAATATCAATGTTAGTTTTATGTGTGTTTTGTATATGTGTCCAAATTGTACATCGTGCACTTGCTACTTGGAAACATTTGAGATACCATCATAGGTACAGTTCTTTTCTACCTTCTTGTAGTCCCTTTGGTATCACATTATTACCAAACTTTTCTAATCCTTCATTTGTAGCAATTTTCGCATGCTCTGTGCCAGAGGTACAGAACAAGAAATATGTATCATCCATCTGGTATACATTAAAAGTGTTTTTTTATATATACGAGTGATTTTCTACATGGGCCAAAGGGGGCCACCTTGCCAAGCCAAGGCTCAAAAAGGCCCAGCCCACAAACACCAGTTGAAACCAAATGAGAACCAGTTATGTGATACATTTGTGTACAACATGAATGATGATACGATGAGGCCCTTTGCTGTCAAGTTACCACCAGGTAACGGAGCACAAGAGAGCAACATGTCCCAGTGTGGTTATGTCCTTCCAAATGATCTGTTGTGGTTATGCCCTCTGAAATTCTGAATTTATGATGCCTACCTTATTATAACTCCATCATCTGAACAATAATTTGTAATTGTTTCCATGTTCTAGTCCATATGGTGAGGGCCCTGGGCGCTTGCAATAGATGGTGATATTCAGTTCTGCAATGCTATGCTCTGCTTTCCTGTTTTCTGTTTTTCCCTGAGCTGAATTGCTGTTGTTGTTTGTGACTAATACATATGAAGCACAGTTGGAATGATGTGCTTTTGTTTACAACATGTGGTTTCTATGAGCGTTATCTGATAAACGTTGAAAGTGCAGTGCTTAAGATATTGCGGGGTCTTCGGGCCTTCTCTCCTTTTCTGCACACAAAAGATGTCAAAAGAGTTGCTTGTAGGACACCTGAGTTTGTACTGATGCTGCACAAGTGCTTGTCCTCCTACACTCTGAAGGTGCATCTAGGCCCCTAATTCAATTTTGGAGATTAATGACAACATGATCATTGCGACTAACGTGTGTTTTGCAGCGGCATTCAATTAAGTTAGTGCAATGATGGGTTTTCATGGTATTCTTGGCCCCCATCATGTGATTTATATACTTCGGATCAAAGGATATGCGAGAAGCGTAGGGACAAGCTAGTTCCAAAGTGCCGTTTGGAGTTGAGAGGCATTTGGATTAGTTAGGTCTTTATTTTCCTTTGGCCGTACTATAAAGGGGGCAAGAGTTGTAGCTTGACCTAAATAAGACTAGAGTATTAGGGTGATGCACACTTGTGAAATTCTAGCACTAGGTAGCTTAAGTGAAACCATGGAACCTTAGAAAGAGTTAGAAACTCAAAGACTTTTGAATTGGACGAGTTTCAATAACTTAGAATAGGTTTTCAGTGTACCACAGACTGTTGCGGTGGTGACCAAGATGGTCACCGCAACAGTCGATGATGGTAAGGCCATCAGGGCCGAGTGAAGGCAGAGGCCACCGACTGTTGCGGTGGTGGTAATCTGGTACCACCGCAACAGTCGGTCATGTGAGGACCAGATGGGCCAAGGTGATGGCAACCACCGAAAGTTGCGGTGCTCGGTCGAGCATCGACCGCAACAGTTGGTCCGCTTGGGCCAGAGACGAGTTCGTCTCTGGTTTGACGGACTGTTGCGGTGGTACGGGGTTTTGACCCCACCGTAACAGTCGGTGGTGTGTCAGTAACCGTTAGATTTGTGTACTGTGGTTCACCACCGATTGTTGCGGTGGTGGTCTCTCTACCCCACCGCAATAGTCGGTCGTTACGCAGTTTTCTGCATGTGAGGTCCCAACGGCTAGTTGCTTGGTTTGGAGTATAAATACTTGGTGTATACCTCCATTTCAGCTCTCTTGCGACCTGAGGAAGTTCATAGTCATATTTGGGAGCTAAGAGCAAGCAAAGCACTAGAAGTGATTGAAAAGTTCTTGATTGTGAGGATTAGGAACATCTTTAGTGCTTAGTGAGTAGCAAGTGTGTATCCACCCTTTGTCTCTTGTCTTGTGCAGGTCAAGTGAAGCTATTGCTTGTTACTCTTGGTGATCGGCATCACCTAGACGGCTTGGTGGTGGTGTTCTTGGTGATCTCCTAAGGAGGCGACTTGTGGGAGGCCCAAGAAGGTGTACACGGTGTTTGGAGTCCACCGTTCCGGAGGGGACAATCGACATCCACTAGAGAGCACTTGATCCTCGTGTTGGATCAAGGGGGAGCAACACCCTTGTGTTGGGTGCTCCAACGAGGACTAGAGGAGAGTGCCAACTCTTCGATACCTCGGGAAAAAAATCCGGCCTCCTAACTCTCTCTTTACATTTGGCAATTTACTTTCCACATTTACATTCTCGCCTTTACATTCCTAGAATTGCCATGCTAGACTAGGATTGGAACTATGTTGCAAAACTCTTTTTCCGATTAGATAATCACACTAGATAGGAATAGGCACATGGGGTGAATTGACTTGAATAAGTGTTTAATTCCGCAAAAATTAGTTAGAAGCCTAATTCACCCCCCTCTTAGGCATCTTGATCCTTTCAATTGGTATCAGAGCCTCGTGCTCATTGGATTAGGCTTCACCGCCTAGAGTAAGATGTCTAATGGGGATGGAGCTCCTCCCATTTTTGATGGCAACGATTTTTCCTATTGGAGAATTCGTATGGAGGCCTACCTTGAGGCCGTGGATGCCGGTGTGTACCATGCCGCATTGTATGGCTATTCCGAGCCTAAGAAAGCCGATGCACTCACTCCCGAAGAGGCTAACACCGTGAGGTGGAATGCCAAGGCACGGAACATCCTCTTTCGTGGTTTGAACAAAGAGGCGTTCAATCGAGTGCGTAGTAGCAAGAATGCTAAGGAGATTTGGGATAAGTTGTGCGACATGCACATCAGATCCAAGGATGAGCGTGAGGAACGCCATAAAGTTATTATGGATAAGATTAATGCTTTCAAAATGCTTCCTCATGAAAATGCTAATCAAATGTATTCTCGCTTTGGTGTCCTTGTAGAGGATTTGCATGATCTTGATATGGGAAGAATGGAAAGTGTGGAGATCATAAGAAGATTTCTTTGTATTCTACCCAAAGAGAAGTATGCAAATATTGTCACATACTTTCATCAAGTTGATCTCAAGCTTGTCACTATCACTCAAGTTCTTGGAAAGATTGCCGGCCATGAGCAATATATGGGAATTGCCCAAGATCAAAGCTCCTCCTCCTCCAAGAATGATATTGCACTCAAGTCAAACAAAGAGAAGAAAGTGCTTGTCAAGAAAGATGCAAGTGATGATGATAGTGATGATGATGTTGATCTTGCACTCATGAAGAAAACCAACAAGATGCTCAAGAAGCTCAACAGGAAAGGAGTTGACTTTGATTATAAGAAGAAGAAGTTCTTCACAAATGACAAGAAGAAGTCACTCAAGTACATGCCATGCTTTAATTGTGGTGTAAAAGGTCACTTGGCTAATGGATGCCCTCTTCCCGACAAGAGAAAGCAAAAGAACAAGAATCAAGAGGAAGAAAGTGATGATGAGAAAGATCAAAAGAAGAAGCATCACAAGAAGAAAGATGAGAAGAAAAAGCATCACAAGAAAGGCAAGAAGAAAGAACCAAAGGCCTACATTGGAGAGTGGGTGACCGATGTTGAAGATTCGGATAATTCTTCCTCCTCTTCAAGTGAAAGTGAAAATGAAGGCATTGCCGGTCTTGCTATCAAGGCTTCTCTTCCTCCACCGCCACCATCACTATTCTCTACATCAAGCTCCCACACTTGCCTCATGGCAAAAGGTGATCACAAGGTGAGCAAAAGCAACCATGGCTTTAGTGATGATGATGCTAGTAGTAGTGATGATGATGAGGATGAGCAACCTTCCTATATTGATCTTGTTGATACTCTCAATGAATATAATGAGGCAATCATTAGCTCAAAGAAAAAGGTCAAAAAATTGAAACTAGTCAAGAAAGAACTAGAGAACAAAGTGAATGAGCTTGAGGCTAGCAACCTAGAGTTCAAGGGTAACCATGATGAATTGATGAAGTCTTACAATGAACTCAAGTCAAGTTATGCAAAGTTGAACAATGATTTTCAAGAGCTCAACACTAGCTACAAGAATCTTGAATCCAACTTTGATGATATGTCCAATGACAAGTGTGTTGAAGCCACTCAAGTAGAGAAAGTTGATTGCTCTACTTCTTGTGATGACTTGCCATTTGATGATATGGTTGATATGCTCAAGATCTCTTCCATTTGTGATGAATGCAAAGGCAAGAGTGTTGTTGTGGAATCTTGCAATGATGAGATCTCTTTTGATAATGATTTGCTCAAGAGAGAGAATGAAGCTATATTGACTGAGAATGCAAAGCTCAAGCAACAAATTATTGATCTCAAAAAAATCAAGCCACAAGTTGCACAAGTCAACAACAAGAATGAGTATGATCCTTTGTGTGATGGGAAGAGATTGTATGACAACTTGGTCAAGGCAAATGAGGGCAAGAAAGCATTCAAGTATCCCTCTCCCAAGGTCATGGCAAAGCGTCCAAATATTCCTTCCGGTCCAAGACCAAGTTATTGCATGGAATGCAAGAGAGAAGGTCACTTGTCCTTTCAATGCAAGACACCTCCTCCTCCCAAGCTAGCAAGTCACCTAAGGCCCATGGCATTCAACACTCCTTATGCATTGTCAAGATTGGGAAATGGCAAGTTTGTTGTGAGGTTCTATGGCCGCAAGGATAATTCACGGCATAGGCAAATTTGGGTGCCCAAGACTCTCATTGCTAGTGCACAAGCTCATCCTCATTGCTCCACTACCAATGTTGCATCTAGTTCTAACTCTAACACTCAAGCTTCCAATAAGGTTTGGGTGGCTAAACCTCAAGCTTGATCATGTTTGTGGATGTAGGTGAACTACAAGACCGGTGGACACCATTGGGTACTTGATAGTGGTTGCACTCAACATATGACCGGTGATCCCCGGATGTTCACCACATTGGATGAAGATGTTAGTGGGCATGACAAGATCACATTTGGTGATAACTCAAAGGGCAAGGTTGAAGGTTTGGGAAAGATTGCTATCTCCAATGATCATTCACTCTCAAATGTTCTCTTGGTTGATTCATTGAACTTCAACTTATTGTCCGTGGCTCAAGTTTGTGATCATGGTTTCAAAGTCACATTCACCGATGAGGGTGTGGAAGTCACAAGAAAGTCAAACAATGATGATCTTATATTCAAGGGCTTTAGATATAACAATCTCTATCTTGTGGACTTCTCTTCTAGTGAAGCTAGTGTTGACGCGGAAAATCGGCGGTCGTATCTCCCGCGTGCAGCACACGATGACCGGGGAGAGTCTGCTTCGCTCCAGTGCCAGTCTACACTCCAGTTCAGGTTCGCGGCGTGCCAGTCAATTTGACCTGAAATTGACAAGGGGATAAAACAGTTAAATTGCTCTATGATTGTGCTCTATTTCAGACGATGGAGTAGCGTCGAATTGTAGCCAAGACCCAATCAGACACGCATCGGCCGATACCGATCGGACTTCAGAATCGGACCTCAGTGATGACGTCAATCGGACCGAGTGATCGGACCTCAATCAGACATCAAAATCGGACCAATCAGGATCGGACCTTGATTGATATAACAGACCAGCTTTGAATAATGAAATAAAGCATAAAACAAGGCCAATATGTAAAATAATGGATCAGCTGTGTCTTGAAACAAGATATTAAATAATCACAGTGTAAGCCGATACATTGTCCATCTTGTCCAATTGCCAGTTTGACTCATCTTGTCGGACTATCTAACCAGCCGATCGGACTATAGCCTTTTCAGAGAAATCTAGCTCCGACGTAGGGAATCTAGATTTCTCCAGCTATGATCAGATTAGATAGCTAGATAATCAGACTTGATTCACCAACCTGTCAATTAAACAAGATGCTCGCACAGGTGTTGATCAGATTAAGCAACATAAGCAGATAAAAACATTAACAGATACGTTCTGATTCTAAGATATGCTACTGAACAATTAAGCAAGATCCAGCTCCGACGTAGGGAATCTACACCACACTTAACATTCAAATAGCAATAAGGCATAACCAAAGCTTCCTTTAACTAATCAAGATGAACCTAGCTCCGACGTAGGGAATCTAGACCAAACATGACAGTCAAAGATTAATCTAAGCGCATTACACAGATCCAGCTCCGACGTAGGGAATCTACACCAACGTAATACTCAAAGAACAACCAGATTATACCACAAAGCAAGATCGGACATAGAACGATGCTGTAAGATAAATATTGCTTAAATCGGACCAAGACATATGCTCAAAGCCGTTGAAGAAGTAGAATTGATTCACATGGCGTAGATCTAAACCAATCTAGCAACTCAACAAACCGCAAAGACTATCTTTAGTAACCAAGATTACTCTAGCTCCGACGTAGGGAATCTAGACTAACCTTGATACCTAGCTCCGACGTAGGGAATCTAGGCTTAAAGTATAGTCCGATAAACGATAATCTGTTGAATAATCAATATTGATCTAGCTCCGACGTAGGGAATCTATATCAATCTTGATTATTCAGAGATAAATCGGTTGAACAATATAAACGAGAAAGGGCGATGCGCCTCAATTCAAAGCCTATATTAGTTCGATAAATTGACTAACTTACTGGTAAGCCGGAGATCAGAACTGATGCAGCCCGTCCACCAATGAGCTTCGTCGGTAACTACTACTAGGGTTTTGGCGTAAAGCCGGGTTGTATTGAATTGTGAGAATTGTTCTTTACAATGGACGAGGGTTCATATTTATACCCTGGTCATGGAGAGTCCTGATCGGACCAGACTAACTAAACAAGGTAAACTAAACTAAAGATACAACGGGACTCTCAAACATCTTCTAAAAAGGAAATAGTCCCCGAATCTGATACGCTCCTTCCTTAGCCGACGTGCCTCCCCTTTCGAACTCGTCATCTAATCGGACTCCTGCTTGATCGGACTCCTCCTTAGCATTGGCTTCCTTCCCTGTCACCTTCGGCTTTGACCAGTCAATGGGCCCACCGCACAGCCTCATCTTTACCATGTCACCATCTGACTCAACATGTCAGGTGCGAAAATCTGGTGTCAACACATGCCCCCCAATTTTGGAATAAAATATCATTTTGTTCCAAAATTCGTATCTGTCACCATAACTTCTCCACCGATTTTCGCGCCGAAACTTTCCATCCCTGCACTGCGCGGCTCCCCAATCTTCCTCCTGGGCAATAACCTCTGACAACGAACAGATATGGATCCCTACATTTACCTCGCGGGTATCCATACGTCTTCTGACTCAGTCGAAACGACTTTTCAATGCAGCCCCTCAAAAGACGCTCCTCCTTTAATTACGGCAGCCCTGAATTAATGCCGTATTTCCACGAGAACACTGTTCTTCATTTGGACGGTTTCCACGAGCGTCCTCTGGATTCCATTCCTCTAATGCATCCATCGACTACCGGCTATAAATAACCGCCTCAAGCCTTCTTCCTTCACCATCCCTTAGCCATGGCACAACCAATATTCATGGTAGAACACAAGCTCCTCCTCTTTGATATGGGATTCGTCTCCTTCCTCCTCCTCTGCTAGAAGAATTCTCGTGAAGAAGTATAGGGCACTCCCCCCTTTTCTGATCCCGCAGTGAATCCAGGTGGAACTTCCGCTAGAAGAATCCTCGTGAGGTTCCTCTCATGGTTCACCAAAGGGAAGGTTTTTCAGAGGGGTGTAATAGAGTGCCCTTTACAGGCTAGGGCGGAGCGTCCACCGGCGCGCTCTTCAAGGGACTGCATCCAGAGCGGATTTCTTCGACTCAAGGAAGAAGATATCTCCTCAAACTTGCGCTTCCTTTTGCCCTTCCTTCTTTCAATCTAGTTCTGGCAATGATGAACAAAGTACATCGGCACCTACTAGATCCTTTTATCTTCTGAAACCCTTCTGTATGAGAAATATATGAATATATATGCAATCCCTTTTCAAATAGCCTGATCCGTCATCGAACGGCTTGATAATGTAATGTATTTTTCTGTTTGTATATAGCCCTTAAGGCGATGCATATCGCATCGGCTCTTATTTTTGTTCTTGAGGCGATTTTCCATCGGCTTTCAAGCCTGACGCATAGCATCGGCTCTTATGAGTTTACCCAAATGCTAGGGTAGTACTTCTTCAAATATTTCCCGTTCAATGCTTTAGGAAACATTTCTCCTTCAAGCGTTCGTAGAATATAAGCATTCCCAGGAACACATCGGACGACTTGATAAGGTCCCTCCCAGTTCGGTGACCACTTGCCGTACTTGGGATCTTTAGAACCAATTGGCAGAATAACCTTCCAGACAAGATCGCCCTCCTTAAATTCTTTCCCTTTCACTTTCTTATCATAATGCCTCGCCACCCTGAGCTTATTAGCCTCAATATTTTCAAGAGCGCGCAGCCGACGAACAGCCAAGTCATCGGACTCACTATTCATGAGCTCCATGTATTCGCCGGCCTTCAATTTATCCTGAAGCTCGATACGTCTTGATCCAGTACGAATTTCCCACGGAAGAACGGCTTCATGTCCATAAACCAATTCATACGGAGAAACCTTGATCGATCCGTGACAAGCCATTCGATAGGCCCATAGAGCTTCAGGAAGCACAATATGCCATTTTCTTGGATACTCTTCAATCTTTCTATCAATCAACTTGATCAAACTTTTATTGGAGGCCTCAGCTTGACCATTGGCTTGTGCATAATACGGCGATGAATTAAGAAGCTTGATACCCATATCAGCAGCAAAATTTTTGAACTCGTCCGATGTAAACATCGTACCTTGATCTGTTGTGATCGTCTGTGGAATCCCAAATCGGTAAATAATGTGTTCTCTAACGAATTCAATAACATTCTGCGTCTTCACCTCCCTCAAAGGAATAGCTTCAACCCACTTGGTGAAATAATCTGTTGCTGCTAATATGAATTTGTGCCCCTTACTTGAATGTGGAAAAATTTGGCCGATCAAATCAATTCCCCATCCTCTAAATGGCCATGGCTTGATAACAGGGTTCATGGCCGATGCTGGAGCCCTTTGAATGTTGCCATATTTTTGACACTCTTGGCATCCTTTATAATATTCAAAACAGTCTTCTAGAATCGTCGGCTAATAATACCCATTCTTTCTTATCATCCATTTCATCTTGAACGCCGATTGATGAGCCCCGCAGACACCCTCATGAATTTCCCCCATCAAAACTTTGGCTTCTTCAGGTCCGATACATCTCAACAGGACTCCATCAACCGAGCGAAAATAAAGAACTCCTTCAATCAAGACATGTCTGATCGATTTATAGCGTACTTTTCTAGAAGTCTTGACAGAAGGATCCTTCAAATATTCAACGATTTCTTTCCTCCAATCCCCTTCTGGTATCTCCTGTACCATTACATCGGACGCAGGCCGATAGCCAGACGCTTTTTGCGCCAGCCTATTTGCTTCTTCATTATGATATCTTGGAATATGCTTAAGGGTCACCAATGCAAACTGGCTAATCAAATCTCGGCATCTTTCAAAATAAGATAACAAAGCATCCATCTTGCAATCATATTTGCCGAGTAACTGATTGATAATCAATAAAGAATCTCCAAATACCTCAACAAACTGAGCTCCGATATCTTTAAGAATCTGGAGACCTTTCATCAGTGCCTCATATTCCGCCTGATTATTTGTGCACTTCTCAATCGGAAAAGCAAATTCAAACCTTGCCCCCCGAGGCGAAATAATAACCAGACCGATTCCGCAACCATCATTACAAGAAGAACCATCGAAGAATATAGTCCAAGGAACCGCGTCAACCACATTGGCCTTTTCCATCGGACCAGATCCACCAAGTTTTATAATGTTTTGCTCAACATTATTAATGTTAGGTCCACAATGATCAGCAACCAAATCAGCCATTACTTGCCCTTTTACCGCTTTGGCCGATTCATATCTGAGATCAAATTCTGTCAAAGCAAAAACCCATTTGCCAATTCTTCCTTTCATGATTGGCATTGATAACATATACTTGATCACATCTTCTCTACAGATCACAGTACACTCGGCCGATAGTAAATAATGCCTTAATTTTGTGCAAGAAAAATATAAACAAAGGCAGAGCTTCTCCACATATGAATACCGAGTTTCAGGATCTAGCAATCTTCGGCTTAAATAGAATATAACTCTTTCTTTCCCATCAACCTCTTGAATTAATACAGAGCCGATTGCATGATCAAAAGCCGATAAATAAAGTCTGTACGGCTTACCCTTCTGTGGTGGAATAAGAACTGGTGGATATGCTAAATATTGCTTGATCTCATCCAATGCCTTTTGATGCTTAAGCTCCCAAACCAATTCTTCTTCATTTTTCAATTTTAGCAAAGGAGTAAATGCCTCCAATCGGACCGACAAATTTGATATAAACCTCCTCAGAAAATTAATCTTTCCAATCAAACTCTGCAATTCCTTCTTGTTCGTTGGAGGTTCAATATCATCAATCGCCTTACGGTTCCGATCATTCACCTCAATTCCTCTCTCATGTACCAAGAAACCGAGAAATTGGCCATCCGATACGCCAAAAGCACACTTGAGTGGATTCATCTTCAATCCATGTTGTCTTGTACACTCCAGCGTTTCCTTCAAATCGGCCAAATGATCTCGATAACCTTTTGATTTGACCACCACATCATCAATGTAGATTTCGACTATCCTGCCGATCAACCTATGAAAAATGTAATTCATAGCACGCTGATAGGTAGCTCCGGCATTTTTCAAACCAAAGGTCATAACAACCCACTCATATAAACCGAGAGCACCTGGACATTGGAATGCAGTCTTGGGAATATCTTCTTCCGCCATAAAAATTTGATTATATCCAGCATTACCATCCAGGAAACTCATTACTTTATGGCCTG
>CM014272.1:36014924-36052706 GCA_004135705.1 Alloteropsis semialata | reverse complement strand
CCATGTCTTCCCTGACAGGCACTCAACCCCTTCAAACTCCCAAATTGTCGACTCGGCCGTAGCAATGCTAACCGAATCATCAGCTGGGACGATTTCCACCTTGTTGCCTTGCCATTGGATCAAGCATTGGTGCATTGTGGATGGGATGCAGCAATTGGCGTGAATCCAATCACGTCCGAGGAGCATGCTGTAGGAACCTTGGCCATCAATCACGAAGAAGGTAGTCGGCAATGTCTTGCTGCCGATGGTCAATTCCACATGAATTGCCCCCCGAGGCTCTGAAACATTCCCGCCAAAGTCCTTGAGTGTCATGTTGGTCTTAATCAGATCATCAATCCCTTTCTCCAGCTTGCGGAATGTAGAATAGGGCATGAGATTGACAGCAGCTCCTCCATCAACCAACATCTTGGTCATCGGCTTTCCATCAACATATCCCTTGATGTACAGAGGTTTCAAGTGCCGATACCCATTTGCAGTTGGCTTCTCAAAGACTGCCTTCTCTGAATCCAGAACCAAGCATGCAGCGGCTTCTTCCAGTTCATAATCGACCTCATGGTCGTCTTGTTCATCAGGAGCAGCGAAATCGGACGGCAACATCAAAACCATATTTATTGCGGCCGATGTGCTTGCTTCATCATCATTGGCCATCTTGACGCGCCACTTCTTTTCTTTTGCTAATTCTTGCTCCTGAATCTGCTCATTATAGCGCAATCTCTGAACACGTCTCTTTTTAGATTTAGAAATCCCCGACGGGCACCACTGTCCAGGCCTCATTGGAGGTTCTTCAGTCCGATTGTGAACTGGAGCTTTCTCTTCCATTTTTTCAGGGCCATGAGCATCAGCCCGGCCTTCATTATTTTTGTGGCCATGAGTGTTAACCCGGCCTTCATCTCTCTGATGACGATCATCAATCCTGACGCCGATCCGTTCATGAACTGATCGTCGGCCCCTCTTGGAAGCTCTGTACTCTTCATACTGGAAGCTACATTCAGGACAATCTGCCTTTGATGGCAGCCTAAGCTTCTCATTCCAGCAGTACACGAAGAAAGGACACCCCCAATGATCATCATCTTGATCGTACCGGTTATAAGCTTGACGTCCATCTGTATACCAATCGGACCTATAACCGTAGTGATGGCGATCATCAACTCTATCATCATACCAGCGCCGACCATCAGACCTGTCAGCGTACCAGCGTCGGTCATCAGACCACTCATCATATCGGCATCGGCCATCGGACCTGTAATCACGTCGGCGCCGATCATCAAACTCTTCATCATAGCGCCTTGCTTGATATTCATGCCTCCGACGTCGTCGTTCCTCGCGTTCCCTCCACGCTCGGACTGCTGCCTGCTGCCTTTTGTATTTGTTGATCAGCATTTGGGAGGTCACACGTGGCCGATATCCACCAGGAGCATTAGATTCACGCCCAAATGCCTGATGATTCCTGCGTAGCTCTTCAACAGTAACTTGAACCACAGGATCAACGGCACCAGAACTCTTGGCGTGGTCCGATGTAAGCACCTTGACTTTCCCCTTTTCACCAGCACCAACCATATTAACAGAAAAGGAGAAATCAGCAAAGTTATTGGGAAAGAGATGACCATCAATCTTCATGGCTTTCTTGTTGTCTTCAAATTTGATTTTGCCTGACTCAATAGCCAATTGAATCTCCCTTCTGAACACTTTGCATTCATTGGTTTCATGAGATGTCGAGTTGTGCCATTTGCAATACTTGCGTTTCTTCAACTCATCGGCCGATGGAATCGAGTGATTTGGAGAAAGCTGGATAAGCTTCTCACTGAGTAGCAAATCAAAGATCTTGTCGGCCTTTGTTATATCGAATCCAAATTTCTCAGGATTCTGCTTGATCCACGGGAGCGACACTGGCTTCTTGGATTTAGTCCATTCAGCTATATTGACATCAGCCTCCTCTTCAGTATCAGAGAGATAAGACACTTGTTTAGAAAACTTCATACGCTTCATCTCCTGATATCGGACCTCATGAGCTGACACTTTCTGAACCAATTGCCCCAATGTCTCAAACTCCTGAGCAGAAAACTTGTCTTTAATCGGCGCGAGCAAACCTTGGAATGCAAGCTCGGCCAACTGCATGTCAGATAGCTTCAGACTGTAACACCGATTCCTAGTGTCACGGAATCGTTGGATGTACTCCTTGACGGTCTCATCATTCCTTTGCTTGATGGCAATCAAATCGGAGATCTTCATTTCGTTGAGACCAGAAAAGAAATATTTATGGAACTGCTTCTCCATGTCGGACCACCCTGTGACCGATCCCGCTGGCAACGACGTAAACCAGGTAAACGCCGGCCCTGACAGTGACAGAGGGAAAAATCTGAGCCTGAGCCCCTCCTCAGAAGCAGCCTCACCACACTGAGCCAAGAATCGGCTCACATGCTCGATGGTGGTCATATCATCTTGCCCGGAGAATTTGGAAAAATCCGGCACTCTATAACGTGGAGGGAGCGGCACTGCATCAAAGTAAGATGGGTACGGGTGCCGATACAACCTCGCTTCATCTTTAGGCTTCAAGCCGAATTGATTCTGGATCACCTCGGCTATCTTTTGTGACCAATCGGACTGTTGATTTCCATGTGGCATTCCATCAGCTATGTCCATCACATAGTTATTGTAATCTCCAACCATACGCTGATGTGAAGGAACTTCTGTACGCAGCCTTGCAGCTGCAGGTTGTTTCTCTTGTTCGCTCAAAGTCCTGGCATACTTTTCACCATGCGGGCCGACAATAGTTCCATCGGCCATCAACAGGAAACCGTTAGCCAGTTCAACAGGAGGTGGTGGAGCAACCGGCATCTGTGGAGCAACGGTCATTGTATTATCTGTAGTTTCTTTGCCTCTTCCTGATCCTGATGCTCCTGCAGAATCTGCTATAAATACTGGTCCCTTTAAGCAAACAGCATCGTCCACCGCCTTCTTGATAAGATTGTCCAAAGAATTCACCAGGGTGCCTGATTGGTTGATCATTGCATGATGAACAGCCTGGTGAATCATCTCTGACATGTTAGCTTGGTGCTCCCGAGCTTCAGTTGTCTTCTTGATCAACTCTGGATCCGGGAGAGGACCTTTGAGTATAGGACCTGAACGATTACGCCCAAACTGACCAAGGCATAGCTTCTCAAACGCATCGATGTGGGCCTGAACTGAATCCAACTGAGCCTTGGACAGATCGGCCTTTGTAATCGGCATGGTCACCTCAGTCGCCTTATTCTTGTCGTTCTTAGCCTTCTCAGCAGCTTCTTTCTCAGCAGCAAGTCTTGCTGCAGTTTCTTGTTCAGCATCAGACGACGACATCTTGGATTTGTTTCTCGTGTCCCACTGGGCGTGCCAAAAATGTGTTGACGCGGAAAATCGGCGGTCGTATCTCCTGCGTGCAGCACACGATGACCGGGGAGAGTCTGCTTCGCTCCAGTGCCAGTCTACACTCCAGTTCAGGTTCGCGGCGTGCCAGTCAATTTGACCTGAAATTGACAAGGGGATAAAACAGTTAAATTGCTCTATGATTGTGCCGGCTCTATTTCAGACGATGGAGTAGCGTCGAATTTTAGCCAAGACCCAATCAGACACGCATCGGCCGATACTGATCGGACCTCAGAATCGGACTTCAATGATGACGTCAATCGGACCGAATGATCGGACCTCAATCAGACACCAAATCGGACTTCAGGATCGGACCAATCAGGATCGGACCTTGATTAATACAACAGACTAGCCTTTGAATAATGAAATAAAGCATAAAACAAGGCCAATATGTGAAATAATGGATCAGCTGTGTCTTGAAACAAGATATTAAATAATCACAGTGTAAGCCGATACATTGTCCACCTTGTCTAGTTACCAGTTTGACTTATCTCATCGGACCATCTAACCAACCGATCGGACTATAGCCTTTTCAGAGAAATCTAGCTCCGACGTAGGGAATCTAGATTTCTCCAACTATGATCAGATCAGATAGCTAGATAACCAGACTCGATTCATCAACCTGTCAATTAGACAAGATGCTCGCACAGGTGTTGATCAGATTAAGCAAAATAAGCAGGTAAAACATTAACAGATACGTTCTGATTCTAAGATATGCTACTGAACAATTAAGCAAGATCCAGCTCCGACGTAGGGAATCTACACCACACTTAACATTCAAATAACAATAAGGCATAACCAAAGCTTCCTTTAACTAATCAAGATGAACCTATCTCCGACGTAGGGAATCTAGACCAAACATGACAGTCAAAGATTAATCTAAGCATATTACACAGATCCAGCTCCGACGTAGGGAATCTACACCAATGCAATACTCAAAGAACAACCAGATTATACCACAAAGCAAGATCGGACATAGAACGATGCTGTAAGATAAATATTGCTTAAATCGGACCAAGACATATGCTCAAAGCCGTTGAAGAAGTAGAATTGATTCACATGGCGTAGATCTAAACCAATCTAGCAACTCCAACAAACCGCAAAGACTATCTTTAGTAACCAAGATTACTCTAGCTCCGACGTAGGGAATCTAGACTAACCTTGATACCTAGCTCCGACGTAGGGAATCTAGGCTTAAAGTATAGTCCGATAAACGATAATCTGTTGAATAATCAATATTGATCTAGCTCCGACGTAGGGAATCTATATCAATCTTGATTATCCAGAGATAAATCGGTTGAACAATATAAACGAGAAAGGGCGATGCGCCTCAATTCAAAGCCTATATTAGTTCGATAAATTGACTAACTTACTGGTAAGCCGGAGATCAGAACTGATGCAGCCCGTCCACCAATGAGCTTCGTCGGTAACTACTACTAGGGTTTTGGCGTAAAGCCGGGTTGTGTTGAATTGTGAGAATTTTTTCTTTACAATGGACGAGGGTTCATATTTATACCCTGGTCGTGGAGAGTCCTGATCGGACCAGACTAACTAAATAAGGTAAACTAAACTTAATATACAATGGGACTCTCAAACACCTTCTGAAAAGGAAATAGTCCCCGAATCTGATACGCTTCTTCCTTAGCCGATGTATCTTCCCTTTCGAACCCGTCATTGGATCGGACTCTTGCTCCATCAAACTCCTTTTCAACATCAGCTTCCTTCTCTGTCACCTTTGGTATTGACCAGTCAACGGGTCCACTTCGCAGTCTCATCTTTACCATGTCACCATCTGACTCAATATGTCAGGTGCGAAAATCTGGTGTCAACAGATTGACAAAGCACTTTGGCCACCTACCCCGCCCTCAGAGCAATTGGAATGAAGCAATCAGCGACGACGAGGCAGGCGGGGTTGCCAGGTTGCTGAAGATGATCGCTGAGTTGAAAGAGAAGGGCCTGACGGCCATTGGAATAGCCAGTTCATTCCTCCGCCGTTGCGTGCAGCCCTGCTAGAAGCGGGCGCACGCTGGCTGTAGCTATACCGGCTACAATGACCCAACCAGGGTCTCCACCATGGACTTGTCGTCAGACGAAGTTGCACTCCGCATCCAGGGGTTGTTCATGGATTCCTAAGAGCTCCCTCGCCGTGTACCTAAGTACTTAGCCAGCCATCCTCCAGCAGCAGTAAGTTGGAAATCAACCCGAATATCTTGTAATTGATATCCAGTTTCTATCTGAACATAATCTGTTAATTTTTCTTATGCCCAATTACAGGAATTGCGCATGAGGTTTGCTTCCGCACCTTCTTCAGTGGAAGATAGCTAGACCGGCTTGCCTGAGCCGCCCCTTTCCCCACCGCCCCAGCAATCCGCTGGTGGTTCTGGGAAACGGAAGAAGAAAGCAGCGCCGGTCGCCGACGATGTAGTGCTGGAAGAAGGATCCTCATTGGATGATGACACGTCCCCATAGCCTCGCCCCAAGATTATCGGGCAGGGAGGATCAGGCCTAAACAGGCCTATCACCGACGATGCGCCAAGTCCCCAAATCCGCAAGAAGAGGCGGGCTGTGCAGAAGAGGCGGAGAAATCTGCTGACGCCAGTCTGCCTGAAGCAGATGAGGTTGGCACAGAGACGGAGAAGGATGCAGAAATAACAATAGGAGTTCCATTGCAAGCATCTTCGCCCAAGGTATGTCGAATAGCACTTGAAATCCTTCGTCTTGACCTATACCAAGTTCTTCTTCTTGATCCGAGTTCTTGATGCAGCAAACACAGGAAAAAGAACCCGCTCACCAGAAAGAAACACACGAGCCTCAAGACATCCCATTTGAAGGGATCACTTTTGACCTGGACAAACTAGAGTTTGATATGGACTTCACCAGGTAAGTAGTCTACCCTGTCAATCGATGCCATCTGATCATTCCCTGTCCCTAGTAGATTGATTATTGTGTTCTTCTATCTTGTTCAGCCGGCCGCCTACTCACCTGCCCGCTTAATCGCCGAAGATCCCGGAGGTCAATCCGTCCGTGGATACCCAGGGCAAGGAGGCGGAAGTGGAGCAAGAGCCGAGCCCCCAGATGTCGCCGTAGCCCTGTCCTCAAAAGTCAACCACTACCGCTTCATCTTCCTCCCAGGTACCAGAGCAAGCCGCTCCAGGTACATCTGCTTCAGGCGCATGGCCAAAATCCGCAGAAAGTACCCGGATGGCGTGCCTGCGTACTGAGAAACTCGATGCGGCTGCTGGACTCGTGAAGGCGGTGACCATTGAAGAGATCGTCCAGGAGAAGGCGAAGATCCGAGAGCCAACACCGGAGCCGTTCCAGATCTACACTAGGACTCCAGGCGTCGGCCCTGATGATGACAACGCCTTCTTGTTCAACTCCCAAGTTGATTAGGAAGACCTTGAGAAGACTGCCGAGCTGCAAAAACAACTTTTTGGGCTCATAGAGGTTAGTATGAAATAAGTCAATACTGCAACAATACTTATCTCCACTAGATGCTATGCTGACAACTCTGCTGCCTTGTTTTGGAGACAGAGTATCTTGCATCGCTCGCACCAGAAGTTGGAGATGCTCCGCAGGACCAGCGGGTGCTTTACTCGAGCAGAGAAAGCGGAGAAAGACTTGGCGCAAGGTCACTTATCATGGGAGTCAGAGCGCGCCAAGCTTCATCTTGAGTTGGATGAAGCGTACAAGAAAATCAACTTGTACCAAGACTAGTGCGAGGATGTTCTGGAAAAGAACAAGTTGATGAGGCAAAAGCTCACAGGTATGGCACCGTCTTCTTCTCCCCTTTGTTAGCACAAATTATAGAATATAAAAATAATAAGATTTGTTTGATGCAGAGGACGAGAAGCGGATCGAAGCTCTGAAGGCTGAAGTAGTTGATATGAAGAATCTTTTCTACCGGCAACAGGAGCGTGCGAACCAGGCCGAACAGCAGGAAAGGGATTGCATGGTGGAGCTTGCTGAAGAGCAAAGAATGTGCAAGGACGCCGATGCACAGCTTATTCAAGACATGACCAAGATCCGTGACCAGGAGGATGAGATCCAAGCTCTCCACGTGGAAATCAACCGTCGTGGTGCAGAGCTTGAGTCCTTTAAGGAAGCTGCCCTTCCGTTGGTCGATGTATATGCCAAGGTACCCATGGGTAGTCTTGCTCCTCCCTTCATTGATCATCTCCGGGCAACTCCTGGGTAGGTGCGAGCGTACTGCCAGCGGCTCGCCCGGTCTTGTACTCGGCAAGTACTCGGGCTGGTCCGGTCCTGGTTCCCTGCCCAGCCCTTGAGCATTACTCAAGGGTGGATCAACCCGACGTGCACCCGCGACATGTACGACGGCTATATGGAGGAGGAAAAGGACACGGCGGAGAAGATAGTTTGACGGTGCGTGCGTCTCTGTTCTGCAGGTGGTGTCGCATATCCCTGTCATCGTCGTGGTAGTTGCGGCGTGCATCCCTATCCCTGTTGCCGTCGCGCCCACCGTTGTGACTCTGTTGAGCAACGTGGTGGCTAGGCCCGGCGCCGTGGGTTCTACCTCCGACGTCAACTACCATGCCTCCCTCGTTGCTGGGTTCTTGGTGGGCTCTGCTTGGGTGATGCCGGTTGCCGCCGTCAGCAGGCCGGCTGCTCGCCTAACGGCTGGGTGCCTTCGACCTGGTGATGGTCTTGGCAGGGTTGATTGTGTCATGCTGGATGGCCGCTGTCTGGAGAATCGTTTTCATCTTCTAGATTTCCGGAGTTTGCGCCAGATTGTCGAGCTCTCCTATGATAGCCAGGATGTTGGCTGCGGCGGTTGGGTAGACATCCTGTCTGGCGACTTGCACGAATCTTTCAATGAGGTTATACGGAGGAAGTCTACGACCAGCACAGCGACGACTCTCTGCACGAGCAGCGTTTCGTTCTCTGTGCCGGTTTCGGTCAGCTTCGACTTTGTTCTCCACGGTTGGTTCGTCATTAGAGACTTCTACTTCTTGGCCAATAATTACCATGGCTTGGCGCCCTGGTGAAAAGCTTCCTATGCTTGAAGTAACTGGGACAGTTGAGCCGCGCCCGCTTGAAGAATCTAGGGGTTGCCCGTGTTGAAACGGGAGTGGATCAATGCACACAACGATGCGAGACATGTCCAGGTCTTCTTGCGGTGTTGCTCTAAGCTTTGGTTTGCGTCCTGGCCAATGAACGAATCGTCCTTCAAGGATTGAAGCAATGACGAGTCCGACCTGTTTCCCATTTAGAGGAAGTTCGTCGAATTCGACCAGAGATCGGAGTTGTTTTGAGGATGCCGCCTGAAAAATGGAGGTGGGGCCCACGAGACCAAAGGGAAACTAGCTCAGGGTGTCGGCCTCTCGTTTAGCAGTGGATGGACTCCTCTTCTTCTGGGTTTTTGAATTGACGGGTTTCGGCGCGACCGATGGTTCAGAAACTGACTCAGACTGCTTAGTCCGCTTTGAAGTCTTCCTAGTCTGAGTTGGAGTCGAACTGGGAGTTGAGGTTTCCCGAGCCCGAGTTGTATTCGGACCTGGGGACGCGATCTCGTCGAGGTTGTCGGTGAGTTGCTCCGGAGTCGGTGACTTGAGGACGCGGTCGAAGTTGCCCACGCCGTCCACCGTGCAGACCCAGGAGCCGAAGACGAAGGTGGTGCCCTTCTCGAACGCCATGTCACCGTCGTAGTTGATGATGACTGGTGCCATCGAGCTTGCTTGACAATTCTCGACGAGAGCCCCTACCTGGCGCGCCAGTTGTCGGTTTTTTATACTGGCTAGCCAACTATAGGGGGTCCCTAAGTAGTCGAGTTGTTCGTAAGGGCCTTGCCGGAACCAGAAGCACGATGGTGAACACAAGACAATTTAGACAGGTTCAGGCCGTCTCGAGTAGAGAGCGTAATACCCTACGTCCTGTATGGTGGGTCCCTGCCTCACCTTATATACTCGGGAGACAGGGTCTACAAGGCAAGAAATACAAACTCCTAGTAGTTGACAGGTTTCTTTAAGCTGTAAGCCTCTTCCTTGTATCTGTCAGAGTTGCCGGCCCATAAGGACTGCCATGGATCTTGGTCCGTCAGACGACGAGTTAACCCCACTTGAGGGTTGTGTGCGAATACCTCTGGGTTTCCCTTGGCTCTACAAGCATTTCACCCTACAAGGCCCTTGGCCCAAAGCAATGCTAGAAGAGAATGGGAAAGCATGCAGACGCTCATCAACACCTCAAGATCTTCGCAAGCACTCTTCTAGCACCAAGCTCTCAAGTCCCCATGGTTTCTCCCCGGAGGATGAACCCAACAACAAGTCCCCAACATGTTCACCAAGTGGTCGCCACACTTCTTTTCCAATAAGTGCAAGGTCCCGAACCTTTGCATCTATTTATAGCCCCGTGCTAACTGTTCCCATGTGACCTCGGTTGCACTATTCGGCGCGTGAGCTCTGCGCTCCGCAGCCTTTCTCCCCGAGGCGCTTAGTCCGTCCTTAATGTCTTTAATAGCCTTCGATCACGGGTGCGCTCTGTGCGCTCACATGGATACTGTTGTTGTCCCGACGTGCATCAGACACCCGTGGCGATCTCATCCTTTGGGCGGCCCGTCTACCCCGGCGCTTGGTGTTCAATCCTTTTTGACCATTCGCCCGATTTTTCTAATCAGCCCAATGCTCGGGGACTACTCCATATGGAGAGCTCCTTGCGTCGCTCTCCATATGCCCCATCAGGACATGTCACTGTCTCAAAGTGGTGCAGTCCCTTATGGTGTCCGACTCGGCCACAACTCGGCACTACGCCATTCGGGGCTTTACCCCCGGGTCTGCCCAGGGTCATCCCCGATGACCTACGGTTTGTTCTCTTTTGAGCACCGCCCACCCTTGTGTCGGCCTGCCGACCAAGACGCTTCAGCCGACTACGAAGGCTTTGTTTCTTCATTGGCAGTCCACCACGCGCTGCATGTTGCTCGGGGACTTGTGGGATATAGGTACCCCTAGGCCCACTACCGACCGGGTAGACAGTCGGACTGGGCCCACGTCTGACAACGATGTGGGCCGACACCAGGCCGGCCCACGAGGATCTTCGGACTTGATGGACAAGATTGATGAAGACTTAGCCCGCAAGGCATGAGGCGAGGTACTCAGATCTCATCCGAGGATCACTGATATTATATTGTAATTGATCCAGATTAGTTTCCTAGTTGTATGCGGATACAATTAGAGATAACCGACTTGTAAACCCTAGGCCGTCAGCCTATATAAGGCGGCCCAGGTCGACCCCTTCAAGGACCTATTCTTCATTCACCTGTTGTAACCACGAACTCGCCGTTGTTCTCTGGAACCACGCCGAGCAGAGCAATACAATACCACCAAGCACAGGACGTAGGGTATTATACCTCTGGGTAGCCCGAACATGTATAATCCCTGTGTTACCTCGAGCTCCTTAGCCTCGCGATTGCACTTTGCCTACAAATCAACCATCTGGGTACCCCCGGGTGGACTGCCGGATGAGAACTCCGATAGTCCGAACTACTAGAATCATAGTTAACAAAATGAACATTAGAACAATGAGTCTTATACGCATCCTTAGCACTTTTCAATCGGTTTTCAGTAGCTAAGGCCCTCACTTGCACTTGATTAACCGAAAAATGATCCAAGCCTTCTATTTTTTTCTTTAATAAAGGATCTTGAACCATTAAAAGAACATCAACAAGATCCCTTTCAGAAAGTGACAAATTAAAGCATTGGTTTCTAGTTTATTTGAATCGTCTAAAGTAATCCAAAACAGATTCATCTCTTTGTTTCTTAACCGATGTAAATCTGTCAGTTTTAGTTGAGTACTCCCACTATAAAAGTGATCATGAATTTTTTCTCTAATTGATTCCATGGACTAATTGAGCTAGGAGTTAATGAAGAAAACCAAGAAAAGCAGTTTCAGTTAAAGATAATGAAAATAAACAAACTTTCAAAGCATCACTATAACTAGCTTCCCTAACTGAGCAATATATTGGCTAATGTGTTCCCAAGTGGTCTTATTATCATCACCATTAAATTTCACAAAGTCAGGAACACACCAATTATTAGGACGAGCAACAGTATCAAAATTAGCAGAATATGGTTTTTGATATAACCTAGAATTACCCATATCAATACCAAGATTATCTTGCATCATACTGGCTAACTCGTCCTTTAATTTAAAAAATTCAGCATATACATTTGAACGAGCTAACTTTGGTTGCCCTGTGGCTGTACTTTGAACTTGAGCAGCATGAGGCATGTGATTAGGACTTTGCCGCAAGTATTGATCATACACATCATTAGAAGTCCCACTAGAATTAATATTTTGACTAGGTATGGAGGGTGATGTGTATGCACGTGTAGCAATATAAGCAGAACGATTGACTACCTCTTTATTTCGGTTAGGGACTACTGAGAAAGGAGTCATAGCAAGCGGCGTTGTCTGCTGCACAAAAGGGGGCAGCAAAACCGGTGCCATCGTTTTCTGAAACCAGTTCCACCGATTTCACCATAGCTGGCGAAACATGTGCTAGCGGCGGTGTCTGCCACCATAGCTAGCGAAACATGTGCTAGCGGCGGTGTCTGCCCTGAATAAAAATTAGGCGGTATTCCATACAATGGATTTTCAGGTGTTTGCCCTAGTGTAGCCGACACATTCGCATACGTATTCCCATGTTGCATATATGACAGGTGGTACATTATGTGCATAATATGATTTATCTACCATCCTATCCTTTTCAATTCTATCCATCCTATCTATAAGAGTGCCTACTACCTCATCGATATGTAAAAACGCAGCACTAAGCTTATCATCAGGATTAGAAAGAGAAGTTTCAGGTGGGTGTACAGTTACCGAAGGTATTTCTTCCACCTTCTTGTCTTTCAAAGTGAACGCTGGCATCATGAATTCGTGGGTTCTTGTCACCTTGGCGTGGCGATCCTTCCTCAGCGCCATCATGAATTATTCCTAATGTACTCTTGGGCTACTTCGAGCTTCTGGCGCTCCTCCTCGCTGAGCTCCTCAATGGAGGGTGCAACGATGTTGTCCTTGTAGATCTTAGAGCCCATCTGGCTAGGGTTTGATAGATTGGTTATAGAAACCAAGATCTCCAAATTCCCCAGCGAAGTCACCAAAAATGTGTTAATGCTTTTTATGGCCAACATACCAAAAATTGTGCTAGCTCGCACGGATCTGCAATGGATCGATCACCGACAACAGCCCTGGAAAAACCGGTACCACTGGATTTCTAGGGTTTGCTGCGTAAACCTACGAACACCGGCCCGGGAGGGATCCCGTCAGGGCTGGCGCACCTAGGGTTGCTCTGAGGTCGGCAGGCTACTCAGAGTGCCGTCAACACCGTAGAGACGAAGCACGAACAACAATGGAGGTTGGAAAAGCTAGGGTTTGAAGATGACGAAAAAAATAAAGGTATTATTGATTGATCGATTGGATAAACCCTCAATCGGTCATGGCCCTTTATATTTATAGGGTGGAGAGCTCTTGTCCTGCAAGAAAAGTCCTATTACATCTTGGAACCCTCAAAAGAGTCCAACCCTACTAGGACTCGTGGAAAACCGATACCACCGGTTTCCAAATCCGGTGCCATCGGATTCTGTTGCCAGACCGGCTACAGAAGAAAATCGGTTCTTTCAGTTTCAGAATCCGGTGCCACCAGTTCTTACTGCCTAACTGGCTCCGTGCCAATTTGATCATCAACACAGACTTCATCTTCTCACAAATATTCACCTCAAGATATTCAATACATGGAGATCGACCAGACTAGGTATGAACTATATAAATATCTTCGGTGACAGTGTACTTGATGACATGAATAAACAAGAGGGCTTTTGAAGGGAATGAAGAATCTGATAAGGCATCAGATTCAATTTACTTTCTAACTTACTAATACTATAATATGATTTTCATACTACTAACTCATATTTGTAAAAACAGGACACATCAGATGATTCTGGGAACAGTTCTCAAGCGCTTAAAAGAGGCAAAAGATCAAGGTAAACAAAATTAAATCTCTATTGGAGTGCATTACATTTACTTTAACCAAATAGTTAACAACATTCAAATTGTTTTAAATGTAGAGCATTGTTGACGGTCCTTATAACGGAAAATCGGACCGTCAATAGGCTCAGAAAACCAACAAAGATCAAGCATAACTTAGACATTAGTATTCAAATAATGCTATACCATGCATATCTAGAATATATTTGAGTACGGGGACTACGGTGCAAAAGATGGATGGAACTGGGCATAGACCCAGGTCGGCCGACCTGGCTAGGTCGGGCGACCGGGCCTGAACTTGTAGTACTTTGAGCTTAATGGATATACATTCATACTTATGTTGTGTGCCTCATTTATACCATATCTACTTAGTATATACTACTTATGTCTTGCACCTTATTCAAGTGAATGTATGCTATGACATTGGCTCAATGTGCCTCTTGGTTGCTCTATTTATTAACGTGATAGATAGAGTTGTATTACACATTGCAAGCATGTTGTTTGGGATATGGAATACTGTTGAGGGTACCGCTGCCCCACGGATTAGTAGAGGTAGGCGGCAGGTGGTGACAGCCCTGTCCGTCCTTTGTAATCCTCCACATATGGGAGTGGGTATTAGGCCTTTATGATAAGACGTCCTACTGTCGTCCCTTGATGAGGGAACCACTGGATACCTCGATATGTCCTCTTGCCTATAATCATTGAGTGAGCATGTATAGGGTATTGTAGTATGTCTAAGTCCCATATGTATGATGCTAATGAACCCTTAGTAATCTTTACTAATGTACTATTACTAGCTAAGACTACCTTCATTATGAGCAATGAACTTCTGTGTGTCACATTACCCATTCATTTCTATATCATTTACCCCTGCTTAGATTATGGTATATTAATGCTGTTGTAAGCAAATGTATTGGAATGACACCTCTCTCTTAACTAAACGCTTTCCCTGCGGACAAACAAATAACGATACTCTGGAATACTCTTGGGTGAAATGCTACAATGTACTTCTGTGCGCTTGCAGAATATCTGTAACGTCAAGATTTACGATTTACGATGAAGTATCTCTAGTACCATCACTACTCTAAGTGGTGATGCTAAGAAATACCCACAAGCATTTCTGGCGCCGTTGCCGGGGAAAGCAATGGTTAAAGAGATTTGATCATCCATGCATTTAATGCAACATTATTAATTGCCAGTAATCTAGCAGGTTTACCCTTTTTGCTCTGTTTCTCTATGATGTGAAACAGGGTAGTGTATGACTGGTTTCCAATTACCATCCAACACGTCAAGAACCCGAATACCATAGGAAGGAGGGTACGTTCTCGTGTCGTAATCCCTCAGGTGTTCTTGTCAAAGACCGAACCAGTCATCGGAGAATCCTCTAACCAAGAAGAACAACCCGTTCCCGTAGCACCCCAACCAGAAGAAGCCATGGCCGACAGGACCATCCGTGACTACTCCGCCCTGTCCGCTGCCCAGATCCCTGTGGGTCTGAAGGTGGAAATAGGGGATCATGCTTTTGAGCTGAAGGCCCCGTTAATCAATATGGTGCAGGCTAGCCCCTTCTGCGAGAAAGCCAATGAGGACGCCAGTGCTCACCTGCAGCATTTCCTGGAGGTCTGCAACACCATCACCATCCGAGGAGTGGATCAAGAGGCCATCAGGCTCCGCCTGTTTCCGTTCTCACTGCTAGAAAGAGCCAAACAATGGTTCTATTCCAACCGTGATGCAGTGAACACGTGGACTAAGTGCTCCAACGTCCCCATTGGGAAAACCAATACCCTTCCGGAAAGAATTTTCAGCTTCCAGCAAGAGTCTAGGGAGACGGTTCTGGAAGCATGGGATCGGTTCCAGGACTACATTCTGGCATGCCCCCACCATGGTATGCAAGAATGGCTCCTGCTCCAGAACTTCTACCATGGGCTGTCCCAGACAGCCCGTGAACACATGGACGCTGCTGCTGGAGGGGCATTCCTCTCCTTGACTGTGGCTGTCGCCAATCTACTCATCGAAAAGATGGTTTCAAACCAATCTTGGAATGACTACCATCTTCAGGGAAGCAAACGCGGTATGCACACCGTAAAGGAGGTGGACATGCTAGCCGCCAAGATGGATCTCATCATGAAGCGCCTTGATGATCGCACCAAGGATGGAGGCGCCGACAATGAAGGGCCAATGGATTCACACATGACGTGTGAAGTCTGTGGAGAAACTGGCCACTCGGGAAACAACTGCCCCGAGACGCAAGAGGAGGTACAGTTTGTGAACGGCAACAACGGGTACCGGCATCAAGGGAACTGGAACCAGCAACGCCCATTCTACCAGGGAGGTAACAATAATAATTCTTTTTCTAACCAACCTTCCCTCAAAGATCTTGTCCTTGGTCAGGCCAAGATTAATGAATCTATCTCTAAGAGGTTGCTGCTAATGATAAGGCTCTGGAGGGCATAAATTCTAAAATAGAAAGTTTGTCCTCCACCTTCCAGAGCCAGCTGAGCTTTAATAAAATACTAGAGACCCAATTAGCTCAGCTAGCCGCAGCTGTTCCTTCTGGTGACAAAGGGAGAATTCCCGGGCAATCGGATTCCTCCTTTGAAAATGTAAAGGTTGTTTCTACGAGGAGCGGTAAGGCTACTCGGGATCCAGTCCCACCTAACCATGCAAGAAAAATAGCAGCGCCAAGAAAGGAGATTCCCGTAGTGAAAGAAGAGCCTGAAGCCGAGCTAGCACCAGTCGGACAAACTGCACCACATGAGTTCTACGACAGCAACGTCTTGCCATTCCCTCAATGCCAAAAGAAACCATCGGCGGACGAGCAATTTGCCAGGTTCGTAGAAGTCATACAAAAGTTAAATATACATGTGCCATTGCTGGATGCTATGCAGGTGCCGACCTATGCAAAGTACTTGAAGGACATCCTCAACAACAAATGACCACTCCTAAGTACCGAGGTCGTAAAGTTGACTGAGGAGTGCAGTGCAGCCATCCTAAACAAGGTCCCAGAAAAGAAGAAGGACCCAGGGTGTCCCACCATCACGTGTACAATTGGGACACAACATTTCGAGCACGCACTCTGTGACCTGGGGACAAGCGTCAGCGTCATGCCAAAGGTAGTATTTGACCGCCTTAATTATACTACCTTGTCCCCAACTCCCATGAGACTGCAGCTGGCCGATTCCATGGTCCGCTACCCGGAGTGGATAGCCGAGGATATTCCGGTGCGCATCCGGGATTGCTTCGTCCCTGTCGACTTTGTGGTACTGGACATGGATGTGAGCAACGACTCGTCGCTCATCCTTGGGCGACCCTTCTTAAGCACAGCCGACGCTCACATTAATGTGGGTGCTGGAGAGATCCAGCTTCACATTAATGGTAAGAAGGAAAGGTTTGAGTTCAGGCCAAAGGTGGAGCAATGCTCCATGATCAAGATCAAGTATGGGAGAAGCAGTCACAATGTCAAAGAGGTGGTGGTAATGCCACCAGAAAAAGATAGCCTGATTAAGTTCATGGAGAAGTTCTGAGAGAAGGATTTCCCCATCCGGCACTATGCAAAGAACAACAAGAAGTCCACACGAGGTGCAAAAGCACAGATGAAGAAAACACCGGAACAAGTTGTCAACCGCCACAAGAAGGTAAAGCAGGTATGGCGGGTTAAATCATCTGTATCTTCATCTCCAGGGTCAAATGCTGCTTCATCAAGTTGAAATCCTACATCAGAGATGTCTTCGCTCGACGACGCAAAACACGAGTCCTGCGCCGATAGGTTTATCGGTGTCAACAAAATAGCTTGGGGGAGGACCCCCAATCAGGTAAGTTCAGGTAAGTATTGCTGAATAAAGCTTTTCTTTTGAATAAAGTCAGTAAATGAGAGTTATCCATGTTAGTCCCTAATGTTTTGAGTCTATGCTTAAATCTTTACTTTGGACATGATGAATAGTTGCTCTTATTTCTCTCTTATACCTATGTTTCAACCTGCTATTCTCCTAAGCTTTGAGTTTGCTGGTTGAGCATGATCTTTCCTGTTATCTTGTCTATCTGTGGGTAGCACATGCACGCTCTAGTCTAGGTTGTTGTTGGCTATTATATGATAAGACTTGAGTGACCTTAAGATCTTACTACGCTAGACTTGATAACCGGAATTTCTCTTTTAAAAATAAAATAAAGAGTTCCTTATGGTGATTAAATTCCCTACCAAAGCTTATATTGTTTAGAACCCCTACATGAGCTACCTGTTTTTGCATTGAGTTTTGTCAAGGTCATTGTGATTTTTAGAGATTTATTTCATGCTTTTAAAGCCAAGATCACGCACACGCCACCTCATACATGTTACACTTCTACTATGGAAGTGAACATAACACCCATTGTTCCACCAAATAAAAGCTCTACATAAAGTATGGTACTCTTCTCCATTCTTATTGCAAAAAGAGACATGGGCTTTTGAAAAAAAAATTGGACACATGAAGGTCCAAGTATATAAAAAAAAGGAGAGAGAGCGCAAGAAGGCTCTTAGTTCAAAAATTAAAGCCATGTCTCTAAAATCAACTCTTTAAGGAGAAGAGGAACATGTAAAAAGGAGCTATCTCTTACCATGCCACCTACACACGTGCACATCTTGGTTTGAGAGTATGACTTATTTCTCTTTGAATCCTGATCTTGACTTTACAATATGTGCATTACAAGTATGCTATAAAGCTCTCCTAGCACAAACTCCACTCCAATGAGTGACATGAGAGTTGAGAGAGGAAATTGGTAAGGAAATACACCATGAGTGACTTGAGAGTACCACCTAAGGAACTCTATTCTTTTGAAAAACTTCCAGAACCTCTAGTTTGATTGTCAAGCAAGGTAGAAGGCAAGGTGCTTGGTCTAAGTCGTTCTAGCCATCAACCGCCCAAGACAAGGAGAAGCTACAAGCCCCATAAAAGGCCAAGGTAATAAGGGAAGTTTATTTTACCAGCTTATTCAATTCTTGGTAGAATATCTTGCTGAACCACTGGTACTTTTGAGGAGTAATGAGGAAGCAACTCCTGATCCACTGAGCCTTAAGGTTTTAGTCTTTTGCTCGGGACGAGCAAAGGCAAAGCATGGGGGAGTTGTTGACGGTCCTTATAACGGAAAATCCGACCGTCAATAGGCTCAGAAAACCAACAAAGATCAAGCATAACTTAGACATTAGTATTCAAATAATGCTATACCATGCATATCTAGAATATATTTGAGTACAGGGACTATGGTGCAAAAGATGGACGAAACTGGGCACAGACCCAGGTCGGCCGACCTGGCTAGGTCGGGCGACCGGGCCTGAACCCCAATCGAGCCCATTTTCCACACAGGTCAAGAAGCACACAAAGGAAGGATCATGGACGTTGAATCATGGTCGGTTCAAGTCAAGGGTGAGGATGAGCCACGTGTCACTCCCATGGATTGAAGGGCCCACACCTCAACTCATCTGCACCTAAACAGAGTATACCCACCTGAACCGTCATAAGGACCCACATGACAGTCTACCAGAGAAGAGGGGGCCGAAAGGCGGCGTACCCAGGTCGGCCGACCTGGCTAGGTCGGCCGACTTGGGCCTGCGGCCGTTTCGCTCCCCCCTTGACCCGTACCTGTAAACCGCCATCAGGAGTTCATCTGAGCCGTGCAACGCTGAAGACGGTGCATCCTAGGGTCGGCCGACCTTGGCACATCGGCCGACCTAGGCCCACCTCCAAACTGCCACAACCTTCTCTGGCCGGCTCCAACCGCCTATGTGATGCTATAAATACCTGCAAAGGGTGCCGTACTCAACACACACCAGAAGAAGAGCTCTCCTTGCTACAAGCTTAGTCTTAGTCTTAGTAGTGATAGTCATAGTGTTAGATCTTCTGAAGGGCTTTCGGAGGAGTCTTGGTAAGTTCTAGAGTTCAGTTCTTGTATTCTCTTACTTACTTGTAGTACTCTGAGCTTAATGGAAATACCTTCATACTTATGTTGTATGCCTTAGTTATACCATATCTACTTAGTATATACTACTTATGTCTTGCACCTTATTCAAGTGAATGTATGCTATGACATTGGCTCAATGTGCCTCTTGGTTGCTCTATTTATTAACGTGATAGATAGAGTTGTATTACATATTGCAAGCATGGTGTTTGGGATATGGAATATTGTTGAGGGTACCGCTGCCCCACGGATTAGTAGAGGTAGGCGGCAGGTGGTGACAGCCCTGTCCGTCCTTTGTAATCTTCCACGTACGGGAGTGGGTATTAGGCCTTTATCCTACTGCCGTCCCTTGATGAGGGAACCACTGGATACCTCGATATGTCCTCTTGCATATAATCATTGAGTGAGCTTGTATAGGATATTGTAGTATGTCCAAGTCCCATATGTATGATGCTAATGAACCCTTAGTAATCTTTACTAATGTACTGTTACTAACTAAGACTACCTTCATGATGAGCAATGAACTTCTGTGTGTCACATTACCCATTCATTTCTATATCATTTACCCCTGCTTAGATTATGATATATTAATGCTGTTGTAAGCAAATGTATTGGAATGACACATCTCTCTTAACTAAACGCTTTCTCTGCGGACAAACAAATAATGATACTCTGGAATACTCCCGGGTGAAATGCTACAACATACTTCTGTGCGCTTGCAGAATATCTGTAACGTCTAGATTTACGATGAAGTATCTCTAGTACCATCACTACTCTAAGTGGTGATGCTAAGAAATACCAACAAGCATAAAAGGCATAATGCACGGAAAAGGCTTTTGATGTATATATGTTTGGTGGGATCCAAGCCATAGCCTGCGACATAGTCCAGACTGATGCAGCATTCTGTAGTTGCTCATTCCTTGCAACCTGTATAATGGAATGAGTAGCTACAACAACATATCTGCTGCTCCTGCTTACTAGATGTTCTTTTGCTGGCACTAATCAAGGTTTCTTATGTTGTATACTAGGTTCGTGCTCGTGCGTTGCTACGGGAAGGAAACAAATATATAGAAGCGATAAAATTGGCGCGGATAGACAAACATATATTTTATAATTCAACCGAATACACAATAAGATAAATGGGTTGGATAATATGAATCTCACAAATCATCTTAAATGTAAAAAGTTCAACAAACACGTTTCAAAAATAAAACTGTATCAAAATGATTAAAACTATCCGGCCAACAACTCTACTTTCTTTCATAGTTTTTATGTGGCTAAGATATTTTTTGACATCAGACAGAAGTAATTTCATGTAGACATTTGCTTCAGATCCCAGTACGTCGGTCCCAAAATGATGTCTCATTGCAGGGCCATCCTGTCCATTTACTGGATTAACACATAAATTTCATGGAGGTCTACAGTATAAGTATTTGGATAACAGAAGTCTATTAAAGTATAATTCATACACTCACGTTAATTATTTGCATGCATCTAGGCGTGCAAATAGCAGACTTGTATTGTAGAACCAGGAAGCCACTTGAATACCTGCAGCATGCAAATTGACAAGTAAGCTATTCAGGCACTGTGAATTACAAAAATATTTAGGGATAGTAGAGCCAAATTAATACTTACCCATATTGTCATTGGCAATGCTCTCTCCACGTTTGAAAGGCCAATCATAAATATCATGGTTCCAGCTAGGTATAAGTTCCTTCATTGTAAACATATATTTTACTGAAAATTGCATGATAGCACGAGCATATGCTTTGAAATAATTATCTTCAAACTTTTTGGTACTGGCCTCGAGTCAACCATTGTTACTATTTTGTTCTGAACGTTGTACACATAGAGCATGTAGTGGGTGCGATTCGCCCATGGCATTAGGAACTGAAACACGAGAGATATGTAGTCATAATATTTTTTTGAAACCAAAGAAAGTGATAGGAGCCTTACGTAATTGCAGCATGAGATATGATAGTTAATAATTTTCTATTTTTCTAATGCTTCTGCGTATTACTTAATAGTATACTTTGTACGGTATTCTGAACCACGTCCTAATTCACACATTGTCTGCACAAAAGGAATAGTGAGTTACATTATAAAAAACATTTTATTGTTATATTTGGGGCAATCAAAATAATATCAAAACTTACACAAACGTAGATCCATGTAATGCTTCGAAATTTCAGTTTTGAAATATCTCAACTGTTTGAACTCACTATAGGCACGAAATCGAACACCTATGTTGAAACAGTCTTGAGAAATGCCTTGATCCGCTCTCAGTATATCTTGGAGATTTTTAACGCTTAAAGTAATTTTGTAGGGGTCATAGCTGCATACCCAAGGTTTCCTGTAAAACAATTAATTGATTAGGTTCATACCAACTGATAATAGAAAAAGTTTTGATTGACCCAATACAAATAAAGCTTACATCAATGCTACCAAATCATCAATCACCATGATATAATTGCACAATATTTCTATCCTTTCTTCCTTGTTTAGTGGTATATTCATCATGCTAATAGAACTTAAAAACTCATCAGTTTCCTGCTTATAATGGTATACTATTTCTTCGGCTTGTGAAACTGTCTCTTTATCTGTTAGTTTCTGGTCCATTAAACTTTCACGCTCTCCACTATGCTTCCTCTTGTTGGAATGCTTAGGATTCTGTATCACAACTACATCGCTCGGGCTCCCAGGTTTTGCGTCTTTCTGCTCGTATAGTGGACATCCTTTCCACATATTTAGCTCTGACAATAACAATATTGCAGCAAGCTTCAATCTGAACCTTACCATGTCATCCTGCATGATAGTGTAAAATTAATTATTTGTTATTGGGACTTATATATATAATATATATATATATATACGTAATTCATAAATTATTCGCTTGATAAAACCAACTTTACATACCTGCGTGAAAAGGTCCGACAAAACGTCCCTGGTCCAAAATTCCACATAGTTTAGCATGAAAAGGCAACATGAACACCTATAATACCAAAATGTATATTAAATATTGCATTGTTTGAAGGTTAACATTAATATCGATCAATATAATATGTAATGCCTACCCATCTGTCTGCATTTGCTTTTGAAATATCTTCTTTATCGGCCAGGAAGCAACATTGAGATCCTGCCACTGGTTCTCTTTGATTTCAAGGCGATGCAATACAAACTCAATCTGTTTTTCCAACCCTTTGAGCTAAATATAGATGAATAGAGGAATAAATTAGGTTTTGTGCATGCAATAATTAATAAAAAATTTATAAATACGTGGATACAAAAGCTCACAGTAATGTGGAGTTCTTTACGACCAAATAGAGTAGCCAATGAATCGAGGATCTGTATCTCACGCTTTTTGGCATTCACTATAGCAACATACTAGTGGGTATCATCTAAATTAATTGGAAGAAAGACCTAAACAAAAAATAAATATAACCATTAGGCGCAAAAAGCAAGGAAAGAAACAACGTCGAATTTGAAATAAATTGTTTTCCATGTCATGTTGAAGGTAGTAGCACACCCAAAGAACCACGTAAGGAATATGAGAAGTGCCCCTAGCTGGAAATCATTCCTCTACATTGTACTCGTCACGACCATCCTGCTTCATTGAGGCAGTCATATAACAATTTTCTATGTAGGTTGTACCACCATGTCTCTTTGTCATATTATCTTGCCCCCTCAATAAGGTTATGTATGCGTTTATAACCGGACATGATTTCAATTCAATGCAAAGTATCAATAATAAGAACATATATTTATGTAAAATATTTAATTACCACCTCGTCATTTACGAAATCTTTTGGATTAAAAAGGCATTCCATTTGGGTTCTCTTCACGAGGGCATCGTCCAATATGCCTTTGATAAGCACAACCTCTGGATTTCTAGATGAAAATGGAATCTTCCTAGTTTCTTCTATGATTACTAAATCATCGCTAGTAGGCCATGTAATCTGTTAAGAACATTGACAGTAAACATGTTATTCTTAAGGATAAAACTTTGGGACTTGGAAACAAATCAAAATGACACATGTCTTACCTTCATGTTGCACCTTGTTCCCATTCCTTTTTGGCTTATTTTGACCATTAGGCATCTCACTAATGTCTATTTTTTCCTGGAATTTACTGTCATGTATTGATCCGGTTGAAGTGTCGTTTTGCACACTGGGAGTAATATCGATCGACTCTATGTGTGCTAAACCATTAGATGGACTGACACATAAAAAACAGGTCACACATTAGCCGATTAAATGATAACAAAAAACAAGTGCACCATGAACAGTCGATTATTACCTATGTACCACTGCATTATCGTCGGACGCGGTTACCTCAGAGCTAGGCACCACTTCACTGCCAATCTAAATAGTGTCATTATTGATTCCTCAATTGAATACAACAAATCCATACTATATTGCAGGGATTCTTCAGTAACACGGATTCTGTCCTTAGGAAGTGCCTGGTCGAGGCGTTTGTTGGTGCCATGCTCTTCCATTAATCCCTGCACATGGACGTAGTTAAATAGAACGAGTTTTTAAGTATATAGAATAATGCAATAGTGTTAGACTTTTGTGTTATGGGACACATCTATCAAATTAACACTATAAGAAATCCTTTAATCTGTGACAGATTTTTCATGACGTTTTCAGAGAGAATCACTAACCATATGTAATTTGTGATGTTTACGAAATTTCTGTCACGAATATGCAACAGTGGATATTAAGCCCAAAAGATGGTGACGTTTTATCATTTTCATCATGACGCAGCCCATAATCTAGTGACAGCTTTTCAAATCCATCACAATCATATGGACCCAGCTTTTATGTTAACTCAAGATGGGCCCACCTGTTAGCTGTAGTGTTGCCCACTTGTCATCCAAATTTTTTAAAAAAATGGGCGGTTAGAAAAAAATCAAAACTGAAAAATGTCATCAAATAAAAATTAAACGCCAGAAAAAATATCTGCAAAATAAAATAAAAACATTGTGGCACAATATGGGTTTGAACCAATGACCTCTACCAACTAGTTCAATTGCAAAACCACTGAGATACTTCCTCATTTGTGACAATGGTTGGATTTTATTATTTTTATATGTATATTGATTGTTGCTGTAAGCGCCACATCATGGACCTACATGGCATATGGCCTGATGAGGACATCACCACGCTGGACATACATGAGCCGGCCTCATCTCGAAGCTACCAGTCGTCGCCAAGTTGGACAGCATCTTCGGTTCGGATTCAGCCGACGTGTCTGCACCAAAACAGCGATATCTCCCTCATACGGCGTCCAATCAAGGTGTTCTTGGATGCGTTGGAACCGTGACAACGAGACGCTTCTTTTGGTTCTGGTCCTAGCTCCAGAAGCTTCGTGGATCATTCTGTGTGACTACGAAATGTTGCATCACCTATTTTGGGCCTTTTCAGGCTTTGTATCGTGTCGGGCCTTTGGCCCATGTTGAGGGCGTCCCACCCTGGTGCGCCCCCAACCCTAGGGCGTCCCTAGGCTATTAAACTCAGTAGCCGCCATCGTTTAGACTCGGGTTTTGCTTAGATTAATCTGTCAAGAACAGTTTCGCCGTTCGTCGGTTTGTAGAACCCCAACTCGTGTGCTTAATCATTCATCTGCAGTTTGTCACTTCATATTTGAGCTGCGCCTTTCGAGTTCTTGCTTGTGTTCTTCATTTCACAGGCAGGGATTAGCCTTCGTGGCGAGGTCAACCGGGTTGTGACACGGTTGATAACCAGAGGAATCGTGGTGCTAAGATTGCAGGAGTTCGGGTCTTTGAGATCTGAAGCCGGATCGGTGCGTCACCTCCGCCCAAAAACGATTTATCCTTCACCTGACGGAAGATCGGGCACCCACGTCCCCATCGTGGCCCACATGTCGGTTTGATATAGTCAGCAAACTAAAAAATTCTGAAAAAAGTGGCACAATAACGTGTCAAACCTAGGATCTTCAGTTCGCAGAACCAAGTCTTACCACTGAGCTATACCAATTTTTGTGCTAAAAAGTTTATTTTTTTTGTTTTTTACAAGTAAAAATTTGACTTATTTTCCAATGTTTAACAGGCAACATTTAGAGTTGACGCCTCATCCACATTAGCTGCCGCCACCGTCAGGGAGGTCCCGAGCCGCCACCGCCGGGAGGTCCCGTGTCGCCGCCGCCGTGGAGGTCCCGCGCCGCCGCTGCTCAATCACACCCTACCACCTCGCCGTCCCCCGCGCTATCGCACGCCGCTGCCGCACCCTTGACCTATCGCGCATCACCGCTGCCGCCGTTCCCGAGCCATCCGAATCGCCCGCCTCCATGCGTCCACCACATGCCATCAATGTGCAGGCAGCTGGGGGGATCTCACACTTGAGTGACCTCCTACAAGCAAAAGTCAAGGTATATCTGTGAAATTTCTTCACTTCGTTGAATGGAAAGCTTTTGAATTGGTGTACACTTGTTAATTTGGTATATTGTGCAATGCTTGATTAGATGGATCGAAACTGGGTGCATGGCAGGCTGTTTTCCCCTAAACACATTCAGGGTGTTAAAGATTTCATGAGCTTCATTCAAGGAAAGTTCAGTGAGAATATTGAAATCCCCTGCCCATGTAGTAGATGCCTTAATCAGAAGTATCTTTGTCAACCTATTGTGAAGAAACACATTTTGATGAATGGCATGGAAAGTAGTTATACACTGGGGATTCATCATGGAGAGAGCTTCAATGCAGATGTTATTGAGTAGCAAGTTGATGTGCACGAGCATGGTGATGGTTCCATACATGGGCAAGGTGTGACAGAGGATGATAGATGGTGGTAATCGTTTGAATGAGGAAAATTAGCAGACCTAAACACTGCAACGGAAGAAGGAAATGAGCCACCCAGCTGATGGTGATGCGTGGCAAGATTTTGACAAAGAATATCCAAATTTTGCAAATGATGCAAGAAACCTTAGGCATGTTCTGTTGATTGCCTGTTCTGAATGCCACTATATGATGTTCAGTAGTATAGTGCCAGTGTTATTTATTCCCTATAATTCCGTGCTGGTCTGTTTGGTTGGCTAGTGAATTTCATGTTAATGGTTACGTAGAAATCTAGCATGTCAATTTTTGTTCTAGAGATTACTGTCAAGATTCGTAATCTGAAAAGACTGCGGAGGTTCGTTGTTGTTCCCTCCATCTGCTGCTGTAATTGTGCTGGTGTTTCCTTGCATCCTCCAGAGTAATAATAGAGTTTGTTGGGTTCGTGAGTTTGTGAGGAGGCTAAACTATTTATGAATATCATTAGTATATTGATTGGTATGTCTTTTATGAATATCATTAGTATATTGATTGTTATGTCTTTTAACAGTAATTCAGAATCTGTTTTGTCTATGTAATCTGTTGCTGAAGTGTATGTTCTTAGGAATTAATGAATCTTACAGAAAAGTAATCTTTTGTTCACATTTTCTATCATCTTAGGACAGCTGTAATCTTCTATTGATTCTATCAGCTATAGCTATTGATTCTGTTTCCTAGGAGTTGTCACTTGATTGTAGCTAGTTTGAATGTTTTTTAGTGGTGTGTGTGTAAATCATCTTACTGGTCAGTAGAATAGAATTTTGCCCATGATTAGAACTGCTGGTACTGCTTTCTGGTCCTACTTTACTTCTAGAAGCTGGGAAACTGTATCCATGCTCACTTTAAACAATGGATATTGGTCACACCTTAATATTGATTGTCTTGTAGCTCTTTAAATGGCTATCAGGCCGTGCTATTCAGGTTCAACCATAAAGACACAGTACTTGTTTGTACATTTTGGAAAATCTATGTGATAAAAAATGTTCTGCCTATACTGTCATTCACTAATCAGTTACTTAGTAGTCAGTATGAACTATTATATGTCATCCCATTACAAGGATTCTGTTTTTTCCGTATGAGACTAGAATGCTGAATGGAGATGCAGGGCATAGTATCAACCAATTGCTTCCGTTTCTAAAGCTTTGTAATCTTCTATCAGCTGTAGATATTAGTGCTGGGATGGAAAAGTTTTTTATACTTTTTCAAAGCAGCAGTCTCGTAAATGTCACATATGTTACCTCTCTCTTTAAGAAGTAATGTCTTCAGGACAAGGGCTGCTAATGCAGCAAAATGTCATAGGAAATAGCAGTTATGTGTGTTCATTTTTAATTGGTCATTAAAATGGTTGCAGAATGCCCAGTATAACAATTCACTCATTCAAAGCAGCAATGTAATTCTCTATTGACTTATCCATTTGTAGCAGGGCTCTAAGGAGAAGACTTCCAAGAAAACTAACAAACAAGCAACAGACATGCCTGCTGGTGGAGTTTTGTTCTCGCAAGAGAGTTTTTGCAGACCAACAATCCACTAGAGAAACAAGGTCAAAGAAAAGCATTGCCCAGCCTGATGAAAGTCTGACACCAAGTGAGCCACCTCCATCACAGCATAATGTGAGACAAGCTGCAGAACTTGATGGAAACTTTGATGACCACACACAAGCTGCTTTTGAAGGCTAGTCCTACTAACTTAACTATTATTGTCATTCTATTAACTATGATTACATGATGAATGCACTCTCAATTGTTGCCTTCTTGCAATCTTTACCAGATGATGGATGTGCCCCACTTGAAAACAACATCCACATGACCGATGGATATGATGACAATTTCCATCTTGATGGGCACAACCATATGGCTAATGAAGGTGATTCTTTCTTACTATTAGTCTATTAGCTTTAGTTGAATGACAGATGCACTCTTACATGCTGCCTTTTTAGATGGCTTTGCCCAGCATGATGAGAATACACTCATGGCTAATGGAGTTGATGGCATTACCCATCCTGATGACCAGAACCAAATGACAAATGAAGGTGATACTTTATGCATTTATTTGCCTCAGTAGATTGGATCATCCTCAATGAGTCTGGTTTTTTTCCATTGAATTGATTGCATGATCAGATTGGATGATTGTTTTTTACCGCACTAATTGTGTTTGTACAACTAGCAGAACAAGAGCAAAGGAACCGGGACTCAATATGGGACATGGTCTCCAAAGATTGACCCGAGCTCGGCGAGGTCAAATCTCAATTGTCATACCTGAAGGGAAGATAAGGCCTGTGGTACCTGTTATTGCTGCAAAGTTTGCAACTGAATGCAACATTGCAGTCACGACCGTTGTGCTTGTGCTCACGCACTGGAAAGAATACAAGAAACAACCTGCCTTGTTCGACATGTTCTTCAGTAGACTCCATGTAAGTACATTGACAATCCATTCTCACTATTGTTGACTGTGTTAAATGTGCTATTAGACCAGAAGTTAATTACTGCTTTGTGAAAATAGTAACATCTTAACAGATGTCTACCAAAGCTATTCATTTTCTTAGATATTATATTTCTTACACATGTTCTTCAATCCAAATAGGCAAAGTTTGATATCAACACAAGTGATGCAACAATTAAAAAGCCTTGTCTAGAGATGATGAAGATTGGGATCTGCCAACAGCATCATAGGCTGAAGCTGAAATATTTTGACCCTTTTCCACTGCATTTGGTTAGAAAGACTTCTCCTATCAAATACATGACCAATCAACAGAGGATTGACCTTATGGAATCATGGAAGTGTCCCAAAAAGATGGTATGTCTCTTACTTGTTCAAATTCATGCCTTGTACAAGTGACTATGACACATGCCTTACATGTATTATATCTTTGATGTAGGAGTCATGTCAAATGAATAAAGACAACCGAGGCAATGTTAAGTTCCATCATACTACTGGCTCCCAAAGCTACATGGTCTTTGTTGAGAATATTGTAAGTTAGCCAAGTCCATATATACACTACATTTCTTAGCATGCCATCCATATTTTCCCTAGCTGTAACTAAATGTCAATATCCATACTGTTCACGTGAACATGCTGTTCTATCAATTTTTAGCAAGTGATGTTTTTTTCCATTGAAGTGTACATGCTTTATATTGCTTCTTGCTGCACAAATCTAAATTACAAATCTGCTGAACTGCACGTGCTGTTTATTCAAATTTTGTGAACAAGTAAGTAAGCTTTCTACATTCAAATGTTATTTTCAGGGAGACAAGTACAATGACCAAGAACCTAATGCATTGGGTTTGTTCAAGGAGTGCCACTATAGCAACAAGAAGAAATGCTACACGCCTGATGTGCAGTTGGCTATCGTAAGACATCTTTCACATGATATGGCTATTTGAAATTCTTATTTTAATCTCTCTCATGATCAACCTTCTTTACTGCTTCCTTGCTAGACTCAAATGAAAAACAAGCTGTCAAAATCTGTAGAAGATGAACAACCTATGTGTCCATCTCAAGTGTTCGCTGATGTGCTTGCTGAGAAGACAAAGAAGAATCAGTTCCTTCAGAATGTGGGCATCCAGAATGTGAGGCCTAGATCCAATGTTCACACCACTAAAACGGAATTGGAAGCAGTGAAGAGGGCAAATGCTGAACTTCGATCGATTGTCAACACACAGTGTGTACAAATAGATGATTTGACAAAGCAAGTGAAGGAAATCGAGGAGGCAAGGATCAGGGATCAAGAGGAGATGAAGAAGCACCAAGCCAATGAATGCAAAGCTTGAGGTTCTGCTAAGGAAGGGCTGTTAACATGGTGGCATGAAACCTTTTGCTGGTACCTATTTTTGGATCTGTAACCGCATCTTTTGCTGCTGCTGGATGAATGTTTTTATCTACAAAGAAATCTTCTGCTGCTGCTGCATGAATTCTGCTGGATTATGTGATGTAATGCTTGTGAGATGTTGTTGGATGTATTTGTATCTGTTGCCATACTGTATCAGATGCAATTTACAATGTGATATTTTGATGAATTACTGATTCAATATTCTGGGCTAGAATGTGCTGCATTGATGAATGGGCTGAATATTGCCAGTAATTTATTGAGCTGCTATGTTTATGGGCTGGGCTGTATGAAAATAGGCAAATAGTGGGTCGTGTGCTGGATTGAAATAACAGTAAGCCCAACTTTAAGACAACCCAGTCTCAAAAAAACTAAAATTTGGCCCAGTCTCAAAAAAAACTAAAATTTGGCCCAACTAATAAATGGCCTGTCATGATGATGTCATCGTCCACATCATCATCCAGTTCATCATCCACGTCATCATCCATGTCATCATCAGCAGCCACATCATCAACCATGTCAGCAGCCACATAATCATCCATGTCACCTTCCATACGATCTATGACGGATACTAACATAAGAACAGCGACGGTTATTTTCGACACTAATTCTGGCTTGGGTTTGGACCAATGCGGGCCGAAGGCCATTTTGTGACGGTTAAGGAATGTCATGGATCGAGTCAATTTGTGATGTTCTTCTCAAACCGTCACATAGACAATCTATGACGCTCAATCTATGACGAAATGTATAAACGTCACAAACACTACTTTATGACGGATTTTGAGGACTTTGTGACAGAATTGATCCATCATAGATTAAAGGTTTTCTTGTAGTGTAATAAGTAAATTTATAACATTGAGTCTTAAATGTAGTCCTCGTCATCACTAAATTCGCTGACATCGATTTTTAGCCGTAAAAAATATTTATATGTTGCAGATCGTGGAAGTCCGTGGCCAAACACTAGCCGAGCCCTGCCTACTGTTGGCTATGGCATGGCCGCTGCTGGAACAAGAGGACTACGGGGGGAGAGTGAGGCAGCGCGGAGAGGCTACAATGAAGCTTAGGTATGGGACGACGAATACTGTGATACCGAGGCGACGGCATCGACTCCATTCGATGCGTGTTACTAAACCCTAAAGATGGACATAGTGGTTTGGATCAATGCGATGAAGGAGAACAACATGAAAAGCACCTAGAACTGGTCTCAGCGCCGTCAGCTTCGTGTGCCCACCAACAGCTTGACGAGAACAGAGCGCGGCACCGGCGGCATGACCGCATGCGAGGAGGTAATGCATTGGGGATCTAGAGGTGGCAGGCTATCTATAAAATAAAGTGAGAGAAAAAATGGCACGGCAGAGTAAAGGCAAGATTGTCCCAAAAAAGAGTGTAGCGGATATCATGGAGCGGTTTCCTACGAATCCTATGGATCCCATTCGTGTACAGCACGCGATTGTAGGACTAATATGACACAAGATTTCAATAATTATTAAATGTTTTGAGGCCATAATACCCGGGTGCCCGATCACGAGGATTACCGACTAACGACTCCAAGCGAAGAAGACTCTGAACAAGACACGACAGCTGGATCGCAGAAGGAAAGCCCGATGATAGTTAGAGTCCTACAAGATTTAGGTCTGTTTTCTCTTATAAGGCACGTCTCCCTGGATATAAATAGTGAGGGGTCCTGCACGTAGAGGGTATTCCCAATCTTAGTCAATCCACCATAGAGTATTTGTTACACCATTGTAATCTATACCCGCCAACATAATACAAGCAAACAACTGGACGTAGGGTTATTACTCAATCTCAAGGGCCCAAACCAGTATAAAATCTCGAGTCTCTTTGTTCATCTACTGTGATCAATCTTCGCACGAAGCGGGGTGCTTGCCGGAGAAATATCTGCCGAGTACAACCTCGACAGAGGCGTGCCAGGTAGGGGCCCTTGCGTGAAGAATGATCATGCCAATCATCAACAGAGTCTGGTTCGCCGATGTGTCGAGTTCATCAATGCCCTACATGCCCAGTTCCGTCAAGTCGGAAGCCATCGGGAGCTCTGCCTCCACTCCCAATCTCTACGCTCCAAGCCATCTAGTGCCTGCACGGGAGATCCAATTTGGGGATCTCGTGTTCGACCACCAAGGCGATTACGAGCTCAAGCTGACAGGGATCCATGATCCCAATCTCACAGGCGCCGGTCGGGAAGTTTTCGCCACTTTCGGGAACCAACTCCCAAAGACATTGCTGATCGCACTGCACAGTTGGATCTCGACTACAGTGGATCAAGCAATGGGTCGAAACGGCCTGAAGATCGTCGCATCCACATGCTTACTGGGAACATGGAAAGTGCTGCCGCCGAGTCATCAAGCTCGCGCAGACCTGCGATTCCTCGTCTTAGCAATGCACCAACCCTTCAGACCACCAAGTCCCTTACACTGATAACTTCGTCCTCGTTGGCTCCCTAGAATCTCAACAACGACTTCTGGGCAGTCGAACAGGACAACCTGCAGATCCAAACCCTCTTGGAGATGATGGAAGCTATGGCTGAGGGAACCCCGATGGCCACCATTGCCAAGAAGGCTCGGGAAGCAGCGGACAAGGCCAAGGAACGACTGGAGGCCGCCGCTATCGCACCACTAGCTCCGTCCAACAGGCATGGCGAGCCCCAGCCGGTTCGCTCCTGATCTGTTAACGGACATCCTCCACCCACAGGAGGGGCGTGACATAAGGCCGCAGCTCGAACGCAATCACAGAAATCGCGATGCTCGGGAAACTCTCAACTACAACCGAGATTACCGAGCACGTGAGGGCTACTATCGGTCCCATCCAGATTCTCCACCACGTGACTCCCGAACGGGTACTGGGGCGTGCCTTGCATACTCTCCAGGCCTTCGCAAAGTCAGGTGGCCCCGAGAAGTTCCGTCCTACCAGCATCGAGAAGTATGATGGAACGACCAACCCCCGCGAGTGGATCCAGATCTATTCCACGATCATCGACACCACGGGGGAGACGACTACGTCAAAGCCAACAACTTGCCAACTGCCCTGCAGGGATCAGCCTGAACGTGGCTCATGAACCTGCCCGAGGCTAGCATCCAGTCGTGGGCTTATCTTTGGGAGACGTTTGAGGCCAATTTTCAAGGCACCTACAAACGCCCCGGACATGAACTGCTCAACTGTGTGTAGAAACCTGGGGAATCCCTTCGGGATTACATCCGACGATTCAGCAACACCCATAACACCATCCCTGACATAGTGGATGATTGGGTGATTGTAACCTTCAATCAGGGCTGCAGGGACGAGCGGTCGGCGGAGGAACTTGCCAAAAAGAACCCGAAGACGGCGGCCGAACTCTACGGGATCCTCGAGGAGACTACCAAGATGGCGGACGCCCGAGCCCGAGTCCAAGGGAAGCCTGAACAGAGCAAGCCGCCCAGGGAAGTCAAGAAGAAAGACAAACACAAGAACAAGAAGCGCAAAACTGAGGGAGAGGAAGTCATGGCCGTGGACAGGAAGCCCCCATATCGACGCCAAGGGAAACCTGATGATCTCCCGATGTACTGCCCTATTCACCGATCGACAAAGCATCACTTTATGGACTGCATGGTGTACAAGAAACAAAAGCAGGAAGAGGAGAACCAACTACAAGGGGGACAACGTGACCAGGCCGCTCAACCCCCTCGGCAAGCGAACTACATGGATTGTGATGATGAGCCACAACTCCCCGAAGACCTAGAGATCGCCATTATATTTGGTGGTTGCTCTACCCGAACCTCCAAATCCCAGCTGAAGCTGGTCGACAGGCAAATAGCGAGCACCGAACCTTGCAAGCAGCCGTTGAGGTGGTCCGAAGTCCCGATCACCTTCGATCAAGGGGACCACCCTTGACAGGTTGTACGACGGGACGCTGCTACCACTGTGCATCAAACCCTGGATTGGGTCACGCTAGGTCGAGCGAACTCTGATCAACAGTGGGAGCGCCCTCAATCTGTTGTTCATCAATGCCTTTGATGAACTCAGTATCCCGAGGAGGTCATTATCCACAGTGGGGAAGCCCTTCTATGGGGTTATACCGGGCATCCAAGCCCTTCTGTTGGGGAGGATCAATCTGCAGGTGACCCTCATGGAAGGGAAAAACATCCAATCAGAGTTCCTCACCATCGAGGTGGCTGACATAACGTCGGCGTACAACTGCATCCTGGGCAGGCCGTTCTTGAAGATATTCATGGCGGTCGCCCACTTTGCATACTCCATGATCAAGATCCTGGGGCCGTTGGGCCCACTCACCATTTACGGAGATCGCAAGGGTGCGGTCCAGTGCGACATGAAAACCCTGGACATGATCAAGGGAGGAGAGCAGGAGCCAGCCAAGTCTACCGAACCTGCCAAGAAAAAGACCCAGAACCTACCGGCTATGGCCGAGCAGGCTGCAGTCGCTGAAACGTCCCGGGCAGCCGAAACCCGATCAAAGGCAAAGGCGAAGCCAGTGCCCACGGTGGACAAAAAGACCGATGACGACACCACAGAGAAGCAGACCTCAGTGGACCAGACCCCGAACAAGGGGACACCACCTCAAGCGGCAGGTGTGTCACCAACTGACGCCTCACCGATCACCCCAACAACAACAAAACGTGTTGAGCCAGCACGAAACCGGTGATCCTTGACGAGGCAGACCCGACCAAGACCACGAATGTGGGCACTGGTCTGGGTGACAAATAGGAACTTGAGCTCATTACTTTCCTCCAGGCAAATGCAGACATGTTCACTTGGGAACCGTCCAATATGCCCGGGATCCCCAGGGAGGTGATAGAGCACAACCTTGGCATACGAACTGGCGTCCGACCAGTCAAGCAAAAGCAAAGAAGATATACCCCAGAGAAACGAGATGCCATTAACGAAGAAATCAACCGACTACTCAAAGCCGGCTTCATTCGAGAAGTCCCTTTTTCGGAGTGGCTGGCAAACCCGGTCATGGTGAAGAAGCCCAACGGAACGTGGCTGATGTGCGTGGATTACACCGATTTGAATAAAGCGTGCCTGAAGGATGAGTATCCATTGCCTAGGATAGATCAAATTGTAAACTCAACCTCAGGATGTGAGCTGCTTTGTTTTCTAGATGCCTATTCTGGGTATCGCCTAATCAGCATGTGCATTGACGATGAAGAGAAAACTACATTTGTAACTCCCTTTAGTGTTTATTGTTATATAAAGATGCCTTTTGGTCTGAAAAACGCAGGTTGCACTTATCAAAAATGTGTTCACATTGTTCTTCAAGGCCAAATCGGCAATAATGTTTTGAAAAGTAAGTTAAAAGGTGACCTGATCGCTGATTTAACCAAAACATTCGACAACTTGCGCAAAAATAGGATGATGCTCAACCCCACCAAATGCACTTTCGGTGTATCATCGGGTAAGCTCCTCAGTTATCTCGTGTCACAACGAGGTATAGAGGCAAATCCACACAAGATCAAGGCAATTGACGACATGAAGTCTCCACGCAGCCGCCACGAGGTCCAAAAGCTAGCAGGAATGATGGTGTCCCTTAGTCAATTTGTATCCAAGTCAGGAGAATGAGGTATGCCATTTTATAAACTGTCACGTAAGACTGATCGCTTTGAATGGTCGGCAGAGGTAGAAGAGGCGTTCCAGGCATTTAAACAATACCTGCGAAAAATGCTCATGTTGGTCCCGCCATAACCCAAAGAAGAGATGTTATTATATGTAGCAGCGACACCGATGGTTGTGAGCACTGTTCTGGTGGTCGAAAGACCCACAGAAAATTCAACAACACAACACCCCATTTACTTTGAGAGTGAGATGCTGCACGACGCAAAGACAAGGTACCCTCAGATTTAGAAATTACTATATGCTGTGCTAATGACTTCCAGAAAACTCAAGAATAATTTTCTGAGCCACAAGATAAAGGTTGTATCAACCTACCCTCTAGGCACCATTTTACAAAACTGAGATGCCGTGGGTAGGATCGCACAATGGTCTATGGAGCTGTGGGCTTACGACACCGAATTCATACCCAGAACTGCCATCAAGTCACAGGCTCTGGCAGAATTCATCACAGAGTGGACTAATCCCGAACTCGAAGATAGTGCCCAAAATCCTGAACATTGGACCATGTTCTATGATGGAGCATTTTGTAGAGCTGGCGCGGGGGCTGGGGTGGTCCTGATCTCTCCAAACAATGACATCATCAAGTATGCATTACAAATCAATTTTGTTGATCCAACCCCTACTAAAAATATTGCTGAGTATGAAGGGCTTTTAACAGGGCTTCGCATAGCTGCATCTCTGGGCGTTAAGAGGCTGCTCATGAAAGGGGATTCCGAGTTAGCTGCAAAACAAGTCATGAAGGAGTACAGCGCGCGAAGCGATGTCATGGCCAAATACTTGGAAGCATACAGGCGGATGGAAAGCAAATTTGATGGGCTTGAAGTGAGACACATCAAACAGGAGTACAATAGTGACGCAGATAAGCTGGCAAAAGTAGCTGTTGAACGTACACAGCTTCCAAGTAGCGTGTTACTTGAAGTTCTTACTAAACCATCTGTTTCGGTATCTTTACCGAACCAAAAAACTGCGCCTAGCAAAGGCACAGTCTCAATAACCAACGAATCCATCAAGGAGTCTATGTTGGTCGATACGGCTTGAGCCATCACTCTAGTTGGAAACGAGGAGAACTGGATAGATCCAATTTGGGCGTACCTCACAAACCAAGCTATACCCGATGATGATGCGACACTAGAGAAAATCCATCGTAAAGCCAAGAATTATCAATTGGTTGACGGACGACTATACAAAGTAGCATGCAATGGACTGATCCTCAAATGCATCACATGGGCCGAGGGCATTAGTTTGCTCCAAGATATTCATGGAGGAATCTGTGGATCTCACGCTTCTCCCCGATATCTAGTGGGGAAAGCATTCCGACAGAGCTTCTACTGGCCTACAGCTCCTCAAGACACAAGCGAGTTAGTTAAGAAGTGCGAGGCATGCCAATTCTGCGCACGGAAACAAACTAAGCCTGCGCAAGCATTAAACACTATTCCCCTATCATGGCCCTTCGCCACATGGGGAATAGACATCCTTGGTCCTTTTCCAAGGGCCATCGGGGGTTACAGATTTCTGTTCGTCGGCATTGACATATTTACAAAATCGGTTGAAGCCAAACCGGTTCAGAAAATAACAAAAGAGGCAGTTGTCAAATTCTTACAGAGCATTGTCGTACGATTCAGCATCCCGAATAGGATAATCTCCGATAATGGAACATAGTTCAAGAGTAAAAAGTTTTCTGATTTTTGCTATGACCACGGGATCAAACATGATCGGTTATCGGTAAATCACCCAAAAACAAATGGGCAAGTAGAGCGCGCTAACGGCATTGTACTCCAAGGCATCTAGAAGAGGATTTTCAATAGATTGCAAGCTTACGACAAATGATGGATTCATGAAGTCCCTACAGTATTATGGTCAATGAGGACCACCATGAACTGTGCAACAGGCGAAACACCCTTTTTCTTGGTGTATCGAGCCGAAGCAATTCTACTGTCCGATATCCGGTTGCAAGCCCCACGCGTGGCAATGTTTTCAGAAACTAAAGAGCCTGACGGACGCACCGATGAGCTACTCCTCCTCGAGGAGGCTCGTGATGCCGCCGCCTTCAGAGTGGCCCAGTACCAACAAAAGCTGCGACAATACTACGATGCTAATGTCCGCAACAGAAGCTTGTGCATCGGTGACATGGTGCTCAAATTAGACCAACGCACCAAGGACAAAAATAAATTGTTCTCTTCGT